>JAWNOC010000052.1:37041718-37710624 GCA_035046325.1 Drosophila niveifrons
TTCTCTGCAGCCAATAACTGAAAGTCTCTCTCCTATTACTTGACTGCTAATAAAATATTGCGTATACGCAAAAAAAACAAGTAAGAAAACTACAGTCGAGTGTGCTCGACTGTGAGATACCCGCTACCCCTTTTGAATAAAAGCAAAATATTGCGGTATTATTTTCAAAATATACCAAAAAAAATACTGCAAAATACTAAAAATATACCAAATGGTATATTTGGTATAACGATGTGATACTAACATTTAAAATATACCATAGACGGCACAATACACCAGATTGTCGGCCAAAGCATTTGAGACCCCCCGTAAGTGGCCGTTTTGTCCCATACAAAAGTGTTTCTTTAATAACTTCCACAATTTTTATCTGATCGCAAGCAAATTTTCAGGAATCATAAATACTATTGTTATTATTATATATACCAAAATTCACAGCTTTAACTTTAAAATTACGCTTGTTATTCGATTTTTTTGATTTGCGGGGGCGGAAGTGGGCGTGGCAAAAATTTGAAACAAACTTGATCTGCGTGCAAACATAACAAATGCTGTCGAAAAAAAATTATAGCTCTATCTCTTATAGTCTCTGAGATCCAGTGTTTCATACGGACAGACGGACAGACGGACAGACGGACAGACAGACAGACGGACAGACGGACATGGCTAGATCGTCTCGGCTGTTGACGCTGATCAAGAATATATATACTTTATAGGGTCGGAGATGCCTCCTTCTACCTGTTACATACATTTCCTGCCGGCACAAAGTTATAATACCCTTCTACCCTATGGGTAGCGGGTATAAAAACCGAATCATTTTAGGGAAATAATTTAGTTGGAAAGTTGCAAAGCGTTTTGAGTGGCTTAAACTTTTTTTAATGGCAACATTACATTTGTCATGGCTAAGTTTCCATTAAAGATTTTTGATGACGTCTTGAGTATCATTTACAAAACATTAACGTCATAATATGTAATAACAATACAGTAAATTCATATTTAGTAATAAGCTAAAAAAAAAGCTTGTTGTTTTAACCATTTCAATAACTATTATCAATAATCATACAATATGGTTTATTTACATTTTGTAAGAAGCTTAAACATCTTGTTGTTTTGCCCATTTAATTAACTTTAAATATGAACAAATAATCCGATATTATAGCTTATATTCAAATGATATTTCTATTGAAATCTATGACTAAAACGATTTTAAGTAAATATAAATTGTTTTGTACAAAAGTGTGTGAATTACTTTATACACTAAAGTGATGTTATTGTAAATAAAATATTATAAAAGTAAGTTCGAAATAATTGCCAATAATATTTCGAATTATAATATGATTATAAAAGACGATTTCGCTTTTCAAATCAATGTATTTTCAAAAGAGTTCTAGCAAATGCAAATAGTTAGTCAAATAATTGTGCAACCTCTTTAAATTAAAGTTAGTTTTCCATATTGAAAAATATCGATTGGCAAAGTCTTTAAATGTATCGATTTTCAAATGAATTGCATTTAATTGCACAACAGTAATACTTTAGATTTATCATTACCATTACGAAAATATGACTACGTCTGTTTATAACTTGTTTAATGCACTTTGCAGAACACGATGACATCAATACGCTGCACGGCACCTATCAATATCTGAAGAGCACCGGCCAGGTAAGCGAGACATTCAATAATATAGTTTTTACGATCTGCATTCGCCATTGCTGGGCCATATGTGTCACCATCGTAAACATTATTGCATACATTCTGGTTGGCCATAAAAAAATATAAAAATCGTCGATAAAAAATACATCGAACATCAAAAAGCATCAAAGGAAAAGCTTCAGCTCCTCGGTGTTTGATATTTACCAATAGTGTGTCTTGCCTCTTGCTCGCTCGCTCTCTATCTCTGTCTCTGTCTCGCTCGCTCGCTCATATATTTTGAATGGTAGTCCTATTTTGCTCATCGATCGTCATAAAAACTTGCATACACACATACATACATAGTACACACATACAACGCAAACATCAATACACTAAATATTACACAGAACTCTCCTTCTGTCCTCTCTCTTTTTGGTATTCTCTCTCTCTGTCTCTCTCGCAATTTGCACTCTCTTTAGACTCTCCTCTGTTTACACTAACACAACAAAAAAACTACACTTCGACTCAGTCTTGGATTTTTGTCAGCGCAGTTAGCTTCTTGTCTCTTTTTTTTCTCGTTTACACTTTTTTTTGTGAATAAAATTAATTGAGTGAGTTAGTTGCCAGATGCGCCAGTTGCGACATAGGAGCGATAGAAATTCGATTTATAATGATTAAAAAAAAGTATATGTATGTACATATGTATATAAAGACACGCGTAAAAGGTAAGTCGAATGGGAGGATTACTTGTACAATTTAGCCGCATGTCAGTTGTGAAATTCGCGATGAGGTTGTAGAAAAACAAAATATGATTGTGGTGGCCTGTGGCCAGTTAAATGTTAACTGTTGCCCCACAATCAATTTGTGCCTGTTGCTTCAGCTAAAATCCGCTTATGAGTCTGCCTATTCGTATGTGTACCACACACACACACACACACACGCTGTCGCACACATACACTCAACTCTCTGTATGTGTCTCTTGTGTGCAACAACAACTACAACAACAACAACTACTACGACTGCATCCACTTTTGCAATCCGGCAGCTAAAACACCTGAACAGCGCCCAATTGAACAACACACCGCACTCTCAACTGGAAACACTGTTCTTCAATCGGGTGCCCAAGGCGGGCAGCGAGAAGCTGATGGCGCTGCTCAAATTGTTGGCCAAACGCAACAATTTCGAGGCGCGTCGCGATCCCGAACAGCTGCTCGAAACGATTCTCATGGACAACGGCTTCGCACGCCATTTGCTCGATGCCGAAATACTCAATTGCAGCACACCAAATTCCTACACAAAGCACGTGGCCTTTGTCAACTTTGCCGCTTATCAGAAACCATGGCCCATCTACATAAATCTTGTGCGCGATCCCATCGAGCGGCTGATCAGTTGGTTCTATTATGCACGTGCTCCGTGGTATCTGGCGGATCGTGTCAATGCCTTTGGGGAGGCGTATAAAATGCCATCGGTGGAGTGGCTGCAAAAGGATTTCAATCGTTGTGTCCTCGAGCGGGACCCAGAGTGTGTCTATGAGCAGCTGGAGATGGACAATCTGGGTGACCATCGAAGGCAGACGCTCTTCTTTTGCGGCCAGAATCCCAAGATTTGTATGTGAGTAGTAGCCAGTGCTTAGGCGAGGGTCACTCGATTAGTTGTCAGTGGAAACAATGCGATAAGCCAAAGAAAAGTTTGGAATAAGTTGGATTCAAGTTAAATGTTTCGTAAAGTGTTATGAAAGGACGCTCTGCGATTGTTCATCAAATTTTAAAAGAAAACCTTATTCAATATTATCAAGGTTCATCAAGGTTGTGAATATTGTGTACATAATATTTAAAAAAGTTATAAAAATACGCAGAAATTTAAAAATATAACAAACATCGCTTAATCTCGGAACTCCCAGAAAGTAATTCAAATTGTATTAAACTCATCATAATTAAAACACAATTATATTACGCATCTCTTAAATGCTGTGGAAAAATTTCAACCTGTTGTCGATCAAGAATTTAAGAAGTAAATAATAAACAAATAAATATGAACAAGTGAATAAATATTGCGATGTGCCAGACTATTTGTTCATCTTTAAAAAAAAAAGAAAACAAATATTTTTGACAAACTGCGTCACACGAACCAAAATCGTTTCCATTGACAACTTATTGAGCAGACCACACGCCAAAGAATTTTGCTGAGACGCCACCCAACAAATCTCCTCCCCCCATACCCTGCAGGCCATTCAACTCCCTTGAGGCCATGCAACGCGCAAAGAGGAATGTGGAAAAGCGTTACGCCGTCGTAGGCACTTGGGAGGATACAAACACAACGCTCAGTGTGCTGGAGGCATATATACCGCGATTCTTTGCCGGCGCCCGGGACGAATACTATGCGATGCAGCGGCAAGTGGAGAATGTGAATCGGAATGCGTTGAGGCCGACAATCAGCGAGGAGGCGCGATTGCTGCTCGGCAGGAATCTGACGCACGAGATTGAGTTCTATCAGTTTGCCAGGCAGCGTCTGAATAAACAGTATATAGCACATCAATTGGAGAGAGATCGCTCAGTTAGCGACTAAGAATTCAAGAATAAAGAAAATATAGAAAAAAAAATATGATAAAAAAAAACTACTGCAAAATTGCTAATCTTCACTTTCGCATCACTTCTTGTGCTTTTCCTGAAACACTCTTCTAACCACCGTGTAGTCATGTTGGTACTTGGGATTTGTGACTGACAACGAAACTAAACCAAATCGCATCCTCTATGTCAAATAGCGCGGTCACAATGTGCACGCACCTCGGCGCTCAGTGGATCTATCAGAGATCGACGATAAACACCATCAGACGCCACATCAGCCACACAATCATCTGCACAAGGCACCGCACGATCGTCAGCTTGCAATGCCCGTGAATAGACATGATCCGGAAGTCGATGATGACTTGGACTATGAGGACGAAGACGAGAACGATGATGATGATGATGATGAGAAGGTGCATGGCATTAATCTGGCAGCCGATATGCTCAATAATACCAAAAAGGCCGAAGTCGATTTTGTCTTCTTCAATCGTGTGCCCAAGGTGGGCAGCCAATCGTTGATGGAGCTGATGCGTCGCCTGGGCAAGATTAATGGCTTCAACCATGCTCGCAATCCGGGCAGCACTAAGGAGACCATCATGATGAATAAGGATGGGCAACAGGAGCTAGTTACCGATCTGTTGACACGCCCCAAGCCACACATTTACAGTCAGCACGTTGCCTACATCAATTTCACGCGTTTCCATTTGCCACGCCCGATCTACATTAATCTGGTGCGCGATCCCATCGAACGTATTATCAGTTGGCATTATTATGTGCGCGCTAGATGGTATTATAATGACATGAAGGCAAAGCTGGGTGAGAATTCGATTGCTATGCCATCGGATGAGTTTCTCAATCTCGACTTGGACACGTGTGTGAGGAATCATGATCCTCACTGCACTTTCACCCAGATGGAGATCAAGAATCCGGTGGGTGATCATCGCAGGCAAACCTTGTTCTTCTGCGGCATGAACAAGAAGCTGTGCATGTAAGTAGGCACCAAAGTAGTAGGCAAAGTACCATAAACATATATCCAGTTACTCATAATCTGCGTTCTTGGCCCTTAGGCCCTTCAACTCGGAGAAGGCCATGCAGAAGGCCAAGCACACCGTGGAATCGGAGTACGCTGTTGTGGGCACCTGGGAAGACACGAATATCACTCTCACCGTACTCGAACACTATATACCTCGTTATTTCGCCAATGCCAAGGTGGCATATTATTGTAAGCAATTATTTCTTCCACAAAAAAAAAGAGCTGTGGGTATAATTCTATGTCTGTCGAATTTGCAGTGGGCAAGGAAGGTCTCTCGAAAATCAATCGCAATAATGTCACTCGCACTGTCAGCGAGGAGACGCGTCAGATACTTCGCAAGAATCTCACAAACGAGATCGAGTTCTATGAATTCTGCAAACAACGGTTATATCTCCAATATGCCGCTCTTGGCAATGGCAAACGCTTTGGCGAGGACGATTATCTTCTGGTGCCGGAACAGCACGGTGGAAACCAAATCGATGACGAGTATTAGACTGTAGTTCAACAATATGTGAATAAACTTTTTAGAAATACTTAAGCGACTATGAACTTTTCCTTCTTAACTTTGCTGTATTTGTCGTAAATTTATGTAACTTTCTTTTTAAAGTTGGCCTTTGAGTTCAATTGTTTACAATTTTGAGTAATATTCTCTTATTGCCCGTGGGTTTCATTTGTGAGTAAGGAAATGTGGTGCAACACTTCTCTTTTATTTTAGGTGCGAGGAGGTTACTTACTATTCGCTCTGTTGGAAAATAATCTATAGAAAAAAAATACATATGTTCCTCTCCAATATTAATTAAATTTGCTTAACAAAGTGAACTTGATCATGATCTACATAAATTTCCTAGTATGGGGAAATTTTATTTGCCAAAAAATATATAAATATTTTTGGAGATCATCTTGAAATTAAGTCTGTTTATAAAGTTTTAAAATTTCAAATTAACAATTACACAGTTTACCTAAGGAGTTTTAAGCTAAAGGTTGAGTCGATCTTTATTCAAATACTTGTTTATTTACTCTGGTAAAAATCCATAAAACTGAATTAAAAAGTTTTCTAACTAAAATCAGCTATGATTCACTTTTAGAAATGCATTGAAGACTTGCACTCAATTCTTCTTGCACTAATGCGTCTACTACTTGAATGGGTTTCGATTCGGTTTTATTCTCTGCTCTCTCTCTAACACTCGCTTAGCATGGCAGTGAACCCTTCGTACTTTTGTCTCTCGTTTTAAGTTGGCCGGACTCACAGCGGCAAAATTGAATAATACACCCAAGGCAGAACGAGAATATGTTTTATTCAATCGCATTGAGAAGGTTGGCAGTCAATCGATGACACAACTTTTGGGTCAATTGGGTAAGCTGCATGGCTTCGATACCTATCGCAATGAGATACCACCGGTAAAAAAGCCATTAAAGAGCATTGAGGAGGAGGCTGAAGAGGCCGCCGATCTCATGGATCTGTCCGATCCTGGTGCCTATGTAGAGCACACGAACTGGATCAATTTTACGGCACACGAGTTGCCCAGACCGATCTACATAAATCTGGTACGGCATCCCATACAAAAGGTGATGAGTGCTTATTACTATCAACGGCATCCGGTGATCTATGCCAATTCATTGCTGCGCAATCCCAACAAACCCAAACAGGACAAGGACTATTTCGATACGAGCTTTAATGATTGCGTGCGACAAAGGAAAAATCCCGATTGCATCTTTGATCCGCACTCCAAATACAATAGTGATTGGCGACGTTTCGCCTTGCGTTTGTGTGGCAATCAGCCTGTTTGTCTGTAGGTAATGCTCAGCTGATCGCTTCGATCGATGCCTCTAACTATCGCTGTTTCATGCAGGAATTTCAACTCAGAGTTTGCCACACAGATAGCCAAGGAGCATGTGGAAAGGGAATATGCCGTCGTTGGCAGCTGGGAAGATACGAATATAACGTTGGCCGTGCTTGAAGCATATATACCTCGATTCTTTGCCAACGCCACAAAACTCTACTACTGTAGGTGCTCACTCAAAAATCCGCTTGATTATCTATTCTTAATTGTACGTATTTCTTCCTGGGGGTGCAGCTAATCAGAACGAGTTTATGAAGAATGCAACGCCGCATGATAAGCATCTGGACGAGGATGTGGAGACGTATTTGAAGCGACAGTTTGCCTATGAAATTGAGTTGTACAACTTTTGTAAGCAGCGCCTCTATAAGCAGTATATAGCCATCAGAAAGACTGAATTCGAACAAGTATCTGTAGCCAAGAATCAAACCTAAATACAGAGTATTATTTTCATGTACATATACAAATTTGCAAGCAACGTGTGTGTGTCTTTCTTTTCTATTTTTCGCTACTAATCTCAAGTTGGGTTTATGGTTAAGCATCAATTAGTGCAGTGCTATCAACGGCTCCCCCTCCCCTCGCATTCCATTCGCAGATCCTTCAACTCAATGCCAATGCCCTGAATAACACAAAAAAGGCCGAGATCGATGTGCTCTTCTACAATCGTGTACCCAAAACGGGTAGCATACAATTCATTGAACTGATGAAGCAACTAGGCAAGGTGCATGACTATGATGTCGAGAAGGATCCACAAAACGGTGGCATAATTCCCATACTGGAGAGTGCCGGCGAGAACGACCTGATCGATAATATTGTCGGGTTAGAGGATGGCACCGTCTTTGCCAGTCACGTCAACTATTTGAACTTTACCAAATACCAGCAACCTCGTCCCATCTATGTGAATATGGTGCGCGATCCTGTCGAGCGTGTGATCAGCTGGTATTATTATATACGTGCTCCGTGGGTGTTTGTGCCAGGACGTCGTCGCACCAATCGCGAAATGCCAAATCCAGTGTGGGTCAATACAGAGTTCGATCAGTGTGTGCTGTCTGGTGAAAAGGTTTGCACCTACATTGAGGGATCGTTGCTGGAGCGTGTCGGTGATCATCGTAGGCAAACGCTCTTCTTCTGTGGTCACAACGAGTTTCAGTGCACGTGAGTGAGATTTGAAACTCTCGTTTGAGTTGCAGTACATTCGCTTAACTGTCTTCGATATTTGAATGCATGAGTTTTAAGCATAGGTGTCTTCTTTATAGGTTGATGACTCTCAATTATATAGTACCTCTATTTCGTTTTCCAGCAGCTACTATGAATTAGCCATTTTTGACTTAATTGACTTTATTATAATTTAACTCAGTCTATAGTATTATAAAGTACACTTCTATCTCGCTTACCGGCCATTCGGCTTCCAGTCATTTCCACTAAGCAGCTCTTATAAAGAATACAATTGAATTTTTGTTGACTTCATTATAAGTTGATCATTGAAATTATGATGGGCAGATCAAAGCAGTCAAGTAAATGATATAGTACACTTCTATCTCGTTTAACGGCCACGTCACTTACACTTAGTGGCTTCTATAAAGCTAAAATCCAAATCTTCGATGAACAGTTTGATTAAAGTTTCCCAGTTTAATTGAGGTGTAAGTGAATTCACTTAGCCGTCGATAAGAAATGTGCATTTAAATGATGTAAGGTGTAATCTCTGCAAATTACTCGAGGCAGCTAAGCGATTTACTGTATTCTCCCTCTTAATTGTTTGATTCGCTCCCCATACTTCCCCCTCTACCCTTGCAGACCCTTCAACTCCCGCTTGCCCCTGCAGCTGGCCAAGCAGAATGTGGAGCGCGAATACGCTGTAGTTGGCACTTGGGAGCATACCAATGAAACCCTTGCTGTGCTCGAGGCCTATATACCGCGTTACTTTGCGGATGCCTCTAGAATGTATTACTGTAAGTGCTGCAGCAACTGCACTTTTCGCTTGTGAATTGTTTTCTCACTGATGTGGTTTTTCAGCTGGTCTCCATACGGAAAAATCGAATGATAATCCCATGAAACCGCACATTAGGCAGGAGATTATTGACATGGTGCGTCGCAATTTTACGCGAGAAATCGAATTCTATCAATTCTGTCGCCAGCGTCTGCATAAGCAATATCTGGCATTAAAACTGAACGATCTGATGCGCATGGATGATAGTTTAGTCAATTTAAAGCAAGCCAATGAACTTGCCATTAGAGATTAGGTAGCTTAAGTAGTGAAAGTTAATAAAAGAAATATGCAATTTATTTAATCGAAAAATCAAGCTGACTTTGTGAGTGCTTTTAATTTTGCCTATCAGCGAATTTTCGGAATGATTATTGATTTCCTTTTCATGGAATTCAATCCCTGTCTTGCTTTTAACTTGATCTAAACGCAGTCAAGCAACTTGCTATTGCCTATCGATATCTTAAGCGATCTCTGCCCACTAACTTGTCTTCCAACTCGAGACTAACACAAAACCAAACAAAAAAGGGAAAAATTAAAGTGAATCCAAATTGAATTCCTGCCACAACTCCAGCTGCATCGGCTGAGTGCAGAGCGTTTGAATAACACTCGTAATGCCGAGATAGAAGTGCTCTTCTTCAATCGCGCAGCCAAAGTGGGCAGTGAGGCATTGCTGGAACTCTTCAATGCGCTGGAGGTGTACAACGAAGATGTGGAATTGGAGCGCAGTGGATTGCATGAGAACTCCCAGCGACAAATGACGAAACCAGAGCGTCGAGAAGCCGCTGAACTTGTGGCTGGCTTAGATGACGGTACTGTGTACATTAGGCACATCAATTGGATTGATTTCGATGAGTTCGATTTGCCAAAACCCATTTACATCAATATGGTTCGAGATCCCGTAGAGCGTGTAATCAGTTGGTTCTATTATGCGCGCAGCTCCTACAAGAATGCCATCGAGTATCGCAAGTCGCCGAATAAGAAGATTAGGCCCGCATCGTGGTACAAGAAGAACTTTAACGATTGTGTGCGCAATGGAGATCCCGAGTGTCAGTATGTGCCACACACGGTGAAGGATGCGGTGCCCAATTTCAAGAGGCAATCGCTCTTCTACTGTGGCCATCACGACGATTGTATGTAAGTAGTGGATTGGATCTAATCCGAGGAACATCTAATGATCAAAACTTGCAGTCCCTTCAATTCACCAGCTGCCGTACAAATGGCCAAGGAGCATGTGGAGCGGGATTATGCGGTAGTTGGCAGCTGGGAAGACACAAACATCACGTTGAGCGTTTTTGAGCAATATATTCCACGTTTCTTTCGCGGTGCCAAGCTTATGTATGAGAGTAGGTTGAACATTTCTCTTCAATTTGTTGAATACTTTTTGGTATATACTCGTCTTTCCCTTTGACTATGATTAGTGCACAATAACAAGATCACGAATCGGAACAAGAACAAACGCAAGCCCTTCATTGAGCCTGAGGTCAAGGAGATGATTAGGCAAAACTTTACCCATGAGTATGAGTTTTATCACTTCTGCAAGCAGCGTCTCTACAAACAGTATTTGGCCCTCAATCTGCATGAGCTGGACAAGCATGGATTGTTGAATTAGTAGACCTAACATACATATATAGTAGTAGATAAACTTAATACTCGAATGCATCAAATGAATTTTCAAACTTTTTGTTAGTAGTATGATTAAACAAACAAAAAAAAAATACTCGTCCACTCCACATACATTTTTGTGTGACAATTTTTGTGTCTAATCCTTTTGTGTGGGTCAAGTGGTCCTAATCCTACCCTACTCCTTACCAACCCTGCTTCCTACCTCCTTTCCAAAACAAAAAAAAAACAGTTGCATTCTCTGACGCCGTATAAGCTGAACAACACTGCAAAAGCTGAAATGGATCGCATTTTCTTCACACGCTGCGCGAAAGTTGGCAGCGAATCTTTGCTACAATTCATGGAGTATCTACAGGATGTCAACGAATTTGACGTCGATCACACCGGATTGAAACAGCCAGCGAAACGTCAACTCTTGCCCAGAGGTCAAGCCAGAAAGGCGCGCTATATTTATGATCAACAACCGGGCACAGTTTACATCGAGCACACCTCATGGATTGACTTCAATCACTTCAATATGCCCAAACCAATCTATATCAATCTCGTACGCGATCCCGTCGAGCGTGTGATCAGCTGGTATTACTACGTTCGCAACTCCTATCGAAATGCCATCTTCTATCGCAAGAATCCCACGGCAGCGATTCAACCAGCCGCTTGGTTCAAAAAGAACTACAACGACTGCGTTCGCAGTGGCGATCCCGAGTGCCAATATATTCCCATGACTGTAAAGGATGCTGTGGGTAACTTTAAGCGACAGACGCTCTTCTTCTGTGGCCACCATGAGGATTGTCTGTGAGTAAAGCTGCTTGGATCACCCATTAACGCTTCACTTCGTAGTGCAGCCTTAGATCAGCTCTGAACTTTGGTAACTTTTTAGCGCGTTTAAAGTTGTACAATTTCTAATTATTTATTTGACTTTTAACAAAGTAAAAGTTGAAAAAGAAATTAAAGTATATTTTCCAAAACATTTTTAAATATTTTGCAAATTTTGTTGATAGATAAATTCCAAATACATTCAAAGTAAAGATGTTTTCGTTTCTTAATATATAAATGTAACTTTAAAGTTCACAATCGGTGACATCATATTTAGAGATATTATTATGAAAGTTCTACGATCTTTATAATTCCTTATGACGGATCAGAACTATGATTAGAATTTATTGCTGATCTAAGACGCACAAGGCTGCACCGAAGAAGAATAATGAGCGTTAATGGGTTTACTTAGCTGGGAAGATCATTTTTAAAGGCCTTGCAAATGCTTTGCAGACCATTCGATTCACCTTTGGCCGTACAAATTGCTAAGCGTAGGGTGGAAGAGGAATACGCAGTCGTGGGAACTTGGGAAGAAACGAATATTACCTTGACAGTATTGGAACATTATATACCGCGTTATTTCGCACGTGCAACGACGATCTATCCAAGTAAGAAATTCTGCTATAGTGTTGAAAAATACACGAATTCAACTTTACAATTTTGCAGTTTTTGCGGAAAAACTTAAGAATCGGAATCGCAACAATCGCAAACCAAAAGTCGATGAAGATGTCAAAGCGATGGTGCGAAGAAATTTCACCAATGAATACGAGTTTTATCATTTCTGCAAACAGCGTCTTTATAAACAATATATTGCACTCAAGCGATCGCAATTGGAACAAGTGTATTTATCGTAAGATGTAGAACTCTTTTGAGTCAGAACTGTTGCTATTACAGCACTATCTCATTGTATCCAAAGTTAGAGAATAAACATTTTTAACAAACCATATTGAAGGGTATTTTCATTTAGAGAGTGATAACAGAAAGAGAAACTTCGTCGAAAGTGAATAATTTTACAACTCATACAGTTTCCCTCATTATTTGTGTCTCATTCTGTGCTCAATCTCAGTTCTCTGTGTGTTTCATCGATATCAATTCCTCCACTTAGCCCAACTCCAAACCTCAATCCTTCTCAGCTACCCAAAATTAGGACAATATTCTTAAACAATACACGATTTCCCCGTCCGCGTATGGTATTCTTCAATCGGCCAACTCGGGTGGGCACCGATCACTTGATACCCTTACTGCGTCTGCTTTCGATTCACAACGACATCAATGTAGTGCTCAATGGTCCCGTGCAAAGCGTATCTCGCATGCGATCAAAGAAGGAGCAGAGAATCGAAGTCAATTGGGTGAGTAAATTGCAGAACGACACTTTGTATGTTGCCCATGGCAATTGGATCGACTTTACGGAATTTCGTAAACGTCAACCCATCTACATCTCGCTGGTACGCGATCCTCTGGATAGAATAGTCCACAACTACTATGACCAACGCACTCTCAAGAAGTTGGTTCTTAGTCGCAGCATTTACTCGGGATATCCGCAAAAGACTAACGATTGGTACAAGCAGAGCTTCAGTGAATGTGTTCGCAGTGGAAGTCCGGAGTGCCGATATATTCAATATGCAATTGTGGATCCTGTGAATGATTTCAGGAGACAGTCTTTGTTCTTTTGTGGAAATCACGAAGATTGTCTGTGAGTAGCATTTCATATTACAAGCTCTTGCTGAATTACGAGTGCTAAGATCCCATCACTCCGCAGACCCTTTAACACACCCCGAGCTGTGCAAATGGCCAAGTATCATGTAGAGACGGAATACGCCGTTGTCGGCACCTGGGATCAGCCGAATATAACGCTGACCGTGCTGGAGAAATACATTCCGCGATATTTCAATCATGCTCGCCAACTATACAATTGTAGGTTTCCCTTACTATTTATTTGCCGGCATGTCACACATCAAAAATATCCTCTTTGCAGTGCACAAACAAAGTTTCCCTAGGCTTCATCGTCATGCCGTGGATGCGGATGTCAGGGCCATGGTAATGCGTAATTTAACTCATGAGTATGATTTTTATAATTTCTGCAAGCGGCATCTATATAAGCAATATCTGGCCCTACAGTTGGAGAGTAATCTCAAATAAGCTTCATCTACCAAATAATTATAGAAAAATAAAGATTGTGTTATAATTGAACTTGTCTATTTATTTGCCCAACAAATATCGGTTAATTGTAAACAAATTTGCTTAGAAATTACGATTTTGTTCCTTACATTTGTTACCCTTTCTCTTAAAAAGAGGTTTCTTCGTTCTGGTAAATATCAAACACCAAGGAACTTGAGGTAACTATGAAGTATGCTCTACATATGAATTACACTTTATACTTTATCCTTCATTTGCTTCGCCAACTAATCAGTTTTGTTTTGTGCTCCCTTAGATGTCCTCGCTGAATGTCCGTGACCTGAACAATACGCGAAAGGCACAAATGGAGCTGGTCTTCTTCAATCGTGTGCCCAAAGTGGGCAGTCAAACATTTATGGAGTTGCTGCGTCGCCTCTCGGAGCGCAATAATTTCCAGTTTCATCGCGATGCCGTCCAAAAAGTGGAGACCATACGTCTCGCCGAGGATCAGCAGCAGGAGATGGCCGAGGTTATCAGTGAGCTACCCGAACCCTCGGTCTTCATCAAGCATGTGTGCTTCACCAACTTTACCAAGTTCAATTTGCCAACACCCATCTATCTGAATGTGGTGCGTGATCCCGTCGAGCGTGTGATCAGTTGGTTCTATTATGTGCGCGCTCCTTGGTATTTTGTGGAACGTAAGGCCGCCTTTCCAGATCTCCCACTGCCCCATCCAGCCTGGCTCAAGAAGGACTTTGAAACGTGTGTCCTTAGCGGGGATCAAGAGTGCACCTACACTCAAGGTGTTACTGTCGAGGGCATTGGCGATCATCGTCGCCAGAGCTTGTTCTTCTGTGGACATGATTACGAGTGCACGTGAGTTGAACTAGTGTTTAACTGATGAAACCATTTTGATTAATGTCTCTCCTTTTTACAGTCCCTTCAATACTGTGGGCGCCTTGGAGCGCGCCAAGTTTGCTGTGGAGCAACAGTATGCGGTGGTTGGAGTATTAGAAGACTTTAATACGACGCTCTCCGTGCTGGAGAAATATGTTCCACGCTTTTTCGAGGGTGTGCGAGATATCTATGCAAGTAAGTTGATATGCTCTTAAAAAGTCTACAATCTCTAAAATCTACAATTGATAAAAGAAAATAATTAAAATAGAAAATTATTTGTGTTAAAGCATTAACTAACTACTTTTGTGACTCCCGTTCTTCTTATCTCGCACAGATAGCGCCGAGTACTTGACCAAGATAAACAAGAACAATTTTAAGCCGCCAGTCAGCGAGCATGTGAAGAACATTGTGCGTCGCAACTTTACGAACGAGATTGAATTCTATCAGTTCTGTCGCCAGCGATTGCATAAACAATATTTGGCCGCCCATTTGCCTCAAAAGATTATCACGGCGCATCAAGGGGGCTTCGGGGGCAATTAGCTCCCCGATTCCCAGATGCATTGTGGTATTGTAAAGATATACATATATACTCGATCCTGTAGTCAATTAAGTAATGAGCGCTACCCTCCATGCAATCCACATATCGTAGATTCTAGTTGTTTTCATTGTGTATATTTCAAATTGGTTATAAAACATATATTCATATTCTTATCAAATACATAAATATATTTATATTGATTAGTTAGTGTTAATGAACAAAATGCATTCGAATTGTGATGTCTTCAAGTGAACTGTTGAAATTTGTTGTTTTTAATACCTAGTTGTAATTAGTGCTAAGAATTTTAAGCTCTCAAAACTGTAAAAAGAAAATAAATGATACTCTAAGATCTACAAATCAATTTTAAGTATTCGTATTTTTGGAATTTCACAAATTCATAAGTGAGTACAATATATTATAAATCATTTTGGTACACCAACATTTAGATTCGTATTCAGCATTTTGAAGACTGTCAAAATAAACAGAATTGATATTTCAATTCATTTAAATTGCTTAGTCGTATTTTTTATCATTTGACTATTAGCCAAAGTTTGAGGTAGCTCAATCGTAATCTTAATGAAAACTCTCTTTTTTTATTAAGTATTTAATGAAATATAAGAACTAAAATCATTTTATTGAGTACTAGCCTCGTACATTATGTAAATCAAAAGATAATCGTAAAAATCCAGCTTAAAGTGAAATCAAAAAACAAAATAACAAATTCAAAAACATATGTTGCTTAACAGTGTTTAAAACAAAATTAATGGTGTTTACAATATCTATTATTATACAAGGTAGAAAATCGTCTGGCAGTAATTCTTTTAATAGATTATACAAATTATGAACTTGACATGGTATAAATCAGCTCCAACGACAAATAGCTACTGCAATTTGTAACAAGCTTTAATAGGAGTGGGCGTCATTTGCCGAATGATGCTGCGCTTCTTGCTATAATAAATTTAATTCAATTTAGAATTGAATGGGATAATATATCAAAAAGTTAACTCACGCTTTGTCGCCATATAGTGCATAGAACTCATCGGGTTTCATGTCTATACCAGGTCCCGGTTTTTCACTATTTACGCAAATGCAATCATCACTTTGATGGTCGCAATTTTCGGTTTTATGCCAACGCTCTGGTGCACTTAGAAAAATAGATTGAGGATCACTGGTTATTTGCTGCAAGACTTCGTCATCATGGAACCTATCCCATCCACTGCTGTCACCTCTGACCTCCAACAGCTTCTTCTGATTTCGGTGAACAATCTTCTTCAGTAGGACGTCAAAAGCCAAATTTTTGGGCAACCGATAGGCAGCCACATGTAGACCCCAACGAGCCTCAAACAGCTTATATATAAGATGATAGTCCTCATAGCGATACTCAATGCGCTGACCATCTGATGAAATGCGAGCATTCTGAAATATCCCATCGAACTGCATTTGTTCCTCGGTAAGAATTTGAAGTCGCAGATTGTCACGTCGCAGATAATCCCATTTGTCAACGTCGAGACCACAACGACTGTTGTGCACAATGTCAAAAATATAGCCATGGCCCATCATTGGAAAACTAAGCCTCTCACTTTCGCCCACTATTAGTGCCTTAATCAACTGCAATCCGCGTCCATTATTATCGTTACGCAAGGCAAGCAATTCTTTGCTTTTCACTTCCTTAAACATTTGATCCACACAAATTAATCCGTTGTGTTCATGCTGTAAATAGAATCTTCTCAATTACAGAATATCTTTTTTAGTACTGACTAACTCACATCGAAATTGCCGCCGCAAACTGACTCCCAGTTATGAGAAAATGGACCATGTCCTATATCGTGGAGGAGCGCCGCAATCTCAACCGCATGACGACACCATTCTGGCAAATCCAGTTCGTAATTAGAATTGCGTCTCAACGCGTTAAGTTGAACTTGAGCGCTCTTGTAAGTGCTGTAATTGAAATCGACTTAAATTTTTTCGAACTCTATAAAGCGAGAGAACAGAACTCACCCAATGCAATGCTCATATCGCGTATGATCACCTATCGGTCTTTCGGCCAAGCTGAACAATCCTAACTGCTTTACGGACTTCAGGCGCTGGAACAGCTTGTGATTCACTAACTCTTCAATAAAACTGGGCAGTTCAATGACTCCATGAACTTCATCTTCAATAAGCATCTAAAAATACGGATGTTTTTTATTTTTAAGAACATAACATTGTGACATTATTAAAGTCTATTTTTGAGTTGATAAATATGTCTCATACAATAAAATCAATGTATATTATAGAAGACAAATTTTAAAATGAGTAAAAGCACTTATTTTATTTTATTATTTTCTTGGTTTTCCGGATTAAGAGTTTCCAAGGCGAAAGGCGAAACGTAACTGAAAGTTGAAACTCCAGATCCACTTTAGAGGCTGGCTCTCTAACGGGCGGATGCACTGACATCATACAGAAAGTTTTTTATTTCATTGGCATTATTTTTATATACCGATACTTTACCACATTGTAAATATAACCGCTTAAAATTATTAATAGGTAATGTGATTCATAGATAAAAAATTGATTAAGCTTTGCATCAGCAGCCGTAATCTTATCTTAAAAATTGTACATTATTATTTGACACTTGTCCACAAATGTCATGAGTCGCAAAATACCCCAAATGCAGTAAGAAAAAACTGCAGGGCATGAACAGCTGCTGTGACAGCTGATGAGGACGCACATTGCACTCACAACAGTTGCTATAGCAACGAGGCCTTGGCTTCGATTTCTAACTGAAAACTTTGCGCCTCTCAAGGCAAATTGAAATTTTACTTACACTGTGAATTTTTGCCACATTATTGATGCGTTGCTTTTCACGTAGTTTAAACTGTTGCTGTTGAATTGTAAGCGTGGACAACTCGGAATTGTGTCCAACTGCATTTCTCGCACATATTAAACTGCTTAACATTTTAAGTTTCTTTCGACTTTGCTCCTGCTTTCACTGATGAAAACAACGCGTCAGAAGAAAGCCACGACCACTGCGTAACCGGGGAAACGTCTTGACTGATTTGTTTATCACTGAAATTTTAATGTTTATAACGTTTGTCAACAACTGATTATCGTCAAGCAATTAATTTACGACCAACTGAACAGCTGACTGCCAGGCAAGCAGTTTAGAGTTGCCATACAGCTGAAAGCCAGGGCTGCAGAAAAACAACTAGCTTTATGCTGCATCAAAAGCTGCAAAAACTTATTGCAATAAATATTAAATTCAATTAAATTAATTATTTTTATTTATAATAATAGTTAAGTTAACATTTGTATTATTTATAGAAATCTGATATAAAACCACTCAGCCTAAATGTATGCTAAGCTTTTTTACTTGCATTAGTAAAAGTTGAGAACTCTACTTTAAATTCGTAAAAGTAACGGCCAATTTAAACATTGTTATAAAAATATATACATATGTATGTAAACAGGAATTGCGAAATAGACGATAATCCTGCTAAATGTCATATTAGATCAAATCAATGTCAGTAAATTTGCATCATACAATTGTTTATTGTCAATCTATTGCAAATTAAAAAAATTATAAATGGCTATCAGAACTACAAAAACAGCACATGAAAAAATATTCCCGCACCTTGAATATACACATACAATAATTATTGTCAATTTAAAATCATGCGCTAAACAAGCCGCTTTAAAGCAATTTCTACTCGACCCGGCTCATAGCGACAAAAAAAGAGCAAAATTGTTTAATATCTCAAACATAATAGGGAGAGCGCCGTCGCATGGAAATGAAAGCGAAAGTAGCTTTTGACCCAAAATTGAATGTGGAACAAAAGAGTAAATTATCCAAAGAGAAGCACACCGAGAGAGAGAGAGAGAACATAAAGACTAAAGAGAACATGTCACAGCATGACGACCCGGTTCACATGATTGCAAGCTGCAAATAAATGCAATGCTTACACACACACGAGTGCAGTGTAATTGAAAGATGCTCGTACATACATACGTATGCATATTTTTATAGAGGACCCGACGCCAAGAGCAATTCGATTTGGTTTGAAGCAGGCCAGGCCAAATGCGGTCAACGCACCTTTAAGACAATAGAGAACAACCAGCAATATCCAACGTACACATAAATGCTCGCATAAATACATGCATACATATGTACATATATATACATACATATGCAGCATAGACGAGCTGGCAGCCAGATAAAGAAAACATTGATACAAGCACACAAAGAAAATTAAAAACAAACTAAAAATTTAAAAAAATAAACTGCGAGTATACTAAACAAACATGATGCAAAACAAAACCCTTATAAAAAAAAAAACGCCGGCTTCACAGTAGACTGAGTGGAGCAAAACAATGCAGAGAGTGCGTGAGAGAGTTCGCGATAGGCTAGAGAGAATGGGAGAGTAAAACACACCTTGCAACAGTGAAGCAAGATACACGAACTTATCGAAAAATGTAGAATGCAAAAGTAAGTAAAATATATATTTTTGAATGAAATAATATATGTATATACCATAATATACTTATCGTAAATAAATTTAATCAAATGCAATCATGAAACAGTCAGAAGTTTTATTATTATAAGATAGCTCAATTGAATGAAGTAATAAAGTTTTTAACATAAATTTTCTAGTACCCTCAAGGAAGCAAAGTAAAGTATAAGTTTTACTGCCATTGTCATCTATAAAACGAAACTTAATTTGAAACATAACAAAGCATTAAGCATTTTAATATTTTTTTTTTTTTTAATTTCAAAAGATCAAAAAGTTTAAAAAATTGTATTATTAGAATAAATGATCATCTAAGAATGACAAATTTAGTTTAATGTATAATATTTTCAATAATTTACTTTAATTGAAATTTAAATCCCTCAAGAATATTTACAATCAAGTTTAGCTTTAAAAGTTTTTAAACTTTTCATATCTTGATAATATCTTTGATACCACTGTTGTTGTTAGTTAAGCATCATTCGCTCTTCTGTTTTCCTCTCATTTTGCCCTCTCACACAAAAGCACCACCCAAAGCAGCCCACTCAACTAGTTGAGAGCGGTTAAAGTGAGAGTTAATGGAATACCGCAGAGCTTGCAACACGCTGAAGGCGCTCCTCAGTTGCCACACGACAGGACAGCCGCAAGGGCAGAAAGGCGTAACGGAATGCAGAAGTTATCGCGTTAAAGTTACCCGAAATTCTGTAAAACAGTTTGTGTGATAAAGCATTTTTGTATCTTGAAGATACACTTGTGCTAGCACAGATAGAGATACTGATGTCAAATTAATACTAATTAAAGCGCAGCGTGCGATCTACTGGCCAGCTGTTTTTCCCTCTCTCTATCTCTCACTTCCAAACATTCTCTCACTCTCAACGTACGTATTAAATGCTCTTTTGCGAAAAGTTCTCGTATCTTTTTGTTGTATATCTGAATAAGTCCCATGCCATGCGTACTCTCAGCAGCAGAAGCAGCAGCGTATAGAGTAGCGCCCGCCAGTGGGCGAAAGACGCAACTGCCGACCGCCGAACGCCGACCGTCGACTACCGACTACCGACTGCTGACTGCTGACTGCTGGTGAGCTGCTACGACCTTGCAATGCCCTTGAATGACACTCTTATTGCGACCAAGTCGTCGTCGTTGCCACTACAACTGGCGGTGCTGCCACGGCTGCCACGACGAGCGCTGGCAAAATTTAAGAAATGAAATTCAATTGAAATTGAAATTTTTTATCTCGTATTTAGCGTGAATCGTTTTTGTGTGAGTCTCGTGTGCTTTTTGCATAAATCCGACGGAGCAGCTCCTTTACATCACAACTAATCCCCTCGCGAGTGTGAATAAAAACGAATAAGCGAAATATCAAAAAAAAAATACAAATAATAATAATAATACAAGTCAAAGAAAGCGAATCTAATTCGAAACATATCGTCGACCCATTTAAAGTGCACACAATTGCATCCAAAATAACATAGTGTTATCTAAGCAACTAGCGCCATCTGTGGGCCAGAACCGAAGTGTATGTTGTGGAAGTGTATGTGCCTGTGACTGTGTGTGAGTGCGTTTAAAAAGTGAAAGTTCAGGCGAGAAGCATACTATATCCTTTGCTGGGTCATTTCCTTGGCACATTTTTCGACGAAGGCGGAGGCGACGACAAAGGCGAAGGCGAAGGCGGAGTACATAACGAGACCGAGACACGCAATACATAAAGCCTTACTATACATATATCTACAACATAACGTCGACTTTGGCATAGCATACACACCAATACCTTCGCATATATGTATGAGCGCGTGTGTATATAAACGCCATTAGCTATACTTTAGCTATATTTATGCGACAACTTTGACAACTCATATTTTTTATTACTACGTGAACGGTTGAGCCAAGAACTTGGCCAAACTATACAACAAAATAAAAACAAGAGGAAACCCCTTTGGAGGCAGGTTAGTAAAATGAATAACAATTACCATAACAACTATTCGAAATAATGTGGAAATAAGTGCGTATAGAAATGGGCCAATTATAATTGTTGGATTCCACATTTATCTACAAATAATTGCTGCACAATGCTATATTAATATACATATAATCGTGTATCCGTCAGATACTTTTTTTTTCGTGTGGTGACATTGAACTGATTGATGGGTGGGCGAGGGCGAGTCCAAAGTGCTATGCGTGCCAAGCATGACTACTTGTAGTACAATACATAATCTAATAAGCGAAGTCTTTTTTTTATTAAATATTATGAATAAACATCCGGCTAATTCAATCAAATATAGTTAGACTAGCTAAACTCATTTGGCAGATCTTTTCAAATGCCATGCAAATTCCACTTTTGATTTCATCAGACTCGTATACGTAATCGAATTGAATCTTTCCACTTATTTTCTTTGACCAACTACTACGCAAACATCCTTAAACCGCAATTACAATCAAAACAAAGTCTCCCACTCCGACTGAGGCTCAGGCTCAGACTTTGGTTGTTACCGATAAAAATCAAGGCACGCGCTGTAAGTAGAGAGTCAAACGGAAAGTGAAAGCATGTGAAAATCGAAAGTGTATCTGTATCTGTAGCTGTAGTTGTAGCTGTATCTCTCTGTCTCCGTGCCTCTGGCTGCTCCAAAACGGCGCAAGCGTTTTTCGCATTGTAGTTGTTGTTATTATTATTATTATTGTGGCGGTGCTTGGCTTTGTTTGCTTTTGACATTTCGCTGGGTAGCAATGTCATACAAATATAAATAAAATACACGCGTTGCCAAACCAAGCGAGCCACCCACACCCACACACCAAACACGCACTGACCGCGCCGCAACACACACACAAACACACACACACACACCCGCACACTCATAAGAAAAGTCTGAGTTCTTCTCGTTAATAGGCGGCTACTTAGGGCGTCTCTATTCAAGTGCCAACAACTTGACACAATTCTACACAAGCTATTGATTGTTTTCGATCCCCCGTGAAATCGATGAGCTACACCTCCCAAGTCCTCCCGGCTCCTCCTGGACAACACTTTTGGGTTGCGGCGCAAAAACAAAAACAAAAACATTGCCGCGTGCTACGTGCGGCTGTCAATTTGGCTAATTCGCCATATAAAAAAAATATGTATTAATACTTTTTGCTGGTGGTATATTTCTAAATAAAGAAAATCATTCAGCGTCAACGCAGTCAGCTGTTGTATAGCTCTAAATTTTTGAAAGTGGGTGGACCAGCAAAAAGTGTTAATAAGTATAACATATAGTAAAAAGAATATTTGAAAATTATTTCTTAAGCAAATAGTAATGTCATTTTGATAAATGATCTTAAGTGAGTTTAAGAATGTGTTCGCGAAAGCAAGTTCTGTTCTTTTTGCTAGCATTTCCTACTACAAATTCATATTGAATAAAATATAGCTTAGATAATTATTACAAATTACTAGACCATCTATAAAAAGCTGAAGGGCAATATCATTTATTATTAGATTTATTGACAGAACTCAAGAATATTTTAAATATGTTTTTAGATAACACATTTTCTAATTTTGTTGAAGAGTGTGATAAATTTATTATATTTATATATAAATTTCAAAATAATATCAGGAGTAAAATCATATCCACATTTGTAAGCAAATCAATGCTGTAGGATCAGTAACCGTAAAATCCTATATCGTTTATCTCATAAAATTGCTAAGGCCAATGTCAAAGCCAATTGCCGCACTTGTCTAAATCCGAACAGTCCATAAACCAATGGCTGATAACAAGCTATCCGCTTAACACAGCTATTAGCAATAACTGGAACTCAAATAATCACGCTCCCAGCGGGCTGCTGATAAGCTCGGCCACTATCATAAATATTTACTATGGCTAATACCGAGGATATCTCCAAATACCTCTTAATTACATTGAACTAATGCCAATTTGTATGTATTGCAAGGCAAAAGAGTCGACGAGGAAATACCCTAGCAGTTTAGGAATATTTTGTTTTACAATTCTAAACGAAGTAAGAAAGTTACAGTAGAGTGAGCGCGACTGTGAAATACCCGCTACACATTTATAATATACCAAAATGATATACCTCAAAAATACTGAAACATTCCAAAGGTCTTGTTTGTGGTATATTGATATAGTAACAATCTAAATATACTATACAGTGCAAAATATACCAGATCGTCAATTAAACAATTAAGACCCGTAGTAAGCAAGCGTTTTTCTCTATACAAAAGTATTTTTTTAAATATCTTCTACATTTTTTCCTTTAATACTATAGTTATTATTGTATATACTAAGAGCCGCTTTTGCTTCGTAATTTCGCTTGTTATTCGATTTTTGTTAACTTGCGGAAGAGGAATTTGGCTGGCAAAAATTTTAAGCAAATTTGATTTGTTGGGAAACATTAAGAAATGCTGTTGGAAAAAAGATAATTGCCTCTATCTCTTACAGTCTTTGAGATCTAGTGTCTTATTCGAACAGACAGACACAGACAGACAGACATACGGACATGGCTATATCGTCTCTGCTGTTGACGCTGTCCAAGAATATGTATTGTTTAAAGAGTCGGAGCCGACTTCTTCTGCCTGTTTCCTCCAGGCACCAAGTTAAAATACCCAATGAATCGCGGGTATAAACATATTATAATAACCGAATGTGATGTACAAAATGCATATATGAAGCACATCAATATATTTTAGAAGAATCTAGTATGCTTTTTATAAAGCTGTCTAAGTTTGTAGAAATGAAATGAGTCAGTCAACTTTTAAGGTTTCATTTCGCTTTCAAGTTTTTGCGGCTTCAAGTCTTCGGCTCTGCGCTTCTTTTCTTGTTTCAAGCTGCATTTCTGGTATTTCATTTCCCATAATTATATTAAAGAACTTTCGTAAGCTTTGTGATGATCAAAATTTGCATATACCTAAGTGTTGCAGGGGTAGTCAACAGAGCTGTACGCCCTTTCCTTTTCTGAGGGTAGCAGACAAGCACTTCCACATTCACATCCACATCTAGAGCGACAACAACGTCGCTGATCACGAGCATTTCTCTATGCAAGCGGCTGTCAGGCTGGCATTGGACGATGGCGATAGGCAGAGGCAGAGAGAGGGTCGCATCTGTCGGTGCTGCAGTAGTGCTACCTTTGGGATGCAGCGATTACGCTTACAGATACGATTGCCACACACACACACTGTTGCAGTTGCAGATACTCTACGAGTGTGTGTGTGTGTGTGTTGAGAAGTATATTTACACACAGGGCATAGACACATCAGAGTTGATCAGTTGACAGGCCAGACGCTAGCGGTGCGATTTGCTGCGCTTCGATTTTGCCTGACTGCCTGGCTGCCTTATCAATCAGCGCAAATTCGTTTAATGCCAAAAAACACTGAACGTATTCAGTGCATGCTCGCCTCACTGTCGCTGCAGACGTGGTGCAGCACTTCGAGTTCTTTGAGTTCGTTAAAGTTCTTCTTCGCGTCGAACTTTATTCGTAACCCCGATAAAGTGCGTATGCTAAAAAGCGATTTGAATAGTTGACAACTCGTTGCCAACTCGCGAAAGTGAATAGTGAGTGTGAGTAAGGGAAAATTCACTTCGATTCGTTTCGTTTCGTTTCCGTTTAGTTCAAATCGGGTCATAAACTGTGCTCAGCACTTGTGTTTTTTTTTTTTTTTTTTACAGACTGCTAAAAATAAATTCCAAGTATGTTATCAGCGCTCATAATCGAAACGCCGGCGCGGCATGATTGACTGTTGCCTGTTCACGGTTCACTGTACGTCCTCCTTCCCCCCTTCGAATCCCTACAAAGTCATGTCACTGACAGGTGAACTCGATCCTCAGTCGATGCTAAAATGTATCTGTGATATATGCGAAACAAAAAAATCAAGTGAATCGTAAATCGTAAATTGTAAATCACCAAATGGCGCATGAAACCAACCACAATCGCAATCTGTGTGGCTAGTTTCCCGCCCTTTGAGACGAGTTAAAAGCGTGACTAACTAAACTGCTAATCATAATGTGGATGACATGGATTTGCGTTTTGATAATCGCATCGACAGATAAGTGTATCTGTGTGTCGCGTTTAAATTGTGCAACGCCAGAAGATAGAATTGTCATCTCGTGAAATCACAAATATTTTAATTAATACATTTTTGTTGAAATCGTTTAACGCTGTTGTAATATTCTAGAACATTTTAATTGAATCAAAACTTCGACTCACATACAGTATCTTTCAGATATGAATTATATGAAACGAAAAGCAGCTGTTCGCTTAAATACAATACTCAAAATCCGAAAATTATGGTTAAACTTAATGAGATTTTTTTAGAGTGTAACGTAATGAGCTAGAATTATTAACCATTAACTTGTGTGCTTTACTTGTTGCTACTTGTGTTGAGCCGTGAGCTGTCAGCCCGCCCATTTAGCACATTTGACCCTGTCTGTCATATACTTGTATATCAATGTATCTCAACAACGCCTTGGCTTCATTATTTGCATATTGTGTGTGTGTTCTTTTCTTTCCTTTCTTTCGGGTTTTTTTGACCACAAAATAAAAAGTTAACTAATGACACTTTATGCAAAAGTTATATTTGATTGTTTGGGTCGTTAGAGTGCCACTTGATGTACCTCAATTGACAAACACGCCGAGCACACACATTTGCCCCAATTTAATTCAATTAAGCTACTTATGGGTGGCAAACTGGCTTGAGATACAATTCGTATCTGATAGTGCGTGTCTTTGTGCCGCAGATAGACGCACTTTGCCACTGAGCGAACATTCCGCAGACACTGTCAAAACAAAAGAACAAAAAAAAAAAACATAACATAAACATTTGTGTTTTTCTTTTTGTGATGAATGAAGAAAGTGAAAACAGCAAAACGGAAATGTTCCTTTTGGAAAACTACAATAAAAAAAAAATACATCGAATAGATCGTATGCATTGCTCAATTTTTATTTATAGCGAAATTCTTAGCAAATCTTTGCTTTTTTATATCGCTTTGCAGTCGTTTTATTTATAAAACGCTCGCCTAATATATGACTTGACTTTATGACTTTTATTATTATCTACTGTGTGGGGTATTTTAATGCAGTAGAAAACATTTTTGTGTATATTTTTGGCATGCAAATATAAAATGCGAAATATTTCGAATGTAGCTGCGATTTTATATATCAATATAGCGATAGTTTTGACATCAGTACATTGAACTTAAACTATGAATAGTGCATAGTAAGTAAAGGAACATAAATTAGTTAATTTACTGATAATTTCAGCAATGCTAAGTGGCTTATTGAACTTGAGTATTTTTAATTGAATAATGTTGTAATGTTTGTATATTAATTCAATTGTTTGGCATTTGTCACGCTCTCTCTTTCACACTTTTTGTCTGTTCACTCTCTCTCTCTTTCTTTCTTACTGATCTGCAGAGACATTGCGTCTTTTTTAAAACTTTCTTCCTCTCCCTCTCGCACGTCATCTGCCGACAACTGCCCAAAACGCATTTAGCAAATTGGCCCAGGTCCAAAAGCAATTTTCATTTGGCTATGTGAAGAAAGGGACTTGAATATGTCGAATGCGACACGTCTGATCAGGCAACTGCAACATGTTGCAACATGTTGTGAATGCCCAAAAGTAGCGCCAAAGCAATGATTCATTATAAATATGCCATATGTTTCTATATGTATAATATTCCTGTATATTATATTGCAATATTTGTTCGTTAAGTGAAAAACATTCGAAACAGTTTGCTTTATTGACCTCCTTAAACGTTTGTCGATTGCCAGGGGCATGAAGGTTTTTGTTTTTATATACAACTTTGTTCGATGCTTTTGGCAAAATTCAATTTAATTTTTATTGTTGACTGCTCAATTAAGTTTCCTATGCACATTGCCAACAAGACATAAAAATAAGCAAAAAACAAAACCAGAGTCGCGAAAAAGGAAAAGGAAAAGAAATGCTGATCATCTGCTGATCGTCGTCGGCAAAAGTTCAAGGCCAATTGAAATCGCAGCGATTGGCGTATTTGAAAACAGCTTATTTTCCTCTTGATTGGCCAATAATTGAGGGGCGTGATTTTGGTTGTACCTGCAACACGTGCAACAAGGCGAACACCTGATCTTATAAGCCCAAAACAAATCATGCTAATTACTTTATTTTGGCACATGTAAAAAATGTTCGCTCAACTGTTGTAGAGGAAATGTCACGCGTTCATCAAATGATATAATCATTATTTTCTTGTTTTATATTTATTTTGCGGTCTCGTATATTATTCATATTTCTTACACATTTAATGTGATGACAATTTCGGCAGACACGCAAATCACTGACAGATGGTCAAGTATTTAAATATATTTCAGACAGACGGAATGTTAAACTACTAGTTACCCTCTACAACAGTTTACAACTAAATATAGAAATACAAATTTATTTGGCAATAGCTAATATGCTTTATTACATTCATTTTGAATTTTGTGTAAATGCTTAGGTATATTAAGTAATAAATCTTTCCAACTAAAAGCTTTCGGGAAATAATTAAAATTTAACAAGTGTTTAGTGTGCAACTCGCCGCTTGTAAATTATTTATATAAGTCATTAAAATAATTCGCAATCAACGAATTCAATGAAATATGCGAAATGAAAGTAAAAAGCGAGAACAGCTGTTTTCGCATAAAATCTTGAGTAAATTTATTTGTTTACTTGAGAATGAAAATCTCGACTGTTTTCCCAGCCTGAGTCAATAAACGAAAATAATAATTTGAACCACGTCATCTATGTATATTCCGCAGCATCGTTGCAGTAGCCGCAGTTGTTGCTGTTGTTGTTGTTGGCACAGCCACAGTCACAGCCACCGACACCGCCATCGACATTGCCACCGCCATCAGCAGCAG
This sequence comes from Drosophila niveifrons, assembly GCA_035046325.1. Lineage (NCBI taxonomy): Eukaryota > Metazoa > Arthropoda > Insecta > Diptera > Drosophilidae > Drosophila > Drosophila niveifrons. The sequence goes on from JAWNOC010000052.1 coordinate 37,070,079, forward strand.
CAGCAATCATCACATTGACGTGACGTAAATGAACGAGCCCGGCGATATACCATTGACACACACCAGCACGCCGGACAGCAGGCCGCCCTGCAGCATTATCTCAATCATACCAAACATAGGGATGTCATCATGCCGTGGACGTGCCGAGGCATTTGCGCGAAGCTTGTCCTCCAAGCTGCGCACCCTGGGCACCCAGGTGAGTTAATATCCGACCTAGATAGCTGTATTCTTTGAAATATTAGTGCGAAAGAACAAGCATTATAATACAGATTTTGTGCTTATGTCTTTTTGTCAGCCAATCACTTGAACATTGCTTAAATGAATATAGGGTCCATTCGATTTTCTCTATTTTTAATAAAGTTAATTTAAAACAAGTAAGAAAGCTACAGTCGAGTGTGCTCGACTGTGAGATACCCGCTACCCATTTTGAATAAAAGCAAAATATTGCGGTATTATTTCCTAAATATACAAAAAAAAAATACTACAAAATACTAAAAATATACCAAATGATATATTTGGTATATTTTTGGTATTTAGTATAGTATAGTATAGTACCACTTTCAAAATATACCATAGACGGCACTGAGACCCCTAGTAAGTAGGCGTTTTAGCCCATACAAAAGTATTTCTTTAATAACTTCCACAATTTTGATCCGATCGCTCTTGATCTGCGTGCAATCATAACAAATGCTGTCGAAAAAAAATTATTGCTCTATCTCTTATAGTCTCTGAGATCTAGGTGTTCATACGGACAGACGGACAGACGGACATGGCTAGATCGTCTTGGCTGTTGACGCTGATCAAGAATATATATACTTTATGGAGTCGGAGATGCCTCCTTCTACCTGTTACATACATTTCCTGCCGGCACAAAGTTATAATACCCTTCTACCCTATGGGTAGCGGGTATAAAAATTTATAAATTGAATGCTCAACTTTTAATGCTACTGCTAATCATTTTCTATAAATGCATACAGTGCGGTTTTATTCAAAAACTTAACCAACTTAATGTATCGAACGAAAATGTACCGAAAGCTATATTTGGTTTATCAATATATTAGTAAATTCAAAATATACCACAGACAACAAAATATACCAGATTGTCAATAGCAGCAACTAAGCGTCGACGTCTGCAGCCGTTCCGTGCCATATACAAATAATTTCCTTTATAACTTTTAAAATACTCTTCTTCGCTATCGGTAGCGTGCAGAATATATATTTTATGCTGTTATAACTGAATTTTGTGTCGAAGTAGTATTCTAGTATTTTGTATTATAGTAGTATTTACCTTTCTTAAATGTGCAGGTCGTAAGCACACCTTATTCGAAGGACAAAGCTGTGCATTATCATCAAATAGAATAATGAGGAACATTCGAAAAATAATGCAAACTTTATCGTAATATGTATTTATATTAAACCTCACTAAACAAGAAGAATCGTTCACAAATAATATGAGAAAATAGAAACCCTTTCTCAGTCACTCAAATCAAAGTAGTTGTTTTGATTTTAAACAATACACAGCTCTACAGTAGTAATACTAGACTGGAACTCAACACATCGTAGAATATAGCAAACACAAAAAAAATGAGTTTACTGCTACGCAAGCCGGCTCCAGATTTCAGTACCATAGCAGTAACATCCGTAAATGGATTTAGGTCAATGGCGCTGCACGAGTTTCGTGGCAGATACGTGATACTTCTCTTTTACCCGGCGGACTTTTCCTTCGTTTGTCCGACGGAATTGCAAGCGTTCAGCGATCGTGCTCAGGAATTTCGTAGCGTTGGCTGCGAGATCATCGCCTGTTCCACGGACAGTCAATTCGCCCACTGCGTCTGGATAATGCAGCCACGCAAGCAAGGCGGCCTGGGGGACATAGACATACCGCTGTTGGCCGACAAGTCTATGAAGATTGCCCAGTCCTATGGCATGCTGGACGAGAGCACAGGTCTGGCCCATCGTGGCATGTTCATCATTGATCGCGTTGGCATTGTGCGGCATATTTCGGTGAATGATATTGGCGTGGGTCGCAGTGTTGAGGAATCGCTGCGTCTGGTGCAAGCCTATCAATTTACCGATGAGTTTGGCGATGTTTGTCCAGCCAATTGGCGTCCTGGCGCCAAGACCTTCAAGAGCACCTATGCAAGCAAAGCCGAATACTTTAAGAACGCAGGTTAAATTAAAGTGGAGAGATACAAACATATCGAAACATCGGTTAAATAAATTTCATACACGCTTCTGCAGTTAAATAGATAGACGAATTTCATTGTATTAGTTTAGAAATATGTATTAGTGCAGCTTTCGTTTTCGCTGCTTTTTGGCACATGCTGAGCTTTAAGCTCACAAAGCTTTGGTGTACGTGTGCCATGTACGTGAGACAAAAGTTATGAGCAGTTCATTAAAATATTTTCCCTTACTATTTTGCACAGGCCAACGAGGAGGGCGCCAATGCAGAGGATGAGCCCATCATAAATGGCACAAATACCAACACTTGGGTCAATGCACACGAATCCGAACAGACTGTCACCGATCTGCAGCCGCTGCGCCACGAGTCGGACTCATTTTTCGACTTTGACTGCGAGCTGGAATCGCCAGGCAGTCCGGTGGATGAGTGCGAGTACTTGCGTCTCATAGAAACCGCCTCGAATACGCCACACAACTCCACCGCTGAGTCAGGCTACGCCTGCGCCTCGGCGGCGAGCAGTCACAGCAGCACCGATGGGCCATACTTTGATGCTGCCGCCGGCAGCAGCAGCAGCATCATCAGCAATGTTCCAGACGAGCTGCTGGTCACGAGTCAGCCGCAGCCACATCCGCATCGTGGCAAAGTGCCGCCGGCGGAGCTCAAGGAGTTTGCCAATGCGCTGCAATTGAATGGCACACACGAGTTGCTCACAAATGGCGAGAAGGAGCACAAGGAAGAGCACAAGGAGGAGGAAGTGAAGCAGGAGAGCGAAGACGAGACGCTGCTGCAGGCACAAATACTCAGTGAGCTGCAGCAGCATTCGGAGAGCGTGAAGAGCACCGAGCAGGAGCAAAAGCTGGCAGCCGAGGAGCCGCCACTGCTCAATGGACACATAGAGCAACCAGAGGAGGAGCAGCTGCTGCAGCTTGAGGACGAAGCAGCGATTGTCACAGTCGAGAATAAGGAAGAGACGGAGCAGCAGCTGGAAGAGCAATTGCCAGTGAATGGCGCAGATGAGGTGGACAAGTGTGAGAGCAAACTGACAGTCGACATAGAAGTGGCACAGCAGGAACAGGCCAAGCAGACGGCCATAGAGGAGAACAAGGAGAAGGAGCCAGAAGATGAGACGGAGGCAGACAAAGAGAAGGAGAAGACAAGTCACAGTCATGGCATGGACACCACAGACGACGAGGATGACTGTCGACCGCAGCGTGTGCGTCGCTGCTCCTCATTGAAGACGGGCAAAACACCACCGGGAACGCCCGGACGCAAGAAGATTGTGCGCTTTGCCGATGTGCTGGGCTTGGATCTGGCCGATGTGAAGACCTTCTTGGATGAGATACCCACCATACCGAAGTCAGCGTTTGAGGATCTGGAAATACTGGAATCGGAGCCGCCATTAGTGCTGGGGCCGAAGTCCGATAAGCTGTTGATGCCGCTGTTCCAGCAGCCGGGCGGTCTGGCCACATTCCTCGATGCGGTGCGCGAGAAGCAGGTGTCGCTGGAGAATGCCGCTGTCAGCGATAGCATCAATCAGACCATCTCCGGATCGGTGCGTGTGCGCAATTTGGACTTTCATAAATCGGTGCATATACGCTATTCGCTGGACGGGTGGCGCAGCTATGCCGATCTGCAGGCCAACTATGTGGAGAACTCCTGCGATGGTTTCTCCGACAAGTTCACGTTCGTGCTCTTCGGCAACTCTCTGCATGTGGGCCAGCGCTTGGAGTTCGCTGTGCGCTTTCAGTGCAAGGGTCAACAGTTTTGGGATAACAATTATGGCGCCAACTACTGCTTCCAATGTTTGCCCTCCTCGAATCACACGGCATCGCCGGCGGCTGTGGCGACTGGCGCCGTGCCGACGCATCATGCCAGCAGTCTGGTCGGTATGCTAAGCCCCGCAGCGGGCGATGCCTGGTGCAATTCGTTCTACTAAATCACACACACTCACACACACACAATAAACCAAATTTAGTAGCTATGCATGTTGCGGGGGGAGGAGGCAGTAGACGACGCGGACGCGGGTCGTTGGGTCGTTGCAGTCAATGCCATGAATGCCATACGCCGTCAATGGTTGATCGATGATGATGATCAGCACCTTGACAGCGTGTGCAGTGGCATCTGCCACAACCAAAGATCAGAAAGATCAATCAGATCAGATCAATACCAAAATAATGAGAACGGCGTTAATCCCCCAACCATACACACACACACACACACTCACACACTTACACCAACACACAAAACACAAACACACTCACACATCACCAACCTTGTATGTACGAGTATGTAAGGCAAATTGTTTATATTTTTATAGAGCGAAAGAAGAGAGAGAGCTGGAGGTAAACCAGAAGCAGGAGCAGGACAACCAGGCGAATCAAATTACAAAAACAAGCTACATGAAAATTATAAACGATGAAAATGATCAAGCAAAGCGCCAGCAGAGTGCGAAAGAATCCCAAAGATAGTTGTTAGTCTATACGTTATAAGAAGAGCAAGTGATAACAAATGATGATCATGATAATCCAATGTCCATGATATAGCTAAATCATGCATATGATTGCGATTATATTGAAAAGTCTTTAAATGTCTTCTATATATTGTCTTGATTTCGATACTTTTTGTTTTTGTTTTTAGCAGTTTGTTCAGGCGTGTGAGGGGCTCCCATTGCGTATACGCAACAATATACACAACAAAACAGTTCCTCGAATCAGAATCATAATCAGTTCCAACACTCATATCTAGTCAATTCAAGTTTACCCACAAAGACTTTGACCTAAATCATACCTACCATTTAATCATATATAGTCAAAGGGTAAATCGCCCAGTCGAATCTCTAGCCAAACTTCATTAATTCTCTATAATAGATGCTACAACAACAACAACAGATCACAGCCCAACACATACTGAACACTCTTCTCTTTGATATGCCAAAAAGAACAACTCTGTTTCTTCTTATTTTAATTTCCATTTTTCATTGTTTAATTTTATTTTCGCTTAGTTATTAATTTAAAACGATTTATTTTACGATTTCGGTGTTTTTATGCATAATATATATACGATATACAATATAATATATTAAATATACAAAATAAAACAAAACATGATATATTTTAGTTAATATTTTTCTTATTTCCTCTTTCTATGCTTTCGTTGTTAACTTCTAAGTTAGGAATGAGAATCGGTCATCAATTAATTGGTATTAGAGTTGATGTTCTCACTTTATTAAACAAATAATACTACAACTGGCCAACACATTTGATCCACACCAATAGCATACGTATGCACCTAAAAACCCTATATGCGTATGTATGTAAATCAGGGATAAACAAAGAATCTAACAATAACGATTAATTGTTAAAATAAAATGACGAAAACAAAACGCAGCTACCTCAATGTTTTCAAAATGAGAACTTAGCAAAAGTTAAACAACAAAATATATATGAAGAACAAAAACAAAAACAAAAATTAAAATAAAATATTAATTATGTTATATATGTTTATTGCATAGCAAACATGTAAAGATACCAATCTAATAAAAGAACTAACTTTAAAAGTTATAAACTATGTATTTATACAATCGACTTGTATAACCGAATCCATCAAGAACTCTTTGCATTATTTGGTGAAAATATTGACCGCCCCAAAGCAAAGCCCCATTAAACGTTAGACTGAAGCGTGAGTATAGAAACAGCTTTCAATACCATATGCATACATACATATAGTACACATGAATTGTACGTTAGCTTATGAGATTTGCCTAGAACGTTCCATAGAACAGAAACTGCTGGTACAGATTGTTAAAGATTCTTTATGTGCTGCGGGGCAATTAAGCAATAGTTGTGCAACTAATACTATTTAAATTTATATGTTAAAAGTCGAAACTGAGAACGTAATAAATAATAAATGCATTTTCCCAAAAACAAATTCAAGTTATCTTCATTTTTGATCACTTCATTCCAGTTGCACGCAAAAATTATGCTTGCCAACAGCTGTCGCCATCACAGAGTTGCCACTTTATTAATTATGCGCACTGTTGAACCACCTGTTGACTGAGTGCTCAGAAGCTCACTGCTATACCGACAATTTGATAAGCTCGAGTAATCGATTGCAAAAACTATCGACAGCTGCTCAGCTGACAATGCAACATCTCATAGCGCCATCTTGCGACTAGATAGATGGCGCCATCTCACGGACACGCATTTTATCTTTTTTGTGAATGTAGCTAATATGAAGTGTCTTTAAATTTAAAAACTACTCCAAATAAACACTTTGACTAACTTTTTGTTTATAAAATGTCATTCATTTAAAATGCGTAGGTATTTAAACATATATTTGTATATTGTAATTAAACGAGCAATGTACGTTAACCAAATCATAAAACATTTAAAAGTGAAGAAAAACTTATCTTACGTATATTAAAATATGCAAATCGGGCATTAAGACACTATTCAATTAAATGCAATGTAATTAGCTTGAATTACTTGTTACAGTATAATCGCAAATTAACTAAAGACATATCAAACTAATTTGGTACGTGCCTTGCAATAGTTTTGAGCTTCATATAAGCAGGCGATAATTTGAAACAAGATAAGTTAATTAAGTAATTATAAATTTTGAGCAAATGCCTTGTATTGATTTACATTTCAATGTTTGAGTACTTCGCTCGCTGTGATGACGACTGTATATCTGTAATTTCTATAGAATATAATATTTGTCGTTTTCTTGGTTTCCCTTGAGAAGGGAAATCAAATAAAATGACTGGCAAATAGGCAAATGGAGAAGTCCCCAAAGAAAACTTGAAAACGAAACGGTTTATTATGCTTATGCGAATGCGATGACAACAAAAAGGCATAATAGTAAAATTAAATGTGTCTATTATGCCAGCAATACAATGCACACATAAAACCACACTCACACACACACATACAGACACACACACATAGACAGTCCCAGGACACACAATCGTATGGCCCATGGAAACATTTGGTAGAAAAGAAACGTTTAAGGAAGGATGTGTTGCTTAGGACAGATGACAGAGAAGAGCAGCGGGCAACGGGACAGGCAGCAAGGGGATGTGGCATGGTGGCATGCCACACACATAAAAACAAATGCACACAATACGACAACAACAAGAACAGCCACAGCGATAACTACAAGAGCATTGAAACATTGAAGCTCAGTTCTTGACAGAGAAAGAAAAGCGAAATCAACTTGAGGGCTGGCTCTGGGTCTGGGCCCGGCTCTGGATGCTGGAATGGGTATTTGGCCCGGGCGTGTTTGTTGTCAGATAAGCGCAATAATATGCACGTATTTTACGGCGAATTCAACGCCATCCCCAACTTCATTTAGCAGCTCCCTAATTTCGCGTACATTTTCTAAGAATGCGCAAATTTAAATGCGAATTTGTTTTCAGTTTCCAGTTTTGTTTGCCCATCGTCGCTTTGCCTAATTGACTTTGCGTGAACCACGCAAAACATCATCCTCAACCTCCCGATTCACCCCATTGCTGATGCTGGTCCAAAAACTTGGTAAGAATAGACGACAATCAGCGTTCATTTTTTGTTTGGCTCTTTTTTGTATGCGTCTAATTTGTGTGCGGTTTATGAAAAGAATAACAGCTTCTTCCACTCTGACTCCACTCTGCGACCTAATGAAAATACATATATTTTTGGTTACTTCAGAGCTTGTCCCATTGCCTCACTCCATCCTCAAAGTTGTTGCACATTCCACGGCTTATTACATTCTGATTGTTGGCATAAAATAGCGACTTAACCCTCAGTAAAAGAGCTGATACTGGAAATTGTTAAAAATCTAATTGTGGATTTAATGCAAATTAAGCGAGAATAATAATAGATAAAAGCTAAGAGAGAGCATACAATATAACCGAAACCTGTACATACACTTTATTGTATTTTTTTAAAGTTTGTTATGACCAAGTGAACAACCAAAACTGCAAATCTACAAGTAATGATATATTTAACCAAATGAATTGTAAATCTTATTTTAAGACTATTTTTTTAAATTGAAACAATTTTAATCAAGATTGTGTAGAAGTAAATTAATACTTTATTAATATTATTTTAAATGTTTTAATACATTTCATTAAACTTTATTATGTTTTTTTTATATTCTCTTTTAATTTTCAAGTTTAAAGCTGATATTACACATTATCATTATCATTATATATTCAGAATTTAAATAAAAAATTAAATATAAATCTGTTAAAGGACAGCATTTTCTCAAAATAATTTTTAGTAACCACAACTTTTACTATCTACCAAGAAGAACTCTTTCGGATGCAGAATATAATTGATGTCATCTGAAAAATATTTTGTAAATAAACGAGCTTTAAAGTACAAGAATGTTTGAATGCCGTTATCGATATAGAAGTTTGTTACACTTCTAATTATTAATAAAACAGATGCAAAGTCAAACTATAAAACCGCCAAGCAAGTTATATTCATCATCGACTAATTAGAAACCATTTAAAGCCTTAACACTTCCTCAAAATTATTCTATATTATATTTCTTTGACATATACTAAATTGAATATTAAAAGAACAACCTTCTAATATGCAAAATATAATAGAAATCAGCTGGCAGCTTTCGTGAATTACTGCGAGAGTGAGTTTGCACTGATTAGTGTATTGTTTTGAGCTAAGCGGACATCTCTGAAGGTGCCACACTGCAGCCATTGAAGTGGGCAATAAGGAAGGAGGAGAGAACTAAAGTGGCCATTGGGAACAACAACAAGGAGCGGCAGCAAGACAATCATCATTGCCATCATCATTGATGGTATTCAGCATCTCTTCTGGCATTCGGCATTCCTGGGTATTGTATTTCATTTCCGTTTTCATTATTATTTGTGGCTGGCATGCTGGACGGTCACAGAGTGTCCTTTTGGCTCACGCCTTTGCTTTTGTCAATGTCGTTCTGTCTCTCTCTTTCTCTCTCTCTCTGTCTATCTCTCTCAGTGTATTTTTTTTATCGCGCCCGTCTTCGTTGTCGTCTTCGTCGTCAAGAACAACGCCAACGACGCTGCCAACTTCCTGCTATCGTGCAAATTTCCGTTGCTTTATCTTGACACAATGGTGCGCATTAAAAGCGAGATGGGCAAACTTCATAACTAAGGGCGCTGCCAAGACGTAGCTGGAGGGGAGGTGTATCTTCTATGTGTGTGTGTGTGTGTGTGTGTGTGTGTGGCAGGGTTGACATTGCTCCAATGCAACGCTGACCGCTGCGCTTTTATTTCCGCCCCACATTTTGTCGCCATATTAGACGCCATTTTTGTTTTCGCATTGTCAACACATTGTCATTGGATGGCAACTAACTAAATGAGATTGAAAGAGAGAGAGAGGGAGGGAGAGAGAGAGAAAGATATAGAAGCGAATTGCTCGCATTTGCATGCTGTTTGTTATTCGTATTTTATTTCATTTTTCGGCTCTTTCAAAATATTGATAAATGCCGCCCATTAAACGCGATTAACAATTTGAATTATGTGGCAAAGCCAAATTTTATTGCCAACACAATTCTATGGCCAAACAAATGGCATCATTATTAAAATATATGTACCTAAGTGTATGTGTGTTATCTGTGTGTGTGTGATAATGCAAAGCGACCATAATTGGGGGCGGGGTTGGAGACTCAAAAGTGAGCGTATTTAAAAATTGTTGTGCTTACAATTTGCGTCGCTTGAATTTCAATGCAACCGCGAAAATTATTGCCAATTGTTTGTGCTCGACCAGCAACAGCAACAGTAGCAACAACAGCAACAATAATAACACCAGCAACAGTAGCAACAACAGCTCCACAACAATAAATGCCTCAGAGACTAATGCAATTTTAGTCTAAACAGTCGGCAACAATTTCAATGAATTGCATCAATTGCCGGCCCATTGTTGACGCTCTGCTACTAAAAATAAAAAGCGAAATACTGTTACGCCCTATTGTCTGGGCGTGGCTGGTTGCACGTTGGCCAACTTCATTGCTGTTGTTGTTGCACTGCACTCGCGGGGGTAATAAAATAATTGCAGCGCACGTGTCAAAAATATTCAAAAGGATTAAGCTTCCACTCCGCTCGAATGCGACCACGAGTGAAAGTACGAGAGGGATGACTGCAAATCCAACAGCAGCAGCAACAGCAGCAGCTTCCCTTTGTCCAACTGATTGCATAAATTGTTATGGAATGCCACATAGACGAGCACTCTCATTTTGAAGAATTTTGTGAATGCGAGCAAGGACAACAGCAACATTCGCACTTCATGCGCCTTTTGTGAGCGAGGCGCACTGGCGAAAGGGTCTGAATCGAGATGCGGCTGAGGGATTGTTGTCAGTGCCGGACAACGCCTTTGCTTTTTTACCGCACTCTACTCTATCTAATATTAATGTTACACTGAATTCCAGATAGAGTTTGTAACAGTATTTGGATGAAAATCAAAAACTGATATTTTAAAGTGCAGCCAAAACTTGGTGGACTTATGTAAAAGTAGCAAAATTACAGGAAAACTGAATATATTTAAAGGTGTTTTGCTTGTTTCAAAAAAAATGTGCCTGCAAAAATCCATTATTGAAGTTTTTTCTGTCCCACTGCTATTTCAAAATTAACAGCTATATATATTCTTTCTTATAACAAATATAACACAAACATCGATGTTTTAAAATTAAATAATGTGCTTTAGCGAATTATTAAATGAAAATATGAAAATTCAACTTTTTGATTAGGGATCTCAATTAATCTAATAGTATTTTGTATGCAAATACTATTATTTTCTTTATTCAAACAAATACAAAAAACTTTTTTATACATTTTAAATAGACTGAAGTAATGTCTGTTGCTTTTAGTAATACTTATAATAAATTAACTTAAGTGAAACATGAAAGTAAGTACATTGGTAAATTATTCTTTTTTATTAAGAAAAACATGTTAAAGTGATGACTTGGAAGATACGTAAAAAGATTTAGAAAACATTTTTAATATTCATTGATACTTTTTTTATTTCATAAAAATATATATTCAATGAATTTACTATTAAATAAATTTGAGCTGTCCCTTAAGCAAGATTTGTTTGTATTTCTTATGGAATATGTTATTTCTCCTTAAACGGAATGAACAGCAGAAAGTAAATTATGTACTATAAAATGACTTCTGCTTAAAGTAGAGTATATAATATTCTCCTACTTTCAAAAGCAACTCGATTGATGTTATGATTCGTTTTTCTTTTCTTTTTTTTTTTTTGTGCTGCCAGGAATTTATTTTGATTTGCAACAAATTTGCTGTGACATTGTATGTGTGTGTGTGTGTGTGTGTGTGTGTGTTGGCTTGTGTGTATTGGTGTATGCTTAACGTTTTATTGCTTTTCGCACTCGCCACTTGCCACTTGCCACTTGAGGGTATGCCGGGAGGGTTGTCGCACGCACTAGGAAAAAAGAAAGGGGAACGAGGAACAACGAACAGGGAAGTGAATGGGAACTGGGCGCTTTGTTTACTTTGTTTGTGGTGTGAATAGCAAATAAGCCGAGACGAATGCGAATGCGAAGGCGAGTGTAAATAGGATTTAGAGAAAGAAACAGAAAGAGAGACGGTGGCATAGTTCTTTGTGGCATTCGTTGAGCATACTTTTGAGCGCATGGAAATGCGCACTTATTCTAATTACAAGGTATTCAAGCAAGCGCAGCAAATATAATTTGCGACATTTTTTCAGCCTCATTAGTCGACAAAATGCTTGTCCATATGCCGTGTAATGGGGAAAAATGCAAATGAAATAAAATGTATTTTGTAATGTGACAAATTGGAAAATGCAAAATGCAAACTGCAAACTATAAAATGTGAAAATGTAAAGTGGGAAATGTAAAATGCATTTTGCTGTAATCTCTGTGGCCACAAAATCAATTTGTGTTACAAATTTATATCGGCTAAAGTTCTCCCTTCACACACTTCTCTTTGAGGCGGGGGGGAATTAAATGCAATTGCGTTTTGGCTTTCGTGTCTGTGGTTTGCAAAATTGATTGATTTTGCTGTGACAGCAACAGTAATTGAAAATATTTGTTAACTATTAGTTTACTGATATCCACAGAGTGCTCATGTCCCTTCATGTCCCTTTACCCCATTCAATTTCGAGTTCCGCTTAACACCTGCTTACCTGCATCAGTCAGTGGCAGTCATCCCTTCCTGTGCACATTTCCGTAATACCCTCGAAGTACTCCTTCTCGCATTTTAATCCCACTTCAAGCGAAAGCCTCAAGAGGTTCCTCTTGCTTTCTTTCTTACTTTCTTATCTATCGATGCGCCAAAGCGTGTCAGCTGCGAGTCTCTATGCTTGGAGTTGGAGTTGCCGAATGATGGGCTGCTGGCTGCTGGATGGAGGATGAAGGACTGTGTGTGGTTCCATTTCTGTTACAATGGCTGAAAAGCCTTTTCACAATGCACCCCACGAAATTCAATGTATTTTCAGCGACTTCGCATTTGATACCACGCAATAAGAAACACATTTCACATGGGGTTTATCAACATAAAGTTTACTTGTGGTCAGCTGTGTGAAACATGGTAAAAAATATCTTTTAAGGAATTATAAAAAACAAGTAAGGGAGCTGCTGTGGTGTGTGCTCGATTGTGAGATACCTGCAGCCAATTTTGAATAAGCGCAAAACAATGTATTATAGTAGTAGAATTCTTAAAATATACCAAATTAATATACTATGCTATGCTGTGTCTTTGGTATGCTTATATATCGCTATTCAAAATATTCCAGATAATACAAAAAATACCAAATTGTCAACCGAAGCCACTAAGACCCATAGTAAGTTAGCGTTTTTCCCATACAAAAGTTCGAAAGCAAGCGAAAATCATAATCATACCAAAATTAAAATTGAAATTGAAACTAACTTGATCTGCATGAAAACATAAAAACTAATGTCAGAAATTATATCTCTATTTCCACACACAATTTAAATGAGCTAAAAATGGAAACAGCTTAGGGTCAGTTTCGAGAGACATAAAAAAAAGTCATTGTAAAGAATTCTTCGAAAAATGATTACAATTATCACAAAACAAATTTTGTAAACCCTAAAGTTGTTTATTTATGGACTGCAGTCATTTGTTGTCTCATCAATAATTTTATTTAAATGTCTCAATGCAATCTTAAATTAAGTTAGAAATTCATTGTAGGGAATTGTTTAAGAGCAAAACGATTTCACAACATTTCTTAAAAAGATTCTTTATAATTTATAGGCTAAATTGTAAATTGATGGCAAATATTTGGTTTTAGCATTTTCCAGGGTAAGCTTTAGTTCCGCCTCCTTAAGTTTACCTTTTAAATGTTTTCTTTTTCACACTTTTTTGCAACATGTATTTTTTCTTTAATTCGCAACAAATTGAATAGACGACGACTGTGACGATTGCCATGTAGCATTATCACCTACACACCCAAATATTATGAATGGCTTGTAAGCAATTGGTTCGATTCCTCTATAGTCCCCCTTTTCGCTTCCTTCCCCCGCTTGCGTGGCATCTTCATTGCCATCCCTGCTCTCTCTATTAGCCTTTGTATTTCGGTTGTGTCGCGTATATCACATTTCCGTTTGTTAGCATTCTTCTATATTGTACATTCATATATTCACTCGCATGGTTATGAATAGCAAGAAGTTTTCTGCTCAACTTGATAGCCCCCCCTCCCCAAACTTAAAACCCCCAACTCAAACTCAAACCCAAGTCAAAAAAAACCCAATCACAACCTCTTTCTATTACAACATGCAAAAATTCTTATTGTACAAGGGCAAGGGTTCGATTTTCTGTTCCCTTTTTTATTCCTGTTATGTTATGTGTGTGCTGATTTGAAGGCAGCTCACGCCTTCCTTAGTTGCTTTTGGCATTTCGATTGTCAATATTTTCCACACGTCTACACAAAAGGTGTTAACTAAACTTTCTTCATTGATTTCTGCCTAGATGCGACACATTATTGTCACTTAAATTACAACAATTTATTTTCTGCTCATTACAAAAGTCGATTTCATTTTTGAGTTTGTAGTTTGTTAACTGTTTTTTTTCTTTTATAATATTTCAATAAAAACCTTATATAATAACAAAGTATTATTTGTTTGTTTTACTTATGATAAAGCATAGTCTTCTTTGCAATTAATTTCCTTAGCCATTCATAGCAGTTCCTTTGAGCTTTTGCCAACTAACTGAACTGCAAAATTGTTTGGCAACGAAAACATGAAATTAGTCTGCGATTGATCAACAATTTGATACCCTTTTGCTAAAGTAAGTTTCACTAAATACAATTTTCATAATAAAAACGCTTGATTTGCCGTTTAAACTGAAACTCTTTTTTATTTTTCTGCCACCTTTTAATCTCCAATTAAATCAGCTTCAATTAATGGAGCTGCGCATAATTGACATTAATATAATTAAAAGTGATGAGTTTGTTGAACTTTCATTCAATTAACAGGCGATCAAGAGAGTGTGAACTTATCTACATCATTATGTAATACACCTTTCATTGATGCAGGGTATAAAAGAGTAGAAGAAACACAGTCGACACAGATAAGAACGCCAAGTTGTTTGCTTAATAAATAAACTTTATATTCATAACTGAAAAACTTTTGCGGCGTCGGGCGCTTAAGCGGCATGTGGCGAGTGGCATGTAGCATGCAGTTGTTGCAAGTTTGCGTACTTGGCAGTTGGGGTTTAGTGGCAACAGTCAAGCGAAACAAATGTGGCCGCTAATTTGCGTGGCGAAAACTTTTGCGCTCAGCGGCCCTTGAATGTATGCTATGGCATTTGGTGTCAGGGATTGCAGCAATTGGTGGCGCCACCAACTGTGCGCGCCACGGCATTTCCGTTAGCTGAGTTAACTGTTTGGCTGACTGCAAGCCGCACAACATAAATTATGCAAGCATTTTCCGCATCAGCAGCTATCTCTCTCTCTTTCTCTCTGTTTGCTATCTTCGCGTTGGCCGCTAATCACAAAAGTTTTTTAAGAGTAGAGAGAGAGAGAGAGAGAAAGCGGTTGCATTTTGCTACCTTCAATTGCCACTCGAAGAAAGTTTTTGGGGGCCAAAAAGGGTTCAAGAGACTTGCCAAAAGTCTCTCAAAGTTTTTCGCAGCACTGATTAACGAGACATAATTATTTTTGCATTAAGCGCTTAGCTAATAGGCCGTGTAATGCTACAACTTTTCGGTCCCCTAATCAGCACATCAGACAGCGCACTAGAGTGAGATGGCGATAGAAGAGAGAGAGACAGCGAGAAGTCGAGAGAAAAAAAAACAGCATTTGCGGCGAGGAACACTCGGAAGATAATGAAAGTGCATTGAGACGGCAAAAGTCAGAGACAGGTCGAGTGCCAACATTTTTCCATTATGCCGCATTCTTTGACAGCACAAAAAGTGAACAAAATGAAGACTAAGCGACTTGCTGATGCTCTGTAAATTCATTTAAAATAATAATAATAATAAAATAAAGTAAAAACTGTGCACATATCAGAAGTAAAATTCTTTTAAATATTGTAAAATGCCATATGAATATTATTTTTGATTTCATAACTTAGTTGTTGCCACCTTTCCATTTACTGTGCAGAGTATCAATAATTTGAAACTGTGTGGTAAGAGGCAAGCTGGAAAAATGCAACATTTTGTTGCCTGCAGCGAAATGTCTGCTCTTCTTCTGGTTGGCCAGCACTTGTGCTGTGTGTGTCTGGCTTGATGAGAAAACGTTGCCACAACGTGGCAGGGTTAAAAGCTCAATTCATTTCCAGCTAAGCCAGTGACAACAGTCTCGATAGCGAGTGCAAAAGAGAGAAAGAGAGAGAGACAGATAGAGAAAGAGTCAGCTTGACAACGGAAAGTGTGATTATATTTTCATTTTCAATTTTTTACGGCCAATTAATTTGGCAATTGACGCTTCGCTGGGCGTCTGCGCCAGCCCAGATACTTACTAGCATATAGACCAGAGGAGAGGAGAGAAGATACTCATTCCGGACGATGGGTTGCAAATTGAGTTGTGTTTGTGT
This sequence comes from Drosophila niveifrons, assembly GCA_035046325.1. Taxonomy (NCBI): domain Eukaryota; kingdom Metazoa; phylum Arthropoda; class Insecta; order Diptera; family Drosophilidae; genus Drosophila; species Drosophila niveifrons. The sequence continues at coordinate 37,086,271 of JAWNOC010000052.1, forward strand.
GTGGTGCAAGAATAAGAAAAGTCTATTATAGTGGCAGGAATAGCTTTGCCTGCCAGCTATTTTGCCGCTACATGGATGGCATTGTCTGCCCTCAACATAATATCAAATCGTTTTTGTTGTGGGCGGCCTTTGTTAGGGGGTTCGCTCTAATCCTAGTTCGCACCTCAATCTCTCTCTCTCTATTCTCCTTTATGTCCTTCGTCCGCAACGTCAGCAGACTATCATGCAATTTGCATTAAAATTGTCTTTCAAAATTAGAAAATGCACTCAGGTGTGCACACACTCTTTGTATGTGTGTGTATGAATATGTAAATCAATAAAAAGCTGAAAGACTGGTTAAAGGTAAATAATGCGATAACTGATGTTTGATACGTTTTTGATTTAAGATACTAAAGATAATCAGCTAATGCTATGACAAATTCATTAATTTCTGAGCAATAACAAATTTATCGTATGCATTCTTTGTCACAATCATTTATAAGAGATATTTCACTGAAGTTAAATCTATAAAGCTTCAAAAACCGTATTCCAAATCTTAGTATCTTATCTTAGTATTCCAAATCTTAGTATGCGTAATTTACAAATTAAAGAGTTCTCTTCTTAACAGATAGTCAAAACATTAACAATAATTTTACAAATTGAATCAAGGAAATTGACAAATATCAATACATTATTGTGTAACAAGCAAGAGAAAGCATATCCAACCCTGTCAAGTACATACATATGTTTATTCTTGAAAAACGGCAACAGAGACGATATATCCATGATCTATGTAGATCTCAGGGCCTATAAGAGATAGAGCTACGGGTCTAAGTTGCTTTGGCTGACAATCTGGTATATTTTGCACTCTAAGTTATATTTTGAATTTAGTACTATATTAATATTCAAAATATAGCTTTTGGTATATTTTTAGTATTATATTTTCGGTACATTTTTCAATTAATATGGGAATGATTTGTTTTTATTCAAAATAGGTAACGACAATCTCAGAATCGATCACACTTTACTGTAACTTTATTATTGGTTTTCTTACACAAGACAGAGATTTAAATTTGGTAATAATAAAACAATTTATTGTACTTATTGATTGAATATAATTCGGAAGTTTTTGCATTTAATGTATTAATTCTTCTATTTTTGAGTATAAAATAATAAATTATACGTTTTTTTAGTTTTTAAAATGCTTTCATGCAATTACTGCACATTTTTATTATAAAAAAATAATTACATTTACAAACTTAATCAAGTTTTTCGTGATCGTTTCACCAGAGTGCTGAAAGTAAAATGGTCGGATGGTCGGTCGATCGATCGGTTAGGAAGAAGGAATTGCTTGCATTCGAGTTTAGTTCTCTTGAACAATAACCACATCTTGCAAGTAGACATTGGGCATGCTGAGCAGCTGCTGCTCGTTGTCAATGCGACGGTCGAGTGGATAACCCAATGGACGCCTGTCCTCAATGGCAGCCTGGCTGATGCCCATCAATCCAGCTGTATTCTCCAGAACCACTTGCTGTTGCTGACGCTCGATGGGTGAAATGATGACAAACAGTTGCATGGGCAGACCTTCGGGGCGACCGCGAGGCAGCAACAGATGCTGAGGGAAGCGTCCATTCTCGCCAACCAGTTCGTTGACAGAGAGATCCTCCCGCTGGCCACGCAATGTGGTCATCACACGGCGATAGATTTCGCTGATGGGCGTAACATCCCGAGTGGTCCATTCAATGTTGGTAGAGCGATGCTGGATGCGATTGCGACCCGATTGCAGTTGCACCTTGATGGCGTCCAAGAGGATAAAGTTCTTGCGACGCTGCTCCAAGCTGCCATCCTCACGGGGTCCCAACATCAGGCGAACAATCACATTCTGTGTCCGCTGCGAACTCACATCCAAGTCAATGGTGAAGGGTTGATTGTTGAGGCGACGTTGACGCACCAAGATCTGGGCTTGTTGCGGCTGCTCCAGCAGATTGCTCACATCCACATCGCTCGGCTCGAGGCGAGTGCGCAACTCGCTGACACGCACATCATTGATGGCCACATCCTGCATTTGCAGCTGCTGCGTTTGGTAGGCGCCCAATTGCTGCACTCGCTGCTCGTCGAGGATGTTGAGAATGCTGCTCAAGGTGTAGCGCAGCACACGATCATTGAGATCGATGCCAAGATCCAGGGAATCAGTCTGCATGTTGCTGTCCTGCAGCTGTTGACGAAGCAAGCGGAGAATGCCAGTGTCACCCAAGCGACCGAGGACAACTTCTGCCAGCGCACGCTCCACCCGAATTGCTTGACCAAGTTGTTCCTGGCTGTTGCTTTGTCTTCTCACTTGACCAATTGCCTGCTGCAAAGTGTTTTCAATGGCATTCAATTGTTGAATCAAAGCACGATTGCGACGGGAGTCCAAACGCATCTCGTTCAGTCGTTGTGCAAAGCGTTGAGCCTGATCTTGAACGGACACACCTGAGCGGCGAGCATTGCCATTGACTTCATTGCTCAGACGAAGGGCGATGCGTTCCTGGTTGAGACGAGCCTGGAGTTGACGCAGAGTCTGGAGCAGTATTTCACTTTGGCGCGTTGTCTGCTCATCGTTCACTGTGTCCAGGCTGCGACGATAACGCAATCCTTGACCAGATTGTCTTGAGCGACTCTCACGACGAATCATCTCCACAATGTCGTCCAAAGTGAGCTGATCCTCAATGCCGATATTTCTATAGGTCGAACGGCGGTTTTGCTGTTGGTTTATTTGCTGCTGCTGTCTCAGAATACCTTGATCGTACTCGTTCTGTGTTGTCTCGTCAATGTAGCGTCTGTTGTTAAGCAGCTGACGATCGATAACGCGACCAAAAGTAGTTGCCTGATCGTCATCGTTATTCTCATCAACATTCCACATATTACGTCCTTGGATGCGATTCGTGTTCTGCTGGCGACGACGTCCCACATGCAAGAGACGAGCGTCATTAATGCTCACTGAGGGCAACTGATCGATATTTTCGATAACACGACGATTGCTAGTCGTTCCTTCAATGTACTGACGACGGATTGGGATTTGTCTGCTGGTTGTTAAATCTTCATCGTTAATTTGATTGCCACTCAACTCATCGTAGAATCGCTGGTATTGAACGCGATTCGTGTTCAGTTCGTCTTCATTCTGCTGCTGCTGACGACGTATGTCCATCTGCTGCTCGAAGTCGTTGTTCAAGTACCTCACACTCCTCCCGGTCGTATCCTCTGCCATGGCCAACTGTTGGACCAGCTGGTTGACGAAATTCTGCATGCCAATGTCTTTAGTGAGCAAAGTTATGGCTGCCTGATTCTGCGAGCCCTGAGACAACACCACACGATTTTGTATCTGTTGTTGCTGCTGCTGTTGTCGTTTTAGTGCCATGCGCCAAGGTACAAAAATATTCCTCAGCGAGTTAATACCACGAGGAGTCTGTTCCTGACCCAGGCCAACAAGATCGATGAAAGAACGACGAGAGCTTGAATCCAGCTCCTGTTGGGTGCGCTGCACACGTTGAATCGTCTCCTCATCCAGATACAGTTCGGGCAATATCTCCAGTGTGGCGGGCATAATCAAATTCCGACTATCCTGACGGGATTGCAATGCTGTTGTCAGTGCGGTGACAAAGAGCACAGGATTCACATTGCGTCGCAGATAGACAGCATTGCGTTGCAGCGTCTCAAAGTCAATGGAATGGGCGAGAATGTTGTAAATGCCTGTGAGTTGCTGCACATGATCAGTGTTGAGTATATTGAAGATCTGGTTGCGAGTGAGCAAACCACGCTGACGCTCCAAGTCAATGATTTGCTGGATCTGCTCATTAATGCCGCCCTGGTAACGGTTCTCATCGATGATCAGGCCCTGATCGAGCTGAAGCAGCTCAGTGTCCTGCAAAGGTTCCTGCACACGGAGCACAATGTCCAGTAGAAACTTTTGACGTACCAAATCCTGCCATGACAAGCGCTCAATGCGTTGAGTGACTAAAAGATATTGGTTCAAAATTATTAGTAGCAATTATGATTTAACATAAAAGGAATAATGAGGTTAGATTTTAATTTTGTTTTTGTAGAGTTCTAGATTAATAAATTGCATTCTATACTTTTATGGCTTACCAGTATCAATGTCACGCTGATTGTCACGTGGGAGAATTCTTCCAGCACTCACTGTGCCCAGCACACAAGCAAACAGCACTAGAAGTTTGTTGTTCATCTTGTTTATTGAATAGCTCCTTCCTTGCAAGACCAGAAGGCGAATGCATTTTCGGCTGCTCTCAGTGCCGCATTTATACCCATTTCTTATCATCTAGGCCTACCCAAAAAAAAAATATGCGTACTCATCTTCATGTGCGAAGTGGATGGTTTATCAGCATCATGACGAAATTTATGTACTATATATTATGCAATTACTTATACGACAGGTCTGCCCGCAGAGCATTTAACAGATAGAGACTATTCGTATACGTGTTGTGCGATCAATTTGCTTGGTTGATCGTCGTGGTTGCTTTTGTCGAGATAATGGGTCACACAGAGATGCAGAGACTATATTAATTGGTGCATTCGCCTGCACCTCTGTGACTTTTGTTTGTTGCCCTTGTTTATGCATTGATTGAATGTATAACCAGAATTTTGCTACCATGCAGACTGCAAATAATCAGAATAATAAAGTAAATTGACCTAGCAATCGTTGCATTTAGTATTGTTTGATTGCCGCATGCATTTCCAAAATGCATTCATACTTTGCTCGTCTAGAATGTTCTGCCGACAATAAATCAAAATAATATACTTCATTACTTTCAGAATGTTTGTTCCAAATCGATAAGGTGTCAACAATAGCTTAGATATCGATTAACACATTTGTCGATAGTTATGAAATGGCGATCACGAGATAAAAATATCGAAAAATACCAAAAGTGCATGCTTGGTATATTTTAAGCATTAATTCCATTTGCAATGATTTTTATTATTTAATATATTTTGATTAATCGGAATCATTGCATTTATTGTTTATTTATAAAAATAATATCAAATTTAGCATGTTTTAGTAGGCTTTAGTTATGGCAACTAAATATGAAACTTTTGAATTACATTTTGCGGTCACACTGCGACAAAGCTCAACACTGAAAGGAGTCTGATCTTTCTGTCTCGCTCTCTCTATCTGTCCTAGCTCTTTCAACGTTGTGCAACATTGAATGCTTTCAAGCGGGAAAAGTGAAAAGTAAATGTTCGTTCGGTGCAAGCCATTTGAAGTTTTTTTTTTTGTCGTTGCCGCGTATAAGTGATTGGTCGAATTGTGAAAAGATTTAAATGTGGTGTGTGTGAAAATGAGGGGTGAGTACGCTTGCAATTTTTCTATTCACATTTAAATTGGCAATTCGTTTGGCCGTGGCTTTTGTATGCCAGAGCAGCAGCAGCAGAATCTCTCTGTGGATGCGCAGCGACAGCATTGCGACAATTTGCAACGTGCCTGGCATGCAACGGAAGTGAACGCGCTACGTGGGTGCCACATGCCTCAAAGCATAAAACTGTTGCCATTGTCGTGTTGTTGTTGTCTGTTGGCTGCTGCCAGTTGCCAGTTTTCAGCCTTTTCTAATGTAATTGCAATTGTTTGCCAGCGTGCCAAAATGGTCAGCAACTTTGATTTGCCTTCGCCTTTGGCTTTGCCATTTTCTGCCGTTGCACACTCCTCACACCAATCTATGTACATCGTGTACAATCTAGTATTTTTTGTGCGTTTTTTGCATTGCGCAAGATGAGCTCAGCTCAGCATTTTTATGCATGCGAAGCGCATTTGTGCGACATTAATTGCTTCTTTATGTCCAGCTGCTGCTCCAGCTGCATGTTCAGCAATTATGCAGCAACAATTTCGCATTAATTGCTCCTTTGTGCCCGCGACTCTTGTGCGTGTGTCTCTGTATGTGTATGTGTGCGTGTGCGGGGCCAGCAGCAGCGTTGCCACTTTTTGCACTGCTGGCCTACAGAAAAAATGAAGCATACAAAAAAACAGGCTGGCATTGTTTGCAAAATGCATTTGCTGCGCTCTGGTTCTCAGTTTAATTGCTGCATGGGCTCATTTGAGGACTGGCCAGGACTGACTGACTGGTCAATGCTTTATTATGTGTATAGTAATGCCGTGCATGGGCAATTTCATTAATGCTGTACGACATTTCTTTGTCCCACGCATTTTAAGCTTTTATTATAAATGGTCCATCCAAATAAAACACAAAACAGAAATGTAACAATTTCGCCATTGAACTGTCACTGAAAAGCAGCTTGTAATCTGTGATGAATTCTTATTGAATTCACGAGCATTGCTGTAAATACTTATTTATTCTATCGTTATTCAATGTTTTATTCTTAAAGCAACTCTTAGCTTGAGTTGATTTGCTATTAAAGTATATTTTTGATGTAACAAGAAAGCAAACCTCTTAATTTAAGTTATTTACTTATTAAATGTCTTCTAATTTACTTTTACTTGAGTTAATTGCCTATTTGTCACACTAAGAAACATCTTTAATTAAGTAATTTTTTGGTTTTATCTTCTCAGCAATATTTACTTACTGATTCGTTTAAGCAATCCTCTTAAGTTAAGTTAATTAATTCTTTCAAAGATATTCACCTTTCCTATAAACATCTCATTTACTTTGTTTGCTTAGAATTCTGAAATAATAATAGATTTCGTAATTTATCTTTCAATCAAGTAATTCAATTATTAGGACACAAAATGTAAATTGACTGACTCCAAGTTTATTTCTCATTTTCTTACGAAATTATTAACAAATTCGGTACATTTATATTTGGCAAATGAAAAATCTTTTCATATTTCCATAAGTTGTTTCGCATTTTGTAAGATGTATTTGTATTTGGTATTTGTATAACTTTCTGCCAGCCCAAGCCACATCCCTGTGATAAGCTGTGCGTAACGTTGAAGTGAAGTGGGATTGTCAAGGCAAGGCAAGGCAAGTCAAAGCATCCACATCCTTGGCATCCTTGCTGTCATCCTTGTGCTCATTCTGGCAAGCAAATGAAGTATAAGCCGGTGGTTGTTTGCAACGCTTTTGCCTTGACTTAAATGCGATTTAATGCCTTTTTTGTTTGTCTTCCATGCGTCGGATATCCGTTGACGCAGTGGGCGTGATAAACCGCAGAGCACTGACTGAAGCAAAGGCAACGTCTGTCTTATCCTCGACCCCATTCCCCTCGAATTTTATCCCCCCCTGACATCAGCAGCGCGACTGTTTCGCTGCTAATTTGCTTTGCGTTCTTTTTTTTATGTCTCATCTTCGTCTTGGCGTCTTAATCTTATATCCTTTTTTTGGCTGGCTTGGCACTTAAAAAATGTAGTCCTTTGTTGGCCCGATAAAACTGCTTACAAATGCTTAAAAAATTAAAATTTATTACACGCGATTATGCAGCCCTCAAAGATGGGGGGGAGGAGAAAAGTCAAGTGTCCTGCTCCAGATTCTGGCATGCAAATGGAGTGCCATCTTTTTCGGTTCACCATATTTCCGGGCAATGGACATTGCCCAATTGATTCATGGCCACACAATATCCTCTGCGTAATGGCCAATGGTCTAGGCCACCTTAAAGAGCCAACTTCAGCAAAATAATAATAATAGCGAAAGAGGAGAAGAAAGCGCAAAAAAATAAATATAAATATATAGTACTAGTAATAATGAAGTGCCAGGGCAGGGCAAAGAGCAAAAGAAAAGTGCCACAGCACAACGCATGGCAAAAAGAAAATATTTCTTTTTATCGAAACGGATGTGAGTGTGCCAGGAATGAAATAGCAACAAAAAAAAAGAAAGAAAGAAGGCGGAGTGGAAGTAGAGTGAAAGGGCAGGGCGAAAAGGCAACCACAGTGCGATGTTGTAGCAAATAAATAAAACAAAAATTTGCTCAGTAGTGTGGGCAACGGAAAGGGGAATGGGAAGGAGAACGGGAAGATCTGGATAGATGCTGACTGCGTCACCATTGCCACTTTTGTTGCCTCCGACTCCCCCCCTTTCAGCATCTCTCTCTCTCTCTCTCTCTCGCTCTCTCCCACTCACAAAGCAAATCAAACAACTTTCATTTCACACGTTTTTCGTTTGTCCTTTGCAAGTTTGTTTTTTTCCTGTTGTTGTTTGCCCTGAAACAAGTGACTTGGCAGCGAGTCCACAACGAAATTGAAAAGAGCTCCATAAGTGTGAGCATTATTTGTGCGTGTCTCTCTCTCTCTCTCTTCCTTTCTCCTTCTCTTTGTATAACGGTATTAGTGTGGGTGCACGTGTCCTGCGCGTGTCAGTTAGTTTTCATAGCTATTGACTCTTACTGAGTGAGGGCTGCAAGTAGTTGACCCGTTAAATTTTGATAATTGATTCGCAAGTCTGTTGTGTCTCTAAAGATAACGACAGTCTGATCTGCACGGCGATAACAGTTTTTAGCTCTTAACCATGCATAAAAGCTGAGCATTCGATTTTTGTAAATATTGTATTATTATAATTCAATGACTATTTTTAAAAGGATATGCTATTGAGTTTACTTTTGCCTACTTTTGAAATATTATAGGAATTATGGAAATTATTTAACTACTAATCTATTATTCATTTATGATCGAAGTGGAAAGAAAAACTTCCTGCAATTAAAATCCTTTTAATTGTATTTTAATTATTTGCAAAATTCTTTCATATGATAGTAGATTTTTCATATAGTAGATTTTTTGAGTAATATAATTCAATTATTATTATTATTATATTATATATTAAATATATATAACATAAGTTATACAAATTGACAAATTCTCAATTCATTGATGTGCATTTTTCATGTGAATGTTCTATATAATTTCGTAGTACTTAGTTCCATATACTTGAGGAATATTTTAAATCTCACAGGCATTTTTAAATTGTCTAGATATTTCTAATAGAAATGTAGCACATATTTGGGCCAACCCTAGCAGACTGTGAACTAATTGTTTTAGAGCATAGTTATGTACTTATCACTTAATTAACCCTCTCTTTTTAGAGCTTTGGGATGCTCCGAAGGAATGCCTGCTGCGTGCTTCTGGATATTCACTTTGAGCCAGAGTGGCTTGGCATCTTCATTGGGTAAATATTGTTGTAGCATTTCGTAGTGTTTCGCACAAGTGATTTGCACTGTGACTGAGGTCAAATACAAACAACGAGGGACTGAATGTCTTTATTGCCGGGTCTCGGTCTCGGTCTCATTCTCGTTTTCGTTCTCTCGGAGCAGGACACTATAAAAACGACCTTGCGGCAACAAAAGGCAGCCAGACGTGAGCTCCCATTCGCTGTGTGTTGAATGTCCGACTGTCTCTCTGTCTATGTGTCTCTGTGTGTGTGTGTGTGTGTGTGTGTGCAGACAATCAGCGCACGACTTTTGGCTGCCGGGTTGGAATTGTCAGAGTTGAAATGGTAGTTGTTGCTTTTTGGGGAGTGAACGTAGGAAAGGGGAACACAAGAGGATAGAGGACTGAGTTTCTTTGTGGGCAGACGTCGCGCATTCGCTTTTCTTATCAGCAGTTTGGCTGCGCTGCAGCGTGGCATTTGTGTGAGTTTTATGTGCGGCTTTTGAGCTGGTTATGATGCCGACGCGATTGCTACGCTTCTGCCAGCCACTTGCCACTCGCCCCTTCACCCTTCACCCTTCTCTCTCTTCAACCAGCGTCAGGCAACCCCTGCAATGCTATGAATATATTCAGAGAGGGGTGTGGTAAATGATGGCTTCTTTGTTTTGGTCGCCAGCTCGCTAAAGGTGTCAATTGTTTTTTGCGCTTGTCTGCCACGCCTCATCGCTGTTCACAGTCGGTTGCTTAAACAAGTGGGCGTAGTGAATCCCATTAAGCAACAGCAACAGCAACAGTCAAGCAACATCGACTGTTGTCCTTGCTATTGCAACCCCCCGTGTATCTGCCGTTTTGGGCAGACAACCCCCCGAGCGGTCGGCAATTTAAACTAATAATCAACGCATCAGCAAACATTGTCGTTATTATTCACGCGCCTGTGGCGCCCTCTGTCGTCGGTTGAGTGCTGACAGATTGCCGGGCTGGTTGTTGTTGTTGCTGTCTCGGTCTCGGTTTATAGATGCTGTGTGGGTGGAATAGGGGGATGAGGGGCTTGGGCTGTGTCTTGGGTCTTACAAGTGTCATCATCAATCAGTGGGGCGTGTACTATTTAAAAATCGTTTATTCGTTTACACTTTTCATATTTTGTTTCTTTTCAATTTTAATATCACATTAAAATATAGACTTTTTTTTTATATGTATACTTATATACGCATATATATTACACAAGATCGGCTCTCAACAATTTAGATATAAAGCACTAAGAACTTAGAAGCGAATTAAGGCGCTGCACTTGAACAATTGTTTTTAATTGTGGTCGTGTTGATAAGTAAATTAGATGGTGTTAAGGGAATTATAAATTGGTTTCCTTTTTGGCTCATTTGGAAACTCAAATAGAGTAAGATGTTGATATGAAAAGTAAGTTTGATGTAAGAGAATTTGTCACTGATGTAATCTGAAGAGAATTACGTTTCGTTTTAACTATTTTTCAGTTGTTTAGTTTGCTCTGTCTCTGAATATATTCAATAGACTAACTCTTTCAACACATATTTTGTTGGTGATATAGTCGGAACTATAGTAAGAATAGTTTTGTTCAAAAATAAGTTCATAAACATCATTAAGCATTAAACTTAATATGTCATGAGGAAATTTAAATTCTTTACTGAATGATATTTGATGCAACTTTTTAGCAGTCTCTTTAAATCTTTGGTAAATATTATATTATCAATACAACTGTAACACAACATAAATAAAGACTTTGATTGTACTCGAACTATTTCTTGCTAACACTCCAATAAATTGTTAGATTTCTGAATGTGAAATGTTAAATTCACTTCAAGGATATCCTTGAATCAGCTTCACTATCTATTTTCATAATCTATTTCATACTTGTAAACTGCCACAATCAAAATCAAAGGTTCGCGTGCAGTCCAGAGGAAGAGGGGGACAAAACAAAACAGAAAACATGCAACTTAAAAAGAGAGAAACTCACACAAAGATTCAGCTAACACTAGGGTACTACACTAGCAAGTGGGCAGGCCAGCTTTTGGGGCTGCCACCAGTTATTGGGTGGGGACTTCTTTACTTTCGTTTTATTTGTGGAATGCATGATGCCCAGCTGTAGCTTTTTAGACCGCATGCTCGGCGGCAGCTGCGCCAAAGCGCAGCGGAGTTGGTCAAATGATGTTCGGAGGCGTCGTGGCAACCGCTGGCACCACGGCAACTGGCGAGGATTTGGCCGATTTGACACAGCCATAGGATGAGATGCCTGTGCCGCTGCTGCTGGGCGGTGACGGTGGCGTCTCTGGACTGATCAGTGGCAGATAACGCCACGGATGATAGATGCTGCCCGCATACATCGCCTGGAGACGCGCCTGAAGATCCAGCGCCAATGTGGGATCCAGTGGATAGTGTCCCAGGCCAGGGAAGCCGCCAGGCACACGGGGCAGCGAGAGTTCCAGCGGTGAACCAAAGCCATACTTGGCCGCCAGCGAGGTGGGTGAATGGGAGTGCGAATGGGAGACGGCGGCCGCAGCTGCAGCGGCTGCCACAGCGCTCAACTGCGCATGATGATGATGCGCATGGGCGGCGGCGGCGTGGGCGGCATGCGGATGTGGATGATGCGGATGGTGATGATGATGATGATGCGACAGACCAAGTGGCGAGTGTTGCGCTTGACTCGACTCTTTGCCCAGTTGACCAGCTGCTGTCAAGCCATTGCCAGCTGAGCCGCCTGCTCCATTCCCACCAGCTCCTCCTCCTCCTCCTCCGCCGCTGCCGCCGCTTCCACCAACTCCTCCAGAGCCACCGCCTGGCACCGGTGACTTGTTGAGCGTCTTTGGCTTGCGACGCGGCCGATATTTGTAATCGGGGTGCTCTTTCATGTGCAGCGCGCTGTAAATTGAGTAAATGTTGAAACATTGATCAAAGATCGGGCCACGGCATCGATTATTAAAGCGATTGAACCATCATGATGGTGATGGTGAAGACGATGATATCATAAAGTCAATCTGTTGCCTGTCGCTTACTTCCCTACATCATAAAAGCACATTCACTTTGTTAACGTTCCAAAGATACCCTGTAGAAATTGTCTATGCTCACTACTCTAAAACAAATTCATGATTTTGATTCTACAAAATTAATCTTTAACATCACTCTTTTAAAAAGAAGGTTTCAATTGCTTGAAATGCAGATCGTATTTAATATAAATACAGTCAAACCTACCTATCTTAAACTGTCCCACAATTTTCAGATAAAAGGTTAAAGAACTTAGTTCAAATTGAAATTTTTGCTATAGACTTTATCGTTTTCTATAGTATGAATTTATTTTACTTACTAACAAGATTGAGAATTTAGTATAACAACAATTTACCCTAAGTTTTTTTTAAAGATTTGTCAAAATATAGAAGAAACAACTTTATGACTTTTTCCTCATTAATATAGAACTGCTTTTTCCCTCTATATTAAATTTAACAAAGTCAAAATAATTTGTAAAGTCTCTACATTTTAGAAATTTAGAATTTCCTTAGAAATTTCGCTAATCTCGCAAATGAGTGTAAAAGATTCTATGTATTATATAAATATCCATTTATTATTGTTGTAAATACATCGCAAACTTTTCACAAATCAATCTTTGCTTCAACTATTCTCTTCTCAACATAGAAATCATTTTTTTTAACTGGCAAGTCGCTTAAGCACTTTACGAATTTGTGAACAGGGTATTCGAAACGTAGCCGAAACCCTTCCATAAAACCTTTCCTGCAAGAAGACTTGCTGCTTATCTGACCATTTAGCAAAAGGCGAGAGTGCGACTCTAAAGTTCTTGAGCTCTTGTTCTCGAGTTGTTCGGTTCGAAAGGTTCTTTTTCCGTATTCCCAGCTGCAACAATGCGCAATTGTTGACATTTGTGCCACAAACGATAAATGTTGATAAAAAGGTGTGTATATTATTTGTGTGTCTGTCATTATAGATTCTCTTTTTGTTATTGTTGTTGTTGCTGTGTCGTCACTTTTGCTTTCTTTGCCCCGAAATATACTTTTACTTTTTTTTATTTTTGGCTCTCTTTGTTGCAGTTCCCATACACAAATTGGTCAGCCCCGCCTCTTATCTCTGCTGCAGTTCGAAAAAGAATATTATAAACTAAAAAGAAGGTAAAATGCTGTCGCCTTATCGAAGCAGTGCGCACATTGGCAAATATTTGAACAGTGTTCTTCAACTGTCTGTGTTGTTGTAATTTGTTTATGGCTGTTGTCTCAACCGAAATTGAGAATCGAATGGCCATTAGTTTAAGCCCGAACGGAGCTCATTAATAAATGTCAGGCAAAAAAAAGGTGAAATGAAAATGATATACGTAAAGTTGACTCAACCGTTTGGCAGTCAAATACAATCAATAAAAGGATTTAGACAGTCACAATCGAAATTGAGTCGCCTCGCGCCACAAAACTCAAATTGTGTATTGAATTGTGTATGGAATTGTTTACCCAAGATATGCAATGTGAGTGAGTTCCACTGCTCCTCAATGCCAGTTTAGAGCCTCACAATAGCTGGCCATTGTCTTAGCTAATCGCTTAAATTGTAACCAGACGACAAACCCTCAACACACACACACACATTGTACATACACACACACCTCTATCGAGAATACACACCCACTGGGGGGGAATGGATACTCACCGCAATCGCTTGGCCTCATCGATGAATGGACGCTTCTGTGATTCGGTAAGCAATTTCCACTCGGCACCCAAACGCTTCGATATCTCCGAGTTGTGCATTTTCGGATTGTCCTGGGCCATTTTGCGTCGTTGTCCTCTCGACCAGACCATAAACGCGTTCATTGGTCGCTTAATGTGGTCATGATGTGAGCTCACATTCGAATTCGAGCTGCTTTGTTGCTGCTGCTGTTGCTGTTGGTGTTGCAGCTTTGCTGGCTGTGTTGGCTGCTGCGATGGCGGCGTAGTTGTGCCACCACCGATTATTGTCACCGGAGACAGGCTGCTCCTGCTGTGATGACTGTGACTGCTGCTGCCACTGCCACTGCTTGTGTAGCCATTGCTATTGTGACTGTGGCTGTGATTGTGACTGCGATGCAGCAGCGCCGCAATGCTCGTCATCGTGTCAGGTGTCAGGTGGCGACCTCGTCAGGTGAGTGGCTCGATTGTCGATTGTGGATTCTCCCTTGGTGTGATTTTGGTGCACTGACCGTGCTGAAAATACAGAACGGTAATAGAGTTCGATAGACACGCTTTGTTTTGTGTCAAATGTGAAAGAGTCAAGCTTGTGGTTCACATTGTGCTCTGATTTGTTGGCTCAACTGGGACTGAACCAGGCATTCTCAGATATGCGCTAATCCAAAAACTGTACTTCCTGTTCTAGGAATAGTTTGCAGTTACTTTAACATGATTCACGGAAATTATGAATCATAAATTCCGCAGAACACCGATCTGAATATGCAACTTGGGGTCACAGTTGGGCTCATTGTAAAATCTGATATCATATGAGATAAGAAATAATAACATCGTAAAATAAAGTTCAAGATCTCTCTACTTGATGTTGAACAGGTTTGATAGTAATCTTGTTTCTGACTACCCTAAGCTTAAAATGCATAGCAAATAATATTTGTACTTAATTGATGATCAATTGTCTACTGAATGTCAAATACTATTTAAATATTTCAACTTTTTATCACCTATTTATTTATCATAATATCATGTTTTAATTATTACTTAGACTTAAAAATATTACGAGATGTAAATTACAATAATAAGTTCAGCCTGTTCAAATTTTAAATTCTTTAAATTTTAAAGAATTATTTAATTATTTTAGATTTTTTAAATAAAGCTTTATTGTGTTAATATTCTATACAATAGGTGCGGAAATGTTGATCATTATAAAAGTACATATGTAGTAATGAATTCCTTTGCATTTAAGGAAAGTTGTATATAAGATATCCCAAGATTTCTTCATTACAAATGGAAGATTTAAAGGTTGCTTATAATAATACATTTGTAAATAAACAAACGAGACATTTTCTAAAGAATATTTTCTCTAATTTTACTAACTTACTTTATTTAAAATGACATACAAAATGCAAGAAAATTCCATAACATAAAATAGAATGATCTTTAGGGCGCATATTTTTGAAAATTACTTCATTTTTAGAATTTGACGCCAAAGAAAAGATTTATAGACATTTTTTCAAAATAATTAATCAAACTCGAAATAATGTTGACAAGTGAATATCAATAACAAATTGAAGTCAATCAATCAATTGTTAAGCAAATATCAAACTAATGATTCACACTAGGTTTCTTTTATAAATACTGCGATATATTTAAATGAGTGTTTACCTTGTGTAAAGTTGTGGATTTTATGCGTAATCCCGTATAATTATTTCGATCGTTAATGGAAATTGATTCGAAAACACATCGATATTTAGTAAATATGTTAAACAAACACTATAGTTGCTTATTGTTTGCAATATTTGTATTCTTTGAATGATATTGTATTTAATCTGTCGATCTTGTTCTTCGCACTTTACAAAAGCTTTTGAGCCGCACTTGAAGTAATGTTTCCTTTACGCTTTGTGTGTTGGCTTAAACTGAACCCGGAGAAAGAGAGAGACTGCCGAGTAGCGATGGCCGTTAGTCGAGTACCGGAGCCGGAGCCGGTGCGTCCGTGTCGAGTGCGCGACAGTTTTGATTTGAAACACACACATTCTATGGTCGAGACTGTGGCACAATATCTATCGAAAACTTGCGACAGTTGGCGGAACACAAAACCAAAGGGAGAAACGGCAAACAACGCGAGTGTTCGTTGCTGTATATGTGTGTGTTTGTGTGTGTGTGTGTGTGCGGGGGGTAAATGTTGTTATTGTAGTGGTTGCAAGTTGCTTGTGCGGCCAAAGGAGCGAGCGAGTGAGTGAATAAGAGAGAGAAAGAGAGAGAGAGAGCGAGCAGTAAAAGGAGAGAGTGCAAGTGAATGAGAGAGAGAGAGCGATACCTGAAAGAGCGAGAGAGATAATGCACACGACGGGTGTTTGTAGAGTTTTTATTTTTACACCTCTCGTAGGACGTCGTCGACAACGTGGCGGCTAAGTGATAAAATTTGCTGCTGCTCCTCGCTCCCGCTGCCCGCTGCCCGCTCTCAGTTTACCTTTAACATTCTGTGTTTGCATTTGTGTTTGTTTATGCTGTCGAAATTGTCTTGTTATTATTCTTCATCTTGTTGCAGTTGTTGTTGTTGCCATTCTTTGAGCAATTGTTTGTCCTGCGTCCCTTTCTTCGAGATAATATCTGATATACTCTGTGTGCTTGCCTTATTGTAAGACTTATAAGATAATCTCGACCAAAAAATATTCAGTTGCTTATCAATTTGGCCTGACGCCTTGTTTGCTCCCACAATCGATCGACGCTCGCTTCGATCGTTTATATCTTTAAGTATATATTTAGGTGTGTGTGTGCACAAGTGTGTGTGTGTGTGTGCAATTGTTGTTGCACTTATGTTGTTGTGCTACCCTTTCATTGCTTTTGTTCAGACGCAGCGCGGGGTAAAGTGCTTGGAGAGTTCAATTGCTTTCGTTGTTTGTTGCAAATCGCACAGGAAATTTGTCATTCGGTAGTTACAATTAATTTCCACATAATTGAGACCATAAATCTCCCATCAAGGGTGGTCTTTAATCTCTAACCGCAATTCCAGAAATTGGAGCACCATTTTGAAAATAATCCCAACCTTAGATCACTGTATTTGTTGCTTTTATTGAATTAAAAGCGATTGCGCAAGTTTACAGAAACATTTTAATAGTGAGTTTGCTATCAATAATATTGATAATGTGAGTCACTGCTAATGATGTAGGGGAAGTTGTAGACAAAATGGAGGAAAACATTCCATGTGCACTTTTTCTTGTGCAATCTTCATCAAATGAAAAGGGCTAGATCTTAAATTGTTTTCACCCGCTATCAGGAGGATGGATATTATAAATTTGTGCCAACAGAAAGTGTATGTAACAGACAAAAGGAGCCATAAAATAGCTATATTCTTGATCAACGTCAACAGCCGAGACTATATGCCATATCCGTCCGTCCATATAATCACATGGAGTCTATAAGAGATAGAGCAATAATTTTTATTGACAGCATTTGTTAACATACCAAATATGCATTTCGGTATATTTTCAGTACTTTTCTTTCTTTTAATTTTGTATACTTAAATTATAATATGGAGCTGTTTTGCTTTTGTTGAGAATGGCTAGCGGATATCTTAAATTCTCAAATATCTTAAATCTTAAATAAATATATTTTCGATATGGCAGATCAAATATCGAAAATGTTTAAAGGCATGAGATCAAAATGCTTTAGTTATCAAATATAAGGTATATAAATATTTGGAGCAATACGTTGAAAACTTTTATAAATTTATACTAAAATATGTATAAATTATGTCGAAGCCGATTTGAAGTGACAGTATTTTATGTTAAGGGGCGTTATTATTATTTTTTTTTAACATTAAGTAATTTTTACCATTATTATGTAGAGCAATTCGTAATTCAAGCTTTAACGTTGTGGTGTTTTTATACTACTTTTTGTTTCAAATGCAACGCAATTCAATTCTAATCACTTCACGTAAGATTCGTACTAACTTTACGCTTCGCCACGCAATTTGAATAATTTTTGGCGCCAAAAGAAAGCAAACGAAAGACGCGCAGGCGTCGCTCTCCAAAGCGCCCGTTGTTGTGTAGAGTTTTTAGTCCGAGTGGTAACACAATGGAGCAGAGAGAGGGGAGAAGGAGGAGGAGGGTGTTAGCTACCGCCTTCCCAGGCTGTGACAATAAAAATGGCAGCGCTATCAATGCTTTGCTGCCTGCCCCCTTGGCCTGCCCCACCCCCGCTTTATGGCATTGTGTGCGGCAAACGTTGCGCGCATGTCGAGGGCTTGAATGCTCGACTGCTGGAGTGGCGCTTTTGGCCAATGGCATAGACAATGCTGGGGAGGAGTGGGAGCTTTGGATGGCGCTGCGGCTGCTTAGACGCGTTCTCAATGGTGACGGCTTCTTTTTTATCGTTTTCGTTTTTGTTTTGCATGCGAGTTGAATGCATTTTATTGGCCAAGGCACAAGGCCAAAACAATGGGCCAGCAACTGGTGGCTTGGCTTCTTCTATATTCTTTCTGTTCAACGGTTTTCTTCTCCTCCTCACCGCTCTGTGCTCTGTGCTCCTGTCGAGTGTTATCGTGTCCTGGCACACTATGCCAGCTGCCATTTGTTCTCGCATAATGGACATTATGGCTGCTCTATTATGCCCAGCATCGGGACAATGAGCGAGGCATCGTTCAATTCCGTTACGCTACTTATGACCCAGAGACAGCAGAGCGAGGCAACATCATCAGCGGGGCAACTGTGTATGTGATTGCCATAATTTTGGGTATTTTCGTAGCTCTTTTTATGGCTGCCGTCGCCAGACAGTCTCTTGGGCCGCCATCGTGCCTCCCAATCTCATTGTCCTGCAACTCGTCGCAACAACGCATTGTTCGGTTGCAATAATTTATGGAGGAGTCGCAGCCATGGCCATCAAAATGTGCCACGCCATGTGTGGGTGCAGATTTTTCGGTCGAAAATGGAAATGCGGCTCGCTAATCGTGATTTGTGTTTTAAATGAGCGCCAAGAGCTGACCAGAGAAAAGGTTAGCTAACAAGTAGAGTAGAGCGGTCTGAAAAGGGAGATGGCTTTATTCGAGTGTTAGAATAAATGAATATTGAATGAGTAAAACAGATTAGAAGGGCAACTAATAGATAGTCTTCGCTCTGCGGAATTTTCATTTAGGTTCACGATTTTATTATATAAATATATCAATTTATATAGTCTCGGTTTGCAAGACTCTTCTTGACTGTTCTCTGAGTTCAATCTCTGCCAATTTGGTTTCAATTTGCGATTAAGTTATTTTAAATATTGTTTTTAGTGGGACAAAAACCACTAAAGATGTATTAGTCGAAAAAACAATTTCCTATGTGCATAGGTATTACATTCAATAATTAAAATTAGCTTACGATTATTACATTACTTTATGATTTTTTTTTAACTAAGATTAATAAATTAAGATTTAGCTTTGACTAAGATTAATTAACTAAAATTTAGATAAACTTTGTTATTTTAATAATTATAATTTATAAACTAAAGCATCAAATAACTTTATAAATAACGTATTGAATAAAAAAGTTACAAATTCCAACATTTTGAAATTTGAAACCGTTAAGGCATTAAAAACGAGCACTAGATGGCGCCTATTAACAAACAGTGCTGCCCATAAAAATACAAATATTGAATAAAAGTGCTGTTCAACCGTTTCGAGCTGGCGCCATCTATACGACGAACCTTAATCTTTAGTTCATTAGCCCGCCGCTTTAACCGATTCTAGCTCGCGCCATCTATACAAATCAAATGCAATAATTGCAATGAGACTCCCGTAGCGTGCGTTTTCAGAAACTTTAGTTACCAATTAGCGCCGCTTTTCTCATTTCTATCGCCATCTATTGAGCAAAAGACAAACATGATTCAAAACATTCTATTTTGTCTTTGATTAAGTGTTGACTTTCAGCCGACTCCGACATTCGCTGCTTTCACACACAACCCACAAAATATGTCGCTAATTGCGACGAGCGTTCAAAACGGCGTAAAATTAATTAAATTTGCGAAGATTTGTGCACCTTGCTGCACCTTGATTCGCACTAATTAGTGGCGGCCAACGGTAATTTCTTTGAGTTGTTGCCGCTGCTTGAGCAACCGAAATCCCGCCTCGTGTGTGTTTGTGTCAACAGCCGCTCAACTCGTGATTGGCCAGAAGGACTCTGCGACAAGAAGTTGCCTTAATTAGGAAGCGTTTAGCGTTTTGCGCCTTCTTGACTTTTCTCAGCTTTAGCAACCCCCGCAGAGCAACGCAATCCTGACACTCGTTTGCAATTAATTAAAAATTAAACTGAGGGCAATCAAAAGGAAAGCAGGCTATTTTGTGGACGAGGGCAGTTTGCGAAGTTCGATTGTGCATGGGATTTTTAATGGGATCAGAAGATGTCAATAATGTAAACATATTTGTCAAGTGTCTTTCTTGTTAAAGAGTGAAACTTGCAAATTCAGTTATTGAATACTTTACTTCATTAAACGCAATAGTTAAAAGAAGAACACAATAATATTTACTTCCTACTTTAATGGATTTTTTGTAAAATCTGATTCTAAAATAAATAACTATAATACATAAATTAGAAAAGTATATTATTATAAAATATTTAAAAATAAAGTGAAAGAGTCTTAAGACTGGCAATAAATTTTTAAGAATTGATAATAAAAACAATAATTGTTATAAATCGGAATTGTTTCTCAGAGATTTGCCAAATACTGGCCATTATAGAAATTTGTATTACAATTTAAAGATGTGTCATAAACTAAAAAATAAAAAAGGGTCTAGTGAAGGACAAATATTAATCAATTTTAGTTGTAATTTCTTTCGGTCAACATTAAGCAACTAATTTCTGCTGTTAATAATGAGGTTCCATAAAATTAGGAACTAGTTTCTGATCAAGAGTTATCCCTTTAAGTTAAATCGAAGCACCTGCAACCCCTTCATTGATAATATTCTGCAACAATTTACTGCGTTTTAAATTGCATTTATTGCATTTGTTTTTGTTTTTTGTTGTTGTTTGTTTTGTATTTTGTATTTTGCTGTTGTTTTGTTTTTGAGTTGTTTTGTGTTGATGTATATTTTGTAGAATTTAAATACATTTAAATTTATGCTATGCACTTCGTTCAGCGTTTAAAACATAAAAAATTGCACCGCTCGTTGTTCTGCATGGATTAATCCTCTTCATTTTGATCCTCTCTACTGTCTGCCTCCCGTCTCCCTCTCGACTCCCTCTGCGTCGTCTCTTGCTTGGGCCATCGCTCCTTTGCAGCTGCAGCTGCTGCTCGTTTTAACAAAGCTTATGATTATTTTACAACTCGAGGCTTAACTGTAAAGTTGGCTACGTTTAACTTTAATCTCGCATTTCGCATTTCCTAAGTCATAGACAAGTTCAACTCCTCACTGCCATTGGACGATGGTGGTCAGAAGATGACCGTCAGCGGTCGTCGAAAATCAGTGGCACCTCCAGCCCCGCCACCGCCCCCAGCTGCCCCGCCTCCTCCAACGCCCACTCCGACACCAGCTGCAGCACTGGCCGCCAACTGTCCGCCATACTGCTGGGCATATTGATGGGCATAGTCCAGACCCACATCGCTGGGTGAATGCAGATGCGGCTTGGCCTCCACTTGCCCTCCGCCCGCATCCAGCTGGGGCGTGGCATCGCGTTCATCCAGCCCACTGCTGCTGTTGTTGTTGTGCGAGCTGCCACCCGCACTTCCACCTCCCCCTCCACCGCCTCCGCCTGCTCCGCTGCTGGCCATGAGCAACTGTTGCTGCTGCTGCTGTTGTTGCTGCTGCTGCTGCTGTTGCTGTTGCTGCTGATGATGCGCCGCCGCATGCTGCTGGGCGCCATAGATCTTGGAGATATCAAAGGCATAGTTGGCACGATCCTGATACATCTTGGAGTCAAAGTAGGCCTTGGTCAGCACACTGGGATCCAAGTAGGCGCTGTAAGCACTCGCCTGGCTGCCAGCCGCGGCGGCTGCTGCGTTGCTCAGATACGAGCTGCGCTCCAAGGCGGCAAACTTATCCATCTGCCCGGAGAGAGTGGCCTGAGAAGAGCAGAAAATGAGAGATTATTAATTATAATGAAAATTTTAGAGAAACTTTAGCCCCAATGATTGCAATTTTCGTAAATGTGTAGGGATGGAGCAATAGAGTGTATGGGGTTTTGACATACAAAATGTTTCTGCAGTATTTTTTTTATGAAAGAAGAATTTCAATGTTACACTTTTTACCAGAGGAAATAGAAGTTGTTTGACCACATAACAAAATAATTTTAACAATTAAAAAAGCTACAGTCGATTGTGCTCGACTGTCAGATACCTGCGATCCGTTCTAATTAAAAGCAAAGCAGTGTGGCATTATGATTTATATATATATGTAATTAATATAGCAAAAAATACTGAAATATATCGAAATGTATATTTGGTATATTGATATGAGAAATGCCTTAAAAAAAGAGAATATCTTTAATTGGCTCTGAGATTACCCCTACTGAAATGTATATTTGAAATATTGATATACCAAGTGTTGTCAAAATAGAATAGTTTTATCTCTTATAGTCTCTTTGATCTAGGTCTACGGATCTACTGACAGACCGAGATACAGAAAGTCAGGGTCGGAAATGCTTTTTCCAGTCCTTGTTGCATACATTTTCTGCCGGGGTATAAAAGTGATTGGGGTATGAAGAGATCTTATAAACATATTTCTGCTCTAACTGCTATTATCTCAGAGATACCAAACATGATCGAAAGAACAGATAGATGAGCATCCAGTTGATCAAACTTCACTTTTGATCATAATTAAATATGCACCATCTATAAAAAAGTTACATGTGTTTATGAGGGCATTTAGAAATAGTCCTTATCCTAGAAATCTAACATATAATTAATTTTTTATATTTTGTTCATCTTTATGAAGCATAAAAGACATATCTGTTTTCTTTATTTTGCACTAAACTACTGTGTAGTTTATCATAAATTATTATTCAGGGCAAGAACAGTGTGACTAACCTATGACACCCTTCTACTCTTTAATTACCAGGTACAATAATTTAATATTGTCCCACACCAGACTTAGCTTCTATTTGTCAGTGGGCGAGTGAAACCCTTGGCTAGTGCAAATTGCTTAACACTTTTGCGGCTTTATTTGACCAACTAATTGTGGATGCAACATGAACACAACCCCAAGGGCAACAACAACAGCCAAAGCAACAGCAACAGCAACTCGTCATCTCCTTCTCCTGCTGCTGCTGCTTATCTCAACGCGTCTCAGTTTAATTTTATTTGATTTGCAATACGTTTTTCATTTGCGACACCAGTTGTAGCAGGCTAAATAAAGAACGAGCTGGGACAGGGAATAAAACTGCGACTTGAAACTGGGTGCAAATGCATGTTAAGGGTTGTTTTTTTCTTCATTTCCGTTTTGTTTTGAGTGGTTGCTTTCGAGGGGTTGCGCTCCCCCGTTTCGCAGAGCACTTTGCTCTGGGCTATAATTATGTTGTTAACACATCATCATCGTCATCATCAACAACCTCAGCGCCAAGACCGGTGTGTGTGTGTGTGTTTTTGGCCCGAAAGCGTTTTGGATTACAATTTGATTTGATTTGATTTGCGCCCAATTGGGAATTAGTGTGGATTGGTAAATATTTTGATGCACAGCGATTTAAACGGAGTTTTGTGTTTGCATTTCGGTTCCCTTTCCTTTCCCTTCCCTGCATTTATTCCTGCTCCCAATTATATGATTATTTCAACAGTTAATTGATTTAGCTCTTTTTGGTTACGAGTGGTTTTTCCTCTTTTGAGGATCGGCTTAGCTCTGGGACAGGTTTAACCAAGCAGGTGATTCAAGTGGTCTTTCAGCTGTGTCAACTGAGTTGGCTTGACAACTGTTTAGTTTTAAGGCTTCTTTCAGGCCAAGTGTGGGAAATGCTGCTAAAAATGCATTGCAAAATGGGATATTACTATCGGGAAAATCAGGCCAAATTTATTGAAATTAATGAGCTATGAATAATTTGATTTTTCAAAGGCTTCACAAACTGTTTAAAGTACACAGATTAACCACCGATAAAAGTAAATAAAGCTATTCAAATATTAAAGAAATCGAACACATAGAATACAAATAAATAAACGAACTTAAATGAATTTATTACTACTTTAAAGAAATCAAACATGAAACCTTAAACAAATAATTCTTTATCTTTATATTCGATTGTTTTATGTAGGAATAGATTCATTTTCTTCGCAAAACAATCTAATCTTAAAACTCTTTGGTTTTATTTTCTGTAAGATTTTTGTAAATTTATTAAATCAAAGTTTATTTGTTTCTGAATCATTTTTGACGGAACATACTGTTGTTCATGATTAATTTCACTATCGGAGAACGTAACGCAAGACTTCAGGTTGCCTGCCGAGGACTTTGATAACACATTGCAACTACTTTACATATTTTTCTTCTCAAAAGTTATTTTCGAATAAGACTTTATATAATAGATCAGCTCTCTGCCGCAGCGTAAAGTCTTCCTTCCAAAATCTAAAAAATTCTATAGGAAATTTAAGAAATAAACACAACTTGAAGCTATTGTAAAGAGTCCATTGGAATGTCTTTGAATACGCAGTACACTTTAGGCTTAATTTCTCAGCCGGTGAGTAGAGAATGGGAGGAGCTGAGTTGAGGAAATCATAAATGCCGACTTCTAGTCCGCCCACTATGCAATTTTCCTATAGAGATTTCAATTTGAGTAACGCGCACGTTGAGGCTGCCTTTTAAACTTGGACTATTATTATGCTCGGTTGCACAAGCATATTATTAACTAAAAAAGAAGACGCTTTCAACACCCGCAACACACACACAGCAGGCAGACATCAATCACAGTGGTCAAATAGGCTTTTGTGGAGAGGGAGAGGGAGAGGGAGAGAACGAAGACCCACTGGCAAGATGAACAAAGCCAAGGCACAGAGTCATGTGATTTAATAGGTTGTTAATAAACCTGAAGAGCGAGACTCGCCAGAGGAACTTCACAAGGGCGGGGCGCTGACCACGCCCAGCTTGTCCAGTTTTGAGTTTTAATTGCCAATTTTTTGTTTGTTTGTTGTTTGCTGTTTTTTTTTCGTTATTATTTTGTATTTTAACGCCTCTGCAGCTGGTTTGTGAAGTTTTGATGTAACTAAAGTAGATGAGATGATATAAACACCTGTCTGAGGTGTTTGTTTTTTTTCGCTCGGCTTGTTATCGACTGCGGGATCTGGGCGCAAGGACTAAATGTGTAATGACAAGTTGGCTGGGGCAAAATCCTTGGCATGACATGTCAGTTTGCTTAACTGGGCCAGGATCACATCGAGAGCTGAGTCATCGCCGCATGTTTTCCGCCTTTTAAAGTGGGCGTCTGCTCGGGGTGTGTGTAATTATGTTATTAAGCAGCGAACCTCTACCTCTTCTCCCTCCACTTCTGGATGGTTCAATAATAATTGGAAGCGCTACCGTTCGAGACCCTTGCGTCTACTCACCTGCGTTGAGCTTGGCGTCGATGTCTGCGAGAGATGGCTGCCCAGATGATAGGCGGCCGCTGTGGGTCCGGGGGCAAAGTAACCCGGCGAGATGCCTGCAAGTGAAACACAAGACAGAAGCAGAGAGAAACAATCATAATACAATACAATACAGTCAACAATAAAAAGAGAACACAAGTTTATAAAAATTATGACAATGGTTTTTGGGTCTCGCTGCTATGTGCTTAAAATAATTGCCACTCGAAATATTTTGCGCCCCCTTCTTATGCATTTAACTCTTTTCCCCCTCTCTTCGCTTTAATTGTGTGCTGAATCAGCTAATTCGAGAGAGTTGTATCTGATAGATGGCCAACACACACAGTTATTACCAATTGCCCTAAACGGTAGTCGTCCAGCTGCCCCGCTTAACCCGTCTTCCACATTCCACTTGTAAACGGCCTTTCGATAATTACAAGCGCCGCTTATTCAAAAAAATACATAATAATCACAAGAGTTTTGGAAATAACGATTACGTTTACGATTTCATTCATGGCAATTGTTTAAATTGTTGGATGCTGTGGCAATTAAAATTGCTTAGACAACAACAAACTTCAAAGACGCCACAAAACTACAAGCACACAAAAAACAAAATAAGAAAAGAAAAGAAGATGAAATACCATCTCAAGTAGCGACATTTTGAGATGGCATCATCTCTATTGTTAATCCACATAATAGTGGATTAGGTACTACCCAAAACTTGTAACTTTAACTGGTAGCTGCCCATCTTTTCTTTCAATAAATTAACATTACAATCGCATTACAAATCACAACGCAACATTTGGTGGATTTCGCATTAAACTTTTAACTGCCTAAGCTGGGGATTAACGTGGCTAAGAAACAGCTTTTTTTTTGTTCCCTAATTTTTGCATATTTTGCTGTCTTTGCATATTTGCTTTATTAGCTTACAGAGCTTTCTAATGGCTATAGCATTATTCCCATATTGGATTTATTTCGGTACTAATTTGACGCGTGGAACCTGGCATTGTTATATTATGTCTAAGTTTTTATTAAAGTTTATTTTTTTTAAGGTTTGTTTTTATTTATTTCACTATTAAGTTGGCATATTAAAAGACAAACAGTTTTATGTATTATACGAAGCTGATTCTATTACAAAATAACAGTTGCAATGGATTTATTATTGATTTTATAATGAGGAAGTTTTGTAAATAAAAATGAAAATTGTTAAGACGTTTTAATGTGTGATTAACACTGAAATTTGGTATTTTAAAATCTGTGGTGATCAGA
Source organism: Drosophila niveifrons (assembly GCA_035046325.1). Classification (NCBI taxonomy): domain Eukaryota; kingdom Metazoa; phylum Arthropoda; class Insecta; order Diptera; family Drosophilidae; genus Drosophila; species Drosophila niveifrons. The sequence continues at coordinate 37,112,779 of JAWNOC010000052.1, forward strand.
TAAAAATCATTGAAGTTATTTAAGAAATAATTCTGACAAGAAAAGTTTACTGCCCTTTGGTATACTTTAAATGTGATAGTATATTAAAATACCAAATATAGCCTTGGTCTATTTTAGTATTTTTCGATGTGTTCTTTATTTATAATACCTCACTGTTTTCATTTTATTCATCTTAACAATTATACGTTCTGTATTCCCGTAAGATTTACCACCATTAAAAGCTGTTGCATGCTTTATTAACGCATACTGTTATCCTGTACTTTCTTCGACCATCTCTTTCGCACTGCGACACATTCGCATTGAGTCGCATTGTGCATTGAAGCGCAAGTCCAAGCAGGCAGGCGACAGAACGAAGGACTAAGGACTAATTCGTTTTATTTATTACGCATTTCCTAGCATTTTTATTATCATTTCCGAAGCGCATAAATCATCAACATGCTTGGCTTTGTTCCTGTCTCGAGTCTGACGACCCTGTGGGCCACTGATCCTTAAACAGCCAACACAAATAATTTGCTGGCACATCAGAAACCCGAAGAAACTAGCGTTAAATTTGCCCAAAAATGAAGAGTAAACGAGAGCAAAAGAACGAGAGAGAGAGAGAGAGAGAGAGAAGAACGTGACAAATGCTAATTTAAAACCTCCAACCCAAGTTGGAAACTATAGCTGAAGGAACTACGATGTGACAGTGCCCCTCCCCTTTGGGAGAGGGTGAGGGTGAGGGAGAGGAGGAAGAAGGGTGAGTAAATCATGAATGGTAACTTATGCTGTGGATCCTTCTTCTACTGCCTTGTCTGTTCTGTTCTGTTCTGTCAGTTGAATGAGTTGTTAAGCCAGGATGATGACTTCACAGTTTGTCAGGACATGCGAGCGGGTGGTTCCACCAAACATAGACCAACAAAACCCACCCACCCACTCATCCACTCACCCACTTACTACCCTAGTTGTCTCCCTGGATGGTGCTGGGAGTGTCATAAACAAAGCAACAACCAGTCAGGCAGTCGAGTGTGCGGATAGTTTGTCATATTTCCATTCACTATTTCTCTTTTCCCTCCCGCTCTTGCTCTTCCTCTTGCTAGCTTTGCTGTAACTGCTTTTGGGTGGGGCATGCCACACATGTCGTGCCACATTTGCATTTGTCTTACGTGAAGCTCATAAAACTCGCTGCTTACTTTGCATAGTTTTACTATTTCTCGATTGTTTCGCTTTTATTTATTGTTGTTGTTGTTTTTCACTGCGGCTTTTCTACTCTCTGCTCAGGGTTAACTTTGTTGCCCTTTCCATAGTCGGGTTGTATTTCAAAGGATTTTAATTGATTTTCAAGCTGTACAGCATTAATTTACTTGATTTACTTGCTAAATTTCATGCGCATAAGATTTTTTCTAGTAACTACATAAATATTTAGTTGGTTGTGTGTAAATTTGTACAGATTTTTAATTTAGTTTAAAGCAAATTTAATAGAAACTCTTTTAATGTTCTCCTAATTTTAATTCAGGCATAGAATACTTTAATATTGTAATAAAATTTCTTTAATTCTATCTTTAAACATTTTAACTATAGAGTACAATGTTATTTTGATTGTATATTCTATGAAATAAACCTAAAAATTAATTCTTAGTTTGCAAACTTCCGTTTTAGTTTAGTAATTATATTCTCTTGATTTGAATGAATTTTTATATTTTATTGTAATATGTTTTATTATACTATTTCAGTATATAAACATATTCTTTATATCACTGAATACTATGAGTTACTTCATAATATTATTTTATTTATTTATCAACAACATAATATACATATTGATCGCCCATTCTAACGCCTTTTAAATGTTTCGTATGATGATCTTTAAATAAAGTCTATATATAGTTGAGGGTCTGCTTACCTGCTCTTAATGCTTCCACTGGCACCGATGGATATGGCATGGGATATGGATAGCCATCGCGCCTCAGAGCTTTGGGCTTGCGTCTGGGTCGATACTTGTAGTCGGGATGCTCCTTCATGTGCATGGCGCTGTTCAGATGCAGATACAGATACGGATACAATAAGTAAAGGTATACTAAGAGGATTTGGGGAAAAGGAAACTTACCGCAAACGTTTAGCTTCATCGATGAAGGGACGTTTCTCTTCTTCGGTAAGCAGCTTCCATTCGGCACCTGCAATTGAGACAAGTTTCGGGTTTGAGTTCGGTCTGAAGATGTTTAATGTGAGAAAAGTCGTTAATCCATTAGATACATTTACGTTTTGGGGCACTTGAAGTCGTTGTACTAAATGTGGCAAACACAATGAGCGACGCACTCATGGCAACCTGCCACAGAAGTGGACGCACATAAACATAATTTCCTAACAGGCAACACACACACACACACACCAACAATCGGTAGAAACTTGTTTTGTGTGCACTAACAAGAAGGATACCAAATACCAAACAATGTTGTTGTCATCTCTTCCTTTCTATCGCTCCATCTCCATTTCGCTGTCTCTTTCTCTCTCTCTCTCGCTATTGCCAGTCTGTCCTTGTCTATTTGGCCACCATTGTTGCCAGTTTTGGCATTGTCATTTGTTGTTGTCTCGTTGCCTGTTTGTCAGTTCAGTCAGTCACAACACAGCAGAGCAGAGTATAGCAGTAAAGCAGCAGAGCAGCAGAGCAGAGCAGCGTCTCAGGGCGAGGACCTTGTCGAGTCCTTGCACGATAATGGCCCAAAACCAGCAGGTGGTTTGAGCCCATTTGGGGGCGTGCTTTTGTCTCGTCTTCCTGTCTCTCTGTCGCTCTCTCTCTCACTCTCTCTCTCTTCCTCTCTCCACTGTCATGTTGTGGCTCAACAAGGGAGCGAGCGCATGATACATATTTGTGTATTTGTGTGTGTGTGGCATATGCACGTGCCACATACTCATAAGTGGCAAGTGGCAGCCAGGCTGCGAGTCACATTGTATGTGAGGTCCTCCCGCATTGTACACAGAAATTGCAAATGTTTTTAAGTTAATGTAAAATGTTATAATGACATGTGTCACAAGGCTGCTGATAAAGCCTCAAATGTTGCTCAGAAGAGGGACGCTTGGTTAGTCAAGAAGATGGCGGGGGAAAGGCGACGGTCGAGTTGTTCTTGCCTCAAAGAGTCCTTCACTTGTTTGCCCCAAATGAGTCTATAACAGTCGTACCCTATATTCAAGTTAAAAGCCGCGCTTAACTTCGACGTTGAAGGAGTTATTAAAGGGAAAAACAAAATTGAGATGAAGGTGAAGGCTTGATAAAGATGGAATATTCTTTAGAGGGAATACGTTGATAGAATATGAACAATTCTTAACATATTTTAATATTTCCAAGATATGTACGAGTATGATAAATACTTTATAAAACAGTGAAGTTGCTAAAAGAATACGTTGAAAGAAAATAAACATATTACCTACATTACATTATTAGATATTCCTTTCATATTTCAAAAATATGGATGAAGAATACCTATTAATATTTTAAATTAATAACAACTAAAATGTAAGCAGTTAAGTCGTTAAAAGAATGACAAGAGTTACAAAAGATGTGGCAAAGTTAAATACAGAGTATAAAAAAGATTACTTAGTTAGTAGCAAAAGTTAATTTATTAAATTTAAATAAATTGTTTGAATCAACAAAAATTCTACCACAAATAATAAGGGTAATCTTGTGGCCACTAATTGAGCTTCACCTAATCAATTATAACACCAAATATTTATTTGCTTTAATAAAGTATATTATTGCTAAGAGTCTTCTTCGACTTCATTTTACTCCTTCTAGAAATACTCATAAATAATATTAATTTATTTAAGTATTTTCCTTAATTTAAAATTGGAACAATTTTTAAACCCTAATTTTAAAGTGCATGTTTTCGTAAAGTGTGTTCCTCAAATGTTATTTGATTTAAATCATTTTTATAAATGCTTTATGTCGCAATTAAATTCCCGGAAAAATACAACTGAAATTGAAATGTTAGACTATTGAGCATTCGTTTTCCGATACAATCTTTTCTAAGCTAATCATGATTGTGAGTCAACGATTAGTTGGGAGAAAGAAAAAGGAAATAATACCTAAAGGAATTGGGATACATTGGACACTAATTAGTTGCGACGTGTAATTTTAGTGGCTGTCGAGTGACACAAAAGCAAACACACAAATTGCATTGTTGTGCCACAATGTGGCAACAATAGTGTGGCACAATGCTAATAACAAGCCATCAGCAGCAGCAGCCACCAGGACATTGACAGAGCTTTGTAAGAAACGAATGTCGAGCCCACACACACACACGAGACAGACAAAAACTATAACAACAAATGGCAAACAAAAGCACAATTGTGCCCCAAAGACTAGACACAAGTGGCACGCCCACAACAAAAAGCCGCCCCCCAGAGCTGTGTACTAACTGGCAATAACTGGAGACCCACTCATAATGCAAGTAGCTGGTCTTAACTGGCAGCTGTTGCTGCTGTTTCTGCTGCTAAAATACTAATTTATAGATACATTGACAGGCCGTCCAAATGGCAAGTGGCAAGTGGCAGTGGCAGAGGCAACTGGCCATCAAATGCGCAACTCAGCTCCTGGGCACGACACCTAGAGAAAGAGAGAAAGATAAAGAGAGAGCTACACATATAATAGCTGGGGGACAATTCACATAATAATAAACAAGACGAACGGACAGTTAGATAAAGACAGTGAAAGAAAAGAGATGGGGAGTGTGTACTTGTGTGTGTGGGAGAGAGAGAGAGGCTGCTACAAGTTGTTCAGTTGAATAAACTAAGGAGGGCACAAACTGCTGAGTTGACATGCCACAAAAGGATGACAATTGACGCTGTCTGGCGTCGGTTGGCTTCTTTCCTCCAGCTGCGGCCTTGCTTAATAATTGATATGAAAAACAACAAGTACAAGAGTACTCATACTTGGACGTTGCAACTGACAGTTGCAAGTTGTGCTGCACACCAAACACAGAAGTGCCTCTGGCCTCAAGCATAATTAACAAGTTTTTCCAGACCAGGAAAATGCTGAGGCTAAAGCTGAAGTTGAAGCTGAACCTGCTAACCACAGAGCAAATATTTAACTGACATCGGCTCCAGTTGCAGTTGAAGTTGCAGTTGCAGTTTGTGGTTCACACAGTTTACAATTGGATTGAACCCAGCTACTGATATATTCTAACGTATTTTGTCAAATCGAACTCAGTCACAATTTGTTTTTCGGACACTTCTTGAGTTCAACTTCAGTGTTCACACATCTCCACAATGGAGCTATTTATAAGGGGGATTATGGTATTTGTTCTTGTTGGAGTTTGGGTTCAATTTACCCCCACGATGTTGTGGACAGCAGCCACTCAAGCTGAACTCATAACTCGACCAGACAGATTTCGACTGTTTGCCACACAATTTGATGTTTTTACTTGACCGTTGTTAACCTCTAGGGGGAAAAAAGGTAGAATAACCAATTGTAAATATTTCGATAAGCGATATTAAAAGTAATTTCGTTAAAATCCAATTGTTTGGTAACACAAAAAGTATTTGTAAAGGGGAACTTTGGTTGGAATGAATTTCAGCAAAAAAAACATGTTTTTGGGGGGCATTTTTTTGTTTTATTAAATAATATATATCCTCATGACAAAATTACACTTTCAATGAACAGATTCAGATTGTTACCAATAATTTGCTTTTATGGGACTGTTTGTTACTTAAACTGGCTCAATTGAATATTAATTTTGTAACAACCAATTAGTAAATAATATGAACAAAAACTACTAGTTGATCATGTTCAAACTTTTATAATGAATTCTTGATTGAATTCTTGAAAATTTCTTCCAAATGATAAAAGTTTTTGTTAAATAAAACATAAAAATCGTTAAAATAATCTACGAAGTCATGAAGTACTTTTAATCTTCATATTAAAAAATCCATACACAATCTTCATGATTTTAAAAATAAATAATGATTAAATTTGAATTTTCATATAGAAAACATTCGATACATTACATTGCGTATACTCAACATCAATATCGATTATACCGATTACATGCGATATCGATCGTTTTGTTTACATTGCCTGCCTTTACTATTTTACTTCATTGAGTACTTACTGATTATGAAATCTAACAAACTTTAATTGTTAGTGAGATGTTAACTTCAAAGAAATGAGTTTTCGAATAGCGGAATTAAATAATAATTATTTCATAACATTTCGACACCCCTGCAAATGCTGTAGGGTGTAATTAAGAGCTGCTCTTTCTCTGAGAGAATGCTTGGCCCATCTCAAGCACACTCACACCTGTCAATTGCCAGCTCGATTTGCCAACCCCTTTTTAGAAAAGTAAAAAAAAAGCAGAAGAAAACCTTGCTTACTTTTTCCCCCCAATGGCAAACTAATCAATTGTTTGCGCTTTATTGTGCAACAAAGGCATCTTTATGAGAGGGTGGAGTGTTGGCCAAAAGGCTTGAGAGCTCGACCTTTTGTGCAAAGTCGCAATCGAATCGAACCGAAGTCGATGTCGATTTTAATGTCTATGCTGAAGTCGAAGTCGAAGTCTTTGTTCTGAAGTCTGTCAGTCAGTGAGTGAGGAATACATCCATTACTCGTGGGGCTGTGTTTAACATTATTTAATATTCCCGCAGGAGTTGGGGGGCGGGTATTCAAGTCCTTGATTAAAAAAAACAAGCATAAAGAATAAAGGAGAACAAGAACAACAAGTGAAGGCGCTCGATTGCCGATTCGACAGGTTTTTCAATTATTTTCAAAAAGTAGAGAAAGAGTGCAACACAAAATAAAAAAGAAACGAATGCCATTTTGCTGTTGTTGTTTGTAATTGTTGTTGTTGCTGTCGCCCATTGTTTGTTTTGTTGTTAATTCAAATTTCCAGACAGTAATTAATGACAGTTACAATTTCAATTAAGCTCGCGCGCAGCAAAATTGTTTTCTATAACAAATTCCTCCCCCCGCTCTCTCTCTCTCAATCTCTCGCTCTCTCCCACACTATGTCTGTCTCTTTCGGTTTTTATATTTTATTTTATTTTTTTGTTGTTTTTGTTTGCCTTTTGTTTTGCATAATAAAATAAATGGCAACGCCGACGGCGACGGCAACGTCTGAAGAGCTCTCCACAGTTGCCAGTCGCCAGTTACCGTTGCTCAACACTCGACACTCGCTCGCTCGCTTTCTCTCTCACAGTCTCCCTCTTTCACTCATTCTTTCTCTTGATGTGTGTGTTTGTGTTGTGAAAAAGTAGCTTTCGCGCCGCCATTTTTTGTGGCGCCTTTGTTGATGCCACAGTTTTTTTTTGTTGCTGTTGTTGTTTGCGCCTTTTCTCAGCGCAATTTTTCATAATGAGCTCTCTGTATTTCATTTTATTTGGTTTTTATGCCATTTTTCATATTATTCATTTAATTGAATGCCAGCGCAACTTTTTCAAGTGCAAAACTTTGTCATTTGTTTCAATGTGGCAAATGGTTAATGGTTTATTTCAGCCAAGTTGCCACTTGACTGTGTGTGTGTGTTGCAACTTTAAACTTAACCTCAAAGCAAACAGCCAAAACATTTATTAGCTGAAATTCTGTCAATTGTTAGTGTAGCGACATATGATTAAATTCAGAAATTAAATCTAGAAAATATTTCTTCAATTGTGATTTCAATCGCTGCAAACTGTCAACTACAAACAAGATCGAAAACTTGAGAAAAGTTCTTGATTTTTCGTCTTTTTCGATTTCCTTTAACGCATTACCCTACTTCTAGAGGCAACTCCTTGTGCCAAGGGCAGCTTCCTTCGTCCTTCGTCCTGCTCTCAACACAACAACAAAAGCTGCAACTGACAGCAAATATTACACAGAACTGTCAATTGACATAATGGATTTGCCAAAATCCAACAGCAAAATCGGGGAGAACAGGCAACAGAAAAAGGTGAAATGAAAAGCGAACAAAAGCTCGCGCCTTCCTATAAAATTCAGTTCACAAACACAAAATGAATACTTCGAAACTGAAGTTTGTTGTGGAGTGTATATTGTATGTTTTGCTCTCTATTGTTGTTGTTGCTCATCGATTTTCATATATCGGTTTGGCTGCTACTTGAACTTTGGTAGCATTGGGGAGAGAGTGAGAGGGAGAGAAAGAGAAGGAGAGTTTGAGAAGCGGGGCCCATTGCCTGATTAAGAAATCCTCTTTAATGGCTGTGAAAAAAATTTAATCGCCATTTGGCCAGAGCAACCCTTATTGCCTGTTGATACCCTGTTGCAATTGGAAACGGGACTATTGTTGAGCTCTTCATTAAATGGTTTTTATTTAACTTTATCGTTAGCCTGATATTTATCAATAACATAAGCGCACTATTAATTTGTATATTTGTAGTATAGTTAAATTGTTAAAATAAAATATAAAAAAGGCAATAATATTTGATTGATTTTGAAGAGAATTAACTTTTATCTCGGTTCTAAGAATTTTACTCTACAAAGTGCATTGATAACACAAAAAGTTAGAAAAGTAAAAGTTCACCTTCATATTTAAAAACATTTGATACAAGATTCAGTTTATCTGAAAAAAATAAATAAATAAGAAGAATAATAATAAGAGATATGACCCCACATCTTATAGATGTTTTTTTGACAATTCTCACTTGCTTTGTGGATATAAAATATACCAAATTTCTTATAATAGGTGTCATCAACTCAATAGTCATTTTTATCAATATCTATATACTTGGTGCCTTTTTAATTGGGAGATGTATGTTTTAAATCATAAACAATATTTACAAACTGAAATAACTCTTAACCCAATTTCGCATGGTAAATGAAAGTCGATCATATTTGCATTGCATAGCAATTACTTCATGCACCTCCCACATGTGCCACGCCCACTGGCAATATTGAAGCACAACGAAGAGTTTGCCTTTTGTTTTTGTTGTTGCTGATGTTGTTGTTGTTGTTGTTGCGCTCAACTGCACTGCAAGTGAGTCGCGTTTAATTTGCATTGTTTGTGCTTAAACAAAGGTAAAATGAGAAGAAACAAAAAAATAAAGAGAGAAGAAAAAGTCATTTCACAAGTGCTAGAAGTGGCAGTGAATGCAGACAGAGGGGGGGAAATCGGGGAAGTGCGGAAGTGGATGCCCCGTCGAGTTGTATTATTAAAAAATTGCACAAATTGCAAATGGCTGCCCCAAAAAGCTGTGGCAAGAAGCTGAAGTTGAAGCTAAGGCAGTGCCATCGATGGGCTTATTGTTATCGCTGTTATGACAGCATTTCTAGCACTGATTAGTGGCAAGAAGAAGTCGGCTAAGAAGAAGAAGACTGCTCATCGAATATGCATGAGATTCTTGGGCGAAAGGTAGACGACGAGCAACGTAAAACGCATTGTTATGCTAAAAGATCTCACTGCTGTCAGTTGCCACGTGCCACGTTTTTGGGCTGCGTGTGTGATTGAAATTGAATTTGATGCGAATTGAAATTCCCGAATCCTGCAACTCAGACTCAGAGCGATAAGAAGCCAACAGCAGCAGCAGCAGCAACAGCAACTTGGGATTAGCCAACGCCCCCTGGCAGAAATAAACTACTTAACTTTGCAACTAGTTAAGCGGCGAGACAATGTGTGGCAGGCGGCAATGATTTGGCAAGTAACAGACCCAAAAAATAACTGAACGGGGGAGTGGAGCGTGAGGAGGTGGCAACCCTTCTCGATATTATCAACAGAGATCTCTCTGTGTGTGCTCTTCCTGGCATTGTTTGACAGCCGCTTGTCAGTTTTGACAGTTGCGATGAGTGCGTGTTTTTGGTTTGTCATTCTTCCGAATCGACTTGCCGAGTCTTTGGGGTGGTATTACGTTGATTAGTTTAACTTGCATCACTGCGAGGGAGAGAGAGAGAGTGGAAGGGAAAGTGGGCGCGAGACTAGAGCAGAGAGAGAGTAGGAGATTGGCAGGTCGTGTGCCGCCTCTTAATTTAGTTTTGTGTGAGATTTTCATTCATTGTTTCGCAGATTACAAACATGCCCAAAGTACTTATAGCAGTACCCATTGTGGTTGATTATACACTTACTGCATAACAAGATAATGGAAAAAAGTGCGAGAATAAAGCGCATTCTGCCAACAAGTTTGACTACCACCAACAATATTGCCTGCTCTTCATATTTCGATAGCGAAAACAATAACCAAAGCTTTCTTTGTGGGAAATACTATGTTTTCGATATGACAGCAAGGACCACTGACTCACCCAGCCTCTTCGATATCTCCGAATTGTGCATTTTGGGATTATCCTGTGCTATCTTGCGTCTCTGCAAACGCGACCAGACCATAAACGCATTCATTGGACGTTTTATGTGCTCCTCATTCTGGCGCTTCGTTGTGTTCTGTATCATCAGGCTGAAGAAGACATCGCTGGAGGCAGAGAACATATAGTTTCTTATAGTCACGACAATTCTTAAAATATAATTTCATTATTTTATGAATGGAAAATGAAGCGAGGAACTTAAAAACTAATTTAATGGGCTTTAAATATAGGTGTAGAATATAATGCTTAGATTGCGATAATGCTAACTTTGTAACTATTTTCCAATTTAATAACGAATGTGACTTATTTTAGTTTAATTTTATTCAATATTACGTATTTATAGTATAAACGTAAAGCATATTAAAACTTTCCTCAATTGCCAACTGAAGTAATAAGTGAAATTTGTCATATAAAATGCTCATCATTTATTTCTCATTTTGCTGATGAACTAACTTATTTATTCTCTCTCTTTTGCAAGATGTAAGTAAAATTAATTATTGCTTTTATTTCAGTGCCACATGAGTCACTTGGAATGAATCATGCAAGACAATAAAATGATTCTCTGATTGATTAAACAATTGAAACACTCAAAATAAACACTTCAACAAACTGCAAAGCATCTGAGATGAATTTATTGAATGAGATTGATTTTGAATTAAATGGATTAACCGAATATTTGCAAGGGAATTTAATATATATACATATATAACCAGTTAAACAAGGTTAGCAATTTAATGAAATGTTAACTGCAATAATTTAAATGAATGAATTTTTAATTTTGAAATTAATTTATTGTTAATGGGTTCATAATTCATGAATATGTGAGGTGAAGGTAGCATTGAAAGCAAGTCAGATTTGCAAGTATATGCACAAATTTAATTTTAAATATATTCTTTGATAACTTAGTATTAACAAATACACAACTTTTATTTATTTTAGTTGACATAAAGCGAATTAAAATGATGTAGTGTTTGAAAACGATTCTTGTATTTTAATTTTAGTAATAAGTTACTTTCAATAAGAGTTCAGATCTTTCATTACTTATAGTATTTGAAAAAAATCGTATATAGGTGAAAGACAATTCCCATGTGGAATCTTCACTCACCTGGCACTGCTGCCACTGTTCATGAGGCTGCCCATATTCTGATGCAGATTGCTGATGGGCGACGCCTGTGAATTGTGATGCAGATGAGCGGCGGCTGCGGCTGCCATGACGCTGCTTGTGGCGCTGGACGTGGACGAGTGATGCACTGGCGCACTGGAGTTGGAGCTGCCAAGACTGTGACCGCTGCCTGCTCCCAGATGCTGGCCAATGCCGTTGCTATGCGGCTGATGCGACTGCGATTGGGACTGAGCGTGAAGGGAACTCGATCCGCTGCCTGTTGGCTGGCTGTGATGTTGTGAGGCTGACGATTGTGATTGTTGCTGCTGCTGCTGCTGTTGCTGTTGTTGTTGCTGCTGCTGTTGGGCTGCTGCTGCTGCGGCGGCTGTTGCTGCCGCCTGATGATGCTGATGCAGTTGCGAGTGCTGTGAGCTCAGATGATGAGCGGCCGCTGCAGCTGCCGCCGAATGATGCAGATGTGGATGCAATCCCAAGGCGCTGCTGCCGCCGTTGCCACCGTTGGGTGAACCGCCGCTGCTGTTGCTGTTGCACTGATGATGATGGTGATGCTGCTGCCCCAACTGACCCAGCGACAATTGCTGGCTGTGATGATGGGCGTGGCTGTGACTGTGATTCTGTTCACTGCTGTGTTGCTGTTGCTGCTGTTGTTGTTGCTGCTGTTGTTGTTGTTGTTGTTGCTGCTGTTGTTGCTGATGGTGCTGTATCAGCTGACCAAGATGTGTGCCGCTGCTGGAGCTAACCGAGCTCAAATGACTCTGCAAAGGATGTGCGAGCGATAGGCCAGAGAGCGACAGATGCGTGGATAGACGTTCCATCATTTTGTTGACGGAGCTGCAATCAAAGCGCTCGAGGCTCTTGGCCGGGTTGCTGTGGAGTCCTCTGTGGCTGCTGTGGCTGTTGCAACTGTTGGTGTGGTGCTATAGGTGGCGGTGACTATGCGGCGTTGAAGAGTAAAGGTCAAGCTGGAATACAAAGGATAAGTTAAGATGAATATAAATTTAATTTTAATACAATTACAATACTGAAATTTGAATTCAATCGTTACAGAAAGAACCAATAAGTTTTGAAAATTTATTCGTATAATTATTACTGTTTGAAAAAAATTTAATTTTCTATTTAAGGTAGAGTAGAATTAAAATTTGTTTTATGAAATGATTGTATGTATACATTTATTTCTTCGTTAATATTTCTACTCTATAAACCTCATTTCTTTATTTATTTCTACTTAAGCAATTATGTATAATCTCGATAATCTATATCATAGTCATTTGCTACATAACTGCAATGATTTTACTCTAATGTGATATACTCATTAAATCTAATTATTTGTAAGCAACATTTATTCTTCTAGAAAAAGTATCGAATTTATTTAATTTCACATTTATATTTTTACAATTATTCTTTCTTTCGAGAAGCCTTCCATTGTTTTCCAATTGCCAAGTTTTCAAATTATTTAAAAGTCTGTGACAAATGCCAAGAGAGCTCAGCTCGCAGTCATGCTTTTGGGCTTTTGTTAATCAATTAACTAATTGATTTGAGCTCTTAAAAGTGTGTCGCCTGTCGCGTTGTGCCCCCTGCCTCAGCAGCAAAATGAAAACAATGGACCTGCCCCAGAGCCACTTGCTCTGGCAGTCGCCACCTCAACTCGAGTCTCGAGCCAGGAACTCAAACTCAAACTCGAACTCGAAATCCTTTTTCTCCGCTGTTGTAAGCTATATTGTATTGGTCGAATGTCAACCCTTATAAGGACGCTCTGCACACGCCGTCACAGACGTCGTCCAGGACTATGAACCATACCGTAACGTCCTGTTCATTATGCATCGGGGCACTTGAAAACCATTTCTTTTTACTCCTCCTTCCCCACCAGAATGAAAAAGAGCTGGGATATTTTACTTTTTAAATACGGTCAGGTCAGGTCAACACGAGCGTCGGCGTTGATAGGTTTTTCAAACTCTTAATTCACATGTGCGTGCATTATAATCGGGATTTATGTGGTCCACTTGATGTCTCATGCCCCAAAGCATCGCATTAATGTGTTAAACACACATATGCTCTGGCAAAAAAGGGTTCAACGCTTTATGGTCAAGAAGCTGTTGCAGCGTTGCCAGCGTTCGGCTAAACGCTTTCAATTTGCTTAATGGTCCAGTAAGGATGACGACGACGACGCTTCGATTTTGGACTACAATTGAGTTGGGTGCGTGCGGAAGACATTCGAGCATATATTTGGATGTCCACACGGTCATCATGAGTACTAGAGTGTGCCCTGCTCTTTAGCTCTCAAATTGCTGAACAAATGTGTCATCTGCACTGCATATTTGCATAGAAGAACGGTCTTCACAATTGAAAAGTTTAGATGGGAGTAAGTGAGGGTGGATGTATTGAAGGTTTCAACTCCTTTAACACAAAAAATCTTCAAGCAATTTGGTTTTATAATTAGAAGATGCTATTGATAGTGTAGCAAATATTGGAATAAAAATATTAGAATTTAATATTATAATATTTTGTACTTTTAAAAGCAGTTACTTTTTCAGTACAATTAAATGAATTTAAATGGATGGAATACCTTTTTTTGTTTAGTACAGATACCGATAATGTCTATATTGATTAATTCAAATCATCTTCCATTTAGATCAATCCATTCTGTTATTTTTTCTCTAAACAAAATCTTTGCAAACAGCAAATTTTAGGACCAAATTTAATTCCGAATTATATTTGAATTTTCTATAATAGAAAGTAACAGAAAAAAAAAAAAAAATTTGGAATAAGTTTATACCACTAACTTTGAATTTCCTTTGACTACATTTCTCTGTAGTTTGTCAACATTTTAAGAAACATTTATGATTTGCCAAATAACTTTATAATGAAATTCGATATTAAGATGTTATAAAGTGCAAACCTACATAATTATCTTTTGGATTGGAATTTGTTGTACCCTAGGGCAGAAGACTATTAAAACTTTGTTTTTTATTTACTTTTAGTACTTTGGAATGCACATTTCGTATAAGAAAACCTTCAACAAGTTGTGCAGAGCAGATGCGATCATTTCATTGCGACTTTATGGTCAATTCGCAGTGCGTTTATCTGAACAGTAATATCAGTTAGTATTCTTTATTCTCGTTGCTGCTCTTTGTCGGAGCATGACGTTGTTAATCCTTTTGGGGCGCTGTCCGTTATCCTGCGAGTGGCTGTTTCGTGTCCATAATTCTTGTATTCTACGACAACTGAGACATCTGCAACTGCTTCCGGGCATTATCCACTTGGTGTTAAAATAAAAATTGCCCAGGCATGCGTATTAAGCATGAAATTTATATTAAAGAGAAACAACAACCTGCTGCATTGAGTGCCAAGGGTAAACAGAAGAAGGGGTGAGGGGCTCGGGACACGCATATTTGTAATCTTTATGGAGTGCAAACAAATTTCTGTGTTGTCAAGTATGTCAGGCAAGGGAGCGAGAGAGAGACAGAGAAGCAGCTTCGCAGGGAGCGTCGCGTTGTGGCACCAACTGCTGCTGCTGCTGCTGCTTGAAGCTCTCTCGGTGCACCACAGGCAACCACCAGCACCGGTTGCACCACCAGCTGTGCACAAATTGCACTCCCGATATTTTTATTTGCTGTGAATATCAACGGCAAATGCTACCAGACCCAAGTCCAACCCAGTCTCCCACTCCAACCCCAAACTGAAATCCCCCAAAAACCAAACTCCCACCTTAAAGCTCAACCCCCAGCCTAGAAAATAGCCCACTCAACTAACGGCAAATTATTGCTCGAAATATTATTATCGATCAAAATAGACAGCGTGGGTTAATTTTAGATTCCCATCTTCACTCGCAATGCTTTCTCTTTCACTCGTCTCTCGCTGTCTCTGTCTCTGTGCGTTAATCCAGTAACACCAGTAAAAGCGTTAATAGATATCAGCCAAGTTATTTATGATCATTGCAACGACTGACTTCGTCTACGCGTCTCGCTTTGTTATGCAAAGCTGCGGCAACTGATTCTTCCACGCAGTAGGAGTAAATTACCCCCGGCTAGCCATGAGAGCAAATACGTGTGTATACCCTCTAAATAGAACTGTGATAGGGTATGATGTGCTACAAGTTAAATGTATTAAAACACATTCGGAAATGAAATAAATGAAAGTATTAAAAACAAATACTATACGATCTTGAAAACTTTTTAAGAATTTTAAATTATTAGAAGCTTTATGTAATTTATTGACTTCTTATTATAAGATTACATTTTCAATTTCAGTATTTCTGAAAGTATATGATATTTGTTCTTTTATCAATAAATAGTCTTTTATCAAATGCTCTCGAAATTTAAAAAAGTTTTCTTACTTCAAGATTTTCGTGTTTTTCACATAGTTTTTATATGCACGTATATAATTCTTAGTACTGAAACTAAAATCTTGATTTAAGAGCCCTTGTTATCAGTATAGTTAGCTAATATATATTGTGTTATTCAAATTAATCAATTGAATTACAAAAACCAATACTTTAACTCCGATTTTATCTAACAACTCATTTATACCTATCACACAGAATTCTATTATTACTTCTTCGCAAGTATCATCCATTGATTTAAGATTTATTGCAAGGTATCGCGTCGTCGATCACTTTACTGCTTGTAGCATTCCGATCTGGAGCAAAGAAGGCGTAGCATTTATTCCCTAGCTGGTAACTGGTAAGTGGCTACCCGTTGTCGTAGTCGTTGCCACGAAAACTTGCAGACTGAATGACTGCGACTTGGCAATGGCAACGTGAAGAGTGCTGTGGCAGGAGGGGAGGGGGAGCGAGAAGTGACGGGGGGAAGACTCTGCTCGTATGCAAGTGGTCAACTGGACAGTTTGGGGTCCCCAGACAACGCTGGCTGGCTGGCTGACTGGCTAGCTGGCTTCTCGTTCATTTGTTCATCCGTTTGTTGCAGTGTCAAACAAGAATTATGATCGGCTTAGCCACATGCTGAGCCTGCCCCAGAGGCAGAAGCAGAGGTGGCAGATAGCACAGAGAGCACTCTGGAGTGGCAGTTAGGCTCGAGACGCAAAGAATCAAGAATCGAGCATCGAGAACTGTGAATCGTGAATCGAGAATCTCAATTCAATACAGGTAGAGCTTTAAGTGTCTCCACTTTGTGTTGAAATGTATCGTTGTACCCCACTACTTATGCTCACAGTGTCTTCAGTCTTGATCTGTCTCTGTCGCTGTCTCCATCTCCATCTCAGTCCCAAATCCCTTTTTCATAACCATTGAAAAGTGTCTCTTGGGCACACACTGTGATTGTGATCCGTAGCCCTAAGCCGCTGGGGCCCCCTAATGTTTGTAATTAAGAACTTTCACACTCGCAACAATCGCATCGTAAATGTATCTCTTGGTTTAGTGTCAAGTTCATGCCAAGGGCAAACCTCCAAACCTCTAAACTCCACTTCAACTCGGCAACAACATGAACAATAACAACAACAGCATCAAACCCAATATGAATATTAATTAGAATGCCAAGTTATTTCTTTTCTTCTTCGTTTTGTTTTTCTTTTTGTAGTCTGTGCGAATATACACAGACAGATATACATATAGTCGATACTTGATATTCCAAAGTACAGCCTAACATTTGGTTTGGAACACTTGTCCCTCTATTTGAGGTTCATTTGTAGACACACTTAGATTCCTCATTGTTGGGAATTTTGTTAACAGCAAATATTCGTATTCGTATTTACACAATTGTATTTGATCTTTCACAGTTTCACAGTTGTGCCACACATAGTTGCATGTTAGTGGGGAGTTACGGTTCACCGTCTCATTAAAAAAAAGCACGTCACTAAATCGTTTGTTTTGCCCATTGTGCTCTCAAGTATTTTTGCGCAAATTGCGTCATTCCTAGTTAGGGAATTTCACTCGAGAACTAACTGACATGGGAAAGAAGTTAAGCAGTAAAAGAGATACTTCATATTAAATGGCAAAGTAGTTGCTAGCTATCAGATGTTTATTAAACTGAACTTTAAAATTATGTATTAAAGAACTACTAATGAAGTAGGATCTTATTCTCAGAAAGCTTTGCACAAAATTGTATGATAATATTAATAATAATCTAGAATTATAAGATGAGAAAGTTCATTGACAATTTAAAGTTATATATAAATATATATTTATTCAGATTTCTATAGACTTTTATGATATCTCTTACTTTTTAAATATTTTATTCAATTTTTGGCATTCCCATTCTCAGAAAAACTATTCACACACAAAAAGCTAAAGTAAATATTTGTAGCCAAAAGCTTAATCCGTTGAGTTGTTATTTTTATGCTCGAACTTTTCAAATTCCACACAATCTTCGCCGAAAAACAAATCGCCAAAGAAGGATGTAAGAAATGTTGAGAGTTGAGAGCGAGACTGACACGAGCGAAACGAACTCACAAAGATTCCGACAATGATGATTCTGCACAAATAGAATGATTATCCAAAAAAATTTAAATGGATAACTCAAAGTGAAATAACTATTCGGGGAGGCCAGAGATTCAAGCTTGAAAATGACTTTATTTTGTTTTGATTATTACTCGGTATTTTCATTTATCTGTGAAGGGGAATTGCACGCGAACGAGTATCTTTAATTCAAGTTGATTTCTTAATGGTTCAACTAACAGATCAATTAGTGTACGCTGAGTATGAACACGTTGAATATTATTATTTTTTTTTACATGGTTAGTTAACAGAATAGACATCAATTCAAATGGTTGTAGTAAAAAATTGTTATCTAATTTTTCAATACTCTTTCATTTAGATTTGAATTTCCTATTGGACTTACCTTAAATATCGCTGCATTGCCTTTGTATTTTCTAAGCCGCAATGGGAATCGAAATATATGTATATTCTCTATAAGTAATGCCGTATAACTATGAATTGTGTGTGGTTATGGTTATGACTGCTTTGCTGCGATTTGTTGTTGTTTTTTCTCTCTTTTTAAATTCCATAAATCGTTGAGTTGCGTATAATTTTCTTAAACAATTTATGTTTACGAGCGACTTTTATGAGCTTAACTTAACAGAACGGAGCTGCTTGAATTGTTGTATTTGTATTTTGTATGTTGTTTTTGTTATATTGTTGTTGTTGTTTTGGCTGTTGTTTGTTTTACACATTACACATGTTGGGTATATCACTAGTTTATGTTTATTTATTTTCTTTATTTGTTTATGATGGCTTTTATTTGAGCGCTGCTCTTATTCATTAATTCATTCACGAGGCTTCTTCGCGTTGATCTTGTTGTTGTTGTTGTCGTTGAACATTGATTTAAGTAGCTTATGGTAAAGATTTCACGGTTTTATGAGCAATATTAACACGTTCTCTTTGAATCTCTTGTTAGAGTTTGTATTGTTAGTCCAATTGGAATTTGAGTCGTTCTCAACACTGTAAAAGTAATTGCAATTGGAATTGTTGTTGTTGGTCAGTTATGTGTTGAATTGAGTTGATTTAACCGTCGGTTGAGCGTTTCGTCAAGTTGATGCAATGGCCAATACTTGCAACTGGCAACTGCAACGCGACAAAACAACAAATTCGCTTATTGCCACAAACGTTTTTCCGGTCTGCTTGTTGTTGTTGTTATTATTATTTAACTATGGATTAAAACTAAGGCCGTCGCTGCTGCTGCTGCTGCTGCTACTGCGACTGCTGCTGCCACTTGTGCTGCTGCTGCGACTTCTAAGCGCTGCCTTTGGCTTTAGCTTGGCGGATACGTTCCGACGCGTAACTAAAAACTTGGCGCGCGCTCTCACACGAGCCACACAGACGAACGAGTCGCACGGACTTGTCACTTTTTTGGGGGGTTGGCTGCAGCGACACCGACAGCAACAGCAACGGCGACAGCGGCCAGCAAAGCCATTCACAAACACTCACACAAACTCACAAACACAGTGGGAAGCTTTACCCATGCTTACTTTTAGTTGCTCGCTCAGCGCTCTGTTTTGCTCTCTTTCGCTTCAACCAAACACACACACACATACACACACACACACTCTCTCAACTGGTTGGCAGCAGCTTTTTATTGGTTTATTTGTTCGATTCTCTTGTTGATTAATAAGTTTTTTTTTGCTCTCTGTGCTTGATGACAATTTGTAACATGTGAAAAAACACGCTGAAACATAAGAAAATGTTGTTGTTTGTTTCCATGCAAATGAGAGAGGCATGCATATATGACATGCCCATGTATGTGTGTGCAGGCAGCGCAGTCAACGCCAGCTGCAACGTCCAGGTGCAGGTGACACTTCGGCGAAGAAAAAAACAGCAAAGAAATACGACGCTTAAAAAGAAAAAAGAGCACAACTCAGCTGAGAGCACAAGCCTCCGAGCGAGTGAGCATAACATACGTGCGAGTGAGCGAGCGAGTGAGAGAGTGCAGGCGAGAGCGCACGCAAAGAGCGCCAATTGAGCGCCAAGCCTGGCAGGTGGTGACCGAGCGAGCAAGCGAGACGACACTACTGTCATGCTGCGCCATCGTTGTTGTCGTCTATTGCTACTAACATATTTGCTGGCTGGTGGGCGTTTCCAATTGGAAATGGCTCTGCCGACGCTGCTGCTTCTGGTTGGGGGACGCATTTTACATGGTGATGGGCCTTGGGGAGTCAAATGGGAGTCGCTTGGGTGTATTTTCATTCTCTATTTCTTTTTTGCGACATGTTTTTTTTTTGTTAGTTGTTTATTTAACGCATTTACTTAGCGCTTCACAACTATCGAAAGCAAAATCAACTAATCTTAATGGACACTTTTCACACTGATGCTGACATCTTTGGGCCGCTGCCCTTTTTCCATGTATAAATATACAAATACTCTCATTTTATTTTTTGGCTAATTTACGTGAGGCGCTTTAAAATGCATCGCTTAAATCCTTGGCAGGACAGAAGCAGCTGCTGTTGTTGTTGTTGTTGCCGCTGCTTTCCCCTTTCATATTCATACAGTGTTTTGTTCTGTTAATTTCCTTGGTGTCCTGTTGCCCATGACGACAGCGACAACGACGACGACGATGACGATGATGGCGGCGGCGGCGTCGGCGACTGCAACAGCGACAGCTCCATTTGTCGCCATTGTTCTAGCAGCTTTTGTATGTGTGTTAGTGTGGTCTATGTGTATGAGTGTGGTGTGTGTGTGTGTGTGTGTGTGTGTGTGCTATGCAGGTGTTTGCTTTTGTTTTACGGGGCGGTTTTTAGCGCTGATTCTGATTTTGTTCGACTGCCGCCTCGACAGGTACTTGGGTTTCATTTTAATTAACAACAAACTAATGACAAATGCACACAGAACTCAGCTCAACTCAACGAAACTTAACGCAATGCTCTAATTCAAATCTTCTTTCAATACTAATTCAATTTAGCTCTAATGACTTGAGCTGCTCTACAACTCGCATTAGCTTCACAGACCCACAGACAGAGAGGGAAGGAGAAGGAGAGTTAGAGTGGGGCAAGCAGAGGCCTTATAGAGAGGCTCATCTCTGTCTCTGTACTCGTTACCTTTTTTGCCAATTGTCAGTCAACAATTGCAAGTTCTGAACAATGGCGCACGTTTTTCCAGCTCTCTTTTCACTAACTAACTGACTGAGTGACGACTGCAACTGTGCCATACATTATACGAGGGCCGTTCCAAAGATAACTAAGTCATTCAATTAATACGATTTTGTTAATCTTTACTTAAATTCATAATATATATAAATATATACAGTTTTTAGTTTTTAGTTTTTAATTCCATAATTTCAGCAGAATTACAAATTGTAATATTTTATAATTTTGACGATTTTGCCAGTGAGTTTTATTGAAAATATAATAGGCGTAACATTATGGAAACGATTAAAGTTTATTTCTGATTCCCGTTTTTGTATAACACAAAAGTGAATCCAACTAAAATTAAACATAGGTTATAAAAATAATCTGTTAAGTATGCATTATTGTTTTAACAAATCTTTATTTGCGTATTATTAATATTTGTTAAATAATTGGATAACTTTTTATACCACCTTCTAGAATGCATTTGGACCAGGCATTTGGTGCTCTCTATGTACTTGGCTCTAGCCCATTGTCTTTGGCAATGCTTCTGTCCCTATCTGCATCTCTTTTACTGTTAGCCAGCCATTGTTATGACATAGCATACCCTGCAATTCAGTGCAGCATATCAAATGGTAACCTAAGTTCGATAATAAATAATTTGGATCAACTGAACTAAACAAAAGTTAAGCAATTTAAACATTATTATTTAGAAAACACAATTTGCTTTCTCAATTTATTTAATACTCTAACTTGCAAGGGCATTAGCTTAGTCGTTGATTAGACTGGTCAAATTCTTAAGCATTCTTTGTTTGTTTTTTCGCAATGCATTTGTTTGTTGTTCGTTGTGTGCGTTGTCTGTTTGTCTATTCGCTCGTTGTTGTTTCGTCCGTTTTGTTTGTTTGTCATATTTATCATGGCAGTTGCTTTTGCCATTGCATTCTCTTTGCACTTGCAAATAAATGTTAATGAGTAGTTGAACAAAAACTCGCTGACAATGCAATCTGAGGCCCGTCTTCAGTCGGCTGAGTGACTGACTGACTGCCTTTTAAAATGCAACTGAATCAAATGAATAAAATGTGAATGTGAATACCAAATACTACTACGAATATGAGTCCAAGATTAGGATCTTGAAGCAGCTTTAAATGTATGCATTCAAATGCCACAAATCAGCGGCAATTGAATGGACTCTAATGCCTAAATCGCTGTTGTTGTTACTTCTGTTGTCGGCGTTGTTGCTGTTGTTGTTGTTATTGTTGCTGTTGATATTGGGGGCAGGTGCTGCCACACATTGCTGCCAACTCATTTCAATGGCGCTTTTTCTAAAGAACCCACACAACAAAGGCCCAAAAAAGCGACGATGTCGTTGCCATGTAAATTTTGCACTTTTTGTTGCTCATTAATGTTAATCAAAATGGGGGAAGAAATGGCGAAAGAGCAACATAGCAAGCAACAAAAGAGTATGTATTCTCTTTGCAATACCCTGTACTTAAAAGGAAAGCAGAAATGCAAAACGTTGTCAATTTGTTTGCTAGGCACTTATCATAAATCAGTAATATTTATTTCGTTTATGTTAAAGTGTTATTTGGTCTCAGCTTACTGTTTTATTTATCAATATAATAAAATAATAATACAAATGCTATTCTAATATAAACATTTGTATAAAATGAAAATTTACTTTTTTGTTACCATTCTGGTAACTTAATCTGCCATAAATCTTTTTGTATTACTATATTTAGATATATGAATTACTTATATTTACAGTGAGTATTCTCCAAAAGTATAAGTATATTATCAAAACTACAATATAAATTACTTGTAATATATGTGAAACTATTTAAAAACAAGTTTTTCAAGACAAAACTACATAGTACAGTGAATAAAAATAACTGTCTTACAATAAAATACAAAACAAACTTTCATTGTTATAGTGGTTTCTTCTTTGCCAAAATCAATTACTTTATCTTGAATGCCAACTCGTTACACGCTATAAAGAGCCCATAAGTATGCTATATAATTTAATATAATATCAAGATGTAAGCTAGAAATTTATGGTATTATTTTCAGTGTTTCCCTTTTGCTCACTTTTTTAATTGAACTCCCTATGGCGACCTTTATTTTGCACATATGCCAAAAATAAAACTACCTCTATGTAAGCTACCCCCGGCACAGCTTCGGTCGATTGTTGTCCAGATAAACATCGGCTACAATTACATAGGCCACAAAGCAAACAGTTATGCAGAAGGCTCAAATCGATTGAGCTGCAATCGATAAGAATCAATCGAAGCGACTGACAACAATAAAAAAACATACACACGATCAACAACCGAGATGCTCATCATTTGGCTGAATGCGTTTAATCCTTGCGAATTGCAAACGACAAACAAGGACGAAACACACACACACATTTATGCAGATACTTTTTTCCTTCTAGGATTTATCGAAACAATGCGACTCGAAAGTTGCACGAAGATTTGCAGCAAACTGATAAGGAAATCTGCCAAAACCAAAAAAAAAAAAATCAGTTATGACAACAGCGATTGATATGCCCAGATATAAGGCAACATATGTGTTCCCTTTGATGTGTGTAAATTGAGAAAAAAAGGACAGAGTTCCATTGAGAAAATTCCAACAGAAAGTGTTGCCAAAACTTAAGCGAAACGGAAGAGATATTTTGTATACTTAAATTTATTTAAATATATTTCATATTCAAGATTTTAAACTGGATTTCAGAATGTATTTTCTATCTGTCTGTTTTTTTTTTTTTTTGTATTTGTATCTTCTACAATGAACAGGTTAAAAATAATCACATAGCAAGTTGCTCGTCAACGCCCACCTGACTCAGTTGATAGGTGTAAGGAGAGCAAACCATTGAAGTAAGAAACCCTTCAACTGGGGATTTTGTCAACGAGCATTAAAAATTGAAATTCGTAGAAGCTGCTTGAAAAGCGCAACAAGATACAAAAAAAGAATGTAAGAAGTGAACAAAAAATAGGATAATGCTAGGGATAGATTGTCATTGAGAAGAACGCATGTAATTGACTTTTGTCTGAGCATTTTTCATGTTTCATTCATCGTTTTGTCCAACGAAAAAAGGGCGGCAGCAAAGACGAAGACGAAGTCGAAGTTGCAGAGAAAGAGCTGCAACACTGGCTGTGCGACATTTCATTGAGACAACCCCGCATCTCAGGCAGTTTGTTGACCAAGTCAGACAGACTGGCGGCGTTGGTCCCTAACGAATCATCTCTCAATGGTCAAACGTCTTCTCTCAATGGCGCAACGTGCGGTGTGAGAAACTCCCTCACTCTCTCTCGCTCTCTCGTTTCGTTTGCTAAGGATACACCGAAAAAGTGTCAAAATTCCTATAATCCGCTTAAAGGTGTTTTAATGCCAGGCTCTGCGCTGGTGCCTTGGCCCAGCCGGTCAAACAACTTCTCCTACTCCTACAACATCTACTTCTCCTTCTCCATTTCCCTCTTCCTTTGCTTTTGCCACCTTGTGCCTGTGCCCGTTTCACATGAATGAATTTTCAATTTGCTTCAGTGCATTGTCTTGGCAACGGGCCGCCGCGCCGCGTCCTGCCACATTCAATGTGGCACGTAGGTGTGTTTTTTGTGCGCGTCATTGTCTCTGCCTTTGGCCAGAACAATGGCACAGCGGGCAGCAGGCGGCAGGCGGCAAGAGAGACAAGGCAACGACCAGCGGGCAGTGAGCAGTGAGCATTACGAATGGCCGACAGGATAATGCGTGTGCTGCTTCTTGCTGCCAGAAACGGTTACCAATAACACAATAAAGCCAAACAAAAGTGCAGCTCAAACGCTTGCCACAGACAAGGTCAAGTGGCTCAGTCTTTAGCCGCAATCTCAGTCGTAGTCTAGCACTTTTTCCCATGATGTTGTCTCCCGATATCAGGTCGCCTTTCATGCCGCATCATCTGAATCTTCATCTACATTTAAATCGATCGATCGATCGCCTTTTATTGAATGCTCACCTCCATTAGTTCAACTCCCATGCCCTGAGACAGTGTCCAACTGTTTAATCTGATTGCTGCAACCTCAGCATCTGTAAATGATTTGGCATTTTAGCTGCCAACAACATCCACCAAAAAAAAGGAATAAAAAACTGTAAGAAGTAAAGAAAATGATATTGATTTAAGGGGAGAGAAGGTAGCTCCACTCATCAATTGGTCAACGCGACAAGCTGTCTGGTTTGTCTGAGCTGCAGTGACTAAGGTCTTGGCCAGTTCTCAAGGAACTAGATTTCAGCTTGAAATGACCAGTATATGCAGCTTATTTGTTAGAGCTGAGAACTTTGAGACTCCTAAAAAGACTGATTTTCTCAATCTTGCTTTTATTTTCTTTAAGAATTCAATCGCTTTAAGTTTCATTAATACTTTTACATTATTGCGATAGTCTCTTTATAATATAATATATTACTGAAAGTAGATAATAAATATATATGTTTAACAATTTGAAATATTGAATTCGAACCATTTTCTAGCAACACATAAATAATCTATATACATAGAGGAATATCTGTATAACCAGAGTAAGAAGCGGATAGATTTTAAACTTACACATTTTGAAGAACTGAATGAAATTTTCTACATTTTAATTCATTTTAAATATTTTTTATTAAGTTTATATTCAATGCAATATGTATAAAAAGAGTTATCTAAAATGTTAAGAGTGCTTAATATTTTATTTACAAATTACAATCACATGAGTAACTCTGATTATAACTTTAAGTGGAAAAGTATTCTATATGTGTGTTGCTATGACTTCTATGTCTTTTAGTTGATATGAAAATAAATATAATATGTTTAGAGTGAATTTAATACAAAATAAATATCATTAAAATGTTGTTGATATGAAAATAAATATAATATGTTTAGAGTGAATTTAATACAAAATAAATATCATTAAAATGTTAAATAGTTACGGATTCTTTTAAGTATTCTAATTTCCTATTCAACTTGAGCAAATATTAAAAACCAAATATAAATTTCTCTTTTCACCCTAACCAACTAATACCTTAAATAATATCAAATTAGATGACTCAATAACCACCTCAAGTTACTATTAGTCATAAATTTTAAACTATTTGAATTACCCTGTAAACTGACTGTATACACTCCATCTGGCATATGTCGGATTGACAAAAGATTTGTTCTTTTGGCAGGATAATTCCCTTTCCATTTTGCTAACCGAAATCGGTCCAAAACCGCCAAACAAAAGCTTTTAAATGTGAGCACAAGTCGCAAATCGTAAACGAAATGCAATTCATTTGATTTGATTTCACAGTTTTTGGCGATGCCTATCATAAATTCGCATAAATTATTCGGATACGCAAAATCGATACTCAAATTTTGGAATATTTTGCAGCGACAGGAGGGAAAGGGAAAATAGAGTTGCGAAAAGCAAATCGAGACGAGACGCATGCTGACAAATGGAAAACATTTGTAACGGCCATTAATCGATGTTGTTATTGTAGCACTAAATGCAAATCGTATAAGCAGGAAGGGTTAGAGAGGGGTGAGCAGTGGAAGGGGTAGCTACCTAGAACATTGCCTGCGGGCCTTGCCATTTTAATGAAGCCATTAAAAATTGCTGACATTTGTCGGTTTGTTGGGGCGTTGCCAATAAAATCGTTAAGTTGGTTGAAATTGTAAAATTGGCAAATTTGTTGCCGCACCACGCCCACTTTTTGCCCATGGGAAGATATCTATGGCATATCGATTGTTTTGTATGCGCCTTTTTTTTGTGTGTTTGGGGTGCCAAAGGGTTACGCATCTTTGTGTCTTGACTTTTTTTTTTTAAACAGACCAAAGTCGCGTGTTGCCCGAATTTCGAACAAAGTTTGGCCATTAAATTTGCCACACCCGAAATTTATAATTGCCAAATGTTGTACGCCCCATTCAGGTTATTTTTTCTTGTGTAGCTATTATAACCGTTACAATTTCTGTGGCGAGTGTCAAAAAATAGAAAACCGTTAAGGCGCTCACTTGTTACAATACAGAAATGAATGGACTGAAAAACTGGAAACCATGAGACAATGTTGTCACTGCAAAATGGACGCGGAAACATAACGCAAAGTAACATAACGTATCAACTTTAATTTGAATTCAATCAAAAGGGTCTCGCATTCACAGCTCACAATTCATTATGTGCGGTGTGCAGCATTCGGCATTCAGCATTATTCACTCGATCGCTATTCACAATTCACGGTCACTTTCGCTGGCGAAACAACAATCGACGCTCATCAGCGTCTCCTCCTCTCTTTGGTTGCTCTTGATCTTTAGTTCCTCTTCAAGTCCGGCACAGCTTCAGATTCAGATTCAGCTTCAAAAGGGCGGCAATTTCGTGTCCTTTGATTTGCATACAACAACAACGGCAACAGTAACAACAACAGCAACAACTACAACTACAACAACAATCAGCACTCTGACCCTTCGGCTCCCCGGCAAAACAAACAAACTTGCTACATTTATGTCGCGCCTCGGAAGAGTTCATCATCGTCATCATCATCATCAACATCAACATTACGATCTCGAAACGATCTGAAGATCATCCACATCGTCAATTTACGTCGCGATCTTTGCGCGCGGACGCAGCTGCCCTCGATTTGAACGGTCCTTCAGTCCTTTTTTGGTTCGGAATCTTTCATATCATTCGGTCCTTCAGGTCGATTCAGGTTAGTTTCGCGCGCTGTCAGAACCAATCAAGTCGACACTCTTGACACAAAACGATGCGTAACTCTTCGAGAGGTTGGTTGCTTGGTTGGCATGCAACCATGTCGCTGCTAGCAATTCATCAAAGGACCGTGACCAGTGCCCCTAGCTCTGCATCTCTCAGGATCGCTAATTTGCCCACCTCACTATCTTTCACGTCTCTCTCTGTCTTCATCTCTCTCTCTCTCCATTTCCCTCGCTGTCTCTTTCGAATGCCTCGCAGCTGTCCAGTCGAGCTAAATAAGATAACAATAGCCAGCCCTAATTGCTGACTAGTCATTGCCTATAATTCAGGGACAGAAAGCTTAAAGGAACTTTATAAACGAGCACTCTATGAATATGCATTAATATACATACATGTATATATTTATATACTTGATATATTAAGTTGACTTTTAATATATACTTTATATATTAAAAGGCATGTAGACTTCGCCTTATATTTTAAAATGCCAATTGGAAAACTCTTTCTGCATTTGTAAATATTTTTCAGATAACATGTTTATTTAATTGAAGCCTGTTTTATCGAACTAAAATCTTATTCTAAATTTGTCTATATTTTCAGCATTGTCATATCATATTTTTGTATATATTGTAACAAATGAATATGTTAGGAACAGAAACAATGAATATCTATTGCTGTTTTAAATTATCAATATAGAAATCTTAGTATTTCGATCTCAAATTATGATATTTATTTTAATCTTCTTCGTCATTTAATATGCAACATACCTTCATCTAAATCGATAAGCTTAATTCCGTTTAACACCATTACCATATTATCTTTCTTTCTATGTTAGCTAGCTTATTTCAAAAGATACATTGCATATACTTTGCTTCCTTGAGTTATCAATTTAACAATCAGAGTTTCCCAACTGTAGTTTATCATTTAAATTTCAATCTCCCCTTGCTTAATTTGTATTTACACCAATATCAAATCTACTATCCTTTCTTTCCCGTCTGGTCACCTTTTGTTCAACTCCTTCCCCAGGAGCAGTAGCAGAAAAAACAAATGCCAGCTAATTGCAGAGGCCAACAGCATCCGGGCATTTCTTGATTCATTATCTATCGTGTATCGGGCAGAGCAGAGTTGAGTGTTCAACTTTTGAACTCGTTTAAACCTATGAATTTAATTGAATTTAAACTTTAGCCCTAGGTGGACGGTTGGCTGTCAATTGTGGCCCTAGTTTGACCCTTGTCGCATTGTCTTTACCTGGCCGAGAGCAAACCTTTTGGCTGCTGTAAGTTTGCCAACCCTTTTTGTCACCTTTTAATTTGATGAACTCACTTCCGTTCCAGCCTCCCTCCGCCTCCAGTAGCACAAGCCACAAGACACACACATCTTTGCAATCGGAATCATGGACTCATGGAATCTAGAATCTAGATCTGTCGAAGGCTCAGAATCTGCGCTGTCTTGTTGTGTTGATCTCTCTCAAGCCGGTCTGTTGCCTTGTCAGTTTTGATTAGTTGAACCACTTCAGGTCGCGTCTTTTCCTGTCCCGTGTGGGAATGCGATGCGAGTCCTTTTACCTGATCGTAATACGAGCGTTGATCTTACCCGATAAGGCTGAACTGTTGTGCAATTCCATATTGCACGTCCGAGAGTTGTTCGAGTTGCGTTGCGTTTTCATAATTTTCACATGACCAAAAGAGCTTAAGATCAAGTTAGCCATCTAAGCTGACAGCTGGCAGCCCCTTATGACAGTTCGCGAAACGCTAATCCCATCATAAGTAAGCTCTCGCTCGCTCGCTCGCTCGGTTCTTTTGGCCGCTCGTCTCCATTTCAAATTGAATTGAATTTCAATTTCAGTTTTTATTTGTTATTTGTTGTTTGCTTAGAAAGTTTTCCAAACATTGCCAAGTTAATCCCGCTAACCTGTTTTTCTCATTCTTTCCCTCTCTGACCCTATCGCTAGCAGCAAATTATGCAAATTGCCAAGCAATTTAAAAACTATTTCCTTGAAACACACAGTGGAAAACCTTACTGTGTTCAGCTGATGATCAATAATAATCATAATGACAGTTTTAAGTGGGTTAGCCCGGTCCTATTCTACCATTCTTTGCCTTTTGTGCATTTGCATTTATGTAAATCCGACCAATGCAACGCCTTGATGGATAGCTGTCTTGTGTCTGTTGTCTGCCTCTTGGCAGCATCTCCAACTCATCTCATCATCTCTTACATCATACCAAACACACAATATGCAACCTTACATTTGCCTCTTTTCATACTAAAATTCTCGTATTCTTTTTGCGCTCAGCTCCTACGGAGCAATCAATCAGCTTAGCGCTCGCCTTCATTATGATTACAACGATTATGGTCTTTGGGCCTGGGCCTGAGCCTGGGCTTGTCCTTCATTCATTTATTCAAACTGAAACCGCATAGATTTTGCATATTCGCATATTTAAATGCATTCAAATGCCAATTTTTATGCCAAGATTGTCAAGATGTTCAATGCCCTAATCCGACTGCCTTTAAGTTGCTTTGAGGCTTTCTTTCCCTTTGAACCAGCTCCGCACAAAGAACTGCCAAAGTAAGTAGTATATAAAAAAGGAATATCTGCCCATTGTTGGACCTTGCCTCTATTAATTCCTTTATAATTTGCGCCTGACTGACCAGCTTGCTACAAAGAGCGGCCCACCTCTTGGACACTTCAACTCCCACACACACAGACACACATACACACTCGCCCTTAGCTTGACAACCACGTGTAAGAAACTGCAGAGGGTGTTTATTGCTCGACTGAAAAAATACCCTACATTACATTCAATTGCCAGATTTAGATTATAATATAAATATATTATTCAAAGAATGAAATTTGTATTATTAAATATAAAGCGATGATAAAATAAGAGAAGAAATATAGTATCTAACAAATATTCTTTTGTATGTCAATATTAGTATTAGAATATTTAAAAGGTGGAACAAGTTTGCAGTAAAGAGAACTTAAGAACATTATTTTTATAATACAATATTATTTTAAGTGAGTGGTACCATTTTTATCTAAAGATTCACAAGCAACTTTTATTTTCATTAATAACAATTTATTAATACAATCAAAGGTATAAACAAAATAATACCCAAACTGGTTTTCTGTGTTAAAGGTATAGTGTCACTTTTACTTGTAGAGTAATACGATAAACTCGTGACTACTCTAACTAATATACCCATCAATCGTGATGTCCTTGGGCGATACAAACAAAAATATGAAAGTTCTCATAACAAAAAAAATGAAAACGAAAAATATGGAAAAAGGACAAGAGGCCAAGTCCGAGTATTGAAGCAGAGAGAAAAGAAAAACTCAAGTATTTGTCCTTTTTTGTGGGCTGAACGCATAAGCCAAGATTTTGCGGGTGTCTCCAGTTTTGGGGGGAAGCAGATCCTTGAGCTGCAAAGTGCCAACTGATGCGTATAACTAACTGAATGGTCAGCCACAAATCGGATTAGCACTCGTCCTCAATTCAATTAGGTGACAGTAAAGCTCTGACCAAAAGGTGCAAATTGCCTGTTTAAATGGGAATCGTATTTGTTGGGGCAAAGAGAAGGAAAGCAAAGGGAAGGGACGGGGGGCACACACCCTGTGACAAGGCTGACATTTGGTACCACTAATTGGCCGCATCCTTACGAAGGACACTCGGAGTCGGTCCTTTTCTCAGCCACATAAATTACAAGTTTGCCAATGGGTTGGCATCACAGTTTTTTAGTAGGAAAACTCAATGAAAATTAGCGCATCCCATAAATTGTACCCTAATTTTCGGCACAGCAAACCTAATGATGCCGCAGTCCACAAGGCAGTCATAAAATGCAACTTACAAGCTGAGAAAATGTGTCCGTTAAAAAACAAGGGGATGGGCTCAAAAGACAATCAAGGACTGACCCAAGGGCGGACGGCAGTTGCCTTTAAGGAATTGTCACCAGCAAAGAGAAAAGGATAATAAAAAAATACGTAAGAATTACAAAGCAATGAATAAAAGGGTAGGAGAAGCGGATAAACGTGTAAGGAGAGGGGGTAGGGAGGAGAACGGTCTGAAAGCATAGCGAAATTTATGTGTTTATGCTGCATTTCCATGCTTGATCCGAAAGTTTTTCCTTTTGTTTTCGACAATTTGGAAAGCGTTGTCATGAGATACAAGTTTTTGTTGAGTTTTTTCTTTTTTTCTTCAGCTGCGCTGCAAGCGTTGGCGATGAGAAATTGCTTGAGCCAATAGAACAATGAGAACTTAATAACAAGAGCAACAAATAACAAATAATAATAACAAACAAACAAGAGAAACAACAGCAACGGGAGAAACGAATATGAAAAATGCAATGCACAACACAAGGCATTTTTTTTCGGGGCTTTTCTTTTCTTTCGCCTCTTTTATTCTGCATCTGTATCTGTCGGCTTAAAGGCGTGAAATACAACAATAACAATAAATATTTGTTGCTTGCTGCTTCTCAGTTTTGGGCATATTTTCATATGCTGTTTAAGTAGTTGTGATTGATGCGCACAGCGCGCGTGTTGAAAGATGCGCGACGAGTCGATTTGTATCTGTAAGATACTCTTGAGCCAACTACGTGGGAAAGGGGGGAAAGCTGCGCCGCTGCTTGTTTGGATATGTTTAATATGCACGACTCACACTTCAAGTCTTAGCTGGAGACCCAAATAAACGCTAACAGCCAATTAAGCTATCGATAAGTTATCGACAGCAACTTGTTGGGTTAAAATTTAAAAAGTTGTAAGTTAAAATGGCAAAAATACTAATTTTATTTGTTGTTAGCAACAGTAATTACTTTTAGAAAGTAATGTGAAGCTGACGTCAAGTGAACTCCTGAACGCAACTGAATATTCAAATATTAATCATTTATTACTTGTACTTGATCTTGATCTGATTTCTTGCTTTTGTTAATTGGCCGCAACTTTCAATTGCCAGACGCAGTTATACATTTCCCAAGCTCCTCTATGCATTGGTTGTCATTGTTTTTCCACGCTTTTTCCACTCAGAACTGTCGCATTGATAAATGAGCTTAGCTTGAGGGACAGTTACAATGACAATTGGCTTTTTGTGTAAGTTGCTTATAATTAAAATTTTGGTGGCACAAACAAAAGGCGGCAACAAACAACAGCAACTACTTAGAGCCACCGAAAAAGAAACGGCCTGAAAAAGTAGCGAAACGAATGCCATAAAAGCCCGAGAGAAAGGCAACAAGCGACAACAACAACAACTACAACAACAGTAACAACGAGAACAACAACAAACAGCGCAGCAATCGAATGACAAAAGCCCACAAATCGGATTGCGGCCTGGACCTTTTCAAGCCGTTCAATAACTAAACAACAAACAAATATTTGTCATTTGGACATGTAATATAGCCAACTGGCTGTCTAACTGATTGTATCTTTCGCTCCGTAAATCTGTATCTGTATCTGTAACGCTTTTCTATTTCTAGAGACGCGCAACGGTTTCAACAGCGGTTCTGCAACTTTTGATTTCAATTGCTGTTCTATATAGCGGTCTGGCCACAGCTCAGACTACAGACTCCCTTATCCTCCTTCCCCTCTCTTGTGCAATTAAAAATGTTCAGCGCATTTCTAAAATGCTCTATAAATATTTTTAGATAGAGAGAGCAACAATCGCCTGTAGTCTATATTTCATCTTTCATATGATAATTTGACTAAATTTCATTCATTTTTATTCAAATCAACTTTGTATTATCATCCAATTAATTGAAGCATACTAAAAACATTCAAAAATTTCATTTTTCGCATGTATGTAAATTGTGGCTCAACTTCCCCATTATATATTCCTATTATTCTACTACTTGATTTTCCTTTAAAAAGAAACTTAAGCTCATAATCTTTTTAAAATTTGAATCATTCATTTAATATTTCACTATGATGCAAATTATAAATGATATTGTTCTCATGGCAAATTATTTTCTTTTATATCTATTTTAGTTAAACATAGATTCGAAATCATTCAGAACTTCTTTTAATCTATGAATGTTTAAAGTATGCCAATAGTAAACCAATTTTCATAAATTCTATTATTCTTTTAATATTATACATTTCTCGAAGCAAATTATTTTTAAATAAACAAACATTTCATAAATTTGAGTTATTGTACTAAATATTAAAAATTATTCAATCTCATATCAAGTTTTTATTTAATATCATATAAAAATTCTTGCATTCTTCTAAAGTTGACATAATACAAAGTAAAATTTTCAGAAGTGAATTTATTTTTATATATTATTTCATTTTGTTCCTCACACTTCGTGACTTACATGTTATTAAATAAAGTCGCAATAAATGTGAAAACTTCTTATTTGAAGAGCATTCATTAGTCGTTGGTAGCCAATGCTTATTAGCGCTTTTGTATCTTATGCTGACAATTTATTATAACAATTTATTTTCGTTTGTTGACTTTATTGAATTGTTTAATTATTAAGCAATATTTGATTGATTGCGAATTCCATTTCATTTGTTGTTATAAACTTATTTATTTTTTTAAGCTTTCTCGTGCTTCACTCTTGTTGCTGTTATTATTGCTGTTGCCATTGCTGTTGTCGTTGCTGTTGCTGTTGCTGCTGCTATTATTGTTAGTTGTTAGAAAATGATCTTTGTATTTTGGCCTTTTTGTACAATTTTGTCGCTCACACTCATTATTGTTACTTATTATTAAGCATTTCGATCGTTATTTCTCACTTCTTTTTATTTTCTTAGTTGCAGCTTTTGTTATTCCAAACGCTTATTGACCCAATTTCAGTTATATTCGCAATTTACCACATTGAACGGCGGAAACTCATGGCACGCTGCTCGGAAAGACAAAAGTGTCCCAGGGAAGAAAGGGGTAAGGGGAGCCTGGAGAGAAGGGAGCAGTCATAAATGCAGGCTCTCTGCCATTTGGCATTTCCAACTGTGCACATAAATTTTAATCCATGACAAAGTTGCCAACCGACTCGCGGAGCCGCCCAAGTCGCCAACCCGGCGAAATTGACTACAGTTGGATCAACATGCGATATGAACTACAAATGGACACGGTTAGTGTGCTGGAGAGATGAGAGGGGTGGGAGTGAGCAGGAATGGGGAACGCACAGGATTGCGGCAGCACTACAATATATCTGAATGTGAGAGGAGAGAAAAAAAAGGAAATATAAAACGAAACCATTTTTAACACATTTTTCTAGCTGCTTCTTTTCCTCCGATTCTTTTTTTATTTTGCCTTTTTTTGCAGAGCGCATTGCGCATTTTTACCGCACTTTGGAATCTCAATGGAGCTGCTACTTGTGGCTTTGGGGGACGGTGTGCACAGTGTGACTGCTGTAGCGATTTCAGATTGATATTGTAAAGGAAAATTGTTGAGAATTTCCAGATTGATTAAAAGTAGATATTCATACATAATTTATGTATAAGACAGAGCTAAGTTTCTGATTTAACATATGCAAATATTATGAAATTTTCAACTCTCGCATGTAACTCAGTCTGATTAAGATTTGTGGTTTAAAGATATTGCCTATTAATTTAAGTTTTATAGAACAAACAAGTGAGATACACTCTACACATTTGAAAAACGCACAAAAATGCGGCATTAGTCTTAAAACGTATTAAATAAATATAGGCTATATTTGGTATATTAATATAAAATATACCATAGAGCACAAAATATACCAGATTGTCAGCAAAAGAAACTAAGACCCGTAGTAAGCGTAATTATTTATCTATCTCTAATAGATCAAGGTGTTCATATGGACGAACAGAAAGATAGGCGGCTTATCAAGAATATTTATACTTTATGGGGTAGGGGATGCCTCCTTCTGCCTGTTATAAACATTTCCTAAAAGCACAATGCTTTAATATCCTATTATTATTATTAAATTAATTACTTGATAGGCGAATTATTTCCAAGAGTTATTTTAGAATAAAAGTAAATATTAATGATTTTGCCCAAAAAGCATATACAATTTGTTATTGACCAATGAATATTTTGTTGTATTAGTTAAGCATGAGTAGAACATTTTTGTTAATCCTTAATTCTATATCATGTATAGTAGTGTATGTCCACATTTCTACTACTCTCAGTTTCGTTAAGTTTTCTGCATGAATCATCCCAGTATGCCAGGACAGAATCATAATTCAGCTATTTCGCTTTCATTAGCTGATGGTTGGTCAACCAAATGGACAGCAGAGCAGTTACAGTTGTTGTCGTTGTCGTTGTTGGTGTTGCAGCTCTTTTTTTTACTGGAGCTTTTGCTGTTGTTGATGTTGCGAGGAACATTATCCTTTTGGGCGCTGATAGGCGCAACATATTTGGTTTGGTTTGCTTTCATTTGGTTTTCCCATTTGTTGTTGTTGTTGTTGTTGCTGGCGCATTGATAAAGTGTGCCATAGCTTGGGGTTAATGTCGTGCCAATGATTTAGCACCTTGTTACAGCAACGCCCCCGAATCCCGCTCCGCCATCAAGCAGATCGACCCGAGACCCGAGAGCAGGCTTAATTGCGCTGATCGCGTGGACAGCGCAAAGCGAACCGTGTTGCAGCTTTGATATTGGGGGCCCACCATGGGCGCGTGTCGAATTGGTTTTGTGTGGGTGCGTGCGCTGATTTGTTGTGATAAATAAGTGGCAGCCTATATAAGTAGTTACAGTTGCGCATGCCACAAAGAAAGACAGAGAGAGACAGAGAGAGTGAGAGGGAGAGAGAGAGATGAGGATGGAGGCAGCAACGTCTGAGGCATCAACGAATTCGCATAAATTCCCAGCTCTTGTGGATTTTCATTAAAATTTTTTAGATTTCTTTTGTGGAGCCTTTTAATAAGAACAAACAGGCCGTTGAGTCGGCACAATCGCTTGGCGCCCCATGGTGCCACATATATATGCTATATGTATATGCTTTTTGTTGTTGCTGCTGCTGTTGATGCGGCTGCTGTTAATCCCCCAAAGCCAAAAAGGCAGAAGAACGCGCACATAAAATTTTATTATTTATGGATGGCAACCAGTGCCATATCCTGTGGCATTTATGACACGGCCGAAATTCCAATTGTTTCTGCCGCTCCCGTTGCTCCCGTATCTTCTCTCTCCCCCATCTATTCCCCACACATTCACACTCTCTAGCATCTCTTTCTTTCATTCATTTTGTATTGCTGCTGCTGCTGCTGCTGCTGCTTGTTGTGGTCCTTTCGACTGGAGTCAAAAGAGTCTCTGCATCCCATAGGTGTAAAGCATCGCGCGACCGCGCTTTGATTAACCTTAAGCGCATAAATAGTGGATTCAATCAGACCTGCAAGAGCTGCCATTCCATGCCCAATCGACAAGCAACCGGTTTGCCTACACTCAACAAATTAATGTCCAGCAATGAAGTAAATAGAATATTTTCGTATTTACATAAATGATTTAATTTTTCGCAAAAATACTTTTAACTTTTAAAGTCCTTAGTTTATTGCTAAACATATTGTAAAGTATATTTTACCGATCAGTTTCCGAATATAAATTATCAGAAATGCAATTACATATTTTAAAAGATATATCTTCATTTAAAAATGTAAAATTAAAAAAAATAACAATAGTAATAAATAATCCCAAATCATAGACAATAATAGGTAATTTAGGTAAATCGGATTTCTGGATAATCTGTTTTATTGAAAGCCTCTATAGTGAAAACTAACTAAAAAAATAAAACAACTATATATTCATTTCATACTTTATTTTTAATAGTAAACAAAGCTAAAGAATTCAGTGCAATACTTAATTTTTGTATTTTAAATTATATTATTTACATTTTAAACTAGGTAAAAATAAAAACTATAAAAAGAATCTTAGAGCTATAAATATGTTATAACAGATAAATTGTACAAAATTATTTATGAAAATTCAAATTTAAGGCAAATACATTAACAAACGCTATACTCTAAAAGAACCTATTGATTTCTCTCAGTGCATGCCTCATATATGGCCTGGCCTGTGCCCCGCCAGCAACTCATTAGGGTTCGATTCTTCTTTTGGGGGACTTCGTAAGAAACTTTTGCGGCAGCGTCATTGTTATTGTTGGACTGAGTTGCACTTTTGTTGCCGTTGTTCGCGTTGTTGTTGCTACAGTTGTTGCTGCTACAGTTTTTCTGTAGTGTAACAAGTTGTGGATGCGCTTTTGTTAGAGTCTTGGAAAAGTCGAAATGAAATGAAAATGTTGTTGCTCTTCTATTGATTATTGCATATTGATTGCTGTGTGGCTCTTTTTTATTGAGGCGAGCAGCGACAAATAAACAAAATAAATGCATTTCCCCCAGACTGCGCTGCACACAGCTAAATTATTGATATGAAAACATTCCAAGAGCTGTGCATCTCTCTCTCTCACTCTCTACACTAAGCGACGACGGTCCACTTGAGATGGAGTCTTATAGTCGCCGACTGGTCTGGCCAGGGCCAGACAGTGTGGAGACCAGACCGGCTGTGGAGCCACCAGCTGTGTGACTGTGTATGTGTGTGTGTGTCTGTGTGTATGTGAGGCACCTGGAGATCTCCAACTTCGAGTCCAACTCCAACTCCAGCTTCAGCTCCACTCGAAACGCATTTCATACAAAGTCATCGTCGCAGTCACAGTCACAGTCGAATGACAGTCGCCACTTTATAAGAGGGGCTGATCAATGGCTGGATCTTTAGCCAGGTCTGGAGTTGGCCTGTCTCTTGTGTCTTGTGCCTTGTCTTGACTTGTCTTGGGGCAATGCATTTTCGTATTGTTTTGATCTGAAATTCGTTGAATTTTGAACAGAATTTTGACAGTTGCCACTCGGTTGCATTTGAAATTCCATGGAACTGTGTGTGTTTCGTATTTTTTGTTTGTCTCTTGTGCCGATCAAGTTAATTGAGTTATTTGCCCTGACAGCTGATTAGTTGAAGTTGAAATGGCAAGGGTAAAGAGGCGCGGGTGGGGCAATTTCATGGTGCGTGGCAATGTGGCAAAGTGGAAAATTATTATGCTGCCCCATTAAGTTGCCAGTTGCCATTGTGTGGCATCGACCCACGCAAAATCGGGTCGCTAGTTTGCATGGCACTCAAAATTTCATGCTGCATGCAAATTTCGCGTTTTTGTGTATGCAACTGCGCAGGCGTTGCATGCGGCAGCCAACAACAAAATTGTTTTTTTCCCAGCGATCTGCAGTCAGGATAAAAGATTCAATTACAAGATGCGACTTGATTCGTGTGACTTTTATTTTGAAGAAATGCAAAGGGAGAGAGAGAGAGGAAGGCGAGTGGGCCAGACATGTAAACAACAAACGGAACAGAGCGGAAGATGTGAAAGAAAATGCGTTGCAAGAAGCCATCAAAATGATGGATGACACTTTGATAGTCAACTTGGAAGTGCGCAATGCACTTCACTTCACATCACTTCACAACCGCAAGGAAATTGCCAAACAACAAACAACACAAAAAGGCAAACAGACAGCTGGCTTGCAAAAAAAAAATTACATATTGAGATGATACATAGATCTTAGGAGAGCGCAAAAAATCAAAAATAAATTAAAAATCAACAAACAGCAGAAAGCATACAGTCGACATGTCAATGAATTTGAAATGCATGCAAATGCGAGCGGGCCAATTGTCCTCGGGGGTAGGGGGGGAGGAGTCCTTGCGACAGGACTACGATCCGTGACAATCTTTTGCCATTCGAAGGCAATTCAAATGTCGCACAATCGATCTTTAGGGGTTTCTTTTTCGCAATGATTTGGGTTAGCTGCCAAAACTTATTCGCATTCGTCTTTTCGCTATGGTTGCAATTTCCCATTGTTGCGCAATGAAATTGAATCTTGTGTCGGATATTCGTTTACAATTTGCATATAGATCGACATTGAGATCGCACACACTCGATTGATTTTCAATCGCAAAATCAAATGCATTTCATTTGCAAATTTCATTCATTGCGTAAGTTGATACTTTGAAGGCAACAAAATATTACTCAACGATCTCAAGAGATGCCTTTTGTGATTTCTTTTCTTATTCATTGCAAGATGCTCATTTCGCTATGGTTTAAATGGATGTATCATTCCCTAGATGGTTGTCAAGATATTTTAATATGCCTTCTAAATGTGAAGTATCACAATTGTTTTGCAATGGTATCTGATTTCATATTAAATTCCGTTTTTATATAGAATTTTGTATACAATTCTAGATTTTTCAGCTTACTTGAGAAAGTTGCATTCGATTTTATGCTTCTTGATTTCACATTTAATAGAGAATTTGGAGCAAATCTGTTAACTTATGTATTTCATGCATTAATTTTACTTAGCTGTTGACTTCTTTCAAATTAAGTAATCGCAATTTTTATATTTCTTAAATATTGTTATTAGCTTATTGAAATTTAAATTTAAGATTTTATCCGTTTAGCACTGAATCAGTCAATTGCATTAATCACATTTTTTTTATACTTCCTATGCTCTTTTACTTCAGTCATTTTTTAGATTTTTCATCGTATATTTTACTTACTTTAACCAGTTATAAGATTAATTCTATTATTCAACCAATAGCATAAATTTTTCCCAATTATGGGTTTGTTCTTTTAAATGTCTTTATATAAAAACATTTTCTTTATGCAAATTTTCTAATTCATAATTTGCATGCTCGTTAATTTAGTTGTTTGTCGTCGAAGAAATAATCCAATTTATAATCCTGTTCCCATTTGCAATTCTAACATATATTAGCCGCATGTCTTTTCCCATTTTTGGCGCGTTTTCTTAATTTTCTGTATTTTCTTTTGCATGTTATTGCAATCAGAGCAACATTGTTTGTCCTCCAAAAATCAAACCCCTTTCACTTATATATATACGTATTTTTTTTTCGCTAGTCAAATGTTGCACTGATACCAATAAAT
This sequence comes from Drosophila niveifrons, assembly GCA_035046325.1. Taxonomy (NCBI): domain Eukaryota; kingdom Metazoa; phylum Arthropoda; class Insecta; order Diptera; family Drosophilidae; genus Drosophila; species Drosophila niveifrons. The sequence continues at coordinate 37,153,221 of JAWNOC010000052.1, forward strand.
AAACAACAAAAGAGTTAAATTCAATTGCAGCAGACTCTGTCGCGACCTTTGTCAATCCCCGATCTTCAGACAATTACATGCTTGCAAATTTTCATTTTCGTCGTGTTCAATTATTTTGCACCTTTTGAACCGATCGAAGGATCAGCCGATGCGATCGCATAAACTCAATCAAGTCGAAAACCCAAGATGCGACCCCGTTTTCAATCCCTGCTCGACCTACGACCCACTTTCCAAATGCCAGCGCAAAAAAAAAATGAAATGAAATGAAATTTGCGTGACCCTTTTTTTCGCCAAGAGATGTCTTAAAGGTTCTTCGTTGTATTTTTTGTCAACCACGCAGGTGAGAGTTCGCAATTTGCGCTGATCTTTCGCAGGGTTGCCCTTTGCAACGCATTGATTTCTTGACGGCATCAACAACAAGGAAAACAGCAACAAAAATGGAGGCAAAAGGGTTGCTTCCCTTGACAATCGATTGCTTAACGAATTCCTTGATTTTATTTAATTTCGTTTTCTTTTGCAATTTTCGGCGTTTTTGCAATGGTTTTGACTGTGAACACATTTCCATAAATCATCTGTCATATGCGAACGTTATTTCGTGTGAAATATGCTCCCTATTTTATTTTGAAATGCCCTTGTTTAATAGGAAGGGAATAATATAAAAGATATTTATATTTATATTTATAGATATTATAGATATTTTTTATGTTTAGCTTTGATTTTTATTTACATTTTAAGGATTTCTTTAAATGTTAATATAAATGCATGTGACAAATAAAAAATATCATATTATTTAAATTTTTAATGCATGTTCAAATTTAAATAAATTGTCTTTTATATTCAAATTTATTTTAGAGTTAGTTTGATATTTTAAACACTATTTATCAAAACCCGTTTTCTTTACCTAATTCAAATTACATTTCATATTAATCATAAAGGCTTTTTTTTTAAATTCTAAGCGAATATGTATATAAATTAAAATTATCTCATTTATATTTCGCTACCATTGCTGATAACAATTTGCTTAATTTCTCCATGTTAATTGCATACGCCTCTTGGCAGATCACAGGTGAGTAGTGAAATATCGCTGTTGAAATTTCCCACAATTTGCATGCGGCTTTTAATTATACAAATCGCTACTGAGCTGCGGTCATTTAAATCTGGCCGTGGCTAACTGGCTAAGTCCTGTTGCCTGATAAGTAAAAGCCGGCTTAGGCTTAAGCTTACTTACTCCTTCCTTCCTGTGTTTTGATTTCTGCACCAGCTGTGCGAACAACGACATCGAAGCCTGGGAAACTCCGTGTTCACCCACAGCACTAGACCTATCACAGGTGTTGTTGGTTGTCGGTTGTCGTTTGCAGTTGTCATCGTCATCCTGTCGTTGTCATCCAGCGGATCGGTTGACTGTACCTTCGGGCTAGGCTTAACTACCTGTTTGTTGGCTATTGTCTGGCTTTAACTACCTTTTATTTGGGAATTTCCCAAAACAAATGAAAATAAAGTGCAACGCACAACAAAAGTCAAATGCCCTGAGGCACGGGTTCAATTCGTTTCTGGCTCTGGCTCTGGCTCTGTCTTTGGTTTTAGTATTTATCGTCATTCTTTTTTTTTTCTCTCTTTCTCTGTGTATGCGACTGAGTCGGTCACTGATCACTTACCACTGTGTAGGAGGCCATTGTTTTTATACGCTCTCTCTCGCTCTTTGTGTAAGTGATCCTCTTCTGTCTTTTATTTACCTTTCTTTCAGCCCTGGGTCTTTACTTTTGTCTCGCTCTCATTGTGCGTGTTATTCTGACCGCTCAGCTACTTGTCTCTTTGCCTCTCCCTCACTCTCACTCGCTGCCCCCTCCGTGTGTCTCCCTCGCATTCGTTTGTTGGCGACAGACTGTCTGGCGTGTCGGCGTCAGAGTTCAGCTCGTTTGTCGTTAAGTACCCAACAATATATACAGGGTATATGCATGCACGTATAATGGGTATATACTTGAATGATTTGAAGTGTTGTTCTATAGCGGTGTTCATTAATATTATGGGATTATTGGAATCGTTGTGAGATCTGCTTTTACTATTCCCATTACAACTAAGCTATGTTGTATACTTTTCTATTATTGCTTTACTCATTTCACAAATGCAAAGACTAGAATAATATATTAGATTAAGAGCGATATTTTGTTGAATTCTTCTATGTATTGAATGGAATAGTGAAATGAGTTCCTCACATATGAACTTAGATTTCAGCTGATTATTTGATTGTATTAAAAAGCCTAAAACTTATTCAAAGTTTGGGGTGCTCAGAGTTTTATTTCTATGAGTTATAAGAATAATAGTCAGTTTTAAAAAGTATTACATGTTTTAAACTTATCGTATTTTCTTTAAATTTATATTTTAAAATCATTCTCCAAAGCATTAGTTTAATGTATTTCGTATTGTCCTTAAACAATATCAGTTGATGCTGTCAAAATGCTGACAATTTCTTACCAATTCCTTTGGCATTTTATAATTTTCTTTATAGTTATCTCTGGCATATCAAAACGAATTGAATGGGGATCACACAAAGGCATCGCAGAGCAGTTGTAATTTCTATTCGAACGACTTTCCTTCACACATTTGGATGACTTTTTGTTAAACTTGCACCCTAACAATTTTGGTTGGGCATTTCCTTTTGTCGGATCGAACCTAAATGACACTCCAATTTGGAGAGGCATTTCCACATTAATAAGCAGCAACACACACTGGGCATAAAAGCCAACTAAATAAATGTCGTAAAAAAAAAAAAATTAGAAAAGAAACAAAAAGAAAATATAGTTGAGGAAAATGCATTTGATGGTTGGGGCGCAGTCAAAAGGGAGAAGAAAAAGTCGTTGTCTCTGTGTCGTTGTTCTATTGCATTTTCTTCTCGTTCTCTTCAGTTCTGTGCTGTTGTTCTACTGTTTTGTCACACACTGTTCTACGAAAAGCGTGGCCAACAATGGAAATGGATCGTGCATGGTCTAGGCAGCAGCAGACACATAAACTATACCGGACAATGGACGCACATAGAGCACTTCCTTTCGAGAAGAGAACTAGAAAGAGAGGAGAACTACCTGCTGGCTACAGGGTCGCCAGCATGTCTGGCAAGAACAATGGGCAGAGAAGAACTCACAGAGTCGCCCTGCTGTCTGTTAGATTAGTATAGAATTGCAGATCATTCTGAAATTTCATTTCGTTTCATTCATTGTAATAATCTATTTTCTTTTAAATGTCCAACAATCAACTAAAGAGGCGGCCCTAAAGTGCTGCCAGCAAACGGCAACGGCGACAGTCTGTCTGCCAGGATCACTGATTTTTCTTCGACAAGTATTTGAGCCATTGTCTGGGGTTAATCATCTTGCGACAACAGTTCACTAAACTGTTTTATATCGATTCACTCAAATAGTATAGTATATGTAGTATGCAGATTAATGGGTGTTAGAGGGAGCAAGTGCTTTCGATGCTGACCCTGATCGAGGGAATTGTTTGCTACCCCCTAAGAGGCGAACAACAAAACAACCCCTCTTGACACAATGTTAGACAATGCAAAAATTAAATCCAAGCTTAGCATAATAAAAATTCAAGCGAGCGTAAAACGCTAATCTCTGCCACAGAAAAATGTATCTGTATCTGCATCTCTGGCAGCATCTATCTGTCTCGTATCCATATGTAACTTTAGAGGGTCCTGCGTACGAAATTTGTTTATTGGAAAATCTGTGCAGCGATGCATCGCTGTCCAACTGTCAGCTTATATCAACGTTGACAGCAGCCCATCTTCCCAAAAACAATGAAGAGAATCGCAATTGAGCGCGAGAATGGAGAGAGAGAGACACACATTTGGTACAGTTGCGCTTAGTTGGGAGATCAATTAAAACTCTGTCATAATGCGCATTTAGTTGTTGTTAGTGCCATGCTCCACATACATAAATTAATGCCCATTGTAGCCACTTCAGACAATCGTTTCCCTTCTCTATACGTTTTTTTTTTTTTTTTTTGAAAATATCAGACGTAATAATGTCGGGGCATATAAAGCGCGAACAAAGCAAAACGATGCGATGACTGCGACTGTTGATTCTCAATGAAAGAAGAAACAACAACAACAACAGCACAACGGGCAACATAACAAAGGCGGCAACACATATTGCGCAGGATATAGATACAAGGACACTCAGCGTATACTTTGCAGGGGTGTGGGGAGGTATATATAGGGAGGGGAGGGGTGGATAGGGGATTTATGTTTCAACAATTTCAATTGTTTCCTAATGTTTTTGTATTGCGTTTTTGCCATTGTGTTTCGTTATATTTTGAATTGTCTAATATGTCAGACGGGGCGAGAGTTCAAAGATTACAATGTACTCTAAGTATTTGGTATCAAATTCGCTGCCGCTTGTCATCGATAGGCAGTTGTTATCGAACAGCAGCCGTTCGTTTAGCCGTCTATCCGCCCGTCCATCCATCCATCCGTCCGTCAATGTGGCATTTCAACATTAAAGTGTGAAATTTCAAATGAATTTTGACAAGAAATCATTCGAGGACGCTAATCGCTACTCGTTTTTCTGTGTGTGTGAGGCTTCTCGGAAGTCTCGGGTTAAAATTTGGAATTTCCTGTACTTAATAAACCCACTAATAAGGCCAAACAGGCAGGAACACTGCCGAGGCATTAGCATTAGGCCAAACAATGGGCTACGCAAGGCATTTAGCTTTTATGCAGGACACGCGTCCTTGCCAAAGGAAATACCCGAAAACGCTGTCGATGAAAAATCTGTTTCTACTTAGCCAAAAGTGCTTTACGATCAACGATCGACGAGAGACGACTGTGAGAAAAGATCACTTTGCCTAATAACTTTAGGTCACAACTACGCCTCACAATCACTCCTACCCGAAGCACTGACTGCTGATCCTTCGCCTTCGCCCTCTGCCTTTTCCTCTTCGGACACACTTTTACGATGCCTCCTGGCTGAAATGGGTGTTGTGTATAAGTTTGTCATAAGGTAAGCAACACCCTGGCCCAAGTAAATTTCACCGGACTAACACGAAGCGGGCGAGAGTAAGAGAGTGTGAATTTCAAAGGAAGTAACTCAAGGAGGAAATCGAACTCGGAGATTAAAACGCTAAAAAAGATTACTCGAAATGAAATTGCGAACTCGGAGAAAAAGAATGCAAATAATTATTATTATATGTACCTTTTTTAATTTGACAATATTACAATTATGTGTTCTCTATTTGGTGGTTATAAGTAAATGGTATAAACGAGTGTACTTTTTAAAGACAGAATCTAGTATATTTTTTTAGTTTACGGTATATTAGGAATATAATAGTATATCGATATACCAAATGTCGTTCGGTATGGTATTTTCATACGTTTTATCTAATTAGCTTTGTTCATATTTTACATTTTTATTTAGACAATATGTATTATTTCATTGTGAATTTAAGATATAACTCAAAATATTTTAGAGAATCCAAAAATATTAAGCAAATAATAATTATATTTATTAACTTTCACTTTGCACTTGTTGTGATTGTCAGCCATAATGTTATTGAGTATTATTGTAAAATTTAAATAAATAAAACTTTTTTTTCACTCAAAACAAAATTTCAATAGGTATTTTCTGTAGCTCCATAACTTTTTGCCATAATGTTTGTTTTTAGTATTTACGTTTCAATGTCCATTAAAAAGACACTTAAGATGAAAATTCTTAAGGGGCACTAAACACTTCTTATATTTGTATAATAAAAACACTTTGCGAGCTATCCTGTCTATAATTGAATATATAAAACACACACTATTACAAGCTACTATTTTTCCATCAAGCAAACACAGCAATTTGAAAGATTATTGAAAAGAAAGAACTCGTAATGAGAGCTAATAATGAGAGAAATACTTAATATCCTCATTTCATCGGCTACTTCCACTGTTTAATAACACCTTCCAATGGAATAAAATAAAACTAATGAACGCGCAAGAATTGCAGGAGAGGCTGAACCTGGTAATAAAGCGACTTCTGTAATTTTGAAGCAAAGTAACTTCCTGAACTGAACTGAACTGTTTCACAACAGCCCAAAGAACCGAAACTGAAATTGAAAATATTTTTATGTGGCACTTACTGTTGGCACTTGAGAGGCATAAAAAAAGCCTGCAGCATGCAGCACGTGCAAATGCTGCAGCATTTCTTTTTGTCTTCAGAGAGTCGAGGTCCAAACAAAAGCGCCAACTGCCAACCAGTTGGGGCACAACTGAAGGGCGTTGCATCATTGGTATTGACCATGTTCTGCCTTTTGCTGAATGTTTGCCTGTGGAACAAAAGCCAAAAGAGTCGAAACGATGTTTTGGTATGCTAACAATATGAGAATTTATATGACAGACTTGTCATATTTTTACAAACGTTATAAATCACCGCTGGCCAAATGAGAGAGGTGTGAGGTTGAGTACAGATCCCTGCTGGATTGCGGATCGTTTCAGTTTCGTTCACTCTCTGGCAAAATATGTAAATATTGCTGCAAGGCACGCGATTCTACACGATTCCCCGATTCCGATTCCCCGGCGCAGCGTTTATTACACGTACTGCAACCAGTTTTATGGTCTTCTCGCGATGCCTTGCGGTGGGTCCTCACAGTACTTCCACACAAAACACAGCAGAACACTTCACTACACTTCAATTCCAAGCTCTCGCATTTCTCTTGAAAAATAAACCCAACTGAAAACTGAAACTAGTACGAAAAATGCAAATTTTCTATTTTGCGCTGTGCGGCACAATTGTCATTTGTTTTGTGGTGCGCTTCAAAAGACATCCCGCCATTTAGGACACTAGACATGAAGATGGGATAGACTGTGTGTAAAAAGGACAATTGCGTATTTAAAAATGTAATATTTAGTTGAAAGCAATTGTGAATGCGGCCGCAACAATTGAGACAAATGTCGCATTGTCAACGACTGCCGCATCGAAGTCATATTGGGAGGTCCTCCATTGTCCTGGCCCAAGACAAAGAAGCTGCGTCTAAGACGCATTTAGTGGTAAGTGCTCATCAAAACAACAGCAGCAGTCGCTTAACCAGATGGTCCTTTGGTACTAGACGAATGAGATCCTTTTGGGTTAAATGCAGCGTATGCAAATCGAGTCCCGAGTCCTTGGCTCGTCCACCTGGCAAACATTCAATTAGCACAGCGAGTGACGCGTAAAAAAGAATTGCATCGCGCTAATCGTCAATTGCCACTCGACCATGTCGTTGATGCCCAGACTAGGCTCTCCTCCTTCGCCTCCCAGCTCCACACTTGATGGTCGCAGCTTAGCTAGTTGCACGCCGCTTTTAATTACTGCCTCAGCATTATCCTTGCCACTCATCGCACATTGGCAAATGTTTCCACATGCTTTGGCATTTCCGTTTCCGTTCCCACTTCCGCCTGGCGCCATCCACAACTTGGGTTCATCGTGCCCCATTGTTCAACCCAAAAGTCAAGTGGCGTAAATTAATTACAGCATATGCGTTCCACAGAGAAGCTGCTCCCCCTCCCTTTCTCTCTCTCTCTCCATCTCTGTGATATCTCTGTTCGCTTTGGGTTTTTGTTTGCGTTTTGCCTGTTCGTCTAATTGCTCCAAATCTCTGGCGATATACGCAAATGAGTGTTTATAATCCATGTGTTTGGGGCCATTGTTTCACTTTAAAGCGCAACAAATTCACATACAAATTAAAATGTTTACATATTGAAAATCATGGCGAAATATTTTAATTGGATATCGCGTTAATGCGTGTGTCTATTCTACTTTTATGCCGTTGAGTGTAGAATAGAAAAATACAAGTATAAAACTGTTTAACAGATACTGACTTTCAGATACTTTTCATTAATTTAAATACTTTTCATAATAGTAAACATGCATTTTAAAAATATATATTTTTTTCTATGAATATGTCAAGAATTATGCATTAAATTTATATTATTTTTATAATTACTTAAGTAATAATAATTTCATTTCCTAAAAATAATATAAAATCTGATACTAAATCTTTTTTAGTTAACTTAATATTCATTTGAAATATTTCATTAATTGTAAATTTACCATTTATTGTTACAAAATAATTTACTTTCAATTACTCTGATTATTAACAAAGTATAAATTGAAAATTAGTATAAAACTGTAAGAACTCAAACTCTGTAAAATTCTCTTTATTTCAGAAATTAGGAAAACTAACTTCCACTTTCCGTATTATCAGTAGCATTAATTAGCTAACATCATTAGCAAAAGAACTGACCCGCTTTTACAATTGCATTACGATCTGGACTCGAATCCATTCACACAGCGCTCTCAGATCGCATATCGACTATAAACTGAATGCTGGTAGTCAGATGATCAATATATATTGTGATTGAAACCATGCTAATGATGGGTTTCTTCATATTATTTGATTTTTTCGCCATTGATTTGTTTTTTGTTTGTTTATGAAATCCGTTTTTCTTTTCTTGTTTTTTTTTTTATGTTATGTGTGTGCGTATGTGACAAAAGGCGAGCAGCATTGATGCGGGATCTGTTGAGGCTGAAGAGATCATTGATCGTTCATCGGGGATCGGGGATCGTCATCAATGGTCACTAGTCCCTGACCGTTACGCGTCACACGCTCCAAAAAACTGAAGCAGAGTCAATGTTTTATTTTTTCTTCTTCTTTATACATATGTATATAATTTGTTGTATTTTGTTGTTCGATTTGTAACGTGTTTCGATTTTTATGAGTTGGCGCGCCCCCTTCGGACAGTCGCTGCATAAATTTCCGAGAGGGAGAAAGGGCGATAAAACGAGAAAGAGAGAGGCAAGAATCGACCCGAAAAGGTAGCCGTAGCTCCCATAAAATTAACATCTTTGACGCTAAGCTGTGATTTACTTTTGTTTTAATGTCGCCGTCTTTGTGCTCACCACTTGATACAATGCAAATCGCAGTCGAAGTCGATTTCGATATCAAACTCAAGATGATAAAGATGCTGATGATGACGCCTACCTGTCTTGCCTCGCTGCCTTTTTAACTGAATCAAATTGGATTTGCATAAGGCACTAAATATTTTAAATGGTTGAGGAATCTCGGCTAGTTATGGCCATATAACTATGGGATACTCTGTAACGACTTCAAAGATTAAGAAGATGATGGTAAGAGATTCAGAGATTAATAAGATGGTAAGATGGGTAAGATTATAAATATGTGATTTTCAACTAGAATAAACACTTTCTTGGACAAATGTCAAGCAGGAAAAGTTGTAAGAGGATTACTTTTACTTGTAAGTGTAATAGATTCCATAGAACTATGGATCTTTATACTGATATTTATCATCTAAAAATTCTTTTCATAAATAAGTTATACTGAATCATTTCTTTAAACCTTCTTCTTAACATTGAAATTTTTTTTGTAGATTCGGAAATACATAAAGTTATTTTGTTTTCTTTTAATTTTCTAATTATCTCCAGCAATCGGCAATATCCAGCAATATTTATGTATCTTCCACATCTGTAATATGAACTGATTAAAAGTACTTTTGCCAAAAGTCATGAATTTAACCAAATTCCTAATAAGATTATCCAAACTCTAGCTGGCATCAAAACACCCTTTACACGCTTTAGCTCCAGGGTATCAAATAGTTTCATGCGTAGGCCAATCAGAGTGAAGAGAGAAGAGACTTGTTTTGCTGTGAAGTTGAGTTGCTTCAAGCGTGTAGTTAGCTGGCTAGCTTGACAAAAGTTTGCACGTCTAGAAAAACATGGCAAATCCTTGTTTAACCTTTGAACCCAAGCGGCAGCTATTTAACTTTGGCAAACACATAACATGTCCAAATTTTCGCGCCGCCTCGGGCCACAGGGATACGACGAAAGACAAACTTTTCGCACACAAGCACATAGACATTGAGTAGTAAATGGGCTTGAGAAGGGTTCGGGTTGCAAACGAGTTGAACTGGAATTCGCCATGAGATATGGGGCGCCTTAGGGGCAAAGGAATAGTGGAAGAGTGGAAGAGATGGAAAAGAACAAGGGAAAAAGGGGGCCAATGTGGACGTGTCGCGTATAATCTTCACGCAGAGAGCTCGACTCACTCGCCTGCCGTTGAAAGGATAATGGAACATTGATTATTATTTTGATACCACCACTCAAAGTCTGCAAATTAAGTACGCATTTATCTCAAGTAATTTGGGTTCAAATGTGCGGCAACTGCGGTCAAATTGTTGCACATACTTTTGCTACATGCTGTCCTTTTTTTTCATCGTTTGCTTGCCATTGATGCTGCTCCTGGACTTTAGACTGGTTGCTTGAGAATGACATTAAATATAACATATATCGCATATAAATGGACAGCCAAACTGGCTACGGAGACTGCTCTTCTTCCATCTCCGTCTCCTTGCCTCGCTGGATGGTCACTTTTGTCCACTTCCGTTTCGCGTAGCAAATGGCCCGTCATAGTTTCAATGATAAATGGCCATTCAAAAAGGGAAACAAACAAGTAAGAAAATAAAGAAAACTTTATGCATTCTCTCTGAGGGCTGTCAAAAGTGGGCTAAGGGGAGAGCGAAAGGAGAAGGGGGATGGGCAGACGGACTGGCGCTGGGATTTGTTATAATTTGCGATTTGTGTTAATTACTTGTCCATTATTATGAGCCAGGGCAAGGCCAGACGAACCTGCAGCAGTGAGAAAAAGAGTAAAGAGTGTGACAGATGTAGAGTGAGACAGAGACAGAGGAAGAAAGAGAAGCTGTAGTGTAGATGTTGGCTTTTATAGAGTGTTTATGTATTTGTGAAGGGATAAGAAAATATAATTATATGGAAGTATAAAATATAAAGGATATTAATTTTGAGATAATGCAGCATCTTTGTGGATATTTAAACAAGCAAAAAGTTGTTATTTATGTATCTTTTTTAATAGTAAATTTTAGATTAATATATGTCATTATTATAATAAAATATTTCTCTATTAATCTATCAATGAAGTTTTCCTGGAAAATTTTTGAGCTTTTAAATTCTATTAACTGTGTTTCAATGTAAGTAAAATTATATTTTATTATACGTTATTATATATATATTTTTTTGCAATTTAGATCCACTAAACTGAAAGAAAACTTAATTGGCAGTCTGATTTAATAGTCACTGTATCAAATTTTCTCTTTATACTTTCGAAAGCTTGCACTAATGAGGTTACGAATTAATCCCTATCAGACAATCACAACATTTACGTTCAATTTTTCACATGTTAATAGATCTATCTTAATACCATTATAGTTACTATAGACTTCGGCTACTTGAGAGCCAACAAAATGGCGACACGCACAATCAATCTCTGGCATCCACGATCGATTGTGCGCAGTTTGTTATGCATAATGCTAGACACAGGTATGGACAGAGCAGTGGTGTATATGTATATCTCAATAAGCACCTTTTGAAAAGTCACCTTTCTCTAAATGAGACAAATGCCAATGGCGGAGACAAATGCCGAGCAACGGTTTCACCGTCGCCAAACAAAAGCACGTGCCACTTGAGAGAGGCCAAAAGACATTGGAGTCCAACCCAAAACAGAAATCCAAGCACAATCTCAAAAACCCAACCCAACCCCAGCTCTAGATCCGGACAGGGCACTTGGTTGGCTTTTTTTTCTCTCTCCACATATAGTTTTTTTTATTTTAATTTGACGCAATTGTTATAGCATCGATTTGAAATGATTTGAATTGGGTGACCCTAAAGAATTTACACAATTAATGTCAAAAATGCGACTCGACTTGATTTTAAAGCGCTTTCAAATGTCACTGGCCATGTCAAAAGACTGGCCGCCATTCATGCCAAATAACCATATCCAACACTTTACATATGTATTCGTTTTCTCTATGCGTATGAGTGTGCGTTTGTGTGTATTTTACTCTATTGGCTACTGCAAATGGCTACCAGTTAAGATTATTTCAGATTATGAAGAGCGATATTGAGTTGCTTCTGAACGGAGCTTTGCCAAACTAATTAATCCTGGATTAAGTACTATTCAACTCTGTATTTTTTTTTATTTCAAATTTTGAATAAAAGTTTATCAAAGATCTTGAAATACTTTTTTAAATTTTCGTGAAATATTAATTTTGGAGCACAGTGGAATCTTTCATTGTTAGTTATTAATTGCTGAGGAAAATCTTCTCCAAAAAAATTTCTAAAACTATAACAAATATTATTATCAAGGGTATTATATACATTATAGGAAAATTTTACACATTATTTTAAATATTATAAAAAAGTAATTATTTTTATTAAAATTAAAACTTTTTTTTTTTAATAAATACTAATAACTTTTTCAAATCAACTTTATATTTAGATAATACAAAAATAGAATAGAATAATATAGAATAATTAAAAAGTTATTTCATAAATAAAGAAACCATACAATATTTAAATTTATATTATCACTTTAAAATACATTTCAAAAATATCTTTTATGAAATGAAAATATTTTTATTAAATCAACCTACATTTTCATACATAACATTTTATTTTAAAAATATTGAAATGGCATTCACAATCAGTAGCTTTTCATCCAACACATTTAATAACATTTAAATAGATTGAACATTTGTAACACTCCATTTAGATTATACAAATTTGTAAAATGAAAAACCAGTCGAACGGAGAGCAACAACAGATGAAGTCATCCACTTGGAGGGAATTCAAGTTTCAATAAAGGCTTAAGACTTTAGTTCAAATTAAGTTTATAATTGACTTTTGTTGTCTATTCTTTTCTGGGCAATGATACTCTTTAGTTTTATATAAGCCAGAGCCAATTAATCATAATTCATTATAAGTTTTTGACATTTTCCACGGTTTGGGAGCAGTGTTGTGGAAACTAATAAAGATGTCATTGGTAGACAATCGGCACAACACGGTTGCAACCAGAATACCCTCCAAGACATGCATTTGTATCTCTTGCCTCTCGATAAAAATGCTTTACGAGTATTTGTAACCATAGCAATTCATAATTTTCATAATTTACGCTTTGTTTGGCAAACATTTTGGCGCCTGCATTCGAATTTTCCGGGGTGTCTTAACGTTTTCCCTAAGAACCAATGCGGTTCCTTACATAACTCAATTTTACGACTAGAAGTTACCTTCCCAATAAATCATACAAAACCTAAGCAGGCCGAGAGGGAGTGAGAGAGATGAAGAGTTCTTCAAGCAGAGAAAGAGAAACAGAGAGAGAGAGAGCCAGTCAGAATCATAATTAATTTTTAATGCTTGACTGGATCTGCACTTTTTCCAGAATTTTGATTTATTGCACAATCGAAAAGTATAAAAACGAATCTTATACAAGTAAGTATTATATTTTTTGTTCATTTCAATTTTTTTTTTTTATCCAGTTTCACTTGAAATGTTTCGAGTGCATTTGGCGCAAGTTGAAGCCGTTTAATGCCCGCGCAATTTCATATTGTAATTGCAAAGTGAAATGTCATTATATGTATAATACTATTGCATTTTGTAGCTATTGAAGCAGCAGTCAAGTGGCTTCGACCTGGATGAAAAAGAGGCATGCAACACAGCACACAGTACAGCGCAGAGTACAACAGCTGGCCGCACGCCAATTCAAGTGCGGCAACTTCAGTTTTTCAACTCGAAAATCAAAACTCTGACTTCATTTCGATTGCCGTCGGCAACAGTCAGCTTTGACTCACTGTAAGCTGTTGATACTGCTGGACTGAGTGTATGTATATGTGTGTGTGTGAGTGTGCATGTGTGTGGCACACCTTGTTGATGCTTTCTTTAGCTAACTGTCAGCTGTGGCTAATTAAATGAAAGCCCCACAAGTGCTGCAACTCTCGCTAGTTGCATGGCTGACTCGACTCTCTCTCTCTCTCTCTCTCTCTCTCTCACTCTTTCTCTCTTCAATTCGCTAGCTGAGTCTCAGTTACAGTCTGAGGAAGCTGTTTACGCTCCTGCGAGCGCATAATTCTCAAAGACTTCAATTGCCACGAGGGTTTTGTAGGCATATGACATATGTATATGTATGTTTATGCTAGGCGACTTTTAATGGAGCCATAGCTTGACAACACCTGCCGATAATGCTCCATGTGTTGGGGTAGACACGTATATCCACTGGCCTCCAATTTTTTCAGTCTAGTCTAGACGCACAAGGGGTTAAATATGTTTATAGTGCAATAATGTTTTAATGAATTTAATAATAAAAAAAAAGTTGACTTGAAAGTTACAGCCGGGTCTGCTCGATTGTGCGGTATTATCATTTAAATATATGAAATAAAAGAAAAAATAATACTGAACTGTATCGAAATATATATTTGATACTTAATAGGGTACCTTTTTCGGCCTCGAACTGACAAAGTTATAATATATTTACCCTATGATCTATAGATGGAGGGCATGCAAAGTAAATCAAACAATTTTTAATAGGTTTTACATGGTTAACAAATTCAAGAGAAATATTAGAAAACTATATTGAACCACTTAAACAAATGTTTGAGTTGTGATTGGGAAAAACGTGGCAACAATTCACGAATTGTGCATAATTTTTGTGTTATGTCTTTCATTGAATGTTGCTAAATAATGCTGATTTGTTTTGCTCGCAATTCAAATATTAAAAGTGTCAATTGTCGTATTCATTACCTTTTATTTAGCGCCAATAAGCGTTGAAGATTTCCCTCATCAAATTGTAACTTTTGTATTATAGTTTAATCTCTTCAATCGAAATTGTGTGTTTTCCATTTGACGTGAAGTGCTTAAAAGTAATGCGTTTGGAAAATAGCTCAATTACTTTGCTTGAAAAGTGTTTGGACTGCCCTTCGAAATTTAAGCTCATTCTTTGGCCAATTTTGCGGCTTGTTTGCGTTTAAATATGGCCATCTATTGAATTGAGTATTCTGTGCGTCTAAGGATAACACAGCTGCCCTTTTGCGCTGGCGAACTTCCTGCACTTTTCACAACCCACAACAGCTGTTGTGAATGGCGAGATCCTTGCTTGCCGAAAAATATGCTCGTCCTTCACCATGAATGAATGTGGCTATGAGTACACTCGTATTTTCATAGCGCGCGATGCCGCCACTCAATTATCGTTTTTTCTATTTTTTCGTTTCATTTTTTATATATTCGGGAAATCTGACCCCGCGCAACAAAATGCGTTTCGTTTCTTTTTTTTTTTTGTTGTGTTGCTTTTGTAATTGTTATTTTTCGCGCACACTTAAACCTAATGAATAAATAACATTAAACACGCTCTAATGGGCGCGCGATTTTTGGTCGAGTGGATGGATGGTGGATAAAGGGGAGGAGGGGAAGAGAACATAAGGATGGCGGGAGGAAGGGTGGGAAAAGCGACGCAAAACATTTTCATTGTGCGATCCCGTTAAGTGGGTGCAATTGAGTCCAAGTCTAGAGCCAACGGATCCAAGACTTCCATTGCTTTATTATCCTGTGAGAACATATTTTCGAATTGCAATCGAATGGAAACGGGCATAAGGAGCCGAAGATAAGCTTGAAGATACCCTGTACGAATTGTTATCGGAGTTTGGAAAAGTTTTTGGAATTTAAGTACTTTTTACGCCTTTCGAGAATAAATTAATAATTAACCAGAGTATACCATAGAGATTACAAATGAAACCTTTATTTTCTTTTTTTATATACATCTCTGAATAGCTTTATAATATGATTTTTATACCCGCTACCCATAGGGTAGAAGGGTATTATAACTTTGTGCCGGCAGGAAATGTATGTAACAGGTAGAAGGAGGCATCTCCGACCCTATAAAGTATATATATTCTTAATCAGCATCAACAGCCGAGACGATCTAGCCATGTCCGTCTGTCCGTCTGTCTGTCTGTCCGTCTGTCCGTATGAAACACTACTTTTTACCCCTTTCGAGAATAAATTAATAATTAACCATAGTATACCATAGTATACAAGTGAAACCTTTATTTTCTTTTTTTATAGACATCTCTGAATAGCTTTATAATATGATTTTTAAATGATAATTTGTTAAGTCAACTACACCTAATGTAACTCCCTTTTACAGGGTATCCAAAAAAAAACGAAATAATATAGCCTGCACTCCACGAATTGATATTGAGACTGCTGGCAATCAATGGCCATGTGAACAATTGTTGCCACAATAGCGAATTGTCGTTGCCAATGGAGTAAAGTATAACCAAACTGAGTCAAAATCGATGCTAATTGGCAACGCTAACTGTGATCTTCATAGACGAATATAATGCGATTCATGGATCGGCAACAATATGGAAAATTTTAAATGCAATAATCAACATTAACAAAACGAACAACAGCGAAAATGATTGACGCGTCCAACAAAAACGAATTTCAAATACTCTTCTTTTTTTAGAAGGAAACAAACTATTGTGAATTAACTCCAAAAATAGATTTAAGTTTTTTTTTCGCTATTTGTATTCAGTCTAGCATGCGGTCATGGTTGAGCGTTATTGTGCAAAAGAGATTTCATGATAATTAGCAGGTTTAGCACAAGGCACCGACCAACAAGCCAATGGGAAAGAGAAGTCACGCTAAATACCAGCTGATCAATTGATAGAAAATATCAATAAAAAGCTATGTGAACTGTGATTCAAATTAGGCAAACGATGGTAAGAAACATTAAGTCGAGAGAGATAACCAAAAGCCATCAAATCAACTTACAAATTGGCCCATAAACACCAGGGCCAAAATGAATTAGAAGAGTCACCAAAGAATACAACAAAATAAAAAGTAAAAAAGCTGATGAGAAAAGAAAAGAATGGAAAACCAACCGCAAAACTAAAGCTAAGCAAAACGCCCCTTCTGGTCTCTGGTCTGATCTGGTTAATTTCGATGCCACGATAAACATGAAATTAGCCCCTGCAACTGACAGAAAAAGAATACACAAGGATACAAGGAAGGCAACTGAAGGCAACTGTTTGCCGATTAGCCCCGACTGATAGTGGAGTGGCCATGCGGATGAGAACTCAACCAACTGATGGCTGACACAGATAAGTGCAGCTGAGCTAAGCCGAGTTGAGTTCCTCTCAAGTGGGCAGCAATTAGGGGTTGCAATTACTGCCCGGAAATCGTCCTTGACAACAATCCGCACAACTCACGCCCCAAAATCAGAGTACAACAAATAAAAAAAAATCAAAGAAAGACAAAAAAACGTAAAAATAACGCAGCAAAGTGTAAATAAATTTATTAAATGCATTCGACTGTCTAACAAAAATAGACAATGCTGTTTTTTTTCGCACCATTTGAGAAAGGAAAATAAATATAGGAAATGGAAATCATTTATGATACACAATACATTAAATTAGTAAAGTAGTCGACATAAATTCAGTCAGTTCTCAAACAAAATATATATCGAACACATACTAAAAGATAGTTTGAAAATCGCTAATAATATAATTATATAAGTTACTTTATGCAATTTATGCCTGACCAACTTCGCTTTGCTAAGGGATGCAATTTTCATCTGCAATTTACTCGATTGTCAATCATTCAGTCAGTCAGTCCATCAAAGCCTTTCCATCACGTGTAATCTGTTCGAATCGGTTCTTTTCTGCTTCTCTGCGCAAATTCTCGGTTTTTTTTATGATGAACGTTAAAAAAATAAATACAAAACCAACAACTGGAAGAGATCATAAATAGACAAAGGCCACGTATTTTGTTAGGCCACGTTCGCATAATGGGTAATTGTTTCAATTTAATTGTATTGTTTAACCCCCATTCCCTTTCCGATTTATGCTGTAAATACTTGCGAGTATCTGTATCAAAATAAACAAACACACCAACTCAGTGACGTCGACATCCGATGTGTACATATCGTATGCGTATTTATATACCATAGATATATGTGTATACTATTTCTTTTTTTTTTTCTTTTTTTTTTAGGTAGCGACACACCTGTGCAATCGCCAATTGGAGCTATAAGTGACGCAGTTTCAATTTGGATTGCCCCGCTTCATTGCGTAATTTGTGGAACTGCTGAAGTAACCAACTCGAACCGGTTTCGTAAAAAGTTCATTTTCAAATTGCTCTGAATTTTCGTAAATTTTTAAACGGCTGTTGCAGCTTCAACGGGATTTCCTTAGTGTTGACTCTCGTTTGGGTAGAAGCCAAATAGATAAATATTGATTTTAATGATACATAACTAGATTGTAGCATATTGTAATGTTTTACAATTTCACACAATATTTGTAGAAGTAACAGCAGCATTTCTATAAAAAATTATTATAGTCGAGAGTAGTATAATTTTCTTTGGATTATTTGTAAGAAGAATATAAATTCAATTTATGTTACTAACAGCATATTTTATTACCATTTTTAGGAATATAAATTTGGAATAATTTAAGAATAATATTGCCCTGATCTGATTTTCTTAATTATGAGCTGTAGCTTCCAGAATTGTTTACTATTAAATTCATAAGTCATTGAACCTAAAAGTCACTCAACTTACAAGTTTTCAGTGAAGAACCAATAATAATATTTTTATTTATTATTTTTAAATTGTTGCACTTAAAAAAACTGAAAAGAAGAATATCAATTTGAATATATAAAGAATTTGTTAAGTTAATAATAAGAAATATGTTTACCATCACATCATTCTTTAACCTTTCTATAAGTTTAAATATATCTTCAAGCATTTACTTTACACCCAAAATGTTCAGGTTTAAATTTAAACTGAGAATCGCCTCAATAATAAAAAAAAACCTTTTGAAAAAAATGGCTACGTCTTGTTTTCTTTTTGTTGCATTCCACATGTAAACTCGAAATTCAGCGAAAAATGTCTCGACGGTTATTCAGAGTGGCATTTTTGGAACGATGTTTGCATGGATGGCCCATTCAAATAGCACTGAGCACTCTCATCCCATGGGGTAAGAGTAGTCAGGCTGTCAGCACCCAAAATGGGCCAAATGGTCGACGCTCCTGTCTGTTGCTCCTTTTTGTGACAGTTTCGAGTCCTTTTTGCTGCTGTTGCCGCTGCTGCTGCCGGCGCTTTGCATTGTGTGCATTGGACGTCGTGTCGCGAGAGTTAAAGTCGTCAATTTGCTGTTCACTTTTCGTGAGGATCGTTATTCGATTTGTGGAATCTGAATCTACCCAATATTCGCACAATGTTTTGTCTAATAAATTCCAAAACACTAAACTTCCGTCACATCATAAATCAAAGCACCAGGAAAAAAAAAAATAAAGGAAAAAGAAAGATGAAATCAAAGGCCGCCACATGATTTGATAAGGGCTGCGGCTGCAACGAAGCGAGATAGACATAGACATAGAGAGAGGGAGAGATTCTGGACTGGCTACCCTCATAACACAATGAATTAACGTAATTATGTTCGCATGTGTATAAATGACGAGGTTTTTGTATCAAAATTTGCAATGGTGTCGAGCGTAAACAAAAACAACACAAAACAAGCGAAAAGAAATCAAACAATGAAGCGAAAATGAAACACAGCCAAACAGAGAGACAGAAAAAACACCTTTTGCGCTGGACATGGACACATATCGATGCGCAAATAAAACATAATGAACCTTAATGATATAGCCAGAGAAGAGCGGAGCAGAGAAGAGCAGAGCACCCCAGACAGATATTGAGAGTTGAGTTTATACGGGGTGGGGCACATTGAAATTCGTTCAATCGATCTATAGACGTCGATCGTTCGTTGATATACGAGCTTGTACTTCTATGATTGTGCTAAACAACAAAACCAATCGAGTGTTAAGCGGGCCAGCAACAACAACAACATGAACAACAACAACAATTGAGTGGAAAACTCGTTCAGCCCTATGAATTAAATGTTCAAACAAAACAAAGTCTACAAATGGCCAAGACAAACAGTGTAAGGCGACTTTGCTGCTGCTCTTGTTGTTACTGCTCATTTGCATATTGCAGTTGCCACAGTACTTGAAACGTTTACGTGTATGTGCCTCAGTTGCATTTAGCAGTTGCCACATCAGCGACAAGATCCAGTTGACGCCGCCACAGCTGATTAGAAGCCAATCGAGCCCAAAAGCGCAACTCGCGCTCTGTTTGCCATCATTTAGTGGCAGCCAGTCAAGACAAATAAGACACTGAGGCAGCAAAGAGAACAAGACTGTGGTAGAAGACTAAGAAATACCCTTATATATGTTTTGAGAAACCTAAAATAAATTGTTAAGAATCGAGTTACATACTTTGGACAGCTAAGAACCGGAATATTAATATAAGAATCTGAATAAAATACTTTGGAGTGCTAAGAATTCGAGTAGTTATAGATTATTGTATTTCCTATTATACAAAATCTATAAACTTGTAATATTTATTGAATGGCAATGAATGTTTAAGTTAAGAAAATAATTTTCTTTGGTTTTAAATAAATTCTCAGCTCAGCAGATTTCCAAGTATATATAGTGTAGACTTTATACAATCGCTAGTTATCTTCGCAGCAAACCTGCTCATATATTCAATATCATCTTTCCTTTTAGAGTATTCTGCCTTGCTGCATTCTTCTTTGCACAGTAAGTGTAGCGCCATCCAGCTGCCTCCTACAAACAGATGCAACTAGATACAAAAATATTACCAAACAGTAGTTGGACATTGTCCGATGGCGTTGAACGTCTGTCTGGCTGGCAACGTTTAGTTATCTGTTAATTGATTGTTCACATTTTTGATGGTTTTAGGTATTTGATTTTTGCCTGATTCTGTGTATGCAGTGCGCTGTACTATTACCGAGGAATTTGTCGCATCGTCGTGTTTGAGGCATTCTTTTAATTAACAGTCCAGGCGCAAGGATATTTCTCAATTGACTTTGTCGCGACAGATCAATGTTTGTCCACAGCCTCTGTCTGGACACAAGGCAAACGACAGCGGAGCACAATTCCTTTAAATTCACGTAATAAATAATACAAATAAATTTAATTTGTTAGAAGACTTAAAAATTCCCTTAAGTCATTACTAAATATTGTACAAATAAATTGGTTTTGTTATAGTAAAATGAAATTCTTAATTTAATTTAAAATATTTTCTTTGTAATTGTACTGGATTTCTAACGAATAAAGTACGTAATTGTATTTTCATATTCCATATATTACAATTTGTTTTGTAGTATCTGAAAAATAATTTCTTATAATTTTTGTACATTGCAATAATGTTTGCCAAATCTTTAAAATCAAAGAGCAAAGAAAGTTTATTATGTGAATAAATAAATAAATAACAAATATCATACTATAAAAGGTTTGTAATGTGTTTAATTGTATGCATTCTATATATTTCAAATCTTCTGATCTCAGACACTATTCAATGAAATTAGAGACAGTAAGTTTGTATTTTATTTATAATGAAGGATGCAATAAAAAACTTTGTGGCAAAATTAATAATTTGGCCTAGTTTATAAACTCTAACTTCCATTGAAGATTTCTACAGTAGGCTTAACCTCATAACTTGAGAGTAAATTCTTTTCAAAATAATATTAAAAATTACAATATTACAGTTAATGCCGTTTTAATTACATTTCTATTGAAAATTTCTGTTATGTTTATGCAAAGTTTGATCTACAAATTCAGAAAACGTTTAACAAATTGTCAATGTCTTTTGTAAGACTGCGATTCCAGCATTATACAAATGTTATCGCTCACAATAAGTAACGAATGTGGCCAAATAATTTGGCCTATACCACACCCATTTATGTCACTAGCCCTAACCGAAATTGGGTCGCCAATGGGTCCCAACCCTATGCAGGCAGTGGAGCTATTTTGATTCTTTACATAATTATTGGAACGTAACATTTGTCACAGATGAGGAGTAAGAAGAAGCGAAAGTGACGCCCAGTTTGAGGCGCAGTTGGTAACATTGCTCGCATGGTTATTGTTAACTTGGCCCAGCCCATGGCGTGCCAGAATGCAACTAGCGAATTTGTTGTGACAAAATGCAATTAATAGTCGTGATTCTGGCCGAGATCAGTACAGTTTGATTAACGCTAATTGCTGCCTGGCTTTTACGCTGTGCACTTACAGTTACCCGAGTACATCAAGAGCGCAAGTGCCGCCAAACACAATTTTGATTTGGTGAAAAAACAAAATATAGTGAGTGCTGCTAATGAATGAACCTTGTGACTGTTGCCTCTGGGGGCATCATCGTCATCGTCATCGTTGTTGTTATTACTTCATTAAAAGCGCATTAATAGCGATGCCGACTGCTCTTCACTTGTTCGCTCTTCGATTTGTTTAAATCAATAATGAAAACAAGCTACACACACACACACACACCAACAAAACAAAAACGAGCTTTGAAAAAAAAAAAGTAAAACAACAATGAGCACTTTTTTTTCTGGTCAAGAAATGCCGATCCCATCCCGTACCACTCGCACAATGCCGATAAATTAGAAAATAATGCGAGTCCATTGTTCGATTGCTTTGTTTCATTTAAGCGCTTTTGTTGTTCATCGAGAGCTTCGAACTCGCCACTCGGCGGACCTGTGAGCCCTGAGCTGCGAGCTGTGAGCTGTGAGCTTCTCCTCTTCTAGCCCCCTTTCAGACCCGGCATAATCCCCGACCCTGACCACTGCCCCATTCACCTCCACACTCTGATGGCTGATGGGAAGCAAAACACACACAAATATTGTTCAACACATCTCTGAGCTATTCTGATGCCCTTTCAATAATATGGGATTATTCTAATAAAAATTGATGCAAGCACAGGTTCCAAGTGGAAACAATGTTTGTAACTAAATATTTATTAGATTAACTTGTTTTTAGTATTTTTCATTGCTTTGTGTTATAGATAATGCCGAAAAACAAAATCAAGAAACTAGAAAAGGGGTTGCGACGTTTTAATGTAATTTTAAAATGTATCTTTGAGATATTCTTAAGCTTAAAATAAATCATAAAACTTTGTAATTTAGTTATAAAGTAAATGTAAGTAAAGTATTTAAAATTTATCTAAGTAAGGATTCAAAAGTAATCCCTTATAAATGTTAAAATATTGAACTACTGAAATTGGATTTTATTTTTACATACATTCTTCATTTGACTTATTCTATAAATAAAATCTTTACATACAACTTTTATAGTTGTTAAATTGTATAGTAAATGCAAGAATACTTGTTTAAATTTATCTAGAGAAGAATATATTATATTGAACTAATCAAATCTAATTTTATATATTTTACTTTATTCATAATAAATTAAAAATATGATTATGACCATATTCTAGAATGTGTTTCCCATTAGAGTATCTCCGTATTCGCCTGAGAGCATTATCATATTTTTTGTAGCTTGTATCTTTTATTTAACTAGTCCCAGTGTCTTTGGGGCTACACGTTTCTTGAATGAAGCTGATTACTCAAATTTTGCTTTGTTTACGATTCGTCAAGGCATTGATGAGGCATAGAGGAGAGACAAAAAGTGTGAGAAAGAGAGACAGAAGAACTGTATTCGCCAAGTTAACGCCAAAATGTTATTAAATATTATTAGTGATCAACAATGGGCAACAATTATGTGGGCACCTTCTCTGCTCGCTTTTGAGCTCTTCTCTCTTATGTATGTATATCG
This sequence comes from Drosophila niveifrons, assembly GCA_035046325.1. Lineage (NCBI taxonomy): Eukaryota > Metazoa > Arthropoda > Insecta > Diptera > Drosophilidae > Drosophila > Drosophila niveifrons. The sequence continues at coordinate 37,176,722 of JAWNOC010000052.1, forward strand.
GCGGGTATACATATATAGTGTTATTGTGTCTGTTCTCTGTTGTCATTGTTTGGTGAGATTTGCTCAGGTCCAGTTACAGTTATAATCCCTAAGCTATTGCCAGTTACAACAGTTACAACAGCTGTGGCGTTTAACCCATTGATGAGATCAAACCAACAAGAGACTGTCAGACAGACACACAGACAACCCAGTTATCAATAAAAAGTATTTCTATATCTGTTTCTATTTCTATTTCTGTTGCTGTTGCTGTTTCCATTGCTTTCTAACTGCTTTCTTTTTGGATTGTCGCAGCAGCTGGCGCTCTGCAGCATCGACAACGGTCTCAGTCCATTGTGAGACGAATGTATGGTATTATCAGACCCTTCTCCAACTCCAACCATGCTCAACTCTATTTAGCTCCTCTCTACTCAATTCTCCCCTCTGTCCAGTTGCTGTACGGGTTATTTGTTCGGGCCAGTTGTCGGCAGTAAGCAGTTAAGACCCTGACTGGCTGCCTGTTGTCTGCTTGCATTTCCGTTTTTGTGTTGCCAAAAAAATGTAAACAGTTTGCATTGTGCGTAATCCCCGCACAGCTTTGAGGCCCAATTGCGTTATGTAATCTCTTTGCCCCCTCGAGTCGAGCCAACGAGGAGTTAATTATGTCATAATAGCAAAGATCTCGATTGTCGACTACACGAGTTCTCTTCTCTCTCTCTCTCTCTCTCTCTCTCAAATTGCGGCAGTTGTTTCGATGGCCAGCACGCGACGTTCCATTGGAGCCGCAGCTGTGGCTCGAGCTCTCGATGTGATACAGCTCTAGGCTCTTTAGAGCGTGCCTAAGTCTTGTCAGAGCCAACAATTAACTTCCTGCTCTATTTGCACAGAATGCAATGCGAAATCTCTTCATTATTTAATACAGATTCAACAGCGGATTTAGAAGCCTTTCTTTTCACATTACTGAAGTTGTGTAAATACTTCGATTTCTTTGGCTTGTGATATAAACACATACATCTGTATTTAACCATCTTCAAAAAGAAATGTGTTTTGTAATCACCCAAACAAAAACAAATTTAGCATTAGTGAGAAAAAATGGTAGACATGAAAATGTTGACCTTGTGAAGTAAATTTCAATTAAAACATATTTTAAATATTATTCGTTGCCAAGGTTAGAGCAAGATAAAATTATTAACAACATTTATTAAATTATAATTTTGCACCAAATAACATAATTATATTATTTGCTCTTTTCATATTTATTTAAGCTTTTCAAAGGCCTCCCAAACAAACAATTTTATTTAATGTTTTTTTTTTAAATGCATATTTATCTATTTAATAACAAAATTTTCAAGCATCGGCCTTGAAGAGCCTTACCAATTATGTCACTCAAATGTTTTTCATATTTTTTATCTCCTCCCTTTTTCCAACACTCATCTTAATCATCGCTGCTTGAGAGCAACTTGAACAATGTCAAAGTGACAAATTTTTAACAAATTAATAAAAGAAAAAAAAGAAACATGAATTAATCGTTGTGTGGCACACCCCGCCACCGCAGACACCGCAATCATCTGAAAACCACATTAGCATTGGGCAGATGAGCACCACAAATCAAAGGCAGACATAAGAGATGAGATGGAGGGGGAGGGAGGTGGTTTCTATTTCTTTTTTTCTTCTCATTTTGAGTGGCTCGCAACATGCTAATAAAATACAAATTGACGATAAAATTATTACAAATTTATGCAAATATTTGCAGCGAGCCACCCTAACCAGCAAATCTAAATTAATGGGCAAACACTTCACGCGAGTCTCTGCGCAAAACTGGGGAGTATCGCCTAGGACGGATCACATGGTGGTGTTGCTCCTGTTCCTACTCCAAATGTTGATGGCGGTGGTGGTGGGTTAGCTTATGATTCGGGGCAATAATTTATACGCCAATGCGCACGCGGATACGTTAGAGATGTGAAATGTCCTGCTGCGCGTAAACAGGAAACAAATTACGCTCGAGAGCAGTTATGAAATTCCATATTGCTCGGCTGCCTTCTTCCTCTACTACTTGTATATATATCCATATCGTCTCACTGGACAGGAACAATAATGCATTAGACAGCCGCATTTATTGCCACGCAGGATGCTCAGAAGGAAGGATACTTCATCCACGGCCAAGTGATGATTCACCCTGGACGACAGTAGCTTAACAGCTAACGGCAGGCGTTCCTTCAGACGCACGTGGAGTCCAGGATGCGCCGCGCCTCAAATCCTCTATAGTCTCTATAGTCCATTGTCATGTGAACACTGGACGCCCGCCAGCAACTTGAACCCCTTAGCCTCTGAAGCGCGCAATGCTTTCATGTTTCACTAGCTGCAATTTAAAACATTTCAACAAAGCTTTTTTATACTCAAAAGTATTGTAATTACTTCAGCAAGGCGACTATAATCATTTTGTATACACAAATTATTGTATTTTATGAATATGTTTGAAATATTTAAATGGTAATAAGTACTAAATACAAATGAGGTCTATACAAACTAATCAGCAATAAATATATTTCAACGAAACCATTAACTTTAAGTTTCAGCACATCTTTTTTATTACCGAATTGATTGCTGAACAACTGCTATATTTGCATTATTTATACTTTTCCATTATATTTAATGTATTCGTTTTAATTTCTCTATTTGTAATCTCAATACTAAGCAAATTTGTAGGATAAACAGTAATAAACAATATATTAAATTAATGAAGTTTCACGTTGGAAATATATTTCTGTATTTCATAATTTGCTTAGCTTTTCTTTTTATTTTGTATTAGTACCTCCTAAACGTTGATAATTTTAAATGATATTTTATGTATTTCTTCGAAATCTAAATATTAATACAATTCATTGAACAATCAGTCATAAATACAAGTAATTCACTGTCGTTAACTTGTCTTGTTATTGATAAATTTATTGTTCAACCGCTACAATATCTGCGTAACTATATTTTTTACTACTTTCTTGCTTTATTATTGTATTTTATGTATATTTTTAAATCACTTGTTTTTATTACTAAAAAAAAATAATCTTAAAATCTAAATTTATAGCTTAAACGGTGTCAAATAACTTACAATTAATTCACTGAGTTTAACTTGTGAAACATTTAATACCGAATTTATTGTTTAACACAGGCATTGAATTGAACAATTACCAAAATGTATTACAGTGGCAATTACAGCCGAGTAACTTTGTCAAATTGAGTTGTTTAAAATCGCGCCATCAATCAGAACTCGTTTTACCTCCCGTCAACTTATTTGAATGATCCTCTCACACGGATCGTCAATCGGGCGTAAGTATTCTGGCAGCACCACATGGACACTTGGCCGTCCAGTTTTGGCTCATCAATCGACGTCAGTCGACGTCATAGAGGGTTGTGCCAGGCTAAATAAACCCGCAACCGCAACGTGCCACACAGCGGTGGCCACAGTGTCGCTGACGTTGATGTTGAAGCGCAAGTTGAGGCAGAAGCAGAAGCTGAAGTTGACTGTGTTGATGTCGCCAGGTCGCTCCTTGCTCGTCTGACAAATGAAATGTCTCGCACCTAATCAAATTTTGTTCAACTGAATGCGCATCACAGTTTCCGCTGCTTATTATGCAAATGCCAAAGAGGAGTCTCTCCTCTTTTCTCATTCCTCTCTGTTCACGTTGCTGCTGTTGCTGCTGCCACACGCAAATCAGTCGCGTCGAGTTGCAAATTTATCATCATTTAATTTCCATTTGGCGTCGTGCCATGTTAATGACGTTGTTGACAACACTCGAGAGCGCACCGAGAGCTCACCCAGCGCGAGTCTCGAGACGAGCAATCGGCATCGCTGTTATCCTTGCACTGCACTGCTCTGAGCTGCATTTGCCATTTCACAATTTCACCATTTAGGAGTTGCCTTTTAGCATCTAGCATCTAGCATTTTGCCATTTTGCTTTGACGCGCCCTGACAAATTATGTCCCAGTTGGCATCACTCATACGCCTCGTGGGCCTCGCTCACTCACCACAAGCAAAAGCAACTTGGCTGCTTTGCTGCTGCTCATTTGCCTAAGTGCGCTGAGTATGCGGCGAGGCTTTTAATTAATTGTTAGCAGCGACTTATTGACGGTCTGGTTGGTTAGCCTTGTTGCCCATAACAACAACAACAACAACAACAACAACAAGAACGACAGCAACACACAGCGACAACGACAACGACAACGATGGCAACAACCACTGCGACAAAAAAATGTCAAACTAGCACTTAAAAGCCGCCACGCTTTGCTACTTGTCAACCACGCGCCACCCCCAACAATATGCTTCACGTCCAGGCAGCACAACCAAGACCATAAATTACATTAGCCAACAAAATATTGATATCATTAGTATTAAGATAGTAAAATAATTTCTTTAAATTAATATAAAATAAGAACAAATATTTTCCGAAATAAATATAGAATTTTAGGAAAATTTATTGATAATATATTCGCCGCTCTTAAATTTTATATTTATGATATTTACCTTTATATGTTTGTATAACATTTATTTATATTTATTGATACATATTTTTTGTTCACAGTTCTGCATGTATTTCTTCTCATGAAAAAGCTTTTCATTATTTATTGTTTTTATTTTTTTTTGTCATTTTCATTTATCATTAAACTTACTTATATATTAAATGATCACAGCTCCAAATGTATTTTTAATCAGGAAAATAGCTTTAAATTACTTAAATATATATATATATATTTTTTTTTTTTTAATTCAACAAAATTTTGTTATAGCTATTTTTAATTTCGTTTGACATTTAACTTCCTTATTTCATAAATGAATATCACACTAAATACTTTCATATTAATGTAGCCTCATAAAATGTGTACAAATGTAATGCATAAATTTGTAAAATATTTTTGTTGACTGTTTCACATTTGTTTGAATTTTAAAACCATAAATACAATTTCTAAATATTACTTCTTTTGTAGCTTAGTGCTTGATGAGGATCGAATATTTGAATATTATTTCATATCAAATTAAATATTAAATAAAATAAAACAAAAATCTATATATTAATTTAACAAATCCAAGTATTTTGTAGCTTAGTGCTAAGCCGGGAATCACCCTTGTTTGCTGTGGAAAATATGAAACAGTTTGACAAAAGCCACCACCCACAAATTAGGCTGAAAAACCAGACGCAGGACACTGGCCTGGGCGATAGACAAGCCGCTCCCTCACCCTCTGCCGCCCCCTCCCTCCACCACTGTCTCCCCTCCGCCCACTGCTGCGTCTGAGACAGAGTCGCCATGTTTAGCCACGGGGCATGTTGAAAGCGTAACGGCAACAGCTAACGCCAACTGCTTCTTGACCCCTTTGCAGCATTTGCTTGGATCTTGTTGTTGTTGTTGTTGTTGTCAATGTTGCTGCCATCGTTGTTGTTGCCATTGCCAGTTGTCGTTGCTGTTGTTGCCCGTTTATGGCAGCCAACCTTCCATGTAAAAACGATACGTGTTGCCTTCGACCTCGCAGCAATAATTGTAGCGAATTGTATCACCTTTATGCTAATCCGTTTCGCTAATCCGCCGGATTAGCGTTTCGCTTAAAAAAAAGACGACAAACGAAAACAAAACGAAAACAATTTGGAAAAACAGCGAAAATCAGACACCAGACGACCAAACGATGACGTCGCGACACTCTGTGGTTAATCCGGGTACATCGGGGCAGGTAAAAAAGTACTCACTGCGGCCCACTCGAATGGGAGTGAGCGAGACGGAGACACTGAGAGAGAGAGTGAATTGTGAGAATTAGTGATATAAAACACGTCAAATTGCACACTCCTTTTGCTTTACGTTGACGGCGACGGCGAGACGCTAATCCGCCAATAAAGTCGTAAAAAAAAGAGAAAATATTATAGCCAGCGATTTTGTTTTTGTCCTCGTCCTTTGTTTTGCGAAATTATTTTCGTACACATATCCCCGAAACGGGGCTATATAACTTATATGGCATATAGATGTCGCAGTCGTAGGATACAGGGGCAGGGGCAGAGAACGGGATTGAGCCCAGTCATAAAAACGCATTCTGCTCTCACAAATGGTTCAACTGAAATGCGGAATTGCAATGGAGCCATGCGGAAGATGTCGTGGATCTGTTTGGGACTAGTTGAGATTAAGTTAACTAGAGAGATTAACCGAGGGAGTTGACATCCATTGATGACTCTGAATGAATAAACTCTTGAGATAAAATTGGCTACATGGATTAACTGAGGGAAAGGACTTCCGTCAATGAAACTGACTAAGTCTTGAGATTAAAGACTCATGGAATAGACTTCCTTCCGTTAATGAAAGTGAATAAAAATAACTTCATAATTAAGGGAAAACTAGAAAGTGTATATTAATTAGACTCATTTCTTTTAGATATAAATGGATTTCAGCAGGTATAAAAAATAAAAGTATACATGTGGCAACATAAATTGGAAGGTTGGTCTATAACATTTTTCAATTTAAATTTTGAAATATAAATAGGTATAAAAAAAGTTCAAATAAACTATGGACTAAAATTATATAAGAATAAAACTAGAAATGAAATCATCTTTAATATTTTGTTTTGGAAGATCATTAAAGTGAATAAAGGTATGTTGTTTATACATTTTTGATGTTAAGTGATCAATGTGGTATATCACAATGATCCCTTTTTCTCATTTTGATAACCCAAATTGAGAGTTCAAGCGCCTTGCTACCCTCTCGATGAGTGTGTGTGTGTGTGTATGGGTTATATTAACAACAGCTTAGCCTAAAACTCATTCTTTATATAATTATTCAATATCACGTCAATGGAAAGTAAATATTTGTGAAATTTATAACGCTAGTAGAATTGAGAATGAGGCACAAAGAATAAAGCAACAACAGCAAAACAAAAGTAAACAATATTTGATATTTTAACACATTTCAAACACGCCACAACACAACACCACACAAACACACACACACACAATCGCAAACTCACATACACACAGCGGGAATCGATTGAAAGACAATGCAAGTGGATTTATTAATGACCGCAATTATTCTTATTATTATTACAAGTTAAGATCGATACAAACAAAATAAAAAAAGAGCAGAGGAAAAAACAAAAAAATAATAATGATAGAAAAACGCGTTGATTTCTACGATGCTGCGAGTTGAGCTGTCCATGGGATCTGTGTGTATGTGTGTGTGTGTGTTTGCCGTCTAAGATTTCAATGGCCTAGGCCCCCGTTGCGCCCTAGACAAAGGCCCCACATAGCCAAAGAGAGATGCCCCTCTGCCCTAGGCGAATCTGGCGACTTTTGTTTGCCTATATCGTATCCCCTATATCATTGTTGGCCAAGGCGTTAAATAAACAGCGCATTAATCAATAGAAATTAATACAGCGCCAAATAGTTGTATAATACCTCAAATATCTCCCCATCCTTCTCTCTCTCTCTCTCTCTCTCACACACTCTCTGTTTGTGTGCAAATCAAATTAAAGTTTTTCAAATAACAACAACGAAAAAATGAGCAATATTTTAGGTACAATATTTACTTTGTTGTCTGAGAAACACACGTGGATTTAGGTTGATATTGATTGTTAGAATTTGCTAGATTCTAAATGTTCTATAATTGAAGTGCTGAATTCGGAAAAGATATTTATTTTGATACGTGAACGCAAAGTAATAGAAAATAGTAATATAAATATTTTATTTTATAGGTATTTATATTTAAAAAGAAATGTTAAAATTTTGAGTGAATTTCAAAAGTTTTAGTAAAATATCTTTATAAAGTAATTGTTCTCTACAGAAAATGGTAAAAATGATCGGTGTACATAAAAGTAATATAATTTTTATTGCTAATGAATTAAAAGTCATTATTATTATTTTTTTTATTGATGTTTATTTTAACTAAGAAGAATTTGAGTGTCTTGAAAGTCCTAAAGAAAAATAGCTCTCAATAGGCATTGAATGATTATATTAGTGCCCCATTCAGCTGCAAACAAATATTGCTTTGATCTCATTGAGTTCGATTTAGACACGAACAAATAGCCTTAGAAAAGTCTGACTTTCTTTTTCTGTAAAGATATTCTCTAAAGAGAATTGCTGCAAATGCCAAAAACGAAAGTAAAAAGAATGAAAGTTTTTTGTTTGCCATTTTAATAAATGTCGTTTTTTTATTAATTTTTAAATATTTTGTAATTTTCGTCTTAAGTATTAACGCTTTTGTTTTCGCTTTTCATTAATTTTAATACAATTAATAATACATTTACGAATGTGTTTTTTGTTTCTTATATATTTTTTTTGTGTTTTTGTTTGTTTGTTATATAATTTTTGGGCTGTGTTTCGACTCTATAACGAATGGGGGCAGAATATTTACAATTTGTGTGTGTGTGTGTGTGTGTATTGTGTTTGTTTTTCGTGGAAGGGGTCACAGTACTCGTAACTAGGATATGAGAGTTTGGTGCTGATAAAAACAACAAGGAGCACACGCTTAAAACTAAATAAAATTAATGTACAATTAGGTTCGCAAATAAATTATCGATATTCTTTATAGATAATGTGTGTGTTTAGCATCATTTATAATTATTATCGTATTTATTTGTTAGAAGGTTCTGCTTGTTATTATTATTATTTTATATTATTGGCTAGGAATGTTTTCTTACGAATTTCTTTCTTGTGCAAAGATTGTACTAGACTTTTGCGAGCGTTGCTTTCATAGGGCTTCTTTAGATACATACAAATAGTAGTATAGTAGTTAAATAGAGTTTTAATCGAGAGAACTACGCGTACTAGACTTGGCTTACTTAGAGCTTTTAAAGATTTAAAACCAATGGATCACTTTGGGAACGCTTCAACAATGCAAATTGTACTTTTACTCTGGGACAGTTGGACCTTCCCCGATCCGAACCTAATACAGCACCGGCACCGGCCGCCTCAACGCACTGTCCATCGACCCATCCATGCCATTGGGCGTGATGGTGCCCGGCGACGAGCCAGGCGACGATGTCGAGGATGAGGTGTAGAGACCAGCGGCGGCAGCGTTCGCAGAGTGGGCGGCATACAGCGATGGCGCCGAGATGCCCGAATAGATGCCGGAGTAGAAGCTGCTCAGTGACGTTGGTGGCAACTGTGGCGCCTGTGCTTGGGCCGCCTCCAAATGCTTGTGTGTCTGTGCATTGTTGGCCGCGGCACTCTGATGCAACTTTGACAGCGCGAGCGGATCAAAGCCGGTGAAATAGGGCACCGGATACGGCTGATCCAGATGATGTGAGGGCGCGAAGTACGGGGGCAGCTGATGGAATGGATTGTAGCCACCGGCCGCTGGTCCCGCTCCACCACCGCCCAGCTTCTGTTGTGCCATATTCATGTTCATGTTCATGTTCATATTCATGTTCATGTTGCCCTGCATCTGGAGAGCACCCTGTGGACCGCCAGCCAATGGGTTCTTGGGCTTGCGACGTGGACGATACTTGTAATCCGGATGCTCCTTCATGTGCAGTGCACGCAAGCGTTTCGCCTCATCGATGAACGGACGTTTCTCGCTCTCGGCTAGCAGCTTCCATTCGGCACCCAGACGCTTCGAGATCTCCGAATTGTGCATCTTGGGATTATCCTTGGCAATCTGACGACGTTGCAGGCGCGACCAGACCATAAAGGCATTCATTGGCCGCTTGATGTGTCCCTCCTGGCCGGGAGATGTGGCCAGGCTGTGCATGGAGCCATTGCCGCCACTGCCAGCGCCAACGCCTGCACCATGTGTGCTGGCCATGCCGAGACCGCCGCCCATGCCGCTGCTGCCGAGGCTGCTCTGGCTGCCCAAGCTGCCGGCGGAGCCAATGGAGCTGTTTGGCGAGAGCGTTTGCTGTGCGGCAACGGCGTTGTGCATGTGATGGGCCATGTGGTGGCTCATGTTGCTGGCAGCCTGACCGCTGACACCGCCGGGACCAGCGCCCGGTGAACCGCCCATGGCGGCCAGACTGGCGGCCAAACCGCCGCTTTGGGAATAGTGCAGCACACGCTTAATATCCATGTCCATGCTGGGACTGAGCTGAGCGTTGCCCAGACCCTGTGAGGCGTAATCGCCGGGCGAGGGCAGCTCGAGGCCCTGGCCGGGACCCAAGTGGAAACCGTAGTTGGGATGTGATGATAATGTAGCCATTATGTTATCGTTTGCTTATCGCTTTGTCACTTGATATTATTGTGTATGAACCGTAGTGTCTTTCACTCTGTCTTGTTCTCTTTTTGTGTGTCACTTCACTGTATTCACAATGTTTCTCTTCGTTGTTATTTCTGTATATTTGTTTTTTTATTTTTGTATTTACTTGTGCTTGCGTCTGTCTCTCAGTTTTGCAGTTGCTTTTGCTATTGCTCTTGCTGCTGCTTCTGTTCGGCTCAACAGCTACACACTGACTGATTTGTCTGCGCAATAATTGAGACTGACACGACTACAGTCAAATCCAGTTTTTCCTCTGCCAACTCCACCACAGCCATCCGCTCTCGCTGTCGCTCTCGTTCGCTCTCACTTGCCAGCAGACCAGCAGCCACAGCAGTCGCATTCAACCCTCGGTCCAGGTAATTGTATGCGTTGAAGCGAGATGGCAACCAAGTCTTGTCGTTTGTACCCGCATACCTGTGCTCACACGCACGCACACTCATTCACCCATACACGCATGCTTTTGCTCTTGCTCTCGCTCTCACTTACTCTCTGCTGCTGCCGCTGCTGCTGTTGCTGCTTTGTTACGCTGTTTGTTGGCTTTGTTCCATTGGCTCCTTTATATCGGCCGCCTTGTTAGTTGTAGTTGTTGCCCATTGAGGGGTGTGTTCAATAGAATAACTGAATAGCAGCCAGCAACAACAACAACAACGGCAACGACAACGACGACGATAATAACAACAGTTCGCTCACTGTTCGTTGTGTTCGGCTCGCTTCGTATTTAGTCGTCGTTGCCTTGTTAGTAGTTTTTTGGGCTGCGCTGCTCCCATTTTTTGCGGCAGCGACCTCATTTAAAGCGCCCGAAACTCCTACAATCTCTCGTATCTCTCACACTCCTGTCTCTCTGCTTCTTCCTCTCTCTATCTCACTGACGCGCTCTCCGCATTGTTTGGTCGCTCTGTCCCGTTCTTTAAAATTGCATTGATTTTTGCGCACACAGTGGGCACACAATTTCCGCTATTGTTTTGCCTGGCGCTGCACTTCCGCGGCATGTATTGTTATTTGTCCGAAGAGAGCTTCCAAAGTGTGAGCGCTAAAACGCATACGCTCAGAGAGCGTATGTGTGCGTGTGTGTGCGTGTGCCAGTATATGCAACAGTGTGCGTGGCCCGTTGGCTTTGCCTTTTCAGCCAATCACAATGGCGCCTTGGTGTGAATTTTTGTATGCCCTGGCCATTGTGGGTGTCTGTGTGGCTCTCTGTGCTTGTGTACTATATACAAGCCGCACATACTACATACAATGTGGAAACTCTGAATGTATGACTATGCGTGTGTATGTGTGTGAAAAGCACATTTTAGTTTGTGAAAAGAACATGGAAACACGCTTTCCATTCTCTGCTGTTGTTCGTTTCTTTCTTTTTTGCGCACGAAAGGATATTACTGCAATTATTTACTTATTTGGTAAAGAAAAGTGGAAAAGCAAAAGCGACACAATGCGCCACACAAACACAATAACAAAAAAATAAAACGAGACGAGAAATGAAAGACGAGAAAAACGCTCTGAATGGCTAGCCAAATTTATATACACACACACGAACTTATGTACTTATAAACTTTACCTATGTGCAAGTGATGGAAAGAAAGAGAGAGAGAAATAGAGAACCAAAGCCTTTGATTGCACAATGCACATCAGAAAAATACACAAAATGAAGTGTTTTTTTTGCCTCAAGGAGCACAATATGCTCTGTCTCCTAATCAATTATAATGAGTAGCATAACTGAAGTATCTTTATTATGCAAGCGTCTTACAATAATAACATGTAATAATACATGTCTCTCACCTGTATTTGGCTGTTGTCCAAGCTGAACTACCCTTTGACGTGAAGGGCATAAAAAGCTTTCAGCGCTTTCAACGTTTCCTTTGTGCTGCCCACCGAAAAAAGTATAAATATGGCAGGACGAAAAAAAAGAAAAACTGTTGATGTGTTGTGTAATGGAAAAAGTTTTGTTCGCCTAGCGTTTTGCTTTCTAACCATTCTACTTTTCACTTAGCGCACAACCAGAAAACGCAGAGGGAAAGGGAAGCGAAGAAAGCGAGGGGCAGAGTTAAGAGAGGAAGACAGACTTTTGCTTTTTGCCATACGCATTTCGCATTTAGCATTCAAATGTTGTACGGTCTGCGAAGGGGGAGCTGTGGGGTGTGTCATAGAATAGTTACCGTTTTGATATATATACATTTTTTTAGACGTTTCACTTTTATAAAAATTGAGAAAGGGTCTATTAAGTATGTCGAAATTGAAATGTGTTTAAGACGCAAAAGAAGACAACTACAACCCTTTGAAATATAAACATAAATAGTATTTTAAATCAGCAACAATATTTGAGTCGATTTGGCCGATTGTCTGTATATTTGATATGTCCATAGTTTTAATATTATATAAAATATTCTGTTATAAATATTATGAAATATATTCATACTTCAGATTTCAAACCGATAAAAAACTTATCATAGAAGATATTAAAGAATGAATGAAGTGTAAAATTCTAAAGAAAAATTTATTTAATAATAGAAGTTTATTCATTAATTTGCATTATATATATAAAGTAAAGGGTCTATTAAAGTCGATACTTGCTTCTGGCTTTCTTACATTCATTACTCTATTTTTCACCGGTTTTTTATTATTTTGTTGGTGTGACAGCATAACAACATGACAAGGAGGCAGTCAGGTGTTGTGGGTGCTTATGAGCACTCAATTTCGAGAGTCCAGAGTGTGCCGTGTGCACAGTGCAGTGTCCAGAGGTGAAAGAATAGAATTCAACAGTGTAATTATGAAAAACATTATGATAAATTTCTAACCCTAGCACCTTCAACGTAACCCTTTATTTCCTGAGGATTTTTTCATTTGCTTTTCTCTGACGCATTCTACTCTCTTTCATTCGCATTCTCATTCTCATATTCTTTCTCAATTCATTCATTCTTCACTCTCCGCTGCATTAAAATCCCGAGAGTCGCGCGCTCCATTGTTTGCCATCTGTTGTTGTTGCTGTTGTTTGCCTCGTTTTGTTGTTGTTGTTGCTGTTGTTGTCGTTGTTGGCATTGTGAATTTTTGAATTGTGAATTGGGGCTGCGAGTCTGGTTGGTACAAATACAATTTGGGTTTTTTTATTTTTTTTATTTCCTTTTAAATTAAATTCCCGAACAATACGACAAATGTGATAATAACAATGATCATAAAGATAAACAATGGCAAAACAAAAGGCAAAAGTCTGCAAGTCTTTTATATCAATTAAATGAGGTTAAATTGTGTTGACTTTCAGCATTAATTGAATCGTTTTCAATCAGCCTCTGCCCACTACATACGCGTATTTTTATTATACATTAATCCATATTCATTTCGTACACTCTGAACTTGATTCTACATAGAGTATTCATCGCACCTGGCAAATACACTCTCCAAAACTATTCCAACTTGCATTTTCTCACGTAGTCATGTCCTTTTCTTCATTTTGCAGTTTCCCATTTACCATTCACCATTTACCATTTCTCACTGCCCAATTTCCATTCCTTTTTCCCATCACACCCACCACACACACACTAACATACGCATTTGATTACATTTTCCTAGGCATATGTACGTGTCCATTTGATTACTTAACAGATTTTGCGCTTTTCACGTGTCATTCGAGTTAAGAGCATTTGGCATGCACACGAAATCTACACACACATATATCTTTGCATTTTCCACCATTTCTTTTCCTTTTGCACGGAAAAATGAAAAATTATGCTGTTATTATGAACATAGAGTGTAGCTAGCATTCATTTTGAATAATCAACATGTTTTTTGGCTAGAAAGCATACATATATTTAAGACATTTCTATTTATAGATGATTTAATTTTAATGACTTGAATATTTGTGCATACAAAGCTACAATTTATGATGATTTTATCTTAAACTTTGCGCAATAGATTTTAGTAAAAAAAGGAAAAGGAATAGGGAATATTTCGAAGTGAGACTAATATATTATGCAACATGCCTTATTTCACAGAAATAAAATTCACTATGCTAAAAATTTGTTAAAAAAAATATGTATTAGAAAATTATATCTGATTTTATATTTCATTTAGCAGAAGAATATATATTATATTATTTGTATTTATTTAAGTTCCGAAACTACAATATTTTAGAATATTTTATTTAATAATGCTATAATTGCATGCTAAAATTGTTAATGACTGACAAAATTAATTAAAATTATCTTAAGATTAATTTTGGAATTTTCAAAATTAAAACACTAAGTTACAAATGAAACATATTTTCTATTTTTTAGTCTACTTTTATGAAAAATTTGTAAGCCAAATCTTTGCCACAAATTATATAATTATCCTCAAATTGCAATTTCATAGAAATGTATTCGGAAGATGCCAAAGGAACAACTCGCTTTGTAAAGTGAAAATTCATAATAGTACCGCCCATAGATATAATAGAATTGTGGACAATCTTTAGGGTTATATAGTTCGACTGTTGTTTAGTTCTGGAGAAAAAAAGAACAAAACTCGCAATAGCCAAGTAACTATCCATATAGAGCTCATCCCATTAGAACTAAACAGGCCACGTTCCAGACAAAGAGCTGAGAGGAAAAGCAGAGCAAAGGATCGAAGAGGAGACAAAGTCGTAGTCAAAGCCAAAGCATTGGGAGGTCGCATGTGCCAGTCATCGGACTTCCGTTCGCCATTCACCTGTGATTCGACCTGGTCGAAACGAAGCTGGTCAATTGTGCTGTCTCAGCATCAGCATCTCCCCGACATATCTCCTGACGTCTCCTCACTGCAGCCGAGTCCTTTTGTCTCCGTTTATTGTATGCAATTCAACGGAACTCGAATTGTGTTTGTTGCCCAATGCTGCAAATTGTTTCAGCAAAGGCAAGAAAAAAAAATCATCAACAACAAAACAACAACGAAAACAAAATAAATCGCAACAATAATAAATAATAAATGCATTTTGTTTACATTGTGCATTGCAGCATTTCCGTATTGGCCGGAAATGCTTCACCCGCCCTAGACAATTAACCTTTTTGCTTTCGCAAATCTACAAAAAAAAAGAATAGAGAAATAATAAATGAAAGGGATCATAATTTGGTCGAAACATGTGTAAGCCCACATGTAAAGTCAGATGAGATTTACACGAGAGAAGTGTGAGAATCTGTGTGAGAAGTTCTCGCCCTGGGAAAAATGCAAATGCAAATGGAATTGGAATTAAAATTGGAACTGCGATTGCAATTTGCTTAAGGAGCTGTCAGAGCTGTTAGAGCGTAGGATATCGATGGCACTCATAAGGCATGCTCGATTTGAGCTCATTAGACGCGACTCCCTCCTCACTCCCCCTCGCTCCCAGCAGCCATCTACTAGATGTCATAACAGATTAACTAAGAAATGCCTCGGGTATAAAATTATTGCATGGATCGCATCGCTTTTGTTCACAATTCTCGCAGACCACCTCAAGCCACTTGGCTAAACGACCTTAATTTCTCAATCATCGCGAGAAAATAAAAAATAAATGAGAAAGGGTTGCAGTCCAAATGCTTTGGCTAGGGGAAAACAGGAGCCACTTGAAAGCGGCCGGAATTCATCTTAAGTTTCCGTCATGTAATCGAAACGGGCCACTTAAGAGCCGAGATTTCTTTATGCACACACATTTTTCATTTTCATTTCTTTTTCTACGCTTTTGCATATCTTGAGCTTTAGGGGTCACTTTTAGGGGTTGGTAATGAATGCATCAAGTGCTTTGGTTTCTTCTAATTTTTGTTGTCGCTCAGCTCGCAAAACGTCGCCGCCACAAAGTGGCCACTCGATGCGACTTCTGGAGTGCAGTTTCGTTTTTTTTTTTGCTTTTGCCTTCTCATTTTTGCCCAGGCTCCGAATCCCGAATTTCCGCAACACGAATCCCACGGTGTGTGTTTACGACCAACAAGCACAGTTGGAACGATGCCCGATGCTGAATTAGCTGCCCAAAAAAAAAAAAAAAAAAAATGTGAAATAAAAGTGTCAAAATTCAAAGTTGCTGCGGTTTTGCCTCGAGGCATCATCCAGACCAGATATTCTATCCAGAGAGTGGGCGTGGTAGTGGGCGTTGTCAGCAGGCAAACAGGATTCGACACGTGGTGAGGCCTGTCAAAGTCAGAGCCACAAATTTTGAACACCACAAAGTGTTGACAATCACTTTGATATAAAATTCATAATTACGAAGTGAAAGAGAGAGAGAGGGCGACGAGAGAGAGAGAGAGAGAGAGAGAGGGAGAGCGAGTATCTCCCTAGTCGAGCAGACTTTGCTGTGGCTTCGTGTAATTAATTTCACTCATTTGCTAAATGGGTTTGGTTTTGCTGATGCAGTTGGCAATAGTCAAAGGGTTTTATTGCGCGTGTTTAATGCTGTCAAAGATCAAAGCGCAATTTCAGCTACAAGGAAAATCGCTTCGACACCCAACAACAACAACAACACCAACAACAAGTCCACAATCCATCCAATTCCATGGAGTGGGTGGGGTCCATTTTGTTTGGTTTGTTTGTGTGCTTTCTTTTGGTTTCGCATTTTTAATGCAACTTTTATTATGTTGCGTATTTTCACTCAAGTGATTTGATTTTTCGAATTGAATTTATTTCACGGCACTCACTTAAGTATTTGTATGCATACCTACTATCGCCTTTCAATATCTCATTCAGTCAGCAGTCAAGCAGTCACTCAGTCAGTCAGTCTGTCAGTCTGTCTGTCTTTCGATTGTTGATTTGTTTGTTTAGCGTCTCCCGCGAGACTCAAGTGGCAAAACATTATTTTGTTCAGGAAATTCAATTAAAACTTTGCGGTTTTTTGTTAACACGCCCCCCGCAAATAAACGCCAAGTGGTTTCCAATCAAAGCGAGGCGTATTCTAACACTCAACCAAAAGAATCATTGAAAGGGAAGAGAAAGTTAACAGAGGAGTCGAAGTCAAAAAGCCAGGCAAGGTGTGTTTCACAGTTCAACTGAATAAAATATTAACACTTTATTTTTTATCTTATAACTCTAAACATATATTGTACACACAAAATTTTCAATATTTTCGAATAGTTTATCTAAAATGTGCAATATTTTTATACCTGCTAACAATAGGGTACAACATTGTATCGGCAGGAAATGTGCGAAGATTAAAGATCTTCGACTCTAAGAGAGGTATCATTTTTAATTGTGAGAGAACTTATTATTGTTTAATGCAGATCTAGTTTGCCAAATGAAAATCATAAAAGTTATTCAAGAATTTTTTTCTATATGGTATAAAACGGATGCTGTAATCGGGTCTTTGATAGACAATCTTGTATATTTCTTAATCTATTGTACATTTAGAATATAGTAGCAAATTAATATACCAAATACAATCTTTGGTATAAATAAGTATTATTGCCTTAGATAAATTTGGTACTATTTCTTTAAGTATCATACCGAACTGTTTTGTTTAGAATATATTTTAAAAATGAACGTAGCCGACTTTATATAATAAAGTGTATATTACAATAATCATGGTTGGTAAACATTTCAAATTCTAGCTTCAGTTTAAACTGTCTCCTACACTCGCTGACTCTTGAAAGTTGAAGGGTTTCACTAAGCTTACCAAATATTTATTGTTCAACTTTTCAAGGCTCTCAATAATTCCATTGGCATATAATCGATGAATGATTTCCGAACTGTTTGGCAAGTGCGATTGCAAATGACAGGCGCAGACATTGCAACGAAACCACAAAAATATAACAAATATATTTCAAAAACTCAAATACAAAATATATATTTATTATTTATTTTTGCAAGTTGAAATAGTGTGAAATAATATTGTACATTTTAAGCATCAAATGTGATACTTAAGCATATAAGGATTGGTGTTTTCATTTACTGTTGGTTGACAGCTTTAATAAATCGCCAAATCGACTAAGCTCTTTTTAGGGTTGCCACCTACATCACAGTTTATTTCCTGCGCTTTGACAGTGCAAATCAATAACCAAAAAAAAGCTGAAATGCAAACAGAGTTAACAAAGGTCAAGCCAAACGCGCAACCCTTGCCATTTACACACGCCCACACACACACACACACACACACGCCCACGCACACACTCACACACACCCCTTGAGGCTGTCGAAATAAATTGCAAGCATTTTTTCGATGCTTTGCTTTTATTTGCATAAATAATTTAGTTTAAATAAACTCAAGAAACGCTTCAAACTTTTAAGCAAACATTTAAGAAAAGCAGCTAGAAGAGGACGGAGGGGGAGGAGAAAGAGGAGGAGACGGGGAGTCCCAGGTGAACTTACACCCCATAATTCTTATTTAAATGCGCCATTGATTTGAATACTTTTTTTGCATTTCTCTTTTGGTCTCCCAAAGGACTTTCGTTTTGGGTTTGTTCTCCCAAAGATTTGTCAAGTGTTTGCCCAACGTCGGGCAAAAGAACAAATCCCAAACAATCGCCGTTAGTTAGTTTAAAAGAAGAAAAAATAAATAAATAACAAGAACAAGAAAAAAAATAGGAAAATGTGAAAGAAAAAATCAAAGCAATCAACGGCCCGCGACTGCCGCATTTAAAAGTCATTTGCAACGCCCCTCGCAAGCCGCTAAACGTGCCTCATAAACTGATTTTCCAGGGAAAATGTCCGCCTGCATTTTCCCTTCCCTTCCACTCGTTTTCCATTTTTATTGTTTTACAATGTTTGTATGTGCTGCGTTGAGTAATTAAACAATTTGCCAACTTTCTCGAACAACTCGAACTTGAGTTTTTAGCCAAGTCACGACTTTACGAGTTTACAACGCAGGCGAAATTAACAAGCTGCGATCATGATCGGGATCTTTATGGACATGCCGAAACTCACACGGTTATTTTGAGACTAGAAAGCGCCTGAGGGAGGTCAACCTGAAGAGCCAACTCAAATCCTTGCTAAAAACGAGCATAAATACACAAACACAAAATGGAATATACATACTATTTTGAAAGGAAGTGGGCGTCCTTTGCACCCAAAACGTTAGCCAGCTGCCCCATTAGCGAGCACAATGGTGTGACAACAACAATGCGTTTGCTGGCAAAACATGTGATTAAATTGTCGCTTACAACGAATTCGACACCTCGCCCAGGACTCACTCTATAATTACCGAGCATATTCCGAGCACAGGACGAAACAAACAACTGACGAACAATCGCAGCGAATTGCTTTTTGGCAGTGCATACGTCTAAAAGCCAATTCGGTGATGGGAAAATATTGTCAAAGAATTGCGACAAATATTCAAATGTTGCCCATTGTTGTGATCGTGCAAAGGGTTGCCACCATATCATTAACGCCGCTAGCCGCGCTGTGGTGCCCATTGTGCAACCGCAGGCTCAAGGGTTGCGCTCTCGCTGCAAACACTCTCCGCGCTCTCTGGGAACCGTTAAGCGAACGACGAGTGCAGAAAGCTGACCAGAGCGCTGCTGCACTGAGAGAAATGCAATTCAAAGTGTATTTATAACCATTTTGATTGATATATTATTATACATATCTGAATTAATTTAGATTCATTAAACAATATGTTTACAAGATTCTTAAACAATTGAAAGAAATACATGACGAAAAAGTTCTAAGAGTTGGCAAATATATTATTAAATATATTTATAACCTTCATAGCTCATATATTATTAAATATTTTAAATACATTAAACAATTGCTATACTATTTAATATGTTATGTTTACAATATTCTTCTTAATTCATTAAAAAATTATGAGCAAGAACATTTAGACTAAAAAGATCTTTCAATGCTGCCTAACTTAAATTTCTTTTAGTGGTATTAGGTACATATTTTAGTCATTTCATATTGGTGATTTTAACATCAAATCTGCACTTACACAAATATTTGCTAAGTTTCATCATACTGAACTTTAAACTAAACAACTTTTTTTGCATTCAAGCAAGCAGACAGAAAGAAGAAAATATTGAAAAAGTTGCATTCATAAAAGAAAATATATTTGCAGACTTAAGTTAAACATAATTTTAATCACATCCATACATATTCGATGATTTTTCAACTTCATGAGTCAAAAGTTTCCCTTAAATTTCTCGCCCCTTCTTTTCCATTTCCAAAAAAGTTGCACCTAAATTTCTCGCAGTGCATGCAAGTACTGGCTGGTATCCATGCTTGTCACAGCATGTCCTAAATTGCTCTATTCAGCTGCAATTAAAGTCAAGCTGCGCTGCTGAGCAGCAAGGATTCAAAGGCTTCAAGTGCTAGATCGCTGCTTTTTAACACTTTCAATGGCAAAGCAGCAACAGAGCATTAGCGCAAAAAGGATCTCAATAGAGCTTTCAGTGTTCCCTTTCTGTTCGCAGCAAACAAAAAGGACTAAACGTTTCCGGTGATGCTGTACAAAAATAAAAAAAAAGAATCCCACGCACCTTCGATCGTAGATCGGCGGATCATCATCATCATCATCAACATCATAGTGATCGTCATCATATCGATTTTCGGCCATCTCAAAAGGATCCTTTTGTTTGTGTGCACTTGCATCCTTGTTTGGCAGGACAATGAAAGGTGTCGTGATGCTTCACAACACAGACAGTTGCAATTACGTAATCAAGATGCAGAAGAAGAATGCGCAGACGGATGTTGCCAAGCACACACATAACATATACTGAAGCAGAGAACAAAGAACTCTCCCCCGCACATATCCTTTGTGAAGGATCCATTCGCTGAATGGATTTATTGGCCAGACGTGCACAATAAAAATGGTTATTATCATTCAAATGACGCATTATTGGCACCCTCCAAGTGTCGTTAAGCTGAGTTTTATGATACGCAAACGAATATCAATTAAGGATATACCAACAAGGACATGTGTGTGGGTGGTTGAAACTGCCTTTTATTGCACAGATTGAACAATGTTTCGCTATTGGTTCAATAAAACTTGAACTAACTTTAATCAGCAGACGGCACTTTCGGCACTCATAGATTGTTGTTCTCCATGCTGTCCGACTTGGGTGCGGTGCCAAAGAACTTCTCGTACTCCTGCTGACGACGTCGCGCCCTCAACTCGCGCTCCATTTGCCGCTTCTTCGAGAAACGCTGATGAATGCGCTTCATCTCCTGCACCTCCTTCATCTCCTCCTTCTCCTCGTCGGTCATATTGAGACGCAAGACCAGAGCTCGCCTGCCATCCGACATCGATTGGCTGTAGTGCATAAAGTTCTTCAGACGCTCCGCTGGCGGCACACTTCGCTCCACAACGAGGACAATTCGTGCCCATTGGCGCTGCCACTCGTTGCGGATTTCGGCAATCTTCTGGTACGTGTTGCCCATCATGGCAATCAACATGTTCACCAGCAGCACACTCACAATCACCATGAACAGAAAGAACAGTATCTTTGCCTCGTATTCGTGTTGCGTGGACACCATCGCACCGTAGTAATCCCCAAAGTTGGTCAGCGACATCAGAAACATGGCCACAATCGATTCCATGGGCGAGGGCATCGGATTCGATTCGGCATCCTGATCCTCAGGCGTGGAGGGATTGTCGAAGGTCAAAAAGATGATGTAGAAAGCTTGGGAGAAGCCCATCACAAACACCAAATAGATGGAAACGAATCTCAAAAGATCTCCCATCACCATGCGGTATATCATCACTACGAAGGGACCCACGGTCTTGAAGCCACTGCAAACATGATAAACGAATTACATCTAGATAGGGATAAATATATATATAAGTACTACGCACCGACAGAAGAACAGAAAGTAAGGAGCTGTGGTCAACATGATCACAACTGTCACATGATCATCGATCTCGGTCAGACAGGACACTCGCAGCCAGGGAATGGTCATCATCAGAGCACAGGAAAACAGAAACATGACACGCGATGGAGCTGTCATCTAACGAAAGTAAATAAAGGGTAAGGAAGTTTATTTGAAAGATCAGAATTTAGTAAATTTATTCCAATAAATATTCCTCTGCATAATTACAAGTTTTTTTTTCCACTGCTTTTATTTTCATTTTCATTTTGCTGCACATCAATTTATTATCATAAGCTGATTTAAGTTCATGATATTTATGCAATGCTGATGAAAACAGCATAATGAAAGTAAGACGAAGTTATGAAAGGATTTTCGTTACGATTTTATCAGTATATCATAATTGATTTTTAATTAATGAAATTTGACACGTTTAAATGAGTTGCTCATATTAAATATCAATTAACTTTGTTCCTATACGTATTAAAGTGAACATTACAACTTATTGAAATTTAATAATAATTTTATTAATCTATAAAAACATTATAAAATGTTAAAAGCAGCGTATTACATGCTGTTTGTTTTGGGCTTTCTAAAATATCTATGAATTTATTGAAGTACTTAATATGCCAAAGTTATTGTAATTTTTTTTCTACTACCCACATATCTATATACTTCTTTTTATACCCGCTACCCATAGGGTAGAAGGGTATTATAACTTTGTGCCGGCAGGAAATGTATGTAACAGGTAGAAGGAGGCATCTCCGACCCTATAAAGTATATATATTCTTGATCAGCGTCAACAGCCGAGACGATCTAGCCATGTCCGTCTGTCCGTCTGTCTGTCTGTCCGTCTGTCCGTCTGTCCGTATGAAACATTGGATCTCAGAGACTATAAGAGATAGAGCTATAATTTTTTTTCGACAGCATTTGTTATGTTTGCACGCAGATCAAGTTTGTTTCAAATTTTTGCCACGCCCACTTCCGCCCCCGCAAATCAAAAAAATCAAATAACAAGCGTAATTTTAAAGTTAAAGCTGCGAATTTTGGTATATATAATAATAACAATAGTATTTATGATTCCTGAAAATTTGCTTGCGATCAGATGAAAATTGTGGAAGTTATTAAAGAAACACTTTTGCATGGGCTAAAACGACTACTTACTAGGGGTCTCAAATGCTTTGGCCGACAATCTGGTATCTTTTGCCGTCTATGGTATATTTTGAATGTTAGTACCATATCGTTATACCAAATATACCATTTGGTATATTTTTAGTATTTTGAAGTATTTTTTTTTTTGGCATATTTTGAAAATAATACCGTAATATTTTGCTTTTATTCAAAAGGGGTAGCGGGTATCTCACAGTCGAGCACACTCGACTGTAGTTTTCTTACTTGTTATTTGAGTATTGTATTATATCAATAAAAATATTAAATTTAATTCAAATAACAGATCTTAAATGAATTTACAATTTTAACAGATTATGTGAGATTATTTGTATATTTATCTGATTTTATAAATTTGTAAATGGTCTTAAAATTTGTTCCTCGAATACTTTTCCGATTTTGTAAGTTTAAAAATTCAGTCTTATAATATTCTTATGCTCATTTCTAACTTACCAGATTCTCGATAAACATTTTGTAGCCCAAAAAGCGAGCTTCTCTTAGGGCCACAAGCAAATAGAGTATTGCGCCAACAAAGTTAATTAACTCGGCTATAATGCGTAGCTTGGCCAAATCCGATTCCAGATTCATCAAAGGACACTGGGCATAAGTCTGCCACCAAGCGGGCAAAGTTTCCACCTCATTGGGATCGTAGTACTCAGTGAAATTGAGCCAAAAGGTTTCTAAAATACGTAAATTAATTTTGTTTAAGATCTGCTGGGAAAGTACTTATAGCACTCACTGTATTCGGTGCTGGAAGTGCCTCGCTTCGAATGCTGATTGCCCAACAGACTGCCATTGACATAGAGATCATTGCGAGCGGTGCCATTTGAGGCTGGCAAGGATGTGCCATCCTGATCCTCGTCATCCTCATCTTTGGCCTCGGGACCTGGTCGCAAAATGAAGCTAAACAGCGAGATGAGAAAGTAGAAGGCAAACATGTAGAACTGTTTGTAGAAACGCGACTTGCAGAACGTGTCCCATTTGGTCTTCAGCAGATCGATGACAACGCCATCGAGCAGCTCCAAGTGCTCCAGCTTATCGCCAAAGACCACAAAGTTGAGCACCGAATCCTTGTTAATGTTGCCCGTCTCCTCGTTAATGGTGTCGATCATCAGCAGCGGATACGCGGCACACGTGATGCTGCCCAGCTGCCAATAAATCTCACGCTCAATGCTCATCACATGGAAGAACATCTCAACGCGTCCCAGTTTGGCGGCCAGCGTCAATGGCGTCAGATTCTGTATGTTCTTCACATGGATATTCGATCCGACCTCATAGCCCACATCGAACATCTCGATCTTCTCGTAGATCACAAGCATGTGCAGCACGGTGTTGCCATTGGTGTCCTGGAAATCGGGATCTGCACCTCGAGCGAGCACCAGGCGAAAGCACTCCTCCTGAAAGCAAGAAATAGATGAGGTAGGTCATTAAAGATCAATTTGCATTACTTAAAGTGTCTCGAATTTTTAATATTTACTATCGTGATATGATACTAGTATCAATTCTATTATTCAAAAACCAAATCAATAGCTTTAATTATCAGAGATGTTTCATAAACAATAGAGTATTTTATATTCTACTCGATTTTGATTAGAGATAAAAGATTTGAGCTGATGAATGTCCTTGTTTTAACTTTAATATTTATTTAGTTTTTTAGTTATTCAAATAATAAATTATATTTGCCTTTATAAAAATTATATTTTATTCCCAAATTATTTATCAATATTTAGATAATTGATCAAAAATCTTCTATTTTACTTTTTAATATTTAAATAAAATATTGAGATTTTTCTAATTTACTATAATTAGAATTCTAGAATACCGGTGAACATTTGTTCACATCTGTTGTTAGATTGAATTTCAAAATTCTAATATTTAATAACTCAAATTATTAGATTACATATTTAAAAATCTCACTTCACTTAGGTGTTCATTTATAACATTGTTGAGATTTTGCATAATATTTTTAGATTACTTAAGAAAAAGACAAACGAATAATATAGATTGAATTTTAAATATAAAATTTGTTAGTTTCAACATTAAACATAATTTGGGTTAAATTAAAGTTATTAAATTCGAGTTTCAATTAAAATTTTTTTGCATTATTCGAAATATGAAATTACTTTAGGTGTTGAATGAATTAAATGAATTTAAAATTCCACCTATTCATTTTAAAGTTTAAGATTTAAAACTTTAAATAATATATGATTTGACTAGCATTCTTTTGGCTCTTAACTCACCTGTGAGAGGCAAGCGGCGAAACTGAGCGGATACTCGCCCCAGTAGACGTATCCATCGTAGTTGGTCATCGGAGCCAATGCGACATACTCATGATCCGGAGAATCCGTTCGCGATGCTTTCGTGTCCTCTGCAGACATAAAGGCGCCACAGCAGCTACACAGAAGAAGACCTTATTAAACGTGAACGATAAATAAGAGAGGTCCATTAACCCACCGCTCTTGCACATCGGCATTGGCATCCAGCAGATACTTGACCATGGCCGGATCCTCGTTGACAATGGCAATGTGCAGCACGCTCTCGCCGTAGTATTCGTCACTCATGTAGATGTCGAGAATGAGCTTGGGATAGAATTTCAACAGACGCTTGGCCAGATCCGCATGCAGCGAGGAAGCGTTGAGCAGGCACAGATGCAAGATAGTTTCACCCACAGCGCCGCGCATCTAGAAGATACTTTTTTAATATGAGATGGGAAATGTGTTCAAGCCTCTACTCACATTGAGATCCCAGCAGACAAAGCGATATGCACTTGGGTTGGAGATGTACTCCGCCTCAGATACCTCAGGACAATAGTCGTGAATGTTGAAGTCATCATCGGGATTCTCCAGAGCGCGTATCTCGGGCAATTGTCGAGTTCTGGGTCTGTCTCTATTGCGCAGCAACACGAGCTTCGATATGGGGAAATAACGGCCAGCGCCCTTGTTATATAAGAAGGGCTCCACCTTCGTTTTGATCGCATGATCGATTTCGGCAAACTGTTTCGTTTGGCAAGCACGTTTCATCATGTCCACCAAGAGGCCGCCGCCCTTGAGATTGACAAATTTGTAGAGCGCCTGGGTGGAGACGCCCGCCTGTTTTTTGACTCCGCTGGTCACATTGCTCTCGGTATTTCCCATGCTGTAGATTCAGCTATTTATCCAATCTGTTGCAATGCGATTCAATCTTTAATCACTGCCAATGTTGCAGCGCCTTTTCAATGTTTATTATTTAAATTTTATAACGCGACATTGTGAAATTTTCACTTATTATTATTTTTGCGTTTTTCCGTTTCGTTGTGCAGTTGCTTCTTGTCTGTTTTTATCCTTCGAACGGGCATCGATTAAACATTCCATTGAATCGAGCGTTGCCAATGCAACAGCTGAACTTGAGCTCAATTTATTGTTTACAAGCAGTTGCCAGGACATCGAACTTGTTGCACATGTTCAACAAGTCTCGATTGTCCTTATCCTCAATCAGCGGCAAACTTGTGGATTGCCAAACAACAACTTGAACTTATCGTGTTTGTTTTGGCCTTGCGCTTTCGTGTTGAACTACTTTGTAAGTTGTGGGGGGGCCTTTTAAAGGTTGGCTGTTGCTTCGTGTTATGATCTTGGGTATTACATTAGTTCAGCTATATGTTTGCTTAACTTAATTGCGGGGTTATTTGAATAGCTATATTAACTTGAAATTCCTTGCAAAGATACATGTTAACATAAATTATGTGCATTTGAAGGTAATTCAATATTTTAACTAAATCTAAATTCAATAATGTTTGAACATGCCGCTCAATAATGAAAGTCCCATGGTCACCTTAACAACGCAAATATGCGTTCGCAACCAACTTCACGCCACGCAACAGTGCTCGCGCTTATTACTTTAGCAGTCGTAATTCTATGTTAACAGTGACCTGTTAACACTAACAGTAATATGTACCTGGCGCCAAGATGAGCAATTTGAATTTGAATTTCTTCATGTTATGTTAATGTTATAAATATTGCATTAAATTGATTGAATTGATTGAAAGTAGTACATTTTCCCTTTATTTTACGAATAATAAAAAAGCAATTATTTAATGCTATTTTCAACTAGTTTATTGCTTCAAGCTTTTCTTACTGTAGTTTGTAAACAATTTTTGGTTTCTATTTATAATTATTAAATATGATGATAGAAGCATTTCGAGCACGACATAATTTACGTATATTTACATACATAATAAATATGAGAGCGTTGCTTGTGAAATGACGTGTGTTGTGTGTGTGTGAAGTGAAGTGATGATAAAAAGTGCAACTTAGTCTTAGGCTTAATACAAATATCTTTTCTTTTGTAGTGTTTGCAGTGAAATGCAAAATATCAGCGCATTTATGAGGAGCTGTGCATCAATATCAATGGCACCTCGTTGCCGTATTTGGAACGCTCCTGGCTGAGCAACGCGGTATCGCTGGCATCCCGCATCATGGCAATGGAATTGTTGCGCTGTTCCCGCTGGCGCAGACGACTGTGACGTATGCTATACGACAAATAGATCGCCAGTCCAATACTGATCCATATGCTGAAGCGCACCCACGTCAAGATATCCAGCTTGATCATCAAATAAATGTTGATCAGTATGGAAACGCCGGGCACCCAAGGCACCAGAGGCACCTTGAACGACAGCTGAACACCCGAGGTGGGCTGACGCGAGATGATGTACAGCATGAGTATGAGAGGTATGCTGGCGAGTATTAGCAGCCAGACATCCAACTGCGTGGTGTTGGCCAAATCCTCCTCGAATTTGGTCAGAAATTGCGAGAAGACGAAGCTCCAGATTGCTATAGATACAAATTACATTGAGTTAACTATCGAAATGAAGGAAATAAACTTGAATTTCACTTACAGAACATCGTCACGGTGCCGGTGACAATGCGTGCTGTCTGCCTGGTGGATATCGTCTGGCCATTGAGATTGAGCAGACGTCGCCACAGCGAGCAAGGCTGCTCCTGACCCATGGCTATACGACCGTTGCCCAGAATGCGACTATCGCGACGTTCGTCGACCTCGTAGCGCAGCATGAGCACACAACTGGCCACCATGGAGTAGGCGAGCAGTGTGCCAATGGACATCATGTTGACCAGCTGGCTCAGGTTGAAGATGGCAGCCAGAATGCCGCACAACAACCCGGTGAGCATGGTGCCCTTGAAGGGTGTCTTGTACTTGGTGCTAATCTCGCCGAGGCACTTGAACAACAGTCCATCGTTGGACATGGCAAAGACAATGCGTGGCAGGGGGAACATGGCACCCATCAGACTGGCGCAGAGTCCAAACATGGCACCAATGGTCACCACATACTCGGCCACATGCCAACCATAGATGCGAAACACATGCGGCAGTGGAGCACTCTCATCCTGGGCATAATACGGCAGCATCATCGTGAGCACGGTGGAGACACCGAAGTAGGCCAGAAAGATCATGCCCAGCGATACGATCACAGCGAATGGAATTGATTTCTTGGGGTTCTTGGCCTCCTCCCCAGCGGTGGCAATGCAATCGAAGCCAATGAAGCCATAAAAACAGACTGCGGCGCCTTTAATGACGCCAGAGACGCCGTAAGGCATGAAGCCGCCGTTGCCATAACCCTCGGGCACTTGCGACTTTGGAATGCTCCAGTTGCTGCTGGAAACTATAAAGTGCGGAAATTAGTTGACTGATTCAAGCTAAGTGATATCCAGTTAAGTGTTCAGCTCACCCTTGAAGAGTCCGGCAATGATCACGAACAGCACAACGCCCAAGTTGAGCATGGTGAATATATTATTCACCCTGGTGGATTCTTTTGCACCCGAGGCAATTGCCCACGAGAAGAGAATGGTTACAATGAAGGCAAACAGATCCGGATACGCACTCAAACCCTGGACATTCATGGGCAGATGCTCGGCGAGGAAAGTCGCGCATCGCATAGCCGCACAACGAGTCCAGATATGTGCTCAGCCCTTTGACGACACTCGCGGAACCTGCGAATCAATCGAAATTTGATATACAATCAAATATTTGATGTGTGGATTTTTGTGCGATATGCTAACCAATTAATTTGATCAATTAGACGTCGGCGCCGCCAATAAAACTCACCGATTGCGTACTCTAAGATCAGATTCCAGCCAATGAGAAAAGCAATGAACTCTCCAATGGTCACATAGCTGTAGATGTACGCAGAGCCCGCTTTGGGCACACGTGCTCCGAACTCGGCATAGCAGAGACCCGCAAAGATCGAGGCGATGGCAGCGATCAGGAAACTCAGGACCACAGCAGGACCTGCATGACTCTTGGACACCTCACCAGCCAGGACATAGACACCCACGCCGAGGGTGCTGCCAATGCCCAAGGCAGTCAAATCGAAAGCTGAGAGCACCTTGGCCAGCTTGGATTCCGTGGAATCCTCCAGTGGCTTGCGGCGTGTGAGCACGCGAAAAGCATTGGTCACGCTCCAATTGGGCATACTGAAAGAAATGATGATGACAAGACACAATATAACATTTTTTGCTTAGCCAATCGAATTGTGGCGAGTGTGTTTTGAACCCATGTGTAATTATTTATACACCCATGTTAATCGAATCGACATATTAACACGTTCCCCCAATTGTATGTCAAACTTATGTACCATACGAGTTGTACAACAAATAACACTTTAAAAGCGGGTCGCGGTGGGTGGTTCCGAGATTTGGTTAAAAGATCGGTTCCCCCCATCCATGACATCGACCATTTATAACTGACCATAAGCTAATTAGTGCGCGGGTGTTAATGCGCGATTTGTAGAGCAGATTTCTATAGTATATATATAGTATAGTCTTCTCGCTAGATTGCCACGCGAAAGCCACTTTAATCTAGAGTCTTGTGATCGTCTGGGAAATTATCCACATTATGACTAAGTGACGAATAAATGATTGTTGATTGATCGATGTCAACAATGGCAAAGATTAAGGAACAACATAATATATGTACATATGTACATATATCGGAAGTCTTGTGATCTTTGTGGATACTCATCAACAATTGCAGCTGATGAAATTTTATGGATCATAACAAAACATTTTTTCGGAGTCCGAAAAATTCACAAGGTTTATTTACGAATTTTTTTCGGAAGATGGTACCTTACTTTAAAGCTTACCACTGAAGTTCAAAATAGGAAATTTTTAAAATATCTTTAGCAATTTTATATTTTTTGATTACCAAAATAATTAATGTTTCCCACATTCTCACCTGCTGGTAAAATGAGTAATCCTTTTAGTCAAAACTTATATCAAATGTCAATCAGTGTTTTTGTCGCACAAAATGTTTCTTTTCGAAAGAAAGAATTCTTTGAATATCACAACAAATATCCCATAATAGGCGCCGTTAGCAAGTGTACCGAATCAAATTCCGATATCAATATAAATATTAAATGGTTTCGATTTCGTTCTAAATTGAATTTGAGAACTCGAGTGACTGTCGCTAGCGCTCGAATTACGTCTGAGCATTTAACGTGAATACGAACGCCGTTAAATACCGCTACGAGATCGTGGCGATCGTGGTGAATTTCCAGCAGTGGAAAGGCGAAATGTTGAGCACGCTTTTGGGGGTAAGCGGGTGGGGTGAGTTCTCTGCTATAGCGATCGATGCGATCGATCATCACATCTTAAAACTGACTAACTGCGAAACCACAGAGAGAGATTTCGCTGGTAAACACAAGTGACGTCTGCCCAGTTGGGGTTGTGTTGTGTTTGTTGATGTGGCTAATTAACAATCGGTCAGTTTGGCTAACTATAAAACAAACCGGGATTGAACCAGCTTACATCATACGACCTTTGGGAACTGCGTACGATTAGCGGTTTATATTTTTAAACTAGCATTAAAAATGATTCCTAAAGGGTTGAATACAGTAACTGAAGAAATATGATATGATATTTAACTAGCATTAAAAATATTTCTACAGTAATTGTAAAAATATGATACTAATATAGTATAACCAATTATTTTAATTAAATTAGTTGCCTATGCTTTACAATCTAATGCTGTGTAGTTATTTGCTTATCTTACAGACTGTCTGTTCATTTGTTTTTTTGTTTTTGTTATCTACTTCTACGTCTACTTCTACTTCTATTTATACTCCTCTCTTTTGTGCTCTCTTTCTACAGGGAATTTCTCGGGTGAGCAATCAGAGTTCGTGCTGTGGAGTTTTGCCGTTTATTTTATTACATTATTACTTAGTTAATATATTGTTTGGTAAATTAATTTGCAGCGCTGTGGGGTTTTTGTTTATACGGTTATGCGGCACATTTCGCGTGGTTGTCAGGTGGGTGTTAAATGGTTGGCTAAAAATAAGACCACTATTTGCTTGCATTCAACGCTAATTTTAGACACTTTTAGCGTGCGTGTCAATGCCAGTTTCACACTAAGTACAATCGAGAACACTTTTTTGTACTAAGTACTTACTCTAAGAACTCGGATAGTTCCTCCATTTTGTTTTTATATTTGCTGTCTTGAATATTCCAAATTCGATCAGTTCAATCAGTCTTGATTTTTATGCTTGCTTTCTGTCATCAAAATGAATCTCAAAATTTCCACATAAACGTATTTCTGGAGCACGAAGCGTGCCAAAGAAGCAGCTGCGAGGAGAGTGAACGTACTACTGCATGAAAAGACATGTGCTTCGCTCTGCTTGAGCCAAAAACAATACTACAACACCTATGTCGGCTGCCAGCTGCTTTATGCTCGCGCTAGTTTTTGGCGCGAGAGAGCCACGGAAAGAGAGAGAGTAACTGGGTTGCCAACAACACAGATTGCGGCCATAAACTCATATCTACTGACTTTGTTTATGTGACGCTTGACTTGACCTGACAACCCCAGAAAAAGCTCTCAATTGTGTTTGCAGCCGGCAAAAATCATTCTCTTTTGCTCTCTTTCTTTTCTACCTTTTAGAGCTGATTCAACTGCCGCTTGACATTGCATCAGTTTAGCTATTACCATACCCCAATTTCTAAAGAAAATAATTGTTTGGGCAGTTTTTTATTTTTGTTCTTGTTTGACAGCGTGACGTCTTTTAAGAGATTTTTAAGATGTGTTTACTACATTAAATTAACCCTTATATGCTAATCAAAATTTGTTTGTAAACATCAGTTCACTGTGATTGATACTTTCCACTTTATAAACTCCAATTTTATGGTTTGATTTTATGGCCACCATAATTTGACGGCATGTGGAGTTATTTAATTGATATGAATCATGTGCTTCGGTCTGACGTTATCTGAAATCAATAATAAACAAATAAATATGAATAATTTCATCGAATCAGCAAACATTAAAAACTTTTGGCGATCACAACGGCGCCTTTTCTCCGAAATTATCGCATGAATTTACGACAATTTCAAAAGGCTCAAGATTTTTTAATAAATAAATGTTGTTACTCAATAAAATATTTTTCAATTGCTAATTAAAAAAAGAAAAGCAATTAAAGTAATTAACCTCCAAATATTTAGTTTCCAATATTTATGTATGTATGTATATGCATCGATATAATACAAAAATATTTTAATTATTATCTCAATTAATTTAATTTATACTTTGCTTATTTCATTAATAATAATTATTTCGTTCCGTTTAAATTTACTTGACATCTCATAAATCAAACATATTTTATTTTCGTTATCCTAAAAGTATGCTTTAAAAAGATGGACTCAAAAATTTGTATCTTTGTTCTCCACGCTCTTCGCTCGAGTGATCTTTGTTTATCACCCACAATGAGAGAATAAATGAAAAAACAAACAACCGGTCCCACGCTTCACGGAGTGACAGTTGTGAATGCGCTCTCAACAAGTGCAGACGGCGCCGCTGCTTTGTTTTGGATCGTAAGTGCGGGTCTTTTGCTCTGCGTAGAAACAAAAAAACAAATATTCGGGCGTGCTAAGGCAATGCATTCTAAAAGCAGATAAGCTTAATTTTTATTGCAAATAAATGTGTGTGAAAACAACGGTACAAACAATTTTCGAGATACGATAGATTTGACTATCAAATCTTTGTGATTTTACTAACAAACTGTTAATTATTTACTTCCATTTTGAAAGTCAAATGAAGTATACTTGTAGTTTTAGTGATAGTGATGGTTGTTGTTTGTTTAACATACCAATTAATGTTCAATTGTTAATAATTCCATTGTTTAAGTTTGATTAATATTGTGGAAAGCAATGTTATGACATAAATGTTTACCATTGTTTTTCTAGCAACTCATGGATTTTGCTCATTACCCTTAATGAGATGAGACCAAATTAAAATATATGAAGTGATGTTCGAAATTGTAATATATACACTTTTTCATCTGAATTGCTTGAATAATTTTGCGTGGCAAATTGTCGCAGCTTATTAACATATAAAAAAAGATTATATACCCTGTGCTTTAAAACAACAAAAAAAGTGGAGATTTTGTGAAAATGATAAAGGGGATTCTCTGTGATGTGATATTAAAATAATAATCAATTAGATATTGTTTTTCTGTGGCTGCAAAATACAGGGTATCATTCCACAGAAAATGCAATTTAAAAAAAACGAGTCATGCTTGTTTTAATCTGTAAATTAATTGAACGACAAGAACTTGTTGAGCTTGCGATGAGTAGTATTATTATTCAGCTCCAAAAAAGATTAGCAAATATAATTAAAAAAAAAGAAAAGGTGCAAAAGATCGTAAAATACTTTTATATAAATATTTCAGAGCTGTCGTTAAATGCACAATTTAATTTCATCGCTTTCGGGAACAGTTAAAGTAAACTAAAATATGGTTCATTTAATATAAGCTTTTTACTTGTAATCAATAACAATACGAACTTATTAGTCAGAGTTTATATATGTTGGCTAACAAACATCGAGATATATTTATAGCAATCCGTAATTCAAGTTGAGCTTTTACCAAACATTTTCGAAACGTGAGCTAACTAATTTATATTCATTATGCAAATTGCAAGCTATTGTTTTATTGCAAATTTATTTTTAGTTACACGGCCCCGTTCTGAGCTCTGACTCGACATAATGCAAACTCTCGTTCTACTATTGGCTCTAATATTGGCCCTAACGTTGGCAGCGGGCCAAGACGACGACGATGAGGGTCGCAAGCCACATATTATTATTATCATGGCAGACGATCTGGTAATACACGATATTTATATAGTACAAATATATAAGAATATAGATATTTGTACTTACAGGGCTTTGACGATGTCAGCTTCCGAGGATCGAATCGATTCCTCACGCCCAACATCGATGCACTGGCCTACAACGGAGTGATCATCAACGATCTCTACACACCCGCCATGTGCACGCCCAGTCGAGCGGCGTTGCTCACCGGCAAGTATCCCATTAATACAGGTAAGTGAATCATCAGCGGAAGAGGTCATTCAACTCGAGAGCATTACGTATTAACCAGTTTGATATTCGTAGGCATGCAGCAATATGTGATTGTCAACGATCAGCCCTGGGGTTTGCCTTTAAATGAGACAACCATGGCACAGATCTTTCGCTCGAGTGGCTATCGCACGAATCTGCTGGGCAAATGGCATCTGGGCATGTTCCAGCGCAATTATACGCCCACCGAAAGAGGTTTCGATCACCACTTGGGCTATCTGGGCGCCTATGTGGATTACTACGATCAGACCTACCAACAGAATGTAGAATACATATTATTCTTCCCATATTGTAATTAATCATAGTTCTTTTTCAACTTAGGGCAAACCTTATGCACGTGGCCACGATTTCCGCAATGATCTGAAGGTCTCACGCGATCAAGTGGGTCACTATGTCACCGATGTGTTAACCGATGCTGCCGTCGAGCTGATCAACACACACAATGCCAGTGCTCAGCCATTGTTCCTGCTGCTTAGCCATCTGGCTCCACATGCAGCCAACACCGATGATCCCATGCAGGCGCCCATGGAGGAGTTGGCTCAATTCGAGTATCTCACAAATATCACGGAGCGATATTATGCAGCGATGGTGTCACGGCTGGACAAGAGCGTGGCACGTGTCATTGATGCTTTGGCTCAGCAGCAGCTTTTAGAGCACAGCATTGTTCTGTTCCTGTCTGATAACGGAGGTCCGACGGTGGGAGAGCACGCCACCACAGCATCCAACTATCCTTTGAGAGGCGTAAGTAGTTTGCTATGACTATCCTAATCTTATGATACAACTTTTAATCATACAGGGTTTCCTCTTTAAAGAACTCGCTTGTCTATCTGTCAGTCTCTTCTTAAGCTGAACAGTTTCTTTCAGTTTTCAAATTGTCTATCTTTATTACAGACAGTTAATTAGGGGTATTCTATAAAGCATCTAACTCTTAAAAATTTAAATTTAGTTGGACCAAATTGTTTCTTTATTTATCTGTCATGGCATATCATTTATCAATGTTCATTAATGAATATCATTTAACTGCAGATGCATAATAGAACTGCCAGAGAAAAGACTTTGCCTAAGTCAAAATGCTTCTTCTAATATACCACAAGTTGCATCACAAGTCATTTGTTAATGCTTCATACAATCTTACTACATTTACTGTAAATAAAACTTCTACTCACATACTGTATAATGGCTGTCATACTAAAGGCTTAGCTTAAGACAAGTCAAAGTATTCATTCGGTTTGATTTATGCTTCCGTAAAACTCACAACTAATCATTTATAATTATGTTGTAGACTGTGCCAAAAAATCTTCTTTAACTAAAATAGGAAATAATGCTAAATAATGATTGCTTGCTAAAATATTTCTGCAAAATTAATCTTAGGCATGCCATTAATAGCTTGCTCATATTATTCATGTACTCCTCTAATAATTAAATGTATCCGAAATCACAGCAAAAACACTCGCCTTGGGAGGGCGGAATACGCTCCTCGGCAGCCATTTGGAGCAAGAGATTCTCGCGACTTGGACGAGTTTGGCGACAGCGTTTCTACATTGGCGATGTGCTGCCAACGTTGGCAGCTGCTGCTGGCATTCAGTTGAACAGTTCCTTGCAGTTGGATGGCCTCAATCTGTGGCCAGCACTGATGTACGATTACGATGCGGTGGAGCGGGAGATTGTGCACAACATTGACAACTCGGTGCCTTATGTGTCCTATGTGCATGGCAGATGGAAGTTTGTGAATGGCACCACGTCTCGTGGCCAATACGATGGCTGGCTTTCGGTGCGTCACAATCAAT
Organism: Drosophila niveifrons; assembly: GCA_035046325.1. NCBI lineage: Eukaryota > Metazoa > Arthropoda > Insecta > Diptera > Drosophilidae > Drosophila > Drosophila niveifrons. The sequence goes on from JAWNOC010000052.1 coordinate 37,212,961, forward strand.
CCGATCCTCGGGCCGATCATTACGAGGAGGTAATAAGGAACACCAGCGTGTGGCAGCAGTTGCAAGAGTTGCGTGGCAACTTGGCCTCCATAAACATCTCTTCGATGCGAGATGAAGCCACTGTGAAGTGTCGAGATCCTCAGCCCGATGATGTACCTTGTCTGCCCCTAGAGGGTCTCTGTGTCTTCGACATGGATGAGGATCCCTGTGAGCAGAATAATATCTACGAGAAGATGCGCGATGGTCGCTTCATTACCGAATACCTTCAACGCATCGAGGAATTCAAAAGAAATGCACGTCCGCCGGGTAATAAACCCGCTGATCCTCAGTGTGATCCTCGCTATTACAACAACGAGTGGACTTGGTGGCAGGATGAGCGCAATGGAGGCGTCTCTAGGTTGCCAATGTATATCGAGTATTTTCTAGTGACTTTAATGTGGATTTGGTGGTCTTACTAAACGTATTTCAAATGGATATTAATACTGTAAATATGTCTGTATTTTTGTAGACTTTAATTGTTATACATGTTAGTCAATAAGCTTAAGGTATTAGTAAAGTGTGCTTCAAAGTTGAATTTAAACAACAGGTTTTTATTTAAATTTAATTCGTTAAAATTTAAAAGAAATAATAAAAATATGGTTAAATAAATTTTTACCTTAGCATTTGTTTTAAATTAAAAAAAAAATTAAATAAAGAAATATACATCATATACAAATTTTGTTTTAATTTTATTTTTAATTTTTTTTTATTATTTTTTTTATTTAATGATTATTTGCAGTTGATATTGAACTGCAGCTTTTTATATCATTCAAATATATATATTTTGTAAAAATTTCTTTAAAAATATAAAAAAAAAACTAAACAAAGCAGAATTTTCTCATTGTAATGATTATATGCAGTTGACATTGAACTACAGATTTGTATATCATTGAATTTTGATAATTAAGAACCATATCATAATAATTATAATGAACTTTATAAAAATATTTTAGGTAGGAAATATATGCTGCTTACGCATTTCTTTAAAAATTCGCAAACAACTAAAAAATGTTTAAGAATTTTCTTATTGTAAATTTCAATGGTTAGTAGCAGAACCTTGTGAAACCCCTTTTAAAAATTGATATTGCCTTATCAATTAGATGATAATCAGTTAACCATTAGCAATATTAATTAGGCGATAACTCAATCTTAACCAAAAATTATCAATACTTTTAAAATCTTATCACATTCTTTTGTTTTTAGTATTCCGATTTTGTCTAGAAAGGTGTAGACCACTTTAATCACAATTGCTTTTGAACATTTTCAAATGAGTTCAGTTAGTAGACATTTTTGCTGGCAACAAGAGTTTCGTACTTATCAAAATGACGCAGCGGCAAAGCGTCGCTCTTGATGATACAAGTTTGCTTGGAACAAAACAGAGTTCGGATTAGTAAATCTCCATCAGATTTAGCGTGATAGATGTAAAGACGCTCATTCCAATGGGTTGTACCCACAGAAATAGTGTTCTTCTCCTTTTCTACCATCAAAGCTGCGAATCCACTCGAAGCGTTCGCTTGGGTAACTAACAGTTTATAATTGATCAACTTGTGGCTTATGGTTTCCGTATTTAAGTGAGAAAGACCTGTCTCGGCAACAACGAGAGCGGGCAAGATGTAGGTAGCGTAGCCAACACGTCCTACATAAATATAGTAGCCATAGGGATCGAGTCCTCCGATGACGTAATGTGCGGGCACAGCAACCGACAGATTTCCAATCCCCAAGTGTGTTCAGTATCTACACAAGGATATTCTTAGTTTCGATAATTAAATGCCTTGCAAGACTCTCTTACCATTTGAATAGGGCACAGCTAGAACTGCGTCAAATAATCCCATAGCCAAAAAAAGAACAGTTTCGAATATCTTGAAGCGTTCTTGAAAAACTACTGAATAAACAAATTAACAAATGTCCCATATAGCAGCTAGAATAAATGTATTACTAAAATTACAAAATGTGTTAGTATTATTAAAAAAATAAGTATTACAGAAAATAGATTTAAAGTTGGCTTTCCTTGTCATTGTAATCTAATTATGACAATGCCATCATTGAGACTTATTTAGCATGCAGATCCTAAAAGTATGCAACATAAAATAATATGTTGAATGAACCGATGATGTATGAAAAACCAGTTGAATAAACGGAAATGTATTGTATTTTTGATCAATCCTATTGCTTTTTAAAAGAACATTGAAGTAGGATTCCCTTAAAATTTGTTTAATATGATACTTAACATTTTATAATTAAATTGAACTTAATAGAAATTTAATTAAAAAGTATTTTACAAATGAGTAATATATAGATAAGAAGATGTATTAACCGGTTAACATGACGTTAGGATAATAGAAATGAATACTAATTAAAATGAGTTGTCCATTAACAAGATATTATGAAATAAATACATGCATAAATTCTTTAGCTTAGTGTATAACTTTAATTTGAATAACTACGTTTCTTATCAAGCTTTGCCTTTCCGTTATTTCGGGCTTCTGTGAAATTATAGAATTATAGTATCACTTTTTTGGCTTTTTATAGCACATTATGCAGTAAAGCGAATCTTATCAAAAAGTGATTCCCTCTGACAGCTCTAATAACAATGAGCCAACAAAAATGTAGAATCATTTAAAAGAATACTCTTTATTTTTAAGCGATTAAAAACTCCTTAAAATTGTCTTAAACCTTTGAAATACTTAATGGACAATACTTTGCGTATATAGGTTAATTAATTCTATTGATATACGTTATGAAGCACTTCATTTGTATTTGGTACTTGTACTTATCAATTGATAATGAATTCTATATTCATGGGGACGATTAGTCATTTACTTTTGAGAAATCAAAAAACAATTTTGGCATATCTAATCAAGTTACGTTAGTCGCTCGAATAGTTTACCCCCAATATCAGACAATTTATTGCTGCCGCTTATCTGTTATTCGATTCGCTATATAAACCTCAAAGGCAACCGCACAATCCTCAGAACGTACTTCAATCAACTACCGCGCAGTATTCGCACAATGTACTCTGCCAAGCAACTTTCGCTCCTCGCCCTCGTGCTCGCCCAGCTCCTGGCTGTGATCCAATGTGGCGTCTACGATTATACGGATAACTGGGTGGTTGCCGACAAGACGAAGAACTTCCCGGAGAACGCAGTTCTCGGTGGATTTGATCCCACTGGCTATAGTCTCTACGTTGGCCGCACATCTTCCGGTACTTCGATCCTGCCCGTACGCGTTGTGGCCGAAACCAGAGTTGCCACCTTCAATACTGATACTGCAGCTAGCACTGCAACCACCTACGACCTGCTGGTGTCCAATGCAACCCTGAGCTACAATTGGGTGCGCAGCTTCGATGGTTACAGGGAGAACAATGCGGTATCTGTTGGCACTAACTCCACCAATGATCAGGTCTTCATTTGTCGCGCCAGAGGCGATGGAGCACAGATTATCGGTGCTCTCTTCCCGGCTCAAAAGAAGTGCCTGATCCGTTACGGAACTCTGGCTTTGAGAAGTTACGACAAATACGAAGTTTTGGTTCGCGAGCAGAAGCCCCTTAGCTGGGTTCCCTATCTTAATTAGACTGAATTTTTCTTCGAAATAAAAATTTTAAAAAAATTGGAAACGAAAAACACAGAGTTTTAATTATAGTGGCAGAGGTCATTTTGACGGCTATGCAAAACTTATAGGAAAGCAAAGAACATTTATACAAATGTTATTTGTGACACTCAAGTAAGTTGTAATGCTATTAAAAGGGTTTGTAATTGTTCAACCCATGCACGTGTGTCTAAATCAACAATAGCGATAGATAAGAGAAACTTAAAGCAAGTAAACAATGTTCCTATAGAACAAGAAATAAAAATATAGAGTAATAAAAATAATGAAAAGTTTCATTATCTCATTTCGTATTTTACTAAAATAAAAAAATAGATTTACAACTTAAGTTCACTCCGAATATATGTTTATCTCCACATATGGAAGATTCTATGAAAGGTCTGCCGCGATCAAAACTATAAATAAAATTCATATTTCTTTGAATACATATTGGATTTGCTAGAGTCATATTGTGCTAAATTCTATTTCTATTTAAAAAACATTTGCCTAAAATTTGATAGTTATAATCAAAACTAGTATCCTTTTATCCAAGAAATTGCGCAAAACGAAACGCTTCCGCGTTATTAAAAACCCTGACCATTGACAACATTAAGCCACTTGGCGTATACGTGATAAACAAGAGGGCAATGGCTAACTGATTACTGCTCTCTCTCTCTCTCTCTCTCTCTCTCTCTGCGTTTTCCACTACTCTCTTTTTCTCTAATTCAGTCTCTCGCACAGCTGTTTATCTTTGCACTTTCGACATGCGGCTTTTGTGTTTCGCTTTCGCTTCTCTCAGTGTATTTTATACGCGCACTCTTCGTGCACGAGTCACGATTCGTATCGTATCAACCGTTTAACTCACCGAGCTCGTGCTGTGACGTCACAGTCGCACAGTCGCAGCCGCAGCTCGTAAACATTGCCTATTAAAATGGCAAGTGACAGCAAGTAGCGGGCTTAGTCGCGTGTAGCAGACCCAGCTGAAAGGATCAGCAGAGTTCAGACCACACATTGTTGTATTGTGTCTTGTTGTCGTTTTGTTGTTGTTGCTATTGTTATCGCGTGTATCGATTGTTTGGCTGTCGATCGCTGGATCGTTGATTGTTTGTGTCTGCTGTGGGTGGAGTTTGCAAATGGCAAGTCAGATGGCAAAACAAAAAAGAGACGCGGCAAAAGTGTTTAACATAATAAGAAAATAAAAGAAAATGTTTACGATCAAGTGATGCAATGTTTAGTCAAGGGAAAAACTGATCGCTGTAACATTTCCCAATCAACCTAGTTAAGCATAACAAATCCTAAGCAAGATTTGCAAAAAAGAAGTTGGGAATAGAGTGGAAATTTTGGTTATGAAAGTGACAACGAAAAACAATTTTTTCGACATTTTCAAATTGGTTTAAGAATCAGCATTTACTTAAAATTTAATTGGCTAAATATAAAATTAAGAATCCAAAAGGCTTAAGCAAGATTGCAGTATAGAAACTGAGAGTGAAAGTACAAATTTGAACCTTTCGATACAAGTTTTTGCCAAATTTAATTAATTGGCTGAATATAAAATATTCAATTAGAATGAAAGTAAAATTTTAGTTTTGGAAGTACCGAACTGCGGAAAAAATTCCAACAACTAAAAGTAGGATAGCTTTGAACATCTTGAAACGTTTTTGAAAAACTACTAAAGAAACGAATTAATAGATAGTGTCTTATATAACAGCAAGAATATAAGTATTATCACAGTTCCAATGTGTGATTATATTTAGAATATATTAGATTAAATCGTTTGAAAGACAATTTATTACTCTCTTCATGGAAACAAGATTATTGTAAAACTAATTTCCGGCAGATCCTGATACGGATATCTTGATAGCAAAAGTACTGTTATTATAACTATATATAACTATAAAAAATTATAGGATATAGATTTAGAGTTCATTTGCTTGTTACTGTAATCTAAATACGACACAATGCATTGCAATGCCTTCATTGAGACTTATTTAGCACACTGGTCCTAAAAGTATGCAACAGAAATTAATATGTTGAATGATGATGCCGATGATGTATGAAGAGTCAGTTAAATAAACAAAAAATTTGTATTCCACTAACAGGTTGGAGAACTTTATTTGATTTTCAAAAGCAAATATAACTTCAATTCTAAAGATTATATAATCGTTTTTCATTTCCCTTTGCTTTTTAAAAGAACATTAGAGGAGAACATGCAATTTACGGCTGGTCTTAGATAAGACGCATTAAAATTTGTTTAATATTTATTATATTAATAATGATTGAAAATAAGTTGATGCGCAACAATATTAGTTTTTAGTGATACTATATATATAATATACATCAATGATTATAGGATAAAATGTATAAAAGAATTATAATTTTGATAGGAGAAAAGAAATGATTACTAATTAAAATTCCTTTATTTAAACAACTTATTTTAGGCTTCAGTGAAATTGTAGAATTATGGTATCGCTTTTTTTTGGCTTTTTATAGCACATTATGCAGTAAAGCGAATCTTATCAAAAAGTGATTCCCTCTGACAGCTCTAATAACACTGACCATCGCATTGAAGTCACAATGAGCCAACAAAAATGTTGAATCATTTAAAAGAATACTCTTTATTTTTAAGCGATTAAAAAACTCCTTGAAACATGTCTTAACACTTGGAAATATTTAATGGACAATACTTTCCGAATATTAGTTAATTAATTTTATTGATATACCTTATGAAGCACTTCATTTGTATTTGGTACTTGTGCCTATCATTTGATAATGAATTATTAGTCATTCACTTTTGAGAAATCAAAAAACAATTTTGGCATATCTAATCAAGTTACGTTAGTCGCTCGAATAGTTAACCCCCAATATCAGACAATTTATTGCTGCCGCTTATCTGTTATTCCATTTGCTATATAAACCTCAAAGGCAACTGCACAATCCTCAGAACGTACTTCGATCAACTACCGCGCAGTATTCGCACAATGTACTCTACCAAGCAACTCTCGCTCCTCGCCCTCGTGCTCGCCCAGCTCCTGGCTGTCATCCAATGTGGCGTCTACGATTATACGGATAACTGGGTGGTTGCCGACAAGACGAAGAACTTCCCGGAGAACGCAGTTCTCGGTGGATTCGAGGCATCTGGCTATAGTCTCTACGTTGGCCGCACTATTTCCGGTACTTCGATCCTGCCTGTTCGTGTTATTGCCGAAACCAGAGTTGCCACATTCAATACTGACACTGCAGTCAGCACTGCAACCACCTACGACTTGCTGGTGTCCAATGCAACCCTGAGCTATAATTGGGTGCGCAGTTTCGATGGCTACAGGGAGAAGAACGCCGTCTCCGTCGGTACTAACTCCACCAACGATCAGGTCTTCATCTGCCGCTCCCGAGGCGACAGCGCTCAGATTATCGGCACCCTCTTCCCGGCTCAAAAGAAGTGCCTGATCCGCTACGGAACTCTGGCTATGAAGAGTTACGACAAGTACGAAGTTTTGGTTCGTGAGCAGAAGCCCCTTAGCTATGTTCCCTATTAATAAGACTGCATTTTCCTGCGAAATAAAAATAAAAAAAAAATTACAAAAATTGAAAAACATAGAGTTTTACTTATAGAGGATGAGTTGACTTTGACAGCTATTTAAAGCATAGAAGATGTACACAATGTACATTTATGACACTTAAGTAAGTTGTAATGTTATTAAAAGGGTTTGTAATTGTTCAATTCGTGCAGTGCACTTGTCTGCACGTGTGTCTAAATTTACAGTGTCAGATAAGAGAAACTTGAAACAAGTAAACGATCTATCCTATACAATATAAACGAAATAAAGAGCTATAAACCTAACGCAAAATGACTCTCTTACATTTTTTATTTTACTAAAATAGAAAATAATTGATTTATTAACACAACTTAAGTTCATTCCAAACATATGTTTATCTAATCATATAGAAAATTCTAAGAAAAAAATAAAAATTAAATTCATTTTTCTTTTAACTTATATAGTCATGGTAATCATATCATACCTAATTATTTTTCTTCCTTCTTTATAGTGTTTTTATATCAAAACATTTATTTGAAATTATCACAGTAAATTTAAAAGCCACCAAAATAAAGTATTATCTTTTTAAATTGCAAAAGAATAATAAGTAATTTCTTTGGATGTCTTTACTTTGGATGTCAAAACAGAAAAGGTTCATTTGAATTTTCCAAATATCTCAATAGAAGAAATGGAATTGAAAGTCAAATGAAATAGTCAAGTCATAGCCTAAGGATATTGGATTTTCTTCAGAGAAGCCTACAAGCAACTTTACTTGATTGTGATAATCGAAACTAGGAACCTTTTAATATTTATCATTTTTGATTCTTTGTATTTCAGCAATTTCAAAAGCGTAACTTCTGGCAATGACTTTCCATAATTTAAACTCACTTCTTGAGCTTTACTTGATTCTGGAAAGCCAGCTTCATCTTCCGCTCGACTTTTTCGATATTTTGATTTATATATATATCGTTAAGCTCTAATTAATATAAAATTACTAAACTTATCCTTGTTCCTTTTTTCGGTTTTCAATAATGCTTTTTTATGATATGCAATATAATTTATTTGCCTAATTTTCTATAATTTTTTTAAATGCACAACGACTTTTATTAGTCTCTACTTAATAAGAGGTTTCATTTTTGGGGACAGCCACCAGAACTTCGTACTTTTCGACTGCATGAATATACTCGTATCCAAAAGCTGTGAGCAAGCATCTCTTTGTCGTCAAGAACAAAGATCCAATGATGATTCCTCCATCCGACTTGGCGCGGCAAATATATACCATTTCGTTCCACGAAGAAGTTCCCACAGTAACTGCATAATCTTCCAGATGTCCATCATAACTGCGAATCCATTCATAGTCCAGATCCTCGTTGGTGGTCAACAGATGATAGTCCCTTGCTTGGAAGGGAACATTGTTGGTGTTGCCACTCGCAATGCCCGTTTCAGCCACAACATTCACTGGCACAACTGTTGCGGTGTAGTTAACACGACCCACATAGATCTTGTAGCCATAAGGATCGAGTCCACCAACCAGAGGATTACTAGGAAGCGGAAATGAGAGATTTCCAAGCACCCACTTTTGGTTGAAATCTGTATAAAAAATAAATGTTGAATTACGAATATTAAACTGATAATTCAATTAAGTTTTCTTACCATACTGGGAGGGAACACAGAGAACCACTCCGAAGAGGGCAACGAGCAAGAAGCAGGCAGTCTTGTACATCTTGAAGGGTTCTTGAAATACTGATATAGTTCGAAGTGGGGAGTACTTCTTTTATAGTTGCTATTTATCTCATCGCAATGGACATTGATAACAAATTGATAGGGGAATCACGATTTAGATTTTGCTACCGATTTGGGTAATTTACTTTTCAAATATAATTTCTAACATTAAATATAACTTATCAATTTCGGCTTGTCTCCATCGTTTGATTGCAAAATTCTTGGAAGTTGATTCAATTTTATTGAGGTAGCTTATTTCGTCACAAAGAAAGTATTTATAGCAAAAGAAAACAATTTAAGGATAGAGATGGACATCAAGAAGTTTTTCTCTGGCCAAAGAAAATCTAATAATTTTCAGCTATAGTAATCAACTTTAGCAAAATAACAACAATCAATATAAGTATATTATTTAATAATTGAGTCAACTTGTCATATAATCGTTTAGTTGCCATGTTTACAAATGTCATGAAATCAAAAGTAATATAGGCATATCTAATCAAAGAATAGATCGACGAAGTTAACCCCCATTAAAGGGTGATTTACAATACTGGTTTCTTATCAACATTTGATTCTCTCACACAAAGTATATAAACAGCAAAGACAACCGAAAATATCCTCAGAACATACATCGATTAACGACCGAGCAGTATTCAGAATGTATTCTGCCAAGCAACTCTCACTTCTGGCCCTCGTCCTGGCCCAGCTTCTGGGTGCCATACAGTGTGGCATCTACGACTATACAGATACTTGGGTTCTCTCCGACAAGACGAAGAACTTCCCGGATAACGCTGTTCTCGGTGGATTCGATCCCAATGGATACGACAACTTCGTGGGACGTGTTGTCTACAGTTCCTCCATTCTGCCCGCTCGCATTGTGGCCGAGACTGGAAGTGCATCTTATAACACTGAGAGTATAGCGAACACCGCCACTTCCTACGAGCTATTGGTGGCCAATGCCACTATGAGTTATCACTGGGTGCACAGCTACGATGGCTATAGAGAGAAGAATGCCGTCTCAGTGGGAACGAGCAGCACTAACGATCGTGTCTACGTTTGCCGCTGCCGAACTGATGGAGCTCTCTTCATTGGAACTCTTTATCCCGCACAAAGAACTTGCATTGTTCGCTATGGAAGTCTTCCTTTAAGACAGTTGGAAAAATATGAAGTGTTGGTGCGCAAAAGCATACTAGCCAAGTTGCAGCCACTTCTGGTTTAAATTGAATTAAAAATAAAACTGCATAATATTATTTAAAATACCATTCTTTCATTTTGAAATCGGAGTAAAAAAAATAAATTCATTTTGATATTTGTTTTTAAAGCCGATCTTTTCTAATTTATTTTAAATGACTAAATAATAAATAACTAATATATATATAATTGGTAATTAAAAATAATAATTAATAATTATTCAATAATAACTACAGTTTTTTGTATGGGTTGCACTGATTGACGATCTAGAATATTAGATAGTCTATGGTATATTTTTAACATATAAGTAATTTTTAAATGTTTCGTTATATCAATTCATACATTTTGAGCGTATAAATATGGTCGTAGCCAATTCCAGACTCACATCATTTTATCCCGAATAAATATTGCGAACCGACAATATTTCCTTCTAATTTTTGTACATACAATATTAATTATAGTCTTTGTAATTCTTGAAAATTTGGTAGCGATCAGATACAATTTGTCGAAGAAATTAATTAATTACTTTTGTATGGGCAAAAACGCCTATGTACTTACTAGGCGTCTCCGTTGCTGTGACTGACAATCTGGTATATTTTGAGTATAGTATCATACCAATATATTAAATATACCATTCGGTCTATTTTAAGTATTTTATGGTATATCATTTTATTATATTTTGATAAAAATACCACAATATTCACCGCTATTATTCATAATGGATAGCGGGTATCCCACAGTCGAACACACTCTACTGTAGCTTTCTTACTTGATTGTTTCTGTGAGATTAAAAATGTTATGTTAAATATATTTTAATAATAGTGTTCATTACCATATTGAGAGGGCACACAGAAAACCACAACTTCATACTTCATAGACAGTTCAGGGAATACAGATTAATTTGATGTGAGATATACTTCCTATACAAAATGATGTTATCACATTGGAAGCGAAATTAACAAGAATTTTACAGGGAACCAAAAAAAAAATGGGTTTCTTCTACTTATCCTTTCTGTTAAGAAGATCATGTCGCCAACCCATTCATTTTCCATCACGTGCTTTCAGAATTCTATGAAATTGATAATAAATGATTTGATTTTTGCTTAAGGGATCTTATTTCGTCACAATCTAAATATAGCATACCATTTATTGGCAATGCTTCTAAGATTAATAACAGATTGTTATCATCAAGTGATTCCCTGACATTACTCCAATCACAATGAAGTATACTTTAAAACAGGAAGCACTTTAATCATCTCTGAATAACTTTTGGCTGATAATTTTATAAGAAAGTGATATAACAGTTGCACTAATCAAGTTGTATTAAATAAACGTTTAGTCGCCAGATGTTTCGAAAAACAAAAGTAATACAGGCATATCTAATCAATAAAGAGATCGTCGAAGTTAACGCCCATTAAGGGGTGATTTACAACACTGGCTTCCTATCAGCAAGTGATTCCCACCTACAAACCATATAAATATAAAAGGCAACGCCACAATCCTCAGAACAAACTTCGACCAACTACCGAACAGTATTCGCAATGTACTCTGCTAAGCAACTCTCACTTCTGGCGCTCGTCCTGGCCCAGCTCTTGGGTGCCATTCAGTGTGGCGTCTACGACTATACAGATACTTGGGTTCTCTCCGACAAAACGAAGAACTTCCCAGATAACGCTGTTCTTGGTGGATTCGATCCCAATGGGTACGACAACTTCGTAGGACGTGTTGTCTATAGTTCTTCAATTCTGCCCGCTCGCATTGTGGCCGAGACCGGAAGTGCATCTTACAACACTGAAAGTATAGCGAATACGGCAACATCCTATGAGCTATTGGTGGCCAATGCCACTATGAGTTATCACTGGGTGCACAGCTACGATGGCTACAGAGAGAAGAATGCCGTCTCAGTGGGAACGAGCAGTACTAACGATCGTGTCTACGTTTGCCGCTGCCGAACTGATGGAGCTCTCTTCATTGGAACTCTTTACCTTCCCCAAAGAAGCTGCATTGTTCGATATGGAAATCTTCCTTTGAGGCAAGTGGAAAAGTACGAAGTGCTGGTTCGCAAAAGAAAAGCAGATGAGAGGCTTCCACAAATACCAGAAGAGTGGTTTCCACTTAATGTTTAAGTGATTTAAAAAAAAATAAGAGAAACTAATTTAAACCACACATGTGTTTGCTTCTTAAAATCGTGTTTGGTTCAATGTTTAAGCTAATTATTAAAAAAATATAAGAGAAACTAATTTAAACCACACATGTGTTTGTCTTAAAATCGTCTTTGGCTTTTTATTAGTTGACTTATCTAATTCTGAATTTAATTAGGCGAAGAGCGGTTGCTAAACCTGTTTCTCTGTTATCAACCTCAAGAAGTTGGCCCAAAATGAAACGCTTCCGCGTTATTAAAAACCCTGACCATTGACAACATTAAGCCACTTGGCGTATACGTGATAAACAAGAGGGCAATGGCTAACTGATTACCGCTCTCTCTCTCTCACTCTCTCTCTCTCTCTCTGCGTTTTCCACTACTCTCTTTTGCTCTAATTCAGTCTCTCGCACAGCTGTTTATCTTTGCACTTTCGACATGCGCCGCTTTTGTGTTTCGCTTTCGCTTCTCACAGTGTATTTTATATGGGCACTCTTCGTGCACGAGTCACGATTTGTATCGTATTAACCGTTTAACTCAGCGCGCTCGTGCTGTGACGTCACAGTCGCACAGTCGCAGCCGCAGCCGCAGCCGCAGCTCGTAAACATTGCCTATTAAAATGGCAAGTGACAGCAAGTAGCGGGCTTAGTCGCGTGTAGCAGACCCAGCTGAAAGGATCAGCAGAGTTCAGACCACACATTGTTGTATTGTTGTCTTGTTGTCGTTTTGTTGTTGTTGCTATTGTTATCGCGTGTATCGATTGTTTGGCTGTCGATCGCTGGATCGTTGATTGTTTGTGTCTGCAGTGGGTGGAGTTTGCAAATGGCAAGTCAGATGGCAAAACAAAAAAGAGACGCGGCAAAAGTGTTTAACATAATAAGAAAATAAAAGAAAATGTTTACGATCAAGTGATGCAATGTTTAGTCAAGGGAAAAACTGATCGCTGTAACATTTCCCAATCCAACTAGTCAAGCATAATCAAATCCTAAGCAAGATTTTGCAAAAAAGAAATTGAGAATGAAAGTGCGAAAATTTTTGTTATGAAAGTGACAACGAAAAAAGACTTTTTCGACGCTTACGAATTGGTTTAAGAATTAGCATTTATTTAAAATTTAATTGGCTAAACATAAAATTAAGAATCCTAAATGCTTAAGCAAGATTGCAATATAGAAGCTGAGAGTGAAAGTAAAAATTTTGACCTTTCGATACAAGTTTTTGCTGAATTTAATTGGCTGAATACAAAATACAGAATTCTAAATGCTTAAACAATATTACAAAATAGAAGTTGATAAAGAATATGAATCTTTTAATATGAAAGTGCTAATGAAAGAAGTGTTTTTTGAATTCTATAAAGTTGTTTATGGATAATCAGTTTTTAAGAATTTGATTTGTTAAATATAAATGAAGATTTGCCTTTATTAATAAGTCAAGTTTCGTTTAACGAGAGTTCTATGTGACAGTTACTTCAATTTCTTTGCTTTTATTAAAAATCTTATCAAGTTCCATTAAGAAAATTGTGACACAAATCCGTAAATAAAGTTTGATTATATTAAATGATTGTCGTGAGTTCTTCAGTAATTGCAATGCCCTCAAAAATAAAATAACACCTCTCAGAAAGTGAATGCGACCTAAAGACAAGTTCGTCACGTGGTTAACACGATCCGTTGCCCAATGTTGCCCACAATGTTGGCCTCGTGTAACTTACACAAATCCTCGCCAACTAATAAAAGTGAAAAACAACACAAAAAAAAAAAAACAAAAAATCAAAAAACAACGCAACAACACAGAGAATTACAAGCGTTGACGAGTCGTGTTGAAATTCCCCCCTAAAAAACTAACTTAAACCAGTCTCAATTGGCATTGCCGGCGATCGTGTTGCTAATCAGCAATTAACTTAGTATACATTTAAATATAATATATTATTGTCTTCTCTGCCCGCCAGAACATCGACTTAACATCGAAAAACCCGATGAATGAAACTGAAAACTCCTTTTTGAATGACTAAGATCTTTGGCCTTCAGCAATGGCAACACCTGTTCCCAGTTTTGTTAGTTCACTGATCAGACAAGGTCAGATCAGGTCTCAAATGGAACTTTAATAATTTCTCGAAATGATTTCTCAATACTCGAATGCACACATCAGAGCGTATTAATGCGATTGCGAGCACAGTTTGCAAAATCCAATTCGCATCTATAACTAGTATATATGAAAAGCCATAATAGCAGACATGGTTTAATGAGTCCAAAGACAATTCCGGCGCTATTTTCACAATGATAAAACGAAAAACAGGCTCGTAAAGCGAGTGAAGTCGTAACCAGCGTGTAGATCATATATAGTTATGGTAATTACAGCTATGAAAGAGAGGTTGAAGTTCAGCATAATTTGCGAAACCACGGAATTCACAACCCAACATTAACACCACATCATTTGCAATTGCATAAAATTCATCAAGTGCTGCAACAGTTTCCAATTAAGGCCTAATTTTGAATTTTCAATTCGCTGGAATTTTATTTGAATTTGAATTCTCATTGACAACTTCTTTCCATTGCATAACAATGATTTACAAGTCTGTCTTCTAATATAGGAAATATAAATTGAAAGAAATTGGAAAACGAATTCATTATTTTGGATTTAAAAGTCCCATTCCCAAGCATTGCAAAAAAATTGTTAATATATTTTGGTAAAATAGAAAATGCATTCTTAAAAGAAAATATATTTCTTAAAAGACTTGTCAAAAGTTACAAAATTTGAATCAAGTTTTTCTTTTGTCTTTCCGCATTTCAGTGTTTCGAAATGTATTGTTGAATTATGGATATGTTTAAACCAAAATTACCGACCTTATCAAGCCTATAAAAAAAGTCTCGACTCTATAAAACTGAAGGCACGCCAAGTATTTTTAGCTTACTGCAGATAAGACTAAAGAGAGTGAGCATAAATAAATCTCGACAAGTGCAATAAAATTCAGTTTACCACCAAAATTGTACCAATTAAATCGTAAAATCTGGTAAATTCAACTAAAAGTCTATACGAAATGGGGTCACTGAAGCAGCTCGGTTTACTGCTGAGTGTGATCCTTTGGATTGTTGTATGTCAAGGAGCAACGCAGTCCACAAAACCAAATATTATAATCATACTCATAGATGATATGGTAAGTAAGAAAGGTTTTATTTTGAATCTAAAGAGTTTTATATTATTTTTGATTTTTTCAGGGCTTCAATGATGTAAGTTTTCATGGCTCAAATCAAATTCTTACGCCCAACATCGATGCTTTGGCCTATAATGGCATTATACTGAATCGTCATTACGTTCCCAATCTCTGCACACCCTCGAGAGCAACGCTGCTCACCGGAAAGTATCCCATACACACAGGTGAGTTCTTAGGGATTTCCCAACTGATATTTATCTATTTTTCATTAATTACCATAAATTTAAGATTGTGTTCATCTATTGAATCAATTATCCATTATTTATTCACAAGGATCTTAATATTCCAAACTATAAAAGAAGAAATAAAGAAATGTAGTAAGAAATACATACGATAGATTCCACAACTACGAAAATAATTTAGCCATAAGTCTAGTAGACAACAATTTAATACTAAGAAGACCGAAAAGATTCCACATACTCAATCTCCCCGAGTGATGAATTCCAGCAACAGATAAGATGTAAGGAATAATAGCAGAACTCTTAGGATACCTGTTATTTCTGTGAATTTTAATATTAATTAAACAATTTACGTATTGTTATAATATAGACAGATTGTGAATAAAAGTAGAGAGAGAAAAAATAAGTTTATTCAGCAACAAAATTCGTTTGATTTACAACATACAGTTGCCAAAAAGTTTAAATTCTTATAAAATATAAAATCGGAAAATAAAAAAAAAATGATGTTACTTAATAGGGTTTTCATTATATAATTTAACAAATAGCTCTTACTATGAATTATTCGTGGAATAAGTAAAAAAAAATACTTTTAATTTGTAATTTTAAAAATGGCAATCGCCACCTTCCTATATTAATTTCAATTATTTTGGGGGAGTGACTAATATAGTAAAAATGCATTAATCTCATCTTCCAGGCATGCAACACTTTGTGCAGATACCCGATGAACCCTGGGGTCTTCCCTTGAGTGAGCGTCTCATGCCGCAGTTCTTCCGCGACGCAGGCTACGCCACGGAGTTGATTGGCAAATGGCATTTGGGATTCTGGCGTCAGGATCTGACGCCCACAATGCGTGGCTTTGATCATCACTATGGCTACTACAATGGCTATATCGATTACTACGATCACACGCATCACATGCTGGACAAGAATTATACTTCTGGTGTAGATTTCCGTCGGGATCTTAAGCGTTGGCACCTCGATAATGGCACCTATGCCACAGAGGCATTCACAAACGAAGCACGACGTGTGATCGAGCAGCATGATCGCAGTCGTCCGCTGTTCATGGTCCTAAGTCATCTGGCCGTGCACACGGGCAACGAGGATCAACCGATGCAGGCGCCTCCCGAGGAGGTGGCCAAGTTCTCTCACATCTCCGATGCCAAGCGTCGCACTTATGCGGGTGAGATCAGCAAGTAAAGAGAAATGTAAAGATATAATTCTCTCTTTCTTAGGCATGGTTTCCAGTCTGGACAAGAGTGTGGGACAGACGGTGCGTGCTCTGGCTGATCGTGGCATGCTCAACAACAGCATCGTGCTGCTCTACTCGGACAACGGTGCACCCACAGTTGGCATTCACTCTGGGGCCATCTGGAGTCCATTGCTGCAGCAACGTGGCTACGTCTCCAATCAAGTGATCCATGCCATCGACTGGCTGCCCACTTTAGCAGCAGCTGCGGGGGTTCAGCTTCCCGCTAATCTTCCGCTAGATGGCGTCAACATGTGGCCCTCTTTGAGTGGCAATCTGGAGCCACAGTCGCGGAGATTGCTGCATGTGATGGACGACATCTTTGGCTATTCTTCCTATATGCGTGACAATCTGAAGTATGTGAATGGCAGCAGCTTCGAAGGTCGCTATGACAGTTGGCTGGGCGACTTGCCGGCTGAGGAGGATGATCCCATTAGCGCTTATTATGCGCAACATGTGCTCTCCTCAGAGGTGCAACAAGTGCTGGGCACACGATCACTGACCAACGATCGCATCGAGCAGCTAAGAGCGGATGCCACACATCGTTGTCCCAGCAACGAACAGAATTTCACGCAATCCATCTATCTGTGTCAGCCTCTTGAGGCGCCATGTTTCTTCAACCTGGCCAAGGATCCGTGTGAACGATATAACCTCGCTAATCTGTATCCTCTGCAGCTGCAGTTGCTCGAACAGGAAGTGCAACAGTTTCGCATCAATGCCATCGATAGTGCTCGGGTGAATACCCCTGATTTGCGTGCCAATCCCGCGTTCCATGGCGGCTACTGGGAATGGTGGAATGAAACGACAATCACAGCGGGATCTGGGGGATCAAAATGGAACATATTCAATTGGGTATGGCTCTCTTGTCTCTCTTGTTTACATGTTGCTGTAAAGTATGCTCTTTAGTTGTTAACTAATTAATTTTAAATAATATTTTTACGTTTTTTTTAATTACTTGTAATATTGACTAATTTCGTGTGTAACCCAAATGTTGTTGTTTTGTATTATATGTTGTTTTAAAGCGAAAATTTTGTTAAAAATTAATCTTTAGCGTTTCAATTCCACTTCGTTCCTCCGAAATTTTTTTTATCGCCAAATTGTGCATTCCATTCCACTTGATTATAATGAATATTATTTACTTTTATCTTTGATTTTAATATTCAATTTTGAGCAAGCTTCGCTTTTTTTGCGAATATCAGTTTTTGTTATATGAAACTGTTTTTTTGTGTTTCATTTAATGTGAATTCTGTTTGTAAGAATTATTAAAAAAAAATAATGAACACACTTTTCATATTTGCTGTTAATATTTTACATTTTAAAATACAATCATATATGTGTGTGTATAACTTGTTTATATCATATCATTTTTTTTACTTTTATGGTAATAATTATGAAAGTCTGCTGTTATTGAATTAAGGCCATTTGTGTTAATAGTAACAGCTGTTTCATTGTGAAAAGTGTGTGCTTTTACTTCAATAATAAAACATTTCTGAATTGGATCAACTCTACATTGTTTCTAGCTTCCATGGAAACGACAATAAACAGACGACCTGTGTTGCAATTTAATTGAAAATCAATAAATATTTGTTTAGAACTGGATCAACTTGTGCTTGACATTTCAAATTATGTATACCAGGGCTGCAAAGTATATAGTAAGACTGATTACAGTAAAAAATCGTAAATTTTTCTGCCAATTTCAGCTATTATTAGGAATTTTACTTATATTGATATAAAAAGAATTTGAAACGTTTTACAGGCGCTTAAATTCTTTTCGGACAATAGAAAGAAATCTTAAAAGTTAACAAATAACATATGTGCGTATATAATAGATGGAGTTTTTTTGGGGAATTACTTATACTCGTATGATAACAAAACGTATAAAAAGTTAATACAAAATTATGTAACAGATGATAACATGGGTATACGCTAGGTACATATTTAAAGTACATACAAGCAAAAATACAGTATATAAAATTACATAATACAAACGGATAGACTTAACGTTTACGAGGGGATCTAACATATCATACATTCGGATAATACTCTTAAGATAACATTACAAATGGGTTTCACTCGGAGCGTTGCCTTTTGTCATCTTCGCTCCTCCAACGTGGCGCTATTCTATCATATTGAATAGCAGACAGGAGAATATCATGCCAAAGATCTGATAAAGAATGAAAACTATTAATATAAATATATATTTAAAGGAGTACGAAAGTAACTTGCCATCAATATGGCCACCGCTATGGATGTGCCACCAATGACAGCCGCATGATCTCGGATGAAGTTTGTCGCCACATAGAGACAACCCTGATTGTGCAGATTCGTGATGGTGGGAAAGATGGTGCACTCCTTGCGCTGTCCGCCAAACAGTTCCTGACAGCACGACTCCGGCACGGGGCCATAACGATTCCAGTCATGCCAGGTGTCGACACCGCAGCACTGCAGACGCTCCTGCGTCAAGTCCCAGGCCTGTGTAATCTCACGGCGACCGCCATACAATGCCATGGTTGATCGCATTTCCTGGTAATCATCATGGATGGATAGTTAAAATGTGGTTGTAGTTGAGGTGGTGGTGTATTGAGCCTTACCTGTCGCATGGTCTGCTGCACTCGCTCTCGAAACACGTAGCCCAAAACACCGCCAATTAGCATGGTCACGAAAACCAAAGCTACGATTATGAAATACTGTGGATGGTATGTAAATAGATGTTAAACATTTCGACTCGAAAATAAGTGAAGATAATGCGCAACTACTACAATGTCTGAGATATTTAACAGAAAACGAAAAAAGTAGCAAAAACTCAAAGATTTCTACGCCCTTGCACATCGATTAAAATTTGATTTTTGCTTAGTCAGTGCTTAAGAGTAGATCAAGGCTTTTCGGTCGCACTCTCTTCTATTCTTTTATCTCTTTACTCACCGTTAAGAGCAAGCATTTGACTTCCTTGCCGGCACCCACACAGCCGAGGAAAGAGACCAGGCAAATGATGACCGAGGTGACAAGCAACACATAAACAGCGCCAGAGAACAGATTCGTGCCCAAAAGCTCATTCACAAAGCTGCGATCCACCAGCGTCCACAGTGTCAGACAAAAGACAATGGCGCCGCCCACCTAAGTAATAAATGTAAATGGTAACTATGTAAAACAACAATAAAAAGTAATTTAATTTGCGCAACTTACGAACATCACAAAGTTTGCAATAAACAAACTGTATTTGACGAACTGCCCGCAGCAGTCCATGCGCGAACTGAACCCCATGTCGTCCTGCTTGAGAGAGTGAGAGTAAAAGAGAGTGTGAAAGAGCGTGTGAGAGTGTGTGGAATGCAAGTAAAAGAAGTTTTACGAGAGCGCGATGTAACTGTTGAAGACGCTGTTCAAACGACAGCTGAGCGCGTAATGCGTAGACAGCAGCGAATGAACGGCGCATGCGCAGCTCGCAGCTGAGGCTGAAGTACACTTAACCCTGACCCACTTTAATACGGCAACTGTGACGGCGCTGCCGGCGTCGACGCCAACGTAACCGAGGCGAAGCATTAGACAAGCGCACGCGCTATTGTTGCTACTATTGCTGCCGCTCTGCTCTGCTGGCGTGTGGAGCTTATTTTGTGGATGGCAACTCGCTACACTGCATGCCTTGAGCTTTTACTTGAGCTACTTGTTTTTAAAGTCGGGAATGTCTGTTATTGGGTGCTGTTTCTAAGGCAAACTAGGTGTACTAGACGAGCCAAAAAAAAAAAAACATAACCAAAACAAAACACAAATGCGATAGTCATTAATAAATAAAAGTACTTTAAGTACTTCAAAAATAATCAGATAATTGTGCTATTCTAAACCAAAACACATACAACTTTTAATCATTAAAGTACTCAGTTCTATACATAAATTATAAATAATTACATTGGATGAGTAATCGTAATGCTCCCCACTCTCTAGCAATATCGTATCTAAACGACATCTCGGCTCGAGCTGGATTTTGAAATTTAAATGAGCCCCTTGAGATTCGTCAGTTAATTGCGGTTATTAAAAAAATGTTCTCACACTGTATTTTTTTTTTTTTTGTTTATCGAGTACATATAGCTAAACAGCTATGTAGTTAAGGTACACATAGTGAAAATCGTGTCGAAGTTGACAGTAAGTCATCTGAAAGTCGTCATTAATTACAGGGCGTTGTCAGATGTGTTTTTGCATATGCAAAAACTTAAACCAATTAGCAGCTTTATCTGATCTTCTGATAATTACCCATCACTGCTACACATAATAATGATGTTATTCTAGCAGGTTAAGTGCTAGTACTTAGCCAATCTAGAGTATTATAATTATGGCATACTATAGAATTAAGTTTACTATAGATTGTTATTATCGGTTTCTTCGATTAAGTTTACGAAATTCGATCTTAACTTTATACTTTAACAGCAAGATTTATTTTTTTGTTTAAAGTGTCAACATGTGCATTTCTTAAGCGGAAATAAAAGTCGTTGCTCTCTATAAATTCTTGATTCAACAATTTTGTCATATGAGTTCAAAAATGTTTATTTTTGTATCTACTTACTCTGTTGCCTTCGTGTAGCACAAACGAGGTTTTCGTTAAGTAACCAATTTTGACGCTTTTTGCTTGCAATTAACTATTAATAATTTTGCAACTTGCTTTTGCTTTGCTCCAGGCAAGAGTTAAATGGCAAAAGATTCGGCAGGAACTACAAAGAAAAATTAGAAAACTCTTGTTAATGTTATGCCTTACAAAAAAATATCTATTGTATTTGCTATTTTCATAAAATTGTTGAATTTTAATGATCCGACTAATTTGCAGTGTTATTATTATTGTTGTTTTTGTCACAGTAGCTACGATTTCCTGTTGTGTTTATGAGTTGTTCTCGAGGTACTTTTTGAGTTTTATAATCTTTGTTTTATATCGATTTTTTAAGTGATGCGCTGTTTGCGAATTTACTTAGCCTATTATTAATATTGACTTTTGTCTCGTGACAATATTATTTTGGATATAATACTCTACAATTTATAAATGTCAGCATAAGGTGTTTAAGCCTTAAATCTTTTCTTACCAACCAATTGCAATTTATAGATTTCATTTTTCTTATATTATTTCTTAGCAGATTCTGCTATTTATATTTGGACTCAGAATTAATTGTTACAGGGTATTTTACGATCGTGCACACGCTTTTAGCGCTTTCTTACTTCATTTCTTATGACACTTTTTGCAATTTTGTTTTGTTGTTTTTATTGAGCTTTTAAGTTTATTGTTGAAGCTGTAATTTTGTTTTTTTTTTTGTGGTACATACTTATATAAGTCTTAACAGGCACCACACACACACACACATAATGTTATTAACTGATTGCGAATAATTTGTAAATTTAATATAAATATTAATTATTTGAGCTACTTAAGTCCCGTTTTCTTTGCTTTTCATTGTATTTCGTTTGTTTGTAATTAAATTACATTCATTTTTTTGTCGGCCTTTTGCAGCTGATAATTGTTAATGAATTGTTGTTGCTCGCGAGTTGTTATTATTATTGTTGATTATGTTGCTGTTGTTATTGTCAAAACCATGGCAAACAACTTTTTCATTTTACTTTGTGTGTGTGTCCGTTTTGGTTTTTTTTTTGCGTTAAGCTTTTCTATCAGTTTATCCTTACAATGTTAGCGTGCATTGCGACTAATGTATCCCATGTGTTGGGTGCAGTATTATTTTGCATACTTGTATTGCATTTTAACTAGACATTAACTCACTTTATCGCTTTTATTATAATTTCGTTGTATGAATTTTTTGCACAGCACAAAAATGATTGTTGAGTATAGCGTCGGCAGCCCGTAAACAGTCAACAGTGAACAGCAGCGGCAGCAACACGGCGGTTGTAGAAGTCTTTCCAAAATATTTATTCCACACCGTCTCCACCGCACGAGTGTTCGCTTGGAACTGGTTGTGGGAACAGATTGGAAGCTTGGTTTTTTATTAGTTTCGCTCACAAAGAGCTTCGTTGTGCTTCTGCTTCTGTCTCTGCTTCTGTCTCTGCTGCTGTTGCTGCTCAGTGACGCTGTCTCTGCGCTGAGCGAAATTTACAACAATGCACACACTCGATACAATGTCGATCGCCGATGCAGGTGCAAAAGAGACGCACAACACAGTGCACAGAGAGATAGTGAGGAGAGGAGAGCTTTAAGTTTGGCTTACAAACCGCAAATACTGCTCAGTACCTTTAGTATTTGTTTTTGTTTTCATTTACCTCTTTTTGTTTCCTTCGTCTTTTTTTTTCTTAGTACTTGTTGTTGTTGTTCGTATCAGCTCAGCATGTGAAAATGTATTGAGTAAACAAAACATGTTTTTAGTATGGCGCGGCGTTTTTCTCTTCATAGCCACAGCCTTTGTTTCATTTTATGCAATTTTTGCACAGCGCGCACTTGAAATATTAGACGTAAGTCAATATTTTAAAAATCTTACTTTAAGTTAGGCAGTTGAATTTTCAACATTTCAATATGCGCAATAAGAATTGCATGTAAAATATGAAAGAATTGCTTTGCACTTATCCATATTCATAAAATAAAAGATTTTTTTTAGTGAATTTCGATGTTATCTTTGAAATTTTCAATATAGATGGGAAGTAAAGTCATCACATAATAAGCATGTACTTTAAGTTATTGTTAAACATTTTCGAATTTTAATACAGAATTTTGTTGGTTTTCGAGAAATTGTTTGTGTTTACAAAAAAGTATATAATAGTAATTGTACGCATAGATCAATGCACTGACAAAAATAGGTACATTCATCATATTAAGTTTCATATTAGTGCTTTAATTGCGTTTTCATTCCTGTTCTTTCCACTTAGACGACTTCTAAACGTTTTCATGTTGGAATCATTTGAAATAAATGCAATAATTTAACGCCTCTGGAGCTTGTCACCTTCAGAAAACTCAACGAGCCTCGCACTTGCTCACATTAATCATAAGCATGCATATGAGTAAGAATTGAGTATCTATGTATATTGAATATAGAACCTCGTGTGTGATTTTATTAATTGACTTGTTTAAAATCACATAAAGTTCGACCGTAAATGTGAATGATGGTTGCAGCACTTTAAGAGGCTCTTAACTAAATGCAAAGTGATTTCCCAATGAATCCGAAGCTGTGGCTTGACCATTTTGAGAAGTTTTAAATACGTTGGAATGTAAGCTCGACTGAGAAATACCTTATATTTAAAAAAGAATAAACCTATAAGTAGGATTTATTAGTACTCCTTTTATTTACTACTACTACTGTTTATTAAAAAAATAAAATAAAAGGTAAGTCATAATTTTCTCATTTTTTTTTTTAGTTATTTCTCAAGTTTATTCTCATTTCTATTTGTTTAACGGCTAAGCGTAAAATTCCCCTTTCTCTCCTCAATTGCTGAGTAAAAAAATGTGCATATTTACAGATATAAAAAAGTTTATAGCGACTGTAAAACTAAAAAAAAAAGGTTCCCACAGCGTGTGTCAGATGCAAAATGTTTGACAGCAGCAACAAAAACAACAAAAATAACAACGATGACTTCGTCGACGAGATGAACAACAACGAAAATAACAACAATATTATTAACAGGCAGTGTAATTGTTTTTCTATTTTTTTTTGCTATGCAAACTGAATGCTGAAAACCGTACCGAGAGCATTGAGATGAGTCGGGCCACTTGGTGTTAACAGAGCCATAAAAGTGCTAAACAAGCCAACAATTTTGTGAAGTTAACAATAAACGAATTAGGCATTCGCTAGACACAAGTATTGAGAGGCGCTACAACTACTATGGGTTATTTTATTTTCGTACTTTTGTGCTATCGTCAGGCGCAGACAAAACTCACTTTGACCTTAGCATGAAAATTGCTTATGAAATTGTCTTGGCCAAATGTTTGGGCAACCAATTTGTTTGTCTAACTAAATTATGTCGCTAATTGTTGAAGGTTTTTTTTTTTTTGGTTTTCCGACTTCGCTTTCAATGAACCTTTGACGTAACAATATGGATGGAGTTGGCATTGGGATGTGGGGAAAATTTCCTTCGAAAGTATTGACTTTAAATAGTTTTAAAAGCCACACACATTGTTTCCCAAATATTTAGCAATGATAACTTCTCTTGTAATACATTCCAAGTTAAATAATTATTTAAATTTAATCTATATTGATTAACTTAACTTATGAAAATATTTTATTTTATTTATATTTAACCTTTATTGATTAACTCAGTATATATATTAATAACTTTACTTACGAAAAACCAAGCATATATTCCCATAACTATTTTCACATATCGATAATGCTGATTTAGTTTACAGTCCTTCTGTCCATTCTCATAGAAATAGTTTAGCATTTGCCCTCGTATACTCGATTTACGACTATTTTACCCCAATGACATTGCCGACAACACAGAGAACTTGACTTAAACTTGAGCTGGACAACCGCAAAACGCAACAAAATCCCATTCTAATCGGTTTTAATCGGACTTAACTTAATTGTTTTCATATGCGACCAATAAATTTGGTTAATTTCCCAAGCTCTAGTCTGGACTTGACCTTATCCACCTGACACTGACCGACTGTTAGATTACTAATCAGCTCTTTATTTACTATTCGAGTTTACTACTATTTTGCTGTATACAGAAGTCTGTTGGCTTCCTCCCACACGTACATATTATACGCTTAGCGACAGCTTTTAGACAAACAAATTAACGCGAATACCCGAAATTTACGAAAATTGTCTTTACTTAGTCATGTTACTCGCTAATTGCTCGGTGTCAGCATTGCGATTGTACGTGACGATGACAGGGACTGAAGTCGAAGTGTTGTCGCTCCATCTCGCTCGCTCGCTCGGCATTTCCGTTAAGCAGCAATTGTGGAACATAAGTTGCTCATTAAATTTGTGTAGCATACTTTTGGGCTGAACGAGTAAATTGCTGGCAACTCGAATTTTGTGTATTTTGAAAACTTGTAATTTAAATGATTTTCTTTTTTAATTTAAAATAAAACTGCAATAATTGCATGTATGTAAATACAAACTTCTCATTTTAATCATTATGTACAGTTCACAATTGGCTTTACATAAGCTTAGGTTCTAAATCTGTATTGATAACTTTTCGGTACAAATTGCACAAAATACATTTTTACAGTTTCAGTTACTAAATTGTTTTGTTTTTTTTTCTCTTTTAGTTGATCGGCGGTGCATAGTTCTAGGTACTAAACGCCACGCACCCCCCCTATCCACAAGGAATCTAAGGGGGGGGTTGGGGCCCAATTGTTTTGCTTTAAGTACAAAATATTATTGTATCTGGCATTTTGGTAACATAGGTAACAATCCGATGATCTGACGATCAATCGCTTTAGGGCACTTAAACGAACTTAGCCTAAATCTCGAACGATTGCAAGACGGCAACGAACTTGAAAAGGAAACTTAAAGCTCTAGTTGGTTAACGTTATAAGTTTGGTGTTACAATCCACAAGTTGCTGCTATCACATTGTAATGAATCTCACGCCGTGCGATAGGCATTCGCATATTCCACGGCATCGTGAAGCGTCGGAAAGATCTCGAATGGACCCTCGCTGAGGGCCATGCTGTGCATCAGAGTGTCGTACACACGATCCACGGGACTGGCCAGCAGTAGACGAGCACCGCGCGTCTTCAGCTCCCTGCTGATATCACTCAGCGTACCGCAGCCGGCCACATCGATGTGGCCCAGCATCGAGAAGTCCAGTATGAGAAACTGAAACGTGTTTGAAGCATCCACGAACTGTCCATCAAAGGACTTGCCACCATTTTGTGCCACCTGCGCATAGGTGGTCTTTGTCTTGGCTGTTTTAGTGCTGCTATTCTTGTCCAGACCGACAGCTTCGTTAAGGGCGCGACGGAAGAAGAGGCTGGTGGCGAAATTGAGCGAGCCACAATACCTAAAGATGCGCGTATCCGGCACTTGCATCACATTGCGATGCTGCGTCATGTCCATGTAGATGCCAGGCGCTTCTGGCATGTAGCCGAGCAGGCAGGAGTAGGGTTTCAGTCCTTTAATATACAGCGCCAAAAGCGAAACACAAACACCAATCAACAGACTGCAAGCAAAGTCAGTTTAAATTTACTTAAATAGATTATATAAAGTTAGACCTTACCCAACATCGATATCGATGAGCACCACACAAAGGAACGTGGATATCCAGGTAAACATTTCTAGTTTGCCCTGCTTGGAGAACTTTTTCAGTTCCTTCACCTGCATAAACATGGGTTTCAGCGCCACAATAATGACGCCAGCCAACACGCACTGCAATCGAAATGGAGAATAGTTGAAAATGGTTTACAAAAATGTTAAATGGTCATCTACATACCCTTGGCAAGTCACTGAAGAAGGGTCCAACCCACATGATAGTCGCCACCACCAGCGAGGCAGACACTAGGGAAGCAATCTGCGAAACGCCGCCCGTTTGATCCTGTATAACCGAACGGGATAGAGAGCACGCCATGGGAATGCAGGAGAAGCAGCCACCAACCATATTGCCAATGCCCATCGCAAAGAGTTCCTGATTTGCGCGCACCTCGTAGTTGTGTTTCTTGGCAAATGTCAAGCCCATGGACATGATGATCGAGTACGTGACAATGGCAATCGCAATAGCATCGACAGCCACCATTGGCACTAGATCCATACGTGGAAATTCAGGAGTTGGCAGACTATTGGGAATATCGCCCACGGGTTTTATGCGGAAGTTCTCCTCCAAGCTGCACAATTTCGAAATTAAAGTACCACCAATTATGGCGATGAGTTCACCGGGAAATGGGAATCGACAGCGTTTGCTCAGACATGGTTTAAGGCATTCGTTGCAAACGGTCATGAAGATGATGATGCTGATGCAGATGCCAAAGTTAACAAGGTTCGTTTTTGGTATCAATTCCACCACATCGATGATGGTTAATACGATTTTAAAGGCTGACTTCTTGGGCGGCACAGTAACTCCTAGCACATCCTTCAACTGGGCGGTGACCACATGACAAGCGGCTGCCGTCGTGAAGCCATTCACCAGAGGCTCGCTCAGCAGAGAGGCCAGTGTGCCCAGCCTGAAAAAGGACATGAGCAGCTGCAAATTGAAGATGGAATTGATTAGAGGGGCAATTGAGATTATGTCAATGAAATAGAGCAAGCTAGCAGAGGAATCAAAGCTTTCTCTGACGTATTTAAAGATACTGAATTGTTGATTACATTTTTAAAAAGTTTCCTAACTTTCAAGTCTGATATTTAAAACATATTTGCAAAAAGTGAAGATAAGCGGTAGACAAACTGAAAATGCGCCAGACTTTTATAGCAAACTAGTTAAGTGCACAAAACGATTGTCATTAAAGACTTTGTTATTATTTGCGAGTGATCTTTAGAATAGTATAAATGATTGTTAATGATGATGAGAGTCATCTAGTCACTAAAGATACAAACATATATAAATCAGATTAGATATTTACTATTCACTTCGGCAACTGCTCAAATAAAAGTTGCTTCTATCTAAAGTTGCTGTCTGAGATATTTATTATACCTCGTCTTACGTAATAATGTTATCTGTGAAATGTTTGCTATTGCCTCACACTTACATTGATAATGCCCACGGTAAAAGCTAGAGCTGTGACCACCTCCAGTGTGGTGATGACGTTTGCTGGATGTGGCAACATTGTTGTCGTCGCATTCTGCAGCAGCAACGTTGCAGCTGTTGTTGCACCCTCTGCCGTTGATTCCACAATCAGCGACAATGGCGATGCCGGTGCCATCGTCGTCGTCGTCGTTGCTGTTGTGGCAAGTAATGCGAGTGGCGATACTGTTGTTGCCACTATCGTTGCATTGACTGCATTTGGATCAAAGTTGGCATAGGATTGCACCACCTTTTGGGTCATCATGCTGGCCACGGCAAAGGTGCCAATGGATATGTGCTTCGAGGTGCCGAGCAGCATGTAAACCAGCACCGGAAACACGGCCATGTAGAGCCCATTTCCCGCCGAGACACCGGCCAAAATACCGTAGGCAATGCCGTGCGGTATATTCATGATGGCCACCGTAAAGCCGGCTATGATATCACCGATGAGATCACGTCGCGGCGAATACTGTGGCAGCCACTGTAGGATGGGTATGATGCCGGTGAAGAGCGCAAAGAAGTTCCAGCCGCGCCAGCAATTGAGCAGCGAGGAGGGAATACTCTTGTCTCTGGCCGCATAGCCCGTCTCCTTGATGACCACCTCTTGTGTGAGCACATCCCGATGGATGCGATACTTTGGTTGTATTTTTGGTTTACTTTGTGCGCTCTTTCCACTGCCATTGCTGCCATTGTTATTATTATTGTTTAGGGGTTTGGTTCTGCGAAGCAAGTGAAAATTATGGTTTATAATCTTATTGTTTATAATCAGTTTGCTCACTCTGGATTATCCTGTTCGTTGGGCATTGTGTGCTCGGCCTCTTCCACGGCCAGTTGCTCGGTGTCTTCAGTTGCTTCTATTACCTCCACATGGGTGTCTGTATAGCGATGGGTCTGCAGATCTCTCTGATATTCCGCGTTTCTCCAACGAGCTAAGCGATTCTCTACAGTATCTTGCTCTTCTCTTGCTTGGGAATTGGGTATTATTTGCGCTTCCGGAAGTTGGTTTAATTCTATCAAACGTCCATAACCGCATCTACGCTGGGATTTCTGAAAATGTATTTGAAAGATTAGTTTAATCTATAAAAAAAAGTATTTCTAGTATTGCTTGCAAAAAGATAGATTTACGAGTGTGGCGAAAATATGACTCTAATGAGCATAGATTAGACTACAATTATTGTATACTAATCCCAGGGGCAATAATCACAGTATTTACCAGTTACAATCGTCGCGTTATCTAACTACAATTAGCACCAGTTAGTTAGGTATCAGACCACCAATTCAACCATCATTCAGCACTCACGTTCAAAGCACGACTGAAACCACAAAGGCCACACTGCAGGGTATAAATACAAGCCTCCGTTTGTTCCTCTCTCTAACATAGCACAAATTAACACCAATATCTAATTGGTCGAATCATTGGATCCACATGCGTTGGGCAGCTGACCATTGTGGTTTGCTGTGTTTAAGCACAAAAAAAAAAAAACATAGTATAGAATACGCATCGCAAGAATAACTCTCAACAATTCTGACGACACTGACGAAATTCAAGAACGTTATTTGCTTATCTATCGCATTGATTACGCATACGCAGCATTGCCCTTTGTCTGGCCAGAATTGTCTATTGACGTCGAGTCGCGTTGAATCGAGTGAAATTTTAGTGTTTCTGCTTGCCTTGCGTCGATTATTAATTCGCACTCACAAAACCATATTGTGTGATTATGTCTGGCAATTCAATTCCTGCAAAATTTCATGAATAACTTTTGCCAACAATTTGATTTGCTAATTGCCAAACAAAGTTCAGCAAAAGCTGCCTATAATGTTGTGTACTCTGTCTATAAACACCTGCTTTATAAAGTCTACACAGTTAGGCTCGTTTTGAGCAATAAACTATTATATTGTATTTATCAAATATATTATTGAAATACGTGTAAACGTTGATGATGCGGCATCATTTAGGTACTTTTTCCACGAATAAATGGCTCAACTTTGATTCTGAGAAAAGTGTAATTTGTTTACCAATTCATGCAATGCACATTAGACATATTTTTGTAATAGACTTTACATAAATTCGATTGAATGCCTTTTTATAGATAAGAATACAACAATAAAGGAATTTCACAACAGCAAAAAAAGTTTGAAAACAAATAATATTGACTCTTGAAATTAGCATAATTAACAGAGTTTATTTTTAAAGATTATAGCACATTATATATATGTAAGTGTGGTAGAGTTTAACTCAGTTTAGAAGTTTTAATAAAGGCTAGTATATTGAAGAAATAAATTTAAAAATATTTATATTAAATAAAAGATGCTTTCGTTTGTCATTGAGTTGACAGTAAAAATTGCTAGCTTATTTAATAAACAGTTATAACGCAGTTTTTATTTTCTGTTGAAATTCTTTTAAAACAAGTAAGAAAGCTGGAGTCGGGTGTGGTTGACTATGATATACCCGCTACCTATATTGAATAAGAGCATAACAGTGTGGTATTATTCTTAAAATATACCAGGCTGTCATTTAAAACCCGATATATTTCCTAAACAACTTTTACAATTTTTATCCGATCGCAAGAAACTTTCAGGAATAAAAAATACGTTAGTTATTTTTATCTCTAACAAAACTCCAGCTTCACAATTACACTTGTTATGTAATTTATGGAGTTGAAGATGCTTCTTTATGTCCTGGCACAAAGTTATAATACCCTTTTATCCTATGTATATCGGGTATAAAAGCATTTCAATGATTTGATAGTGACATAGAAGTCGCCTCTGACTCAATACCCATAACAACTGCAGAAATTAAGCACTTTTTATAACATTGTTTCGTAGAAATGCATTTAAATATTCTCAAAAACCAGTTTGGCAGTAATTTATGTTACTAGCCCGATTCAACTTTGAAGCATGCTACATTTGGAGCTTAGCGCCGTAGTTGGTGGTCGGAGGAAATGTGCTTAGGACGCACAACCGTTATGGGAAATAATTATATTGGGTTGCTGTTACCACCGGACACAGTGAGTGCTAAGTGAGAATATACATATAGTACATATAAAAGGCTGTCTGAACTGAAGTAAATAAACAACTGTGAACCGGTTAGAAGCGTCATTGAGTCAGCAGAAAAAGGCGATTAAATTGTACTTAAGACACATTGCCTTCTTGACCCGTTGCACAGAGAGAGAGAGAGAGAGAAAACCGTTTGCGTCTGGCAGCCTCATCACTTAGTTATTGCAATGTCAAGCGACTATATACTATAATAAGTATGTATTTATAAGCTGCATGTGAGAACCTCAAAAAGATCAATCACGCGACTCTCGCACTAATTACGGCAGTTGTTGAATTGATTGCTGCCTGGGATCAAGTGATTCAATTGATTTGGCATGATCAATTATGCACAGAATTAAAGCACATGTTTGCCCAGATCAGATGACAAAGATATAGAGTCCTAGAGCATCCAGAATGATTTCAACTTTGTCATGTGATTGTAGCCATAAATTAAACGATTTCTTTTTTAAACTTTTAGATTACTTCTTTGGTGTTAATATTTATTTCACATATTTTATATATATTGCAAAAAAAGTGAAACAAAAGGCAAAAAAAAGCACCTCGTTTACTATACAAATATGTGCTTTGTCAGAGTTCTACAAAAATCTTTAGTAGTTTCATATTTTCATAGAGCATTTTTTACGGAAATAAGAAACCATTTGAGCTAGAAAAACTGAAGTGCAAGTTTCACAGTGCTTGCGAAAAGTAAGTGTATGACAAGCTTAAAATGGTTTAATGCATTTGTAAATAATTTTTTAATGATTTATGGCTTATTTGTTTTTGGGATAATAATTGTAATAACTTCCGCTCAGCCTCGACTCGGAATCAATATTGTTATCATCATTGCCCCCTTCAGTGTTACAGCTCACATCGCATTCACATCTAGACAGTTACTTTTGGATGACAAAAGCCGTTAATCAACTCACGTCCCACATGCAAACAGTTGAACACAGCTTTATAAGCAACAACTTTGATAATAATTTCGTATTTGTTAACGCAAAATTAATGAGTAATAAAGACATAAAACAGCGAAGCTAAAAAGTGCGAGTGGGGAGTGATCGCCTGTAAGATACCCTGCTGCCAAAAATAAATGCAACAATCTTGATAAACATGATCAGTATACAAAAATGAATACAGAAAAAATTCAAATTTAATGTGAAAACTGAGCCATCAAACAAACACAGCTTGCGTGTAGTTTATTACAGGGTATTTATCGCAGTTAAGCACTGTATATTTGCTTAATTGGGATGCCCCTGGGTCGCTTTCAATGTCGTCGCACCGTTCCCCATTAGTTCAACTAGCCAAATACTTGGCAACCGGTTATTTTGAGCTGTATTTTCCATATAGAATGGAAAAAGTACTCGGCTTAAATGGATTTGTGACCGTTCACTATACTATAACTATAACCAGGTGCATAACTATTGAGCCAGGGAATGCGGGGTAGGTGTGAACAAATTGTGTAATAACGTTGGGGGCGAAAAGTAAAAGCGCAAAAAAAAAACGTATTTATGTCTTTTTCTGGGTTTTGCCAGATGGCGTCTCGGCGTCTTCTTATCATACATTGTCCACTTTTGCTTATCAGACGTTTTGCGAATCGAAGCCATTAATCAAAAAGTATTTTCGTTTAAGAAATCTGAAAGCAATATGGTAGAATTTTCCATTAAAGATTGTCCACTTGTCCCCAGATAGCCGGATCTCTACAGTCCTTATCAGTTTGAGAACATTTTTCGAGGGCCTTGATACACATAACATACACAACAAAGTTGTGTCAAGCTTTTACCTACTCAATCAAATGTTAAACTAGCCACTATCACGCGATGACAAACCGTTGATAGTGGAACATATGCAGATACTAGATAATTTCGAATATTTATTGATGGCTGTTATTACGTAGCGTACTTCAAGTATCTTCATTCTGACTGCTTGCACTTGCACTTTGGACCTTTGGCAACTTTTTTGTCGCAACTTTGTCGCGCTATTAAATTGAACTAAAACTGGAAACTATTTCAGTCACAGCAGCATCTTAAATAGATCTACATTATATCACTAAATATATATGTCTGTTGTCTTTGCTTTACGCAAAACACTTCCCCAGCCGCCACGAGAATGATAATAATGATAATGATGAAGATGAGAGAGCAGCGCTGATAAGCGGCTTGTGAAGTATATAAAAAAAATGTTTGCCTGGCGCTGAAATTTATTCTACTAAATACTAAGTAAGCCTTTTTACAATCTTTAACTCACAGACACAAAAATTATAAATACTGTTTATATTGCGATTTTTCCAAATTGTGTTTGATATATATATATTCTAGCTATGATTTCAAGATTCGATACAATTAAAACAAACAGACCACTTTCTTTACTTTGATATTATACAAATATCATGGCGAATTCATTCATAAGCGGAACATATATAGATTCTCAGAAAAGGAAACAGCAGATGGTTTTTGTCAATTTCGAAAAGCTATTTATAGTGCGGTTTCTCTTAAATTTGCAAGATTGATGTGCGACAATCAATCAAGGAAATAATCTATACTTTAAGTCCATCAAAATGTTGTTAAAATAACTACTTGATTATGTAGTATTATGAAATCAATTCGTTACGGGTATATCGATAGATCGACCTTCGAACTTTAAAGTCTTCACTATCTCAGGCGCTTAGCAAATGTCCAAGTTCAAAGTAGTCAGCACCAATTGTTCATAATGAAAGCCTTAAGGTCGCTTAACAAAAAAACCAAAAAAAAAAAAAAAAAAAAATGACTAATCAGCTAGACAGCAACGGCAACAAAGAGCAGCAAACAACAGCAACAAAAATAGTCAGCCAGTATAAAAATAACAGGAACCATAACTGAACGTGATAATGTCGAACTCATTACAATAAAAAAAAAGTGAAGAAAAAAGAAAAACACAAAGAGTTTGCTGTTTGCAGGCCTGTTGCGAATGGGATTCATAGAGTTGCGAACTGGAACCCGAACCTTTGGATCTATTGGCTTATCAAAAAAAGCTGGGCAAGCATTTGCTGGGCATGCAACAGTTGCATGTGAGCTCATCGGTTTCAGATATGCATGCCATAAAAATACACACTATATGACAATATCTAAAGTGTAGCTACTTTTTATGGAAATGTATCTGATAGATTATTTCGCAATGCAGTCGCGGCGTTTGACTTTGATTTTGCTGGAATTGCTGCTGTGGCAGCACTTTTCAGATTTATCGATTGTTTATCGCATTTATTATTTCGAGTGGTCAACAATTTTGTTTTCACTTGCCAAACACAAAAAAATAACAAACCAGTTTCCACTTGGGCACGCATCACAGTTATGACAATCGCATAGAAACCGAAGTAAATAAATCAATTGGGGCATCATTCAATTGACATACTTGGATGCCCACACGCTCTCTCATTCTCTTTCACCGCTCTCTCTCTCTCTCTCTCTCGCTTCTATAAATCTCGGTTCATTGTGTATACACTAAAATACAATGGGAATTATGATATTCTGTTTTATATTTACTTTTTGCGACATTTTTACTGGGTCATCTTACAAAACCTAATTTCAACTGAGTAAAGTTACACCTTATTTTAATAATCATATTTCATAAGCTTATCTGGCATGAAATCTTTTGTAAACACTATAAAACATATTCGCACCTCCCTATTGCCCTTAATTAAAAGGAATTATTGTATTTAAAGGAAAAACGCCGAAAGAAAAACAAAGAAAGCTTTTGTATTTCGATTCCGAAATGTTTTCCTATTTGCAATAGAATAATCTTTTTAGTTTTCTTAATGCATAGTTCTCATATCTTCTCCCAGCGGAAGAGGAACAATGCTAGAGAGATATAATAAACTATATTTATTTAGAATATTATTATGTTTAATAAAATTATACAAACACAAATCTAATTACCGAGTATACTAAACTAAGCCTTCGAGTCAAGTTGACTTTTAATTAGTTGTTATGGTTGAGATATTATAAAGCAAATGGCGTATTTTATAGTTTTAAAAAGTAAAAGCTATAATATTCTGCTTAATATTGTCGTTTGAGATAGAGTATTCACAATTCTGGCGAAGAAATCACTTAGATTTAGCACTTCTTTTTCACGGTTATAAATTTCTAAAAAAAAAAAAAAAGATTTTAACAGTTGCCAACCGTTTACGTGCAAGCGAAATTCTCGATAATGCTCGAGTGTTATAGCCAGATAAATGAATTTCTTTAAACCAGTACCAAATGCTTTTAGCTGCTAAGTAGTACGGCAAACAGCTGACTGACTGGTTATGCGATTCGGTTCAGTTTGCTGCGGAAAACCCCTCTTTTGAAATTTGGGTTGTCAACACGCAAGGTAATTGACCAGACAAAATGTAGAAGCACAAGCGAACTCATAGCGAATGTCAAGTTTCTCAACTGCACTCAGGTATACCCTGTAAGTCAGCTTTGTTCATATTTTATAATGTGTTTGCTGAATGACGACATAAATCAAAAGCTTTATTTAGCTGAAACAATATACAGTTACGAAGCTTTCTAGTACAGGGTATGCAATGATGCGACAGGTTGGAAACAAAAGCGCGAATGAAAGAGGAAGAAATAAGCGCAGTCCAAAATCAGGTGCATTTGCACTTGACTAATGGCGATGGTCAAGGCAAAAAGAGAACACGAGAGCGGGTGGAAGCAAGAGAGTGAGACCACCAATGTGAGAGAGAGCTTACGAATAGCGGCAACGAAAAGAGCAAGGCAAAAACAAAAAATTGACAATTAATTTGATTGCCCCAAATTGAGACTGAAGCGACGGACGAAATAAATCGAAATCGAAAATGGGGAAGCATTGAAAATTTTGATGAGACCCGTGACACTATAATGTTTACTCATTAGCCAAAAATACCTATATGGTGCTTAAGTTGAAAATAGAAAATCAAAGAGTGTCGTATTTGGCATTTGATTTAGTTGCTAACTAATAGTTTTTTATTGCTGGCATTGTTGTTGTTATTTGGTATTATCGTTTGTCGTTGTCACCTTCAGCTTCTGATAGCGATGTCGTTGTTGTTGCTGCTATTGTTGCTATATAGTCGTCACACTTGTTGCCAATAAAATTGTGATTAACACTTATTGTGGTGCGCGTGCATTGAGTAGTTTGAACTTTCAATATGTATAATACATGTATCAAATATTTAAATATTTCTTAGAATTTATATGGTTTGAAACTCACACACTGACGCTAATCAATTGCAATATTTATGGTTAAAACAATTTCCGCTGGTGGGGAATATTTGTTAGTTTTCTTCTTTGTTTTTTTTTTTTTTGTTGTTTTTTGTTATTCAACCGCCTTCGCTTCGCTTAGTGTTTGATACGAATGATACGACGCTTGCGACATGCTACGTAAACCGTTTGTTGCTGCCAAAAACGCTCGCGCCAAAAACAAACACACGCACGCACAAAGCACGTAGCAGCGGAACAGCGACACGAAGAGCGAGAGAAACAGCGACAGCGACAACAATGCCTTTCGAGTGACCCACTGAAACTGAAAGCACACAACACAACGGCTGGCTACGCAAAAAACGTAGCACTCGAAAGCTTTTCAAAGCTCCACAGCAGCGACGCTATTTTATTGCCGACGCTATTGTTGCCATTACGTTGTTGTTGCTGTTGATAAGCAACTTTTCAAATTGCACTGCACATAGAGTTTACTTGCATATGCATTTTAAATAGTTTAACACATTTCCAATTAGTCAATACACTAAGTACACGATTATTTTTCACATAAATTCGCATATTTCCATTTCTTTCATTTATTGCTTGGCCAATAAGTTTTCAGTCGCGCAGCTGGTGGAGCTTACTGACGTTGCCACCCCGCCTCACTTGTTAAGTTGACGACGCCATTGCGAACAGCTGATTTCTTACGAATGGTGGTGGAACGAAGATTGAAAAGTGGCAGTAATTTCAAACTTGAATAATACTAAAAATATACAGTTCAGTATTTTTATATTGCGACTTTTTTTCAAACTCGAAAAGTTGTTTAAGCCATACATATGTTTGGACTGTTAAGACATAGATGGAAACATCAATGGTTTTTCATCTTCACTGGTCTAGCATACTCACGCTGCCACTTCGTTTTAAAGATAGTTGGCAGCGCCACTAAACAGCTGATCGAAATGGTACAGTGCTTTCAACGCATTAGTAAATGTTCTGCGCATTGTTGATAATTTATAAATGACAAAAGATATTATATTGATGTCTTTTTTTTTAAGATCTAGTGGAGAACTAAGCTGGCTTTCAAAATAAATAATATTTTAACGTTCTCATCAGTTTTTTCATAGTTTTCAAATTATTTAGTGTTTGGTAACACTAAAGTCGCAATACTGTGCAACACTACAATTCGTCAGAAGCGCCATTTTAATTTGAAGACAATGCAGCGATCTGGCAGCTCTTAAATTTTCGTAACTGAAGTATCGCCAACAAGAATGATAAGAAAATTTCGCGCTTGTTTAAATAAATCTATATACAATTTGTCGGGCTTGCTATGTGAAAGAACTGCAAGTAAGTGGTGTGAACGTGGTTGAGCATATCCAGCGAAGTGCATGAAACGTGATGTGTGTGTAAATTGCAGCAACACTTTGGCGACGCATTGCCCAGTTGAGGACGCCATCTTTAAATGGTGAGTGCTCTCTTCTTGTCCTTGCCCTTGACAGGTGTTGCAACAGCAACAGCAACAACGACAACAACCGCACTTGGTAATTTGCATACCAAGTTGCACGCGTGCCAAACATATAAAATGCGGAACCGAATTAACAGTTATGCGCGCACTGTACATCAACAGTGTGGCGACTACAGCAGTGGCAGCGGCAGTGGCAGCCACAGCGCAGTAAATGAGGCTCTTGCACGCAGACGCCTCTTGCCTGACCTTGTCACGGTTTATTACGACAGCCAGTGAAAATCAGCATATATGTAAACATGCAAAGTGTTTAGAAGGCGTTCGCCATTTGCTTCTTCTTTTTCTTGGATGTAGTTAACAATGCCAGGCCCAATCTCAATCCCAATGCCCAGGCCTCACAAATGTGTAATGTGTAATGCAAACAAACAAGGCAAATCAAAATTTCAACAGCACGCAACAAAGCCCAAAAATATTGTTAATAGCAGGGGAGGCGTTAAAATCGCGCTGCCGCCTTGTCTACACAAAACAAACAGCAGCTGAGCGGGAGGCAGGCGGGGGAGGCAAAGTGTAGAGACAGCAACCGCAGTCAGGTGATTGCTGATGCCGTTGCCGATGTCGATGTCGATGTTGATATTGTTGATGAGCTGCACGAGTCCAGGGAGTCCAGGGGCAGCTTACATTTACTTACACTTTTCCTCTTCGCACGTTTAAATTACGGGCGCTGCTTTTACTTGTCGTCGAGTGATCCTGCAACTGCGGTTGTGCCACTTCATGCCACGCAACGGTATTTAAGAGTATGTCTACGTTATGTGGCAGACACTCCAAAGGCACACACACACATACGTAAATACACTACACAGCACATATGGCGTCGTAAATGTGGCTAAGAGCAAACACAAAACACAAACATACAGCCAAGCAGCAAAACTCATCATCATCATTATCATCAACAGCATCATTATCATAATGAGCCAACTCATCATCACCAACATCATTATCAACATCATCCACCAGTCACACTCAACGTAGCGTGTGTGTGCATCAGCAACAACAACAACAGTAACAACAGTAACAACAACAACTACATACAATTGCTTGCGACGTCGACGTCGGCGGCGTTTGACGGCAACATCGAGAGCTGTTGCTGCTGGTGGCAGGCAATTCGCAGATTTTACGTTTCAGTTTCGTGCAAAACGTGGAAGCGGCTGGTCAGCAAAAGTCAGCACCAAGAAAATAAAAAAAAACTACAAGGAAAATTCACTAACTCAAACGGCTAGAAAAATCGCAAAGAAAAAAACAACAAACTAACGAAAGCAAATGTCTAGCTTAAATTGAGATTGATATTTATTGAATTATTGAAAACGAGTTGAAATAAAATTTGCATATTGCAATTGTTAAATGCAGTCAAGAGACTCCGGCTAAGCGCGGGCCTAGTGTATTTGGCAATAAACCGGATATTCTAGATCTCCAGATCGCCGTTGTCATCCAATTCGAAGCCGAAACATAAAAAAACAAAGCGAACCCCAAAGAGTTGTTAATCAAAGCGTTACAATTGTCCATAAGCAAAGACAATAACAAATAACAATAACAATAACAAAACGTGCAAAAAGTGACACAATTAAACGCTGTAAAGAAAAAGAACTCCGTTTGGATTGTCTTCAATCTGTAGCAAATTGTAGCTATATACAACCACACACATAAACACTTTTACACCTATATACACCTACCTATCTACCTATCGCTGTGGCCAGCTGAGCAGCGCTGAGTGTTAAGTTTATTTCTGTTTGCGGGCAAAGAAACCAACAAAAAAAAAAAACAACAACAACAACAAAAAAGTCGGCGGAAAAGCGAAGAAAAGATCGTGCACGCTAAAGTAACATATTTATTTTTAACAATTTCGCAAGCGTTCAAATTTTGCTCCAGCGAAAAAAAAATTCATATATGTGTATTCATATATATGAAACTGAACTGTATCGTCAGACAGGCAGATAGACCAACAACAACAACATCAAAAAAGCGATCGTTAGGAGAACCAATACAAATACTAAAACAAAAAAAAACACCAAAAAAACAACAACACAAAAAAAGCGGCGGCAACAGTCGACGTTGAACGGCGAGGGGAACCAGAAGCTGTTAACAAAAAATTAGTTGGGTGAGTAATCATTATAACATACACTACTTCCAAGTGCAAAAGAGCACGAGTAACCATAACTCTAAATGTTTCGCTTTCCAAAAATGTGTTCTGGTAATCATATAATTAAATTTATGCATTTTTGCTAATTAAGCTGCTAAATTAGGGTTTTTTTTTTGTTCGGTTTTGGTGTAAAATGCATATTTCTATGAAAGCTGAAAATATTTTATTTTAATTGCTTTTTAAATTAGCTTACATTTTTAGCAAGCGATTTATTTTTGTTTAACAAAACGTTTAACTCGCAGTTTCAAACAAGTTTTTTCATTTAGTCATGTACGCTTATTTATTTAGTTGCTGATCTTTTGATTAGATCTGTTCCATTAGAAAGTTGTCTTAAAATTAAAAAAAAGAATTATGCAATTTCGCTAAATTTTGATATATTTTGCCATATGAAATTTATGGTATATTAGAGGCTTTTTTTTTCTAAAATATTTTTAGGTGAGAATTTAGTTTGCTCACTAAGTAATATTTTAACTGGTCTAGCAAAACAATCGGTCTCTTTATTTTGTATTAAATAGCAAATAAAAAATATATATCTTAATATACTCAGTTACTTTTGAGAACATCTGAGAGTTAGAATATTAAATTTTAGACACTTCCCGCATTAATTTCTTAGTTTCAAAACAATAGGAAGTATTTATTTTATGAACCGTAGAATATTATGCCTCATTCAGTTGAAATTTAATTACAATAGATCATTTTTGTTGTTGTTCTCTTTTATCTTCGCTGCGACACAATTGTGTTATTCATAGTTGTTCTCAGCAATTGTATATCCTAGTTATAACATATCAAATTGGGGTCACTTAAGCAACTTCATTTACGCATTGAAAGTTTCTCTTGTCGCATAACTAGCACAAGGACACCGGAAATATTTGCTCTATAAATATAAAACAAACCCATAAATCTTTCGCCCTTTTTTTTTGTTGCTGCTTCTGGCACACACAGTGCAAGTACCTCAAAATGATATTACAATAACAACAACAACAAGAAAAGCGAAATGAAAATGTTTCGCGTTGTGAGTTTTATGGTTTATATTTGGTGGCATTATTTTTGATTATTATGGCCAGAGTGCGTTTACGATTATAATGGGACAGAGTCACCTTCGGCGGCAAAAAAGAAAAACAAAAAGCAGAAAAAAAATCTCTCATTTTATTTTTGGTTTCATATTTTTTATTTGTCACATCGCAATGTGCAATAATATTTCATGCTGCGTCATTAATTAATATGGGCACACTTATTCATAATTTGCCGCTTCCTCGCTTTGTTTTTTTTTGTTTGCTCTCCCCCACTTAATGATAAACCAAAAATTTCGGTACATTAATAATCGCCTACGGCAATTTTTGGAAATTCTGAGCAAAAAATACACAAATGACGATAATATGACGCTGATGCTAACTTAGACTTGTTGTTATTGTTGTTTTTCCCCTTGTTGCCAGCATGCAACAATTTATAACAAATCGCTTCACATGGCTCTTAATTAATTAAACATATAATTTATTAAACACCACAGTGGGAGGCGCAACAAATTAATAAATGTTGCAAGTCTCGTTATAAATTTTGAATGCTGCGCTCTCGATTCGAGTGGCAAAGTTCAAGTGCTTGCAGTTATAATTAAGCAATAATTCTCTATATATTTTTTTAGCTTCTGTGTGTGAGCTCCTCTGAAAGTTATTTGATAATGTTCTATATAAATCAGGGCCAACGATCTGACCGGTGTGTTGTCTCTGTTGGGGGCTGCTGCTGGCACAAGTCCCACGGGGACAGTTTCATAATCCGATAGGAAATTTTTCAAAGAATAAAGAACAAAAAAAAATCAACGCGAAAAGAAATATCAACAAAATTGAGCAATAAATAAGCTGGGGATCTGTGACAAGTGGTCGGGTTTTTGATCTTCTTTATCACCGCATGTTATGATAGCCAATTTAATCTTCAAAGTGCATAGCGTTAATTGGAAGAAAAAAGTATTCAAGGTTGTTTTTTGATTTTAGCGAGGGATTCTTGGGAGTTTGCTTGCGTTTCATTTAAATGCAAATCTTGGAAAACAATGAGATTATTCCCAGATTTTAGTTTTGTTTTTTATTATTTCTACCTAATAGCTTGTCGTTTGTGTTGATCAGCAAAATTTCCCGAACTAATTTCTTCTGTTTTGGCAAACTCTTTTGTTTTTTTCATGTTACCTGACGACTGTTTTTGTTTTGTATTTATTTTATTTGCAATACTTTTGTTTTGATATTTGTACCTCTTAATTTTTATGGCGTTTTCCCATTCACAAAAAAAAGCACCAATAAAATACGAAAAGAGTGCGAGCCACCGGAAGATTAAGCAACATTCAACAATTTGCTTGCCAACAGTTCAACGACGACCCCAATTTCGATTTCCATTTTGATTTTTCCATTTTGGCAGCACTCGCCCAAGGTAAATGCGGGGGAGGAGTGGAAGAAGAAGGAGAAGAAGAGGTGTACGTACGTTGTGTTTGTGTGTGGCGGGATCTCCAACATCTGACTGACGTTGGTTCTTCTTACTCTCTCTCTAAATATAATACATATATACATTCATATATCTCTCGACATTTGTTGGCTGTTGCGCTAATTTACAGGCCGAGTGATTGTCTACAATAATTTTGAAAAATTGTTCTCAAAACTTTGCACTTTGCTTCGGACTACAATCAATATACATACATATACATATATGTATATGTATAGTTGTTTATATAGCACGATACTCAACTCTAAGTTATATTTCCGCACTTTTAGCTGCGTTTTTAAGCTCATACACCATAAATAATTTTGACTGACAGCAGCCGTTCATAAAATGAACACTTCTCTCTCTCTCTCTCTCTCTCTCTCTATCTCTGTCTCTCTCTGTATGCATATGGGTTTTCACTATATGTAATAAGCAACAATTTTGTGCAACAATCGTAAAATTTCAAATTAATTGAACACTCAATGCTGCTGTCTTACAAATAACAATAATAATAATAACAATAAAATTTCAAAAAAAGATTCCTTTGTTTTCGTTTTGTATCTATGAGCGAAAACAAAAACAAAGTCTCAAAAATTTTAATTATCATTTGTAAAAACAAGAAAACAAATCGCCATACATATTGATATAGCCGCGTTTTATTTGTTTGCTCAGTTGGCAATATAGAATATGGAATACAAGTTCTGGCAGACTGTTCGGAGACCGAACTGATTGATTTCTTTGTTGTTGTTGCTGTTTTTCTGAGAATCCAAAATTGATATTGCTATATAGAGAGAAAGATTGCTGCTGCTGCTGTGCTTTGTTTTCTTCCACAGTTAATGCATTTCCATTTGTCGAAGGAAATGTTTTATATGCTGACTTCGCCGACTTAAGAGCGCCCTCTGGCGTCAGCAAGAAGTCGCTAAGTAAAAGCGAGGGAAAAACCTTCATTAGCTGCAAGTTCAAATAAAGCAGCCAGCTATCCATTATCCTTTGTCCAAATTTTGTATACCCAGCCTTGATTTGTTGACTAATCATTCACACACACACACCCACGTTAGCACACACACACACAAAGAAACTCACAATTGGGAGACGCAGCCTCCATTTGAGTATTTTGGGTAGCGGCGGCAAGCGCCAAAGGCAATATGACGATTTCTTTAGTGCTCGCCGTATAGTACACTTTATTACGGGTGCAAACAATTGAATGCATTCGCTATTACATGGCTGTAGCACATGCCCCAGATACGACTACGACGAGTAGTAGTAGTGCTTAAACAATAAAAGCCACTCAGGCTTGTCCTATAGCAATGGCTATTGATTTTCACACCCTGCACAGCTGGTAAAAAGAGTATTGATCAATTCTTTTAGTTGTTTTCCTCAATTGTATAGGTTTTTATAATAAGCTCAATGTTTTAAATAAACTTAGCTTAAGTAATATACATATCACATATTCTGAAAATTTCAACTTAATTCTCACAGCTGGTAAAAAGAGTATTGATTCTCTTTTTTTTTGTATTCCTCAATTCTATAGATTTGCATAATGCATTCAATCTTAAAAGTAAAGTCTTTAAATTTAATTCCTAACAAGCTTAAGTAATATTTTACATATTCTGAAAATTTCAACTTAATAACTGTTGATTTTCTCACCCT
This sequence comes from Drosophila niveifrons, assembly GCA_035046325.1. Lineage (NCBI taxonomy): Eukaryota > Metazoa > Arthropoda > Insecta > Diptera > Drosophilidae > Drosophila > Drosophila niveifrons. The sequence continues at coordinate 37,257,409 of JAWNOC010000052.1, forward strand.
GTAGAGCTGATAAAACACTATTGATTAATTCCCTTTTTCTTAATCCTCAATTCAATTGATTTGCATATGAAGTTCAATCTTTTAAGTAAAGTTAGCTTGAATAATATATTACATATTCTGAAAATTTCAACTTAATACTCAATTGATTTTGAAACCCTGTGCAGTTGGTAAAAAGAATATTGATTACTTCTCTTTTTTGTATTCCTCAATTCTATAGATTTACCTACAATATTCTAAATAAGGTCTTTATATTTCACAACTTGTTAGGTTTAGTATTTATTTACATATTCAGAAAATTTCACCTTAATTACTCTAATGAGTATGCTGTAGTCGAGCACACTTTGCTAGCGTGTTATGTGCTTCGTGTTATTCATCAACATTTTGCATATGCAGCCCGCATTTGCGCTTCTATGCACGATTGCCGTTTGATGACTTGGACTTGGGGCCGGTGGGCAAACTTTTCAATTAAATGCATCTGCATTAAGGCCAGACCCAGACACAGACATGGATGGGATGTTGGGCAAGGTCGAGGGGAATCGAAACTAGTCGATAAACACAACTTGACTCTTGCAGAGAGAACATCTTTCAACTGCAACTCTTTGTGTGTCTGCGTTGTGTCATCAAATTGAATCAGAAATGCGTTTATTGTTATTAATAAAATTTGTTATCATAATAACTCGAACCTTAAGTTTACTTATTATGTGGCTGCCGCATTGTTGTCTTCCCTTTGGCCTATAAATCAATTTTTCCCATCAGACATTGAGGCCAATGAAGTTTGTTTAAGATGCTGTAAAATTGCTTTATTTCAATTAAGTTGCATTTTATTTTTATGTATTATTATTTTCAAATTACTTGATGTCTATATTATATTTATAGTTTATAGCATTTTCCACACGACACATTGGCATCTCTGTGTGCTGTCGTCCCATTGAATTAGGACTATAGGACACTTGTTGATTGCCGCTCTAGGTTCTAGCTTCCGTTCTTTTGCCTCCTCTGTCTCCGGCTCTTCCTCCCCTTCCTTCCTCATTGTCTGTGTGTGTGTGCGCCTGGCGGCAATTTCATTTCGCTTTCAATTTACGCGCACGACCAACGACGCTGTCAGTCTGACAATACAAAAGACGCTGCTGCCCATTCCAACGTTTGGTTAATTAAACGACCATGCAAAGTGGCACAAAAATAGCACTAAAGCATCGCAGACAATGCCTCAGTGTCACTTATACCCTTTAAGTAAATGGGATGCGACGAAAGAGGAGCACTTCAAATGCACTTGAAAATGTTTGATGTGCTCTCGGAATTTCTTCTGCACGCTGAAAAGATTTGCGCGTATATAATAATCTAGAAAAAAATGCAAAGTTGAATGGCTGCATGAAAATGAGGAAGTGCAGAGCAATTGTTTAATTAATTAATTTGTATTTTGCATTCCTATTGTTTGCCCGATTTTATTTACACTGACGTTTTGTTGGCCTTAAATGATTGATTTACACTTTTTTGTATATCTTGGTGTCTTCTTAGTATTTCCAGAATTCAGTGTTAGTCGAAATAAATTGACTTTATTCAATGCCATTCCTTACTAGACTTTTAATTAATAAATCATGTAACTTGTAGCTCGTAACTACGTCAGCTACAGCCCGTCAGATGGCGCCACAAGCTAAATAGAGCATATATTTTTAGAGCCTTAGTTTTCTTTTTTGATTACATTGCTGTCAAATGCCAGCTAACCGGTGTCAATCTGTTTATTTTCAGCAACAAGAGCAACGCGAGTGACAACAGCAACAATAATCGTTGCAACAACAAGGCTCGCAGTGGCAGCAGCAGTAACAACAATTGCAACAATGTCGACGGCAACTTGCGCGCGTTTCTGCACTCCGCTGACAGGCGGCAAAGGCGGCTCCTCATCAAAATTGACATCAGGAACCGGAAGCAACATGACGTCATCGTCATTGCACAAGAAACAGATTCCATCAGCAACAGCAGCAACAACAACAACAACAGCAGCGACAGCAGCAACAAATGACAACACAGAGGCAACATTCACATTCAAATTGAGTCGCGCCACAACCAGCAGCAATGTCAACGGTGGCAGTCACAGTGTCGCCTCGAGTGAATCATCAGATCCCTTAGAGTCCGATTATAGCGAGGAAACCGAAGAAGAGAAGAACAGCAACAGCAGCAGCAACATAAGAAACAAACACAATCCAAACACGTCAGTGTCAGCAGTCGCAGCAGCAGCAGCGCAACAACAACATCAGTGGACAATGACGGAGATGATGATGTGGACGATGAAGAGGAAGGCGATGAGGCCGATGGTCACGATACGGATGATGTGACCAATAACGATGATTCCGATGAGAGTGAACAGGACGATGGAAATGAGACGGACGATGAGGAGACCGACGATGAGTCTGAGGAAAGCAGCAGTGTTCAGACCGCAAAGGGCGTACGCAAATATCTGCTCGACGATTACCAGATCATCAAGACAGTTGGTGAGTAAGCAAACACCAACAGTACATATATCATAACAAAAAATGATTGATATGCCAGCAACACCCTGGCAACCTTCAACCTGCCAAACCGTTAGTTCTGATCTCTTTTGTCTAGGGGGGAACCTTCAACTTGAGTTATCGCTGTGTTTTTAGTTCGATTCCACACGAAACACAACACAACACAATACAAGACACACCGGTATGTTCCTGTTTATTTGTGTTTTTGACTTGTTTAAATTGAAGATATCAAAACAAATCTGTAGCTAGGTCAGTCTTCGAGTCAAGGCTTATGACAAAGCGTATAAGGAATAATAGCAGAGTGGGCGGCACCATATGTGAAACTGATATTTTCCGAATGTAAACTCAGCCACATATTGCCAGAAATATTTTTGGTTGAGAGTGAAGCCATCAGTTAAACCTAATGTGTATTGTTAGGCGATCTCATGGTGTGAATATGATTGCAAATTTTGAATCGGTTTAGTAAAATTTCAGTTTCACTTTGGCATAGAAGGTGAATTAAATGAAAATGAAATTGAGAACAGTCTCTTAATAGATTTTCAATCGAAAGAGATTAAATTAGCTTAAAGTCAACTAAGAAAACTACGGATAGCATTTTAAATAAAACCATATTCTGCAAATATACCAAAAGTATACTGCAAAAAGTACTAAAATATACCACATTTTAATATAATCAGAGTTGCTTAATTCTTAAGATCAAGATCAAGTTCAGCAACAAGTACAAATCGATTAAAATTTTAAACTTGGCAATAAATTCATGATTGTTAGATCTATTAAAAAAAAACACAAGTAAAAAACGTAGTTAATTGGTAAAGCAGCCACACTTGCCAATGCTTTTGCGGATAAATATTTATATTTGAAAACCATAATACGCTATTTGAAAACAATCATTAAAATGTTGAACTAAATTTAGAGCACACGTTTTTGTGAATTAAATAACAAAGAGCCGAGCAAAATATATAAATACTTGAAACACGTCAAAATAATGGAAAACCCATAAAAAATACTGGACAGTAATGGCCACTGACTACGTAGGTTCTCATTCATGATCCCAATAGCCAGATCTAAATTTGGAATTTGGGGTGGTGGCGTATACGTAATATATAGTACGTATACGATACGTATTGCGTATACGTATGTGTATTAAATGGATGCTTAAACTAAATTAAACGCTTTGTGAAAATACGCAAGCAAAGCAGCTTCATAAAACAACGAGAACAATTATCTTCGACGTCTGCGGTGCGAAATGTTCATAATAATCATAAGACGAGTAGACGGTAGAACACGGTACGTTGCTCATCGCCTTCAATTTGCGTAATCAATGTGAATTTATTTGCGTATAAAAACAATAAAAACTAATACAAGAAGCCGATGCGAGGTGAATCGAATCGAATCGAGTCGAATCAAGGCGAAATAAGCGCCTGAGCTAAAGCAGATTAAAGCGTTCAGAAATGCATAAAAAATGAGGTAATAAATATTTGAAATCAAATACAAAAAAATTCAATTCAAATTCGATTCTCGCAATAAATGCGCGAAATTAAATGTTAATTTAAACAGTTGCGGTAATTATCAGCGCCATTAAAAAAGTATTATCAAAAGAAGTCTTAGTCGAAAGTTAAACAGTTATTGCAATCGCATAAAGGAACTGATCTGAATGGCATGGCAATTATAGATTTTAACTGCCAGCAGTGCTGAATTTTGCACTCATCAGATTGAACAAATTTTGATTGCAGAAAGTGCGAAAAATTCGTTGAATAACTTTTAGTACAGTTTTGCACCCTCGAGAATTCTGGGTGTATTCTGTCGTTACCTAATCAAAAAGTGAACTGACCAATTTGCACCTGAAGATGCTTTTGCTCAGCTGTTTTTCCGGTGCAAAGTCATTGCGAGGGAGAATGTTTCAATCAGCAACTGCTACCCCACGGCGTATGAGTAATTTCTCCTTTTCCGCCCTAATACCTCACCATCCAATCGATGAGTAATCTTGCATTAATTTCAAACAATTGCCAGACTAGAATATCACACACACACACACACACACACAACTATTCCCCATTGCTATTGAGTACGATAAAATCCAGAGATATTCGTAAAAAGTAAATAAACTCAAACGGATACCCGATTCACATACATAAATGTATTCACGGCATGCCCAGGTACGCAATTAATGCCGCTGACTCACGCATTCATTAGAAGGGGCAAATCACTGTTAAGAAGATGCCACCTTAAAGACTAAACACGCATTTTACTAGAACCAAATACTATATAAACTTCATTGCGAGTTGAAAAATTTAAGAGATGATGAGTAAATATTCGAAACTGTTCCACATTCAGTTTTAGCGGATTTTTGTTCGAAATTCTTTATAAATATTTGAAGTTCATGTTTGTTTAAAAATTCATTGATTAGCTGAACCGAATGCAACACAACCAAAGCCAACGAAGCCACCCACAACACAGAGCGAGAGAGAAAAAACAAAAGCAATAGCAAAACCACAACAAAACATGGCCCAATCGATGGCCGTTGATGCCTTTACGACTCTATTGTGAAATGTGCAGCAGGTGATAAAATGTTGCCGGTAATTTTTCCGGAAATTTCGCTGGAATTGTTTTCCGAATCCGAATCCGAATTTTGATAAACATTTCTGCGCCACCCTTTTTGGTTTAGTCTGTTGCCATCCAAATAACAAATATGTTTTTGTTTGTACACCTTCGAGACGCGTGACTGCTCGATGATGAATCTTGGCAAAAACATCGCAATAAAAACAGCAATTAAAGTATTAATTGATAACACAATTTTAATCGGGGAAGCACAAATAAGTCTGCTATTTATTTGGAATGATTTAAAGCACTGTTTTTTAGTTTGTTTCTTGCTTTTAGTAAATATATTTTTCTGACAGTTCTAAGAATCAAAAATTAAATCTATTCATCAATTAAACTTTTGTTCAAACAATGTTTTAATTGAATTACGACATGTGTTAAGCAACAACAATCATCAACGAATCGTTGCCACAATTGTTTTAGGCACAATGTGATCTAAAGAGTACTAAATCATTGCGAATTGCTCAAATTATCATCACATCAAAATCGAACAGACAAATTGTGAATGAGTACATTAAAATGTAAAGACATTTGCCGTTCTACCTTTGAGCCTCATCCTGCTCACTAGCGAGACATCTTGACAGCAACAGCACAGTGCGGAAATCTTTGACAATCTTTGTAGACAGACGATCCACCAGGCCAAAGCGCACATCACTTTAACAGCTAATATATTAAATTGACAAATTTATACTCAGCTAACAGAAGAGATCTCAACTGCAAGATGAGCGCAAAGACCTTGCGAAACCCAAACAATTGAAGAACTGAAAATCTGAAAAACCAAAACAACAACAGAACAGATCAGAATAACAACAGAACAGAGAGCAAAATACAATCCTTTTACTGCTCGTGGCTCAGTGATTGATAGATTTGTGGGAGATAAATATTTACGCACAGTTCGGGGAAATACAATTCATTTTCGGGCATAAAAGTGTCCAAGAGCACACAACAACAATAAGATCTGACTGAAGAAAGGTTGCTCGGAGGCCCTTGAAATGAAATCATTTTGGCGCTTTTAGCATAAATGGATTTTAAAATAATAGAAACCAATCAAATTTCAAGCGGCCACACATGTCGCACTTGTTTTTTTTTTTTTTGCCTTCTTGTTTTTTTCTTGGAAGACGATAAAGAAGAAGAAGAAAAAGCGGCAATCGTGTGTCGTCGTCGTGTCTGCAAAATATAATTCATAGTTCAATTTTATTTTTGGGATCAACTTGGCTTTTTTCTTGCTTTATTTATTTTCATTTTCATTTTCGTTTTTTTTCTCATTCGTATTTTCTTTTTATTTGTGGCGTGTTAAGTGCGGTCGTCTTTATAAGTATGTTCTCGATATATATGCACTATATAATATAATAATATTATTGGCCATAGATAAAGAATAAAATGAAACAAAATAAAATAAAGCACAGAAGACAAAATCATTCAACGAGAAATTAATGATCGTATGGAAAATTTGAGCGTCTCGCGATCTGTGTAAACTTTGAGCCACAAATCCAAAAAAAAAAAAAAAAAATCTGAAATGCAAAAAGAAAAAAGCAAGCGAAAAAAAAATATATATAATAAAATTGAAGAAAATTTTGCTTTTTATTTCAACAAAATTGAGAAAATGTATAAGCAAATTTTATAGAAATTATTATTTGGCAATTTGCCCAAAATTTGGCCACACCAAATTGGCTGCCCCCAAACAGAGGCGTCTGTCTATGCTGATGGGGGATCCAAAGAGGGGGCGAGAGTGGATATCAGAGGGGAGCTATGGCACATTTGCATGCTTGTCTCGTAGCTGCTGCTCTTGTTTATTTTTTTGTTTTTGCCAAACACTAAATGAGCATATTAAAATTGCGTTATAAACATTTTCCGTGCGTCTTGAGGTTTTCTCTCCACATGCGGCTGCTGCTGCTGCTGTTTTTGTTGTTGTTGGTCTAATTATTAATAAAAATGACCTAAAAATGCATTTTGCATGTGACAAAAATAGACAAAATCAAAAGCAGAACGATCAAACACCCACTCGATAGCACCCTGTAATTAAATTAGAAAGCAAAGAAAGGAATGAATCACTTGTTACAACTAATCGAATTTGGTCTTGCATAGAATTAGGGTGTTTAATAGTCGATTCGACTTTGCTTCGTACAGTTTTCGACATTTGATTTATGGCGTTTTCTCTGTTTTAGAGCTGATGTGTAAATTGCAGTGCGGGGCGCGTTGTAACATCTTGTCAAGCCCATTGAAATTGTGTGAGCCGTGCGGTCAACTGGCATATTACACGATAGTTTCGTTTCATTGGTTGATGATGATAAACATATGTTTCCACATGTCATAAATCCCACAAATTATGAACCGAATGACATCGATGTTTCATATGTAATACTAAATTAACCCCACATTTTTATTTAGATCACTAGGTCGTTTTGACACAACATTTTCGGCCTTAAACTAGGTCCAATTATTGTAGGAGGATACAGAAAATACGGAAATCGTTTTAATTACAAGGATAACCTAATTTTTTCATAAATTTATTGCAATTAAGTTTCTTTTTCCCCTATTATAAAGTGTACTACGACAGCTGATATAAACTCTTTAAGTGCCAACTTAATGCACTCTTTTGCACTCATTTCGCAACTCAATTTCAGTTCTTTTGCATTCTTCTTCAAGTTAATAGCGTAAATATCATAAAAGAAAGAAAGAACTTCAGCTTTGGCCTTTTATTATTGTTGTTGTTTTGTTTATGGGATTAAAAACAAACTTTTTATTTGGAACTGCATAAAACGCAATTAACTTTATTTAGCCAGCGGTCAGAGGGGCAGCTGCCAAAATTGTGCGAATTGTGCCAAGTTTATATGGCAGCAGTGTCTGTCTGTCTGTCCGTCTGTCTGTCTGTTGGACTGGTCGCCGTTTATTTTCATTTACATTGCGCGCGATTTACAAAAACTTTTTACAGTATTTTGACTTTTGGCACACATAATTTATGGGAATCTGCAAGCGAGCTGCATCTGCCAATAAAACTGCACAAAGAATTGCAATGCATTGCGCTAAAGCAAATAAACAGCATCAATCAGCGACGAGGCGTCTCAGAGACAGACGCAACGAACCATGATATTGGTCGCTTTAATGTAAACTGGAGGGTTAGAGAAGGGAGAGATGGGACTGGGAATGGAAATGAGACGGGGTATTGCCACAGAAATTGCAACTGAGATAGCGACTAAGACTGAGACTGAAGCTGGGACTGCGACTGCGACTGAGACCGGGAACTGAACCTGTTCAGGGCCAGTTGCAGCACATGAAACTGTCGCATCATTAAATAGAAAGTTGCTGCATGTATGATGTAAAGTCTTTTCGCTACCCTCTTGTTGCAATATTAATGCATTGGGTATATTGAATATCGAGAAACTTTGTCTTCTCTCTATGAGTACATTCAAAAATACGATAATAAATAAATTATTATTGTTATTAATTTTTCAAATAAGAAAGACTTATATGCTAATTCTAAATGCTGTTAAATACTAAAATGAATACTATAAATACTGAGTACAACTTGTAGTATATTTAATATTTTCAACTGAGAATGATATATATATATATATATATATTCATTGACTAAATATACACAGTCTCTTTTACTATAAGTTAAAAATATAAATAATTACTATAAGTGGTATTCAGTATTTTATTTATGTTATTGCTTACATATCAAATTTTTTAATTATAGAAATACTTAAATGCAAATAATAAATACTGTTAACTACAAAAATGTATACTATTTAAATAAAATACTGAATACTACTTATGGTATATTTTGTTTTTCAACTTAGATTGATAAAAAATATACTATAGATAGGCTTTAGTATATTATTTATGTTATTGATTAGATGTCTAATTTGTGAATTAGAGAAATACTTACATGCTAATAGAAAATACTGCTAAATACCACAGTTATTACCATTTAAATCAAATACTGTACTCTGCCCATAGCCCTTTTTAAATTCTCAACATGGATTGATTTACATATGCAGTATCTTTTACTATAAGTAGAAAATATAAAATATTCTAAGAGCAGTATTCAGTATTTTATTTAAAAAGTATTTATTTTGTTCTATAGAAGTATTTATTAGTAGTATATAAGAATACTATTGATATATAATATATATATTTTAACCTATTATTCTATATTCAGCGTAATTTCCATTTAACTTTGCTACTTTTGGTAACAAATTGTTTATCAAATTGTTTCTCTAATTCACTGAGTATCTCTCGGTTTGCCTCCAGCTCAATTGGAGCTTTCTCACTTGCTTGGTTTGGTTTTGTTTGCGATTCGCACATCTTGGGCTGCAACTTTTACGCGTACGCAAGGAGTTTGCCAACTGGTTTTCACTCGGATCTCTTCTCTTAGTCGACTTTAATTGCTGGCGGCTGCTTTTGGTCGTCTGCAACAGAGTCTGGAGTCTGTCTCTTGTCTCTGTTGTCTGGCAATTGGCGTTTGCGTTTGCGCCGTTTAACGCGTCGCTTTTGTTTGCCGTCTGCTCCAAAGCTGTCACAATTTCACTTGGCCAAGACGCCTGTCTAGTATGTGGTTGTGGCCCGACAGACGCACAGAGATGAGCGGCAGGAAAATGACGCGACGGTTTTGGTTTAAACAACACTCAAGAGCACTTTCCAATTTCGCTTAAAACTCACAAACAGGTGCAAATCAACCGCAGTTACACACCAGAAAATGCAATGAAAATGCGATATTAATAAACATTTGACTTCAACTTCATTTGGCCAAAACAAAAACTACTTTCAAAACAGCAGGGCACTTGAAGACAACTTCAAATCCTTATGGTTAGCTGCTTACACAACCATCCACTTTTGATCAGCTGTAGAATGAAGAAAACACGAATTACATTTGCATTTAAATTAATTGCAATAAAATCGAGTGCGATTTAATACAAATTACTTGAAGAGCCTCTGCCACTTCTCTTTGGCGAAAATAGGATTGGCAATATTGAAAGTGAATTTTAAATGAAGATTAATATTTTAGCAATTTTAAGACGGAAGGATTAATTTAGTATAATTTCAGATAATTGCCAAAATGAGCGAATTCAAATTTATATATTTTATCATATAATCAAAAAGGTTCCCAAAATCAACAATTGCTCTAAATTTAGAGCTAATCCAGAGCTATAAGAATTAACATTACTTATTTTTAAAATGGCTTTATTTTACAAGCAAGCAACATTTCTTATCCATATCAAGCTTAATATGTTATATTATAATCATTGGAAAATTGCTAAGATCCGTATCTGCATTTAAATCCTTTCGATTGCCTCAAGTTATTGATCTTACCATTATTTTAATTCAATATTTATTTAGAATACCGCATTGGCATTCGATAATTGCTGTTTTATGTCTTATAAATATATTCTAAATAATCTTATAAAATTCTCTCGCCTGTTTTGCGGCGTTCATTGACTAAATTTTTGAATTAAAATTGTTGAAATTCTCAAAGTTTCACCATTTTGTGAACTACAGCCATGTCCAATTGTATATGTGCGTTTGTTGAAGCATTTTTTAGCACACCTTTTTTTTGTGCTGCTTGCTGCTTTTGTTTCCACTAAAAGAATGTTAACAATTTGCTTGTGAGGTTTTGTTAGCCATTTGCCGCTTGGCTACACATTTTCCTCACGTCTCGTTGTTGTTGTTGTTGCTATAGCTTCAACACACACACACACACACACACACACACGAAAAAAAAGAAATACTTTCGATTCGTGTTGGGGGCCTTCCCCCCCTTTATTTTTGTTTGCCCCTTCCGACCACCGATTTCTTCGACACATTTTGTGTTTTGATAATAAATTTTGGAAGAAAGAAAAATAATAATAAAAATATTTAAAAGCATTTTTAGGTATGTGGGAGGAGTATGTGTTCTGATGCAGCAGATAAGTAGTAATATCCGTTTGATTTATTTCTCTTTCGATCTCTCGCATCTTTCCGATTATTTATTTATTATTTGCTAATTTCAAATGCCAGAACCAATGCAAAAAGCCCATTTTGAAAATATCGCCGCTCAGTTTGGTTTTGTTTGAAACAAAAATTCGCATATTTTATTAGCTGCTTTACGATGTATTTATGTTTGTATAATTCCAAATTTATAGCTGAATTTTAACTACAGCATTCTGTTTTAATTCTTTGATAAGAACAATTCTAAGATATGGAACTTTTTCGACAATCAATTGAAATCATTTAGGGAAAAGTTCAACGATATTAACGAGACATCAAATATACAAAAGAAATGAGTTTGTGTATAAAATAAAATATACAACATTTTTAGCGAAATTCCAATCTTATTCATTGTTTCTTTAACCATTCCTCAAACTTTCTTTAATCTCATTTATTTCGCTTCCCATTCCATATATAGATTTCTTCGTCTCACTCGACGCTGATTTTGCAAGTTCTGGAATATCTTAGCTGAGTCATTACGCTGCGTAATCAAAATAAAAATTGCATTGCCAATGCTAATCATTAATTATAATGTCTGGCCATTAAATAATAAGTAGTTTAGAGATTTCGTTTGATTTGCACGTGTAATATCCGCCCTCTTTGGTCTCACGACAGGTGCCAACATGTGGAGGCAGCTGCCAGCTAGAATCTACGCCCCCAAAATGTTAATCATTTATTCAGCTTTCTACGATCCAAACGCACGTGTCAAGTCATATAGCTATTGTTCTTATTCTCGTTGTTGTTGTTGTTGTTGTTGTTGTTATTGGCAGTTCTCTCTATGTGTGCTCGGTTCAATAATCTCTTACTTTTGCTTTATTACATTGAAGAAAATCATGGCTAATTATTGTGGGCCAAATGAAAAGCCGAAAACGTGATGAAAAACTAAAAACATCCGAGAGAAAAGTTTCTGCTTCTTCCCCTTCATCACATTGTAATTGTAATTGTGGAAAGAAAGATGTGGCAAATGCAAGAGTAGTTGGATTTTGATTTATAAGACAAATCAATTTGTAAGCAGTTTTGTTATGGTAAAAGCCAAGCAAATGGCCAAAAGCACGCTAACAACAACAGTGACGCACATTTTCACTTGTTTGCTTCACTGTGCAACGTCAAATCGAACTTTTTGCCGCCCGCTTTGACTTTCGTTTTGGCTTGAAGTAGTTGTCGGTAATCCGAGCTACTCACACGTTCCAACTGACTTGTTCTCTCTTCTCCTCCTCCCTTTCTTTGAGTGTCTCCATCTCTGTCTGTGTCTGCTGGCCGTTAGCCCAATTACAAATTCAAGGTTGAGAAAATCTTATGGGTGTCGGCTTACACACAACCAACTAACCTCAAAACGTGTTCAAAAGTGAAAAAAAACCATGTGTAATTATGCATGTTTAGCTCTCCCATAACAATGGAGGGGAAGTGGGGAGGAGGGAAGGGGTAAGGCAACCCACCTTGTTTTTCAACACCCACGTTTAGCCAACTGCCAATCATTCAATTGGGGCGTGCTGGGACACCCAAGACATTTGCGGTTAGCTGTGCATAACCTGATCACACAGTATCGATAAACTATGTTTTAATAGCAGTAAATGAGTCTTAAATGCATTTTATCTTTACACCCCCTCTCATTTGTATATCTTTTGCTTACAGGCACTGGCACCTTTGGACGTGTTTGCCTCTGCCGCGATCGGATTTCCGAAAAATACTGTGCCATGAAGATTTTGGCCATGACCGAAGTCATCCGCCTCAAGCAGATTGAACATGTCAAGAATGAGCGCAACATATTGCGGGAAATCCGACATCCATTTGTGATCAGCCTGTAAGTAATCCAAGATATAGTTTTAAGTAGTTGAAAATTAAAAGATTGAGTTGCTGAAATAAATAATAAAAGTTATAATTATATTGCTGAGAAAACTAGCTTAAATTTAAGCAAACTTGCACAAAACACAATATTTATAATTTTATGCTAAAATGAGAGTAAGACCAAACATAATTGGCAAAGCAACTCACTTAAATTTTTATACAAAAAAGAAGTAAGAAAGAAAAAAAGATACCAGACCAGATTATTTAGGCTATATTTTAGGTATATTGATAGATTATATTCAAAATAAAACATAGAATGCAAAATATACCACATTGTCAGCAACTTGTCAAAACAACTGATACCCCTGAGACTTCTAAAATTTTTTATCTGATCGCAACCAAATTCCGGAATCATAAAGTATAAAGTATTAGTATCATTATAGTATGTACAAAAAATCGCGAGAGTTCAAAATTATGTTTGTTATTTGATTTTTTTAGATTTGTAATAGGAATTCAATAGTATAATACTTTAATAAATAAATAAGTTTCCCATTTATTTTGCTTTGACACAATTATTTTTATTTTTGCATATTAATCACATATTCATATTCATCCTTTCTTTATCCCACAGTGAATGGTCCACAAAGGATGAATCCAATCTGTATATGATCTTTGATTATGTTTGCGGCGGTGAGCTGTTCACATATCTGCGCAATGCGGGCAAATTTACTAGTCAAACTTGTAAGTAACCCAAAATCTATAGAAAAAGAATAAAATCACGAACTAACTTGACACTCCCTTCTTATTGTTTAGCCAACTTTTATGCCGCTGAAATTGTCAGCGCTTTAGAGTATCTGCACTCCCTGCAAATTGTTTACAGGGATCTGAAGCCTGAGAATTTGTTAATCAATCGCGATGGTCATTTGAAGATAACAGATTTCGGTTTTGCCAAAAAGCTACGCGATCGCACCTGGACATTGTGCGGCACACCTGAGTACATTGCACCTGAGATAATACAGTCTAAAGGACACAACAAAGCCGTCGATTGGTGGGCTTTGGGTAGGTTATATTAAACAATCTTCTACATTCATTTTATTTGTAATAAATAATTTGATTTCCCAGGTGTGCTTATCTATGAAATGCTTGTGGGTTATCCGCCTTTCTATGATGAGCAGCCTTTTGGCATATATGAGAAGATTTTGAGCGGCAAAATTGAATGGGAACGACACATGGATCCCATAGCTAAAGACTTGATTAAAAAGTTGCTGGTGAATGATAGAACCAAGCGACTTGGCAACATGAAGGTGAGTTGCATATAAATTAAAGAACAACTGCAAGAACAAAGAAAAAATAGAAATTGAGTAGGTTCAAATGATCTGTCGAGATTTTGAATTGTAATGAATTATTTCTTTTAAATAAGACAGCCAATTGTCTGGCTAATTAGGCTTTTATTTAATTAAATATTTTTATATTATATATTTTGCTTAGTTGGTTCATTTCTCTTTCAACTTTGTGGTCGACTATGCAACACCTGTTCAATACTGTGAAGTGTGCATTTAATTTGGCAGCTTTTTATGGCGTTTACGGTTATAAAGCATATTTATAGACGATTGTTTACACTTGTCATAACCGTATCGAAATCATTTCTTGGGCACATTAAATATTGCGATGCATATATCAAAAATTAATTGTCGAATCCCACGCCCATGTCGAAATTCTGGCGTAGATTCCCTATGCACATGGCTGCTGTCAGTTTCGTTGGCGACAATAAATGCAAAACATATTTCTCAAAATAGAAAAGCTACAGAAAATCAAAGAGTCACGGTAGTTCTTTGGGAAGATTGACTTAGAGATACCCATTAGATAACTTAACTATTTCTTAATCTATTTTGAATTTATGTAAACAAAGTTATCACTAAGAGACAATATTTTATAACACAAATGTCTAACAAAAATAGATAAGTAAATACAGTAAATACCCTCTTTGTATTCATTTTGGCACTGAGCATAGATTTTTAATAGCATGTCGCGCGTTTTCACAACACGAGTCAACAAATGCAGAATTATTTAAGTTAATTTCTCATTTCATCTTTTCTAATGCCCACAGAATGGCGCCGATGACGTTAAAAGGCATCGCTGGTTCAAGCACTTGAATTGGAATGACGTCTACAACAAGAAACTAAAGGTAAGCAAACCAAGCCAAGCAAATTGCAATCTATCGGATAAACTCTATGAACTCTATATATCCATCGTCCATCGAGACGACGTCACACGTGCGGCCTCATTTAATGATTTGGATTGCGGTCGATTCGATTTTGGATAAAATGTATTTTTATACATGGACGTAATTAAAAGCAAATAAACAAATCAATTTTGGAAATTAGCAATGCCGTTAATTAATGACCGCAGCGATTCAGTCGCTCTTGGTGGGCGGGGGATCATAAATCTCTGCACGCTCTAAATGCGTTAATAGCGTACCCCCCTTCATCCTCCTCCTCCGCCTCTCAATTCCTCTGTTGGTTTTGCAATTATTTTATGATAGTTTCCTCCACTTGCGAATCTCTGTTATCTAATCCATCTATTTCGTTGTTCTATATCAATTGCAGCCACCAATTATGCCCGATGTGCACCACGATGGGGATACGAAAAATTTTGACGATTATCCCGAGAAGGATTGGAAACCCGCCAAGGCAGTAGACCAAAGAGATTTGCAGTTGTTTAATGATTTTTAAACGGGGATGAAGAGGAGACTAAGCAAAACAATTTAAATAAATATACACCTAAATAATATAGTATACATATTTCACATTGTATGTGCTGTGTATGGCATGGATATGAAACTATATAGTATGATTTGCTGCGAGGCAAATACACACACACACACACATTCATTATTTATACTGGCAATTAGTGTTAAAAGTGCTGTGCAAAACACACAAAAGCAATGATACACACACACACACACACAGATACATACAATAAACTTATGCCTAATATACGATTCTATTTATAATAAGCCTAAGTTTATGCCCATAATGTTATGTCTAGCGTGAGACGTCTATAATTATCATTATCATTATTATTATTATTATTAATATGATTATAATTATTATGTTTAATTGTTTAATGTTCGAGTGCTGGCTGCAAAGTTGCAAGCAAATCGCACATACAAACAACATTAATTATTGTTAACTTAAAACCGAAACAACAAAAACCAACCATAAAGCAAAAATTAACGTAAAACGTTATAATAAAGTGATAGAAACTCGATACACACGTGTGCTGCCTCTCTCTGAACATATCTTATATAGATACCATCTTGTGTTGTGTATAAATACGTATATTCATTGCGTATATATTCATTCTGCGTTTTTCTCGTTTGTCTTTCATTGTTCTGGCGGGATTAGTTGGACGAAAATGTGTCAGTTAATGGTCACGATCCTCGGCGCTGATGGCCGTTTGTTTTATGTGATCTGCTGTTGTCACTTTTTGTTTTTCTCCTTGTCTTTTATTTTGTATTTCCCGTGCTAAATACATATTTCTATATATTGGGTTTTTTTATGCATTATTTCTATTATTTATGGCTCTGGTCGTCATTTGTTTATACCCTGTACTCATCAAATGTTGAGAAAGTAAATATTAGCATAAAATTTCTTTTAAGATGTGGTTTTCATTTTTAACAATAATTTTTTAAATATTTCATTTTAAATGAATTCATGTATATTTTTAAATGCTGCAACCGTTAATCGAACATTTGAATGGTTCGCTGCTAAAAGCTCGATGCTACGATTTAAAAGAAAGTGTAGCATACCTTACGGCAGCTGATTATAATTTGTGAGAGACATACGCAGAGAGCGCTGTTGCATACTTTTAAGCGTCATCTTCGTTTCGGCTTCAGCGCATGCGCAGTGCAAGGTGACAACAGGGTGACACAACACTGTACACTGCAACTTCAACACCCTGTGAGCAACCCCCAAAAATGTGATTGATAAGACGCACACCACCTTGCGGACAGCCCCGAAGCCACAGTCACAACAACAACAACAACAATGACAACGACAGTGGGAACAACAACAAAAACTACAACTACAACCACTGACGCAAAAGCACTACACAAAGCAAACGCAAATTAAATGTCAATGCGAAGAGCAAACACTCACACTCTCTCTCTAGCACATAGCACTGTTGGCGCTCTCTCTTGCTGCTGAGTTATTCACGCTCTCTCTCTTTGCGCTCAGGATATGAGAAAACTAACTGCTTGGCGAGTTATGAGTATAGACAGAGGGTCCGTTCACTCAGTTAGTCGACGACGTTCGCCTTTGTCGTGTGTGCGTCACTTTGGCAAACGGACAAGCAGCGAGCCCCAAAAGCAGACGTAACGGTCGTTTAGCAGCAAAACAGCTAAACAGCAAATAGAAAAGGAGAGAGAAAGAAAAAGAAGAAAAGTAGAAAACTACACACACACACGCGTTTATATAGAATAGAAAACGGTAACGCGAATGAGCAGCAAAAATATAATAAGCAAGAAAGTGTTGGCCACTCTCTAAAGTGTTACTACTTCTCTCAGTGCGTGCGTGCGTGTGTGTGCCGAATCTGTGTCCGTGTGTGTGCTCAGCTAGCTGTGTGTGTGCGTCAGTGTGTGCGTGAAAAAATAATCAGTAAAATGTTTATGCAAATGCTGCGAGAATTATGCGCCAATTGCGTAAATGCATACAAATTGCAAATCTAATTATATAATAATTATAATTAAACGAAGCGTAAGCGAAGCAACAACAATTTTGGCCAAGTGTCTGTCTCTCGACTTCTCTCCGTGTGCGTGTGAGTGTGTTGTGTGTGTTTTGTGTGTGCTGCCCAAAAGTAGGCAACACAAAAGCAGCGTAGTTTAATAGTATTAGTGTGGAGTGCACGTTCGCGTTTGTTTGTGTGAGTGTGTGTGGCGTGTTTTATTTATTGGTCAGTTGCATTGTGTGGGTGCAACGGCAACATTCACCCGGAAGTGATTTGTATAAAGCAAAAGTCGCTGAAATTTCACACCGCAACCCAGAGCTCACACATTCGACCAGCCAGCTCTTCAGCTCCCGCTCTCCGTTCCGCTCCCTCTTCAGCTTCAGCTCCAGCAGGCAAAGAGGGCGAGCGGAAATTGTTGCCACTTGGGTAAGTAGCAATGTGTACTACAACTTCTGCTGCGTCTTCCTCTTCTTCGAGCTCATTCTTTTCTACTATTTTGGTTGTTGTTGTTGCTGTTGTTGTCTGGTTTATAGATTTTTGTATATATCGATTTTCAGCCATTCGAAATTACGTGCAACAATAACAAAAAAAAAATAAAATAAAAACATGGCACGTTATGTGCTCAAGCATTCAGGCAACGTTTCAGGGTGCTGAGCTAGCGGGGGTATGGCAAGAGGGGGAGAGGGGGTGGGACTGAGCCACCACACACGTACCAACCGCAGCCACAGAAATTCGCAGCGAGGTACAAACACAAACACACACACATACACACACATACACTCGCACACACATTTAACTGTATTTATAGACAGTTTTATGGTACGAAACGAAGTTCAACGGCTGATTTTAATATGTCGGATGTGGCTTTTGAGTTTTACGACCAACAAAAAACTAAAAAAAAACAACAAAACCACGTTGAAAATGCAGTGCGAAAATCATTGTGTTCTCTTAGACATTTGACAGTTGAACCATTAATCAAGCTGCACCTGATGTGGCCCCCAGCCAGCAAACTCAAATTCAAGGCGACTTCAGTTTGCTTAACTTTTGTGTGACGTCATTGTTTTTCCCAATGACTATCCTATAATATTCCAATAATGTTTTCATTGACAACCCCCCGAAAATAGAGAACAAACACAGCAAGTAGTCCGATTCTTATTGAGCTTGGCAATTGTATTCGAGGTTTTGTTTGTCCTTCTTCGAGTCAATTCAAAGTCTTTATCAGGCTTATTCTGCATGCCAACTTCGCAATCAATTCAACTGAATTATGCATAGCCTACTTTGGCCATCAGGTATTCGTTTTACTTAAAGCTAACTAAGCTTAGTTTTTGGCCTGCTGGAATTTAAGCGTCTTGTTTAAGTTTTCTTTCACATTTTCGTTCTCAGCATTGTTAAATTATTCCAGCGATTTGACTAATCTCCTTGAACTATGCAGCAGAATTTCTTTTGTTTTCCTTTTTTGTTATAAGCGGAATTTCACTCTCAGAGCTGTTTCTAATTACAGTAGAGAATGAAGTGCATAGAAGGCTTTGAATAAATTATTTTCCCATTTAAAAACTATTTTTATTGAGTTGTCAAATCGAAAAATAAATCTCTTTCGGAACAGCTTAAAAGAAACTTGTGAAAAGTTGTAGAAAATAATTGAAGATGGATTAAAATAAATGAAACATTTTTATATTTCCGAAAGAAATATTTCATATTCTCTATTTTGTTTCGTTTTTTCTTTTGCATTTTCAAACCCTTTTTTTTGTGGCTCACATTCCCCAAAGTTCGCAAGCACAATGCAAATTTCTTTACTTTGAAGGCGATTCTTATCGCATTCAGCACAAAAATTCAACAAAGCTAGACATAGGCAAGCTTTCTTTTTGAAGTTTCGTCGCTTTATCAGCAGCTCCAATCTCGACAAACATCTCAAACTTGATTGGAATTTCCATAAATCCCTAAGATAAACGTAATCATAGTTTAAGCAAAACTTGCAAGCATATTTTGTAATTTTCAAGGAGCTGTCACCCACAGATGAATTTTTTGTGCAAACTTGATGTTTTGCAGTTTTTGGAGTAAATTTTGAGCCAGCTATCGACAAACTTAAGCCACATTTATCTCTCTCTCGAGGGAAGAGAGAAAAAACCCTTGTCAAATTGTAGTTTCGGGTGCAAAACAATTAAGGTGCCGTCGTCAGCAAAAGTTAAGCTCGAGGTCCTTTTGACGTCTTACCCAATCGTGGAATATGGCATCTCTCGCACATCAAAAATGCAGCGCACAAGGAAAGAAAAAATATGAACAGTTCCTAACTTCCGTCATGACCAACACTCGTTCCCCTCTTGGCTACTGTTGTTGTCGCTGTTGTTGTACAATATTTACAAGCTAGCTGCAGGGCAGCTGAAGGACGAAGATGAAGCAAAGGATGAAGCAGGACAGGGAACGCGACGCGCGGTAATGTCAAACTGAATAAAACATGCGACAATCAGGAGACGAAGGCGGAGACGATGGCAAACCAAACTCGTCTTCTTCATCCAGCGCGACTGCAGCAGACACGTAGATGCCTTAATGACCCAGGGGATTACCGGTAGACGACATCGAGCGATGTTGCAGCTAAGCTAACGTGGTCTCAACTGCTTCGTCTACTGCTGCTGCTGCACCTACTCTTAACGTTCTTTTGAGGGGGGTGGCGTTGATAACTGCCAAGTTTTTGGCAGCTGCAACAATGTCATTTTGTATCCATCCAATTAGTTTAATAAACAAAAAAGGCGAGAGCGAGAGAATGTTGCAATTAAAAGGCAATAAGCGGCAACTATTTGCCTAATATGTGTCGCGAAGGGTTGGCCAAGCCAAGACTAGAGACGGGACGGGGAGGGGAGGGGAGCTGGCTCTGATAATGTGCTATGGGATTGCCGGGCGGGCAGGTTGGGCAGTGGGGCACATGGCACGTTACAAATGTCAAAAGCAACCCCCCAAAAAACACACACACAAGCAGAGCGCGCTGTCAAACAACAACCACCCATTGGGCGTGTGTACCAGCGAAGAGAGAGCGAGAGCGAAGAGAGAGAGAGAGAGTGTTCTACACTTGCCTCTCTCTCTCTCTCTCAATTTGAATCTCTTCAACCCTTGCGCCTGCGTGGACTTTTGTCAACTACTGCGTTTGGCACCCGCGTGGCTTTGTCAACAGTTTTGCGTGCGCTTCCGTTTTTGTCCTTTCGCCCCCCTCCCTTCCCCTCTCTACCTTTTTGCTGCCCCCTCGTTTTTTGCTCTCTACGTTTTTAAGAATGAATTGAAATGGTCGCCACATTCCCGTACGTCATGTCCTTTGATTAAAGCATATGCAAAAGTTTCCTTTTTTCTCTGTGTGTGTTTTCTGTTTTTAGCATTTTTACATTTTTCTTTACAGTTTTCATTTTTCATAGCTGTTGCTGTTACTGTTGTTGTTTTGGCTTGCATTTCTCTTCTTTTTTTTTTTTGGGGGGCGAAGGGGGAATTCACATGCATCTGCAGCACATCGAATTGCTTTCTATTCAGAGACGGATTCTTGGGTCCCTGTGCTGGGCCAGCTGGTGTCCTTTTCCATGTCTTTCCTGCCATTTGACTGCCAGGATGCCCGGCTCACCTTCCCCTCCTTCGTCTCCTTGCCCTTCTTTATTCACTTGCTTTGCCATTGCAGTTTAGCTTAAAGTCCAATTTGGTTATGCGACCGCATCAATTTTGCATACGGTAAGCGTCGTCCTTGTGCCATGTGCCTTGGAATACCAGTCGACTTTCGAGTATACATTTACCATGCGATGCCATGCCACTTAGCTTCCGCTCACAGATGCAACAGCCAAAAGGCATACAAAAATCTATGTGTGTCTGTGTGTGTGTGCGTGTGCGTACATAGCCTACACAAATATTTTTTAGCCTAACAAAATGGCTAAAGAATGGATAGAATAGCAATATAAGTCCTTAGAGTCAAACACATTTCTTGGAATACGTTTGAAACATGATTTCAACGAAATCCATATCGAAAACATTAAATAAATTTCTCTTTTTAAATTCTTGGCTAATCCAACATTAAGTTTTTATTTACTGTGTCTCACTTTAACTATTTTAAAAAATATTATTCTGTTTAAACTGTAACAGAATAATATTTTGTAAAAACTTACTTTACTTATAATATCAAATAGAAATTTTTGTTAAATATAAAATACCATAATTTTACTCAGAATAAAGAGCATTAGACACAATACAAAATCGACAAAAAGATGAAAATTCCTTTGTCACTAAAATTGATAATTATTGTTAGTTCATTATATTTATATATGCCAACTCATCAATAGTCATTAGAAAGAATTATATAAGAGCTAGACAAAAAAACAAATATTAAACTTATCGGTACCTTTTTATATATTTGTAATTGCCAGACCAGCAATAGTTATTAAGAGCACAATCATAAACATTAAAAGATTACTATTAATTACAAAATTTGATCACTTATTGTTAATCTCAACCAAGGAGAAGATTCCACAAATAAAATTAAAGTACTATGAATTTAATTATTTCTCATTACCCACTAAAAATTGTTCAAACATAACTTTTCATGTCAACTGAAATATATTTCTATTAAACAATGCTTTAAATACATATTGTTTGAAATTCAGATAACTTTGCAACAACCGAAATACAATACTTTAGTAAAAATTGAAATTCCTTTGAGATTACGCTTTTGAAATTCCGTTTTGGGCATAATTATATTTGAACATGAAATGCCTAAAAGCTATTTTTAAGCAATGCTTAAATAAAATGCAACAGCAAATGCAGAAATGTTGCTTAACACTTTTCGAATGAATTGCATAAATGTATGTGTGTGGGCGTGTGTGTTTGTGTCTGCTGACCACAGGGTGTTTCTGTTTCTCTCTGTCTGCTGTTGGTACATTTTCTGTCATCCCGAAAAGTATGCAACGAATTATTTATGACACTTGCTTGTCCTGCAGCAACAGTCGCAATAACACTCCTCCACTCAATTTTTGCCGGTGGCCATTTCTGAGCCATAAATTAAATTCGCATATTTTCTGTTTTGATGTCCCAACAGGCCACAACCCCCCAAACCCCATGGCGCATGGGGTAGAGCGAAAATGCATAAAAAATTGCAGTTATAATTGGCGTAATAATTGCCAGAGAACCGCGCTTTGCGGAAGGTTTGTTTGCAGTTTCCGTTCCGCGGCAAACTTCGCAAATCTCATTTGCAGTCTTTTGCTGTGCTCGCTGGTCTAACATAATTAATTCTAATTGAAAAGTTTTGTTCGCTGTCGCAGTAACGACAGCCAATTAAACATATTTCCAGTTGCCAACCGAAAGGAAAGGCAAAGCTCGGTGAGGTGTCTGCAGGTCAATTGCATTACACGTGAAGCGAAAAAATAAATTAAAATGCCAGCGAGCTGCTGAAATGCATTCGTACACACTCTGACTGTGTGATAGACGTGGACAGTGTCAAGGTAACTCACAGCATCATTCACTGGCTGCTGGAAGGGGGGAATGGGGAAGGGGGTATCAAAGTAGCCGCCATTAAACACACACGTGTGTGTATACATAGTAAATGAAAATTGAATTAAGTGAGCCTCCCGCTCAGCTCAGCTCAGCGCTGCTCCCCTTAACACTAGCTGACTTCGACAGTGACGCCCCTGAGCAACGCCCCCGACACCCCCGACGCCCATAGCTATGCCACCCCGCCGCCGCTGCCGTCGTCCTTAATTGAATTCAAAGGCAAATATACACGAAACGTTTCAGATGGAAAACGAGAGAAAATGGTGCTCGCTTTCCTTTGGCAAACAAAATGCGGGGCCCTGTAGTTCGTTCGGCCCTGGCATAGAGCCCAGTTTCCAGTCCTCAACCCCCTTCGCAAACGCTCTTCCGGCTCCTGTGCTCTACTGCTTTTCGTTCAGAATGTTGGCCAGGGGCACCACACCTACTACGCGTATAATTGAATGCAAAAAAACACCACAACAACAACAACAGCAAGAAAACCATATAGAAATGAACAGGAAAAAAATAAAAAGAGAGAACTCGCCATTTTTTATGTCTGTTTGTTTGTTGTTGTTTGTTATGGTTGTTGTTGTTGTTGTGTCTGCCGCTATTATTTATCTTGGTTTTCTTTGTTTTCCAACTGCGTTCCTCGTTCCTCATTCATGTTGCTTTTATTTTCATACGCGCTGTGGATTATTTGTATAACTAAACTTCAATTTCGTGCTATCCCAGTGAATTGTGATGGAAACAGGAAATTGCAAAAAAAAAATGGCCCCAAATGCGGGTCGAGGGAGGCAACAACAATCGAAATGAGATGCACACTTTTTATCTACATTTTGTGTATAGAAAAATTCAGAAATTCGCTATGCGCTTGATAAACAAACGGTGGCAAGTTGTTTTCTTTTCAATATGCACGCTTTACATTCACTTTGCTGCATTCCATCGCAAAAAGTTGAGCATTTGTTATCCCAGGGATTGCTTTTAGCTATGAAAACTTGTGAGCTCGCCTATCTCTATTTGTTGCAACCAACTTTGCACTGATATGCGAACTTCTATTCGTAGTACTTTCAGGAAATTTATTCTAGTCATTTGAGCAGAATATTTGTGGTAGGATTTACGCTCTCTGGGTCTATTTTCAAAAGTTTGTAGAACACATTTTAAACTAGCATTGATAGACTACTCGTATTTATTTATCTAACTTTAATTACCTTTAACATTTCTGCTAACATAGTTTTCAATAGGTGAAAATAGAGCATTTCAAGTTGCATGCAGAACTTTCGCAAAGAGTAATATAAAAAATTGATTATGTCAACGAAAAATGTTTTAAATTTTGAAATATTTTATATTTAGCAGAAAGAGAATGAAATGCCAGACTTTAATTGATTCATAAAACAGATAGAAACAAATCTAAATAAAAGAAAACTTGATTTGAGATTTTTCGATCTTAATAAACAACAATCTTAAAATAAGATTTTAAGGTTGAAACAATCTTAAAATAAGATTTTTATGCGAAATTTGTATTTTAAGATTAAAAACATCTTATTTTGAAGATGAAAATCTTGATTCAAGAAAGATTTATACGAAATTGAAAAGTAGATTGCATTAATTCTTAATAAATTTAAATTTAATAAACCATTTTATTACTATTTATAACTTTTATTATAACAACATCTTTAAAACAAACTGTGGCTAGACTTGCAGAATTTTGAATTTTTCAATCTCTGGAGTATAGAATTGATATCTCCAATAAAAAAAGTTCAACCATGGATAAGAAGTTGCTCATTCGAGATTATGATTCAATAAGCCAGTGTCTCTAGAACTTAGTTTCCTGAAAGAAATCAATTAAAAATATTTGGAATCTGCCTCCTGAGTGTTAAAATCTCTGAACCTATCCTTAGGCTGATGCCAGAGTAAGCGAGAGAAGCGAAGCGAGAAGAGGCGAGCAAAGTGAGAAGATGAAAGAGTGAGAGAGAAGCTAGATGTGAGCTACATTGTTCTGTTTGCTCTGAGTGAATTGTAAACTGTTCTTTCGCTTTACATTCGCTATATTGCTTCGCATCGCTTGTCGTTTTCTTCTCACTCTGACAGCGATTGCTTATCAAAAAAAAACATGAAGTAGTTCATCGCTCGTTTTCACCCAATTGCTTTGCTTCTCGCACGGACTCTGACATCAGCCTCTGTTTTCTTTTCCAACACTATTATTCGATAGCCTAGACTCTACAAGAAATGATTCCCCCAAAACGAATGATATTAATATCTTTTCTCATTTTTCCATAGTGTATTAAAATCTCCCCAGCGAATTTGATAGTTACACACTAAGTTGTCCTCTTGTGAATTATAGATGAAGAGCCTCAATCATTCATTCGGTTGTTATGATATCAGCACAAGGCATTTGTTAGCGTAATAAAGCCGCTCATATTTCGCAAATAAGTACCAGGAGTATTAACTCCATCCATGCATTGTGAAGCCCCAATTTCTAGCATCCTTGCATCATCGTAGTCGCATTTATAACTGTTGCTCCATTGTTTGACTTTTCCAGCCAATACATCGGCTTTTCTCCGCATTGAACTGTTATTTATGCTTCTCCATCTTTCGTTTCCCTAACATTTCCGTGCACTCGTACTCATATTTCTCGACATGTCTTTTCTTTCTCCTCCACTTTGCTTCCCCTAAGCCATCCATATTCTTGCCGCTTTTCTTTTGGGCTGGGCTTTTTTTTTCTGACCATCTGTTTGTGTGCTAATTGAATTTTTCTTTCTCGCGTTGTAGCCAGACTTGCAAAAGTGGGAATGGCGTTTTTGGCATCTAATTGCGGGCCGAAATCATTTCATCTTTTTAGCTTCCGGTCACGTTAGTCATTTGCCGTCGTCGTCGTCACTCGTCATTCGACATTCGTCCATTCGAAGGCAGGGGATAAGGCAAATAACATCCAAATGCTGCCGTTTGCATAATCCAAGGTGTGGAGAGGGACTTTACATGGGCAAACAAGTTGATTTGATCTGGCAGAGGCAAGCCAAGGCAAGGCAAGGCAAAATAAGGCCAGCATCTACAACATGGCCCAGCTGCTGCTGTTCCGGCCTTTTGGCCATATCGAGTGAAGCCAATTTTGCTAGACGAGACGTGGGAGCTAAAGAGAACGAGAGAGAGGAATGGCCGAAGCGAAGCCAGTGAAGCGCCTCCTGTGGTAGCTTCATCTCCTTCTTCTCCTGCCTTGTTAGTTCGGTCGCTTTTAATCGAATTTTTTGTCAGCCAGCTGGTAATATTGTTGTCCTCCTTCCCCTTCCCTCCCCCTCTCAGGCAGGCGGGTCAAAATGTTTGCACCCGCTTTGCTGTTTTTGCATTTTGCGTGTTGGCTTAAGCGGTTTATTAGCCGATTTCAAACTTAGCGTCCATGGTAACTAACGCTCAGAGTTTACCATTTGTTGGATCCTTATTTAATAATGAAGTGGTTCGTCGGTGCTCGGTTCTCGGTGCTGGTGACTCGACTGTGGCTTTGGCTTTGGCTTAAAACCATCCGCTAGTTTATTCTGTGTGTCATGGCACGTGGCTTTAGCTAACTAGTTTGTTTGTTTTTCTTTTCGGCCATTTCTGGTTGGCAACTGTGCGCCGCAAATTTGTCGAAAGTTTTAACTCTCTCGCATTTTATTTTTTTCTCTTTTTTTACAGCGCTTTTTGCGACTTGTAACTTTTATGTGATGAATAAAAAGGCTTAGCATTAGCATGACATAATTACTTTATGCTAATTTGTTGAAATTTCACAATTTATTCGAATGCGTATGTCTGAACTCGCAGCTCAATATTAATAAGCTTTGAGTAGGGTTTAAATGGGCAGCTGTAAAGAGGCTTTGAAGTGGAAATTATTGACAGTTAAACATTAAATTATAAGTGCTAATAAATCAGTTGTTGTCAATGAAAAGCTTAAATGAGATTTTGACTGGGGTCTTAAAGTAAATATTTAATTCTGAAAATTTGCCAAGAACTATTGTCGAACATAAAACTCGGAGCAACTATACAGAGGCTTGGAAGAGGAAATTATTGACAGTTAAACATTGATGAATTATAACAGCTAATAAGTTAGTTACTCAACAGTAGGCAGAAACTTAACATATCTTTGTCAAACTTAAAGCTCAGAGCTTTAATCAACTTTTCAGTCATAATTGACAGTTAAACATTGATGAATTATATCAGTTAATAAGCTAGTTCTTGTCAATGAATAGCTTAAATAGGATTTTGACTGTAGTATTAAAGAAAATATGCAATATGGGAACTTTTCTGAAAACTGTTTTCGAACTTAAAGCTCAGAGCCTTAATCAACTTTTTGGCCTACTTTGCAGTCATAAGTGGTTTAAAATTGCGCCTCCAGCGGAAATAATTGTGTATTCCTGCCACTTGAACTTCCATTTATTGTTTATTCTTTACAAGAAGCAAGATTGCGCCTATTCTCATGCCATTCATCCATTTCATCTTTCATCATTTGTTTTCGCTTTCGCTCACAATGTAAGTGCCCGGGGGCACTTTTATCTTCCTTTGTCGCATTCATAAATAATTCCCTTTCCTAGCTTCGACTAGCACGTCTCGCAAACGTGTTTGCCCATCTATATAGTACTTGGACCCCCCGGAGCATGCTTTAAATATTTAACATTTGCAATTCCCTAGGAGAACGACAACGGCAACAGCGACGAAAAGGGAGACAAACAAACAAAGTTCTGCTGACAAATGCATTCAAATCCAATTGTAATTGAAATCAAAACTAAATTGGCAAATGGCAAGCAACTCACTCACATTCACATTCACAATCACATTCGACAATAGCAACAACCACAACAACAACAATAATTACGATGGCAACAGCAACAGCAACAGCGCTAACAACTCGACAAAATGCTAGTTAAATATTGATTTTAATTTTCCACATAATTGCAATTAGTTGATGAACTGTCAGCAGCTGCGTTTGCCAATGTTGTGTTCAAATGTTCTCCATGTTTTTGCCGTTGCCTTTGCTGCTGCTGCTGCTGTCGTCGTCGTCGTTGTCGTTGACGTTGTCGTTGCTGCTGCTGACGCGTGTTTAATCAAGCAGAGCAGCAACAACAGCAACAGCAACAACAACCAAACCAAACAATCCTAACAACTACAATATGGACTAGCTTCGAATGAGTTAAGTTGAGTGTATCTGCTGTGAATGACGCACAGTTATGCTGTAATGCCAGCTTAATCTTGTCCTGCTTCTCAAAGTGTGGGCAATGAATAATTGCTTATTGGAGTTATCCCGTCAAGCTTGCAAGTTAAGCTCTCTTGAGTATGGTGGTGTTAAGAGCCTCATTCGTTAAAATGCATATGTGGGTTTTGTATTTTAACAAGATTTTTCTTATCGCATTGAGCATTTGTATTTTAATTTTAAATGTATTTAAATTTTATTTATTAAAAATGTGTATTAGAATGTCAAGAGTTTTGTAAAAGAAATTGAATAAAGTAAAGTTTAATTTTATAAATCATTTTTATTATATTATTTTTAAACTAATCAAGTTAAAAAGATGTATTACAGAGTTTCGAAAACAGAATAAAAGTTGTACTTTATTTTATTTAAATCATTCCAATAAAGTTAAAAAGATTTAAAATTATTAAAAAAAAATGTATTTGTGATTATCTTTTTGGTTGTTTTTCTTCATTTATTTTCTATATATAGTTTTGCATTCAAGTTAAAAAGTTAATTGATATAACTTATATTTATAGTTATATTAAAATTATATTGATTTATTTTGTAATTTAATTTTATTTTCATCATTTTATTTATAGAATTTACCATTATATTTAAAAGTACAAGTTTTCTTAAATTTTGTATAGCAACAAAAGAATCATCTGTACATTTTTAAGTTCCTACATTGGCTCATCATGTGCCTTTCTCCTGCCCCGATTACAGGATATGACGAGCTGAGTGAGCAGCCATCAATGCTTGTTATGAAAGCCGAAGCCTTGCTTCCCTCTCCATCTTCTGTCTCCATCATGCCTTCAGCAACGCCCATTTGCTGTACCTCTTTCGGTCAAAGTAGGGCGGAGGGAACGAGTGCCAAGTCAATTATGCTTGTGTTTGTGCACTGTCCCAGTGTAGGTGTTGTCAATGTGTGTATGTGTGTGTGTGTTGGTTAGCTCTGTTATGGCACTTACGCACAATTTTCACAACTCAAAAGGCATTTATTGATTGCACTTTAAAAGCCGGCTGGTTGCCTTTGCTGGCAGCTGCCAGGGCAACATAGCAAAACACTCATACGCCACGTTGGCTCAGCATATCTCCAACAAGCAGCCGTGTTCACTCCTGTGCCTGGCACACATTCGCCTCGCCCTGTGCGTTTATTGACTGCCGCTTTTCGTTTTCACATTTTTTTTTTCTTTCCAGATTTTTATTTTTTTTTTTAAATTGAGTTTTTCTGCCATTTGCTGAACACCCGGGCCACTTCCTCATCATCATCACGGCTTTGCTTGCCACACTTGTGTTCACCTCTGTTCACAGTTGTTTGCGTTTGCGTTTGCCCTGCAGCCACTTAGTTCAACTTTTTTCTCCTTTGTTTGCCTGCTCTCGTTGTTGTTGTTGTTGTTGTTGTTGTTGGTATTTTTGCTTTTCGTTTTTTGGGAAAAGCCAATTTTGTGCCCAACTTCTGGGAACACGTAAATTTGTGTAGCATACTTTTTCGGAAGGGGGGCGAAAGCGGATGACACAACGAGGAAAATCAAAGTAACTTGCGCTTTTCTCAGATAGAAATTGTTCCGCCATGTGGCTGCTATCTAGGCTTGAAGTTCATGCCCCAAGGGTAATGCCTGCCATGATTCGACTAATGAAGACCACTTGACAATGAGCTGAAAAAGTCGAGAGAGAGAGTCGAGTTTGTAATAAATATGGGCAGGCAACTTTACAGATGGCTTCTTAATTATTTTGTGTTGATATATTATAAATTCTCATACATTGTGGTTTCACATAAATGTCTATATGCAAATGTTAATTAGTCATCAAGCGAAGGCTCAAGGCTGACAACAAAATGTGGCCTTAAATTATGCATAACCTGACACAATGCTAATTGAAATTATTCATCAAAAGCTGTGCTAAGATGCTCGCATCTCGATAATGACCACAGTATGTGGCAAGTACAGCTTAACAGGCAATTTGCTGCACAATCGCAAATCAGACGAAAATAATTATGAAAATATTTGCAATTTATTGCTTGTTAATGCGTAAATTGCAATATGTCAACGCAGCAAGGTGATTTTGCAAACGACAATTTCGAAGAATTCAATGAGGTGTTAAATTGATCGCAATAACAATAAACTATTAAGGAAATTTCAACTGTAAAATTTGTCGCATAGTTGATGAATTTTTGAATTAACGTGCTATAAATATGTCGCTTTATGTCATTTCAATATTATATATTTATTATTATATTATATATTTGAACATTGAATTATTCTTATACCTCATATCAATAGAGTAGATTTGAATTATATATATTCCTGTGGTTCCCACCCCATGAAATATATTCATACTTAATCAGCGTCAACAGTCAAGAGAATATAGCCATCTATATCTGTCCTTCCGTCAATCATAACTCCAGTGTTTATACTACCAGAATATATAGTTAAGATTAGCCAAAAAATTAATTGAATTTATTTAGTCTTAGTATATTAATTCGGAATATTTGTTGAATAACCGCACTGCTTAGCTTTTATTTAAAATGGGTTGCGGGTATTTCACACTCGAACACACTCAAATGTAGCTTTTTTAATGTTAAGTATCATATTTAAATGTATCTATGTGTATAACAGTGAATTATAAAAACACAATAAGAAACATAATTGTGTACTTTTATGTGGTTGACATCATAAATCAAAATTAAAGCATTTTGTGGCTCAGCATTTTCGATCAATATTTAATTATTTACCCATCGTTTTATTTCCGCACTTCAAAGGCTCGTTAAAGTTAGTCGTAACAACTATATTTAAACACTTGTGCGTAATTACACTTTAAGTTATATTTAATGGCATTTGTTTAGGATATTGAAGCACTATTTCCAGATTGTTTTTGTTATGTGCAATATTTTGTTGTATAGAAAATCGTTCAATTACTCGTGCTGGGCTTTTATGTGCATCAATCACAAAAGGCAGTCAGCCTCCTCCTTCTCCTTTATACGGCGAGGAGCTGCGTCAAGGACTTTCGTTTTTCTCATACGCTGCTCTGTTTGGCTGCTTTCTGCAGTTGTTTGTGACATTTTCCCTATAGACGTCGCACGACCCAAAAACATAAATTTCTATGGAGTCGCGACCAAATCAACGCCAAGTGCTAAACGCTTTGCTTATGATTTTTATTGCTCTGTATTATATACCATACACACACATGTGTATATACTTACATGTGTGTGTGTGTGTGTGTGGAGGGGTCTTACGTCTTTTGGCATATTTTTAGACATTTTTGTCGCAGCGTTAAGTGCGCCGCAGCAG
Organism: Drosophila niveifrons; assembly: GCA_035046325.1. Taxonomy (NCBI): domain Eukaryota; kingdom Metazoa; phylum Arthropoda; class Insecta; order Diptera; family Drosophilidae; genus Drosophila; species Drosophila niveifrons. The sequence goes on from JAWNOC010000052.1 coordinate 37,288,962, forward strand.
CGGAAATGCCAACTATGACATGAATGAGCATGAATTCTTTATGGTCTCGACTGGCCACGCCCCTTTTCTCTGTGAAATAATGCACACATCTGTTATGTGCACACATGTGTGTGTGTGTGTGTGTGCGTGAGTTTTTAATTTCCTTTATGTTGCCGCACTGTTTTGATGAGCAATTTCTCTCAGTCAGTGTAAATTCACATTTTTCGTGTCAGTTTTCCACTTAAAGCGCATTTTTCAAATTGGGTTAGCGGAGCGCACTGAAAGTGAGCAAAGATGGCCGGAAAATTGTTGAACGGAAAGTTTTCTTATTATGCCCGGCATTGTTTTCTTGTAAAAGAGAACCAAGTGGCTTCCTTCCTGTCATGTCCTGTTTTACATTTTCAACAGCTTTCTGCCTGCCAACAGCTGATGCTGCTGCCATTTGGCCTAAAGATCCGACTGCCCCCTTCTCCCCCTTTGACATGACTCCTTGGCCTACACCCAATGCCTTACAATGTTACACATTTTGATGCGCATTTATTTTTCAATTTCGTGTGCGTGAGACACCCTTAACCCTCAATTCGACCCCTACTCACAAACACCCACAACCCCATCGAAACCCAAAGCCAACCCCATCAGCGTCATTAGCTACAGCTAGGCAGTTATATAGTATTCTCACTTACAAAAGAAGGGCTACCTGCTGCTATGTTCAATGGAAGCAGGTCCAGTTGCGTATTTCTTTTCGCCGTTGGCCACGTTTTATTAGCCTCTTTTATGCCTTCAAGCATCGTTAGGTTCTCACCGTTTTTTAGTGGCGATTCTGATGAAATTTTTAAGTCGTTTGTGAACTTAATTCTTGCAGTCACTTCCAATGGGACTATTATATTACGGGATTTGGTAACGCTTCTTAGCATAATTGACTTGACAGCTTTAGTATCTGTTTATAACATAAAGAAAATGGGGAATAATTATAATAATGGTTGAATTATATACAAATTAGCTTAGACGTTTAGTAGATTTTTGATTATAATCAATTTAATTTAATTTACCTTAATACCAAGAAGTTAAGCGTAATTAAAAATTTAAGTACTTTATAAACTTTACGTTGCATTGTCCAATTTGGAGAATGATCCGTATTCGTTCTATAACATTCTATTTTGTAGAGGTAGTTATACATATTACCCATTAAGTTTACAAGGTTTAAAGCTGGTTATTTGAAATATGTAAGAACAGTTTTGTTTAATAATTTCAGTATGATCAATTTTTGTTATAGATAGTTTAAAAATAACTATTAGTTATGTTATTTTATGTAGTTAGGTTATTCACAAAATATATTAAAAGAGGCACGTGCCGATAAACACACCTCAAATGCTTAATATTCATTACACAGCACAATAATTTCAATAATAATTTGTATGTTATACATATATGTAAGAAATAGTGTAACAAGGGTAGAAAGGTATTTTAAATTTGTGCCTGCAGGAAATGAATGTAACAGGAAGAAAAAGATCCCATAATTTAAGGTTTTAGTTGATTTGGTTGAAAATATCTTATGTTTAATACTTTATGATATATTTTGAATATATAACTATATAAATATACCAAATATAGCCTTCGATTTTCGTATTTTTGAGGTATACTCGTATTAATTAGGAGTATTTTAAGAATAATACCGCAATGTTTTGTTCTTATTTAAAATGGATAGCGGGTATCTTAAAGTCGAATACACTTTATTCTAGCTTTCCTACTTGTTATTTATAAAGTGTGTAGCATTAGTTATAATTTTCATTTCCTTCGCATAAATTGTAAAAAAATTATTTTAAAATGTTGAAAACCTTTCCAACTTTAACTGTAACTCAACTCGACTCACAACTTTTAACCACTAAAAGTTGTTTAATTGCTCAAGATTTGTTCTTAAATTAAATGTGTTGCTTATAGTGAATATACGAATATTAAAGTTGAACAATATTTGCTTTATTTTTATATACACGTTTTACTTTAAGTATCCCATCATTTATCGTACTCGATTTGCCAATAAATTGAAAGGATATTGAGCACTTCCTGCAGCAGCCAAGTAATTAAATAGAAAACACTTTAAAGTTAATTGATTATTTGCAATATCAATAAACACACTTCCACAGAGCACACACACACACACACTCAGTGGCACAAGCTGCACACACGTTCTACATGTATGTAGAAGACTTCTCCATCTCACATCATGTTATGGCTAGTTTGCCACCTCGGGCTGTTTGTGTGTGCTTTCTTGTGCTGCATCGAGAGATTGCCTCATAAATTTGCGAGTGAATTTTTAAGAAGACTGGGATAAGCGTCACACTATAATGGGCTATATCCCAGGCAATGTGTGGGTGCTGGTGTGTGTGTTATGGCACAGCTTGAGGTGTTTTTAATTAGATGGTAGCTAGAGGCGAAACAACGAGAGAGTGTTTGTGTGTTTGTGTGACAAATAAACTTGACTGTTAATATGGACAGTTTCCATTTATTTCAATTAAAAATGCAATGCAGTTGGTCTTTTGGACTTTCGGGACATAAATATTCATGGCTAATAACAGTCTATTTATGGATTTATTGTCTATCTCTCTTGCTGTTACTCTATATGCAACTATGTAACTAACTTATGTAACCTTGCATCTCTTTTTTTTCCATTTACAGCCGCAACATTGTTGCTGTTAAGGACACACGTTTATTGGCAAAGTTAATGAATGTTGCGGGCATTTGCATGTGCAACAAATTGCGGCAACGCTGCAGCCTCAACAATTGCAATAAAACTTTGAACAAAAGTAATTAAAAGCGTAGCGAAGTTCATTTTTCGGGGCGCTATGCGACAACTCAATTGCTAAAACAACAGAAGCGGAAGCGGCAGAGTGACAGACAGAGAGACAGAGAGAGAGAGAAAGGGAAGAGGAGAAGGGAAGAGTAGGAGAGCTGCAGGACCTGGTTGTGTGAATGGCCAGACGACAGCTGACGCTGCCTGCGAGAAACAGCTAACAGCTGACAGTGCTTAAACGAGCACAAGAGGACACAAGCCAGCAGCCAGCAGTCACGGCCATAAAATGCAAAAGGAGAACAATGTGACGGCAGAAAACTGCCAATTCGTTGGCCCCTATCGCCTCGAAAAAACCCTCGGCAAGGGTCAAACGGGTAAGTGCGGAAATCCTTAACAATCTAACCAATCAAGTTGTCAACCAATTTTTGCAGGTCTTGTCAAGCTGGGCGTGCACTGTGTGATTGGCAAGAAGGTGGCTATTAAAATAATCAATCGCGAGAAACTCAGCGAATCGGTGCTAATGAAGGTAAGCAAATATTTTATCTTCGCCTTTCTCTCTGGCATTTCTTCACACTGGCCCACCAATTACTCACTCCCTCAATGGTCACAATCCGCAGTGGCTTATGACTTTGCGAAAGTTTTGTAGCCAATTTTTTATTGTTCTGTTGTTTGTCTTTTGGCGCTAGTCATAAAAACGTTGGAGACGCAAAGAGCGCAAGGGAAAAACGGCAATAAAATGTCGTCGCTCGGTGGTTTTCGCCTTGAAATTCAAAAAGACAAGACAACTTTAAGCTCTCGACTAATGCTGGGGATTGTCCGGATAAGGGCGGGGTATGAGTGATGGCATGTTTTCGCTGACGAAGGGTAAAAACCTCCGAAAAAGCGAAAGAGAGAGAAGAAAAAATTAGTTTTTATTTTTCGCTTTTATGGATTTTTAAGAACTTTGCAGGATATCTATCAAAAAGTTGGTTATGGCACAAGTTTAGCGGGTCAACATGTAATTAAGCACTGAGCTGCGTTAAAGCCAAATAGAAAAACCAAATTGTGTTGACATTCGCATGTAATGGAGCTATGAGATGGGATTACTTTTAAATGCTTTATAATCATAGCCGAAGTAGTAATAGAGCGTGTTAAATGGAACGAAATACTACACTATGATATTAAACTATTCTTATGAGTTGTTGATGAGTTTTATTAATAAGATTAAATTGCTTTAATATCTTAAAATAATATGAATCTTGATTAGAAAGAGATATTAAAGATGTTTAAGGAGCGATTTTAGTTACTAAAAAGAGTTTTGACAATGCCAATGTTAAAGATACTTAACAAAAAACGAGAACCATTTTGAAGAAAAGATTTTTAAGAAAGAATGAAACCAAGAAAGATAGAAACATATCTGAGATAAAATTTGTGTTTTTTTTTTTTTTTTTTGTTTTGTTAGGTGCGTCCGATTTATTGTTCGATCATGTCTGATCACGGTGATTTAAATTCTTTACTCCGAAGTAAAGACTTTTAAATTAAAATATAATAGCAAACATCAATAAAGGGTTATCAGAATACCCGAATATTTAAAATAAATAAATAAGAAAATAAATAAAGTAAATAGATATATTTAAAATATATCTGAGTAATATTCATAAATACATACATTTTGTAACATTTATTCAGATATCAAAAAATGTATTTTCTAATGCTGAATTTCATCAAAGAGCCAAGTTAAAATAAGTATTACCATAAATTATAAATTAAAGGATACCGACATGCATTGAATAATATCTTTAATTACGAACATTAAGCGATTATGAAATTGTTATACAAATAGTCGTCATTAAACACTGATAACTGAGAGAAATAATGTTATTAATTAGAGCTTAAACGCACGAAAATTAAAGCAAGTCGAATGGAAAGAATTTTATCAGATTCTGTCAAAATGAAATCGCCCAGCCATAAAAACCAAGTAAATTATTATCCCCACCCGACAAAAAAAAAAAAAAAAAAAAGAAATTGGTGCACTTTTGTAGGACATTGAAAGGACATGCGACAAATTAGTGCGTGCGTCGACAAAGTAAACCAAAAATACAAAAGGAAAATCACCAAACTAGAACTGTCAATTGGGGAATGGGCAAGATAGACGTCGAGAGATAGAGAAAGGGACAGAGCGAAAGAGAATAAAGTAGAGTGGCGACAAAAGCGCTGCGATGACTTCAATGTATGTATGGTACAAAGCATATACATATATATACTTGCCTTATGTACAGACTGTAGACATGTATGTTGATATATAGGACAAATTGAGTGCAAGGTGAACGCGCTGGCCTCTATAAATAGCTTGTGGGCGATTGCGTGTCCTGGTTGGTCAGCTGGTTTGCTGGCAGCTGGTTAAGACACGCAATGACATGGCCAGAGCAGGACATTTACATTTTGAAAACATAAACACGTTGAATGCATTGTAAATGCGAGCGAGATATTATCGAGGCAAAGTGGGGAAAAATGTTCAATAGTCGCGTGGTGGCAAAATAAGCAACATTATCGATAATCACTTGGAAAACATTTTAAGAATAATTACTTAGTATGTTTGCTGTATATGGGAGATAGGAGCCATGTGTATGTGTGTGTGTGTGTTTGCTTTGGTGTGTCCTTTTGTATGCGAGTGTGTGTGTTGTGTATTTAACAAGTGCTCAACGTCTGGTGCTCATTGTCATTGTCATTCAAGGTTGAACGTGAAATTGCCATCATGAAACTAATCGATCATCCGCACGTGCTCGGTCTGAGCGATGTGTATGAGAATAAGAAATATTTGTATCTAATATTGGAGCACGTATCTGGCGGTGAACTCTTCGATTATCTGGTTAAAAAGGGACGCCTCACGCCCAAAGAGGCGCGCAAGTTCTTCAGGCAAATCATCTCAGCGCTGGATTTCTGTCATTCACACTCCATATGGTAAGCATTGCAAATTCATCTATCTGACTGTCTCGTCACATCGATAGATGTCCACCATAAATCTCAATAACCGTCTTGCGTTCTGCAGTCATCGTGACTTGAAGCCCGAGAACTTGCTGCTCGATGAGAAGAATAATATCAAGATAGCGGACTTTGGCATGGCCTCATTGCAACCAGCGGGCAGCATGTTGGAAACATCATGCGGTTCACCACATTACGCCTGCCCAGAGGTCATTCGGGTGAGTTTGCTACACAAAAAAAAATATCCACTAATATTCATTACGTACAAGTTGAATTCAATTATTAGATGGGGTGTCTTCTATTATAATTAAACAATTTACCTAGAGTGTATGTCTAAATATAGAAACGATATGACGGATAACTATTACGTATATGCAGAGCTAAACTTTTTGTTGAGGAATAAATGTTAATTTGAGCACATGAATTATTACGCATACGCAAAGTTTACCTTCAAATTTGAGCAGCGCATATATTATAATTATTGCGTATACGCTGTGTGGGTTTCAGAGTTTTCGTAATGAAGTCATATGATGAATTCGTAAAAAAGTTTTAAATACGAACTTTTGAATTACTAATTAAGCAATATTCACATTTTTAAATTTCACATGAAAACCCTAAAAATAAAATAACAAAGCAACGCACAAAAGTATGCAACATATTTATCTGTGGAATTCATTTGAAAATAAAATTCACGTTATGGCAACAAAATTTGAATCGCGTTAGTGTATTTTAACTGCTTCTAAGTAGAAAATTGCACTTAGTTGAAAGTTTATTTTCTATAAGAGAATTCTCAAATCATTATAAACGCATTTGTTTCCCCAATGCCTTTTTTTTGGGTAACTTTCAGTGCAGAACTTCGATTCTCAATGCTGTTCTGTGCTGTGCTATGACTGCTGCCGTCAATCAAGGCAAAGTTTTTAGCACATTTTCGTCAGCTTCAGCTGCGCTAAATCCAGCAGCTTCTACTGTTCCCTGTTCCCTGCTGCTGGTTTGCGGTATTCCATGCAAATGTCGCCAGATATGCAAATTGCGTATGCCATGCAACGTTGTCGTTGTGTCATGTGCGCATATCACTTGCCGGTGGAGACTAACCCGATGACAAAGGAGTGAGGCTGCCGATGCGATGTGGCATGTGGCATGACAGACGGCATCGTGTTTGGCTTTTCCCAAGCAAGTTGCATGCATCATTTCACTCACGCAGCACCAGCAGGCAAACCTCAGTCAACGTTTGCTGCTGCTGCTGTCTGGAAAGCCGGTAAGAGCTGCTGCGTGTAATAAATTCATAAGCGGAATTTAAAAATATATATCCTTGCCTGCAGCTATAAATCCCTTGGACCGTTACGTGATCTGTTTCACTCAAGAATATCTTCTGTATGTGTTGTATAAATATTCAAAACTCAAAGCATTGTCTCACCAGCTGCGTTGCGTGGCTGCAGTTGTTTCTACCACGTCTTGATTTTCCCCATAATTGATGGGTGGCAGCCACAACTCCACCGTCGGCAAGTCCAATGATAACTGGCAGCAGGATAAAAGCCATCTAACAACACGTGTAATTGATTTGGTTCTCTTTTTCAACAAAACGCCCCACAGCATCAGTTTTGGGTGCAGGTAACCTTAGGAAACCTCAGTCAATCAATCACTTGAGTGGTCGTTAAAGGATACAAACCGACGATGCTTAATCGTGGCTAAGTTTGCGTTGAGCTGAAGCTGGAGTCTAGATAAGCGCCAGTTTCAGTTGCACAAAAATCAAATTTAAATGTAATCTTTTATGTCAAGTCACTGAGATTTTCTTGGGGAAAAATAAACTTTGATTTATAGCACATGAAAAGAATGGGATATTAAAGTTATAGCAAGAAGATAATTTACGATATTTTATTAAGTAATAGATTCCAAGAAGTTATTTAAAAATAGTTGAAATTGATTCTTTATTATAAGTTATTTTATGAAATATTTTATATTTTAAAGTAGTTGCAATTGATTCTTTAATATAATTCCATGACAGGTATTTAAAATACATATTCAAAGACTAACATAAAAAGTATATTAATTATATTTCAATCGGAATAACTCCTAATCTTTACCATCATTGAAAGTAATCTGATACCAAATAATCAGATTCAAATCAATAATATTTATTTTTGTAATATGAGTAACTCTTTACCTTCACCTTCGATAAAAGTAGTCTTCAATTAAATAATCAATACTTAAACTATTCGCTTAGAATACTTTTAATTTGTATTTCACGTATTTGCAATAAAAAGTTAAGTTTTTACCTGCCCCAACCGTAATTACAATGGGCATTACACGTCACTGAATGTTGCAGCAATTATTGTGTGCAACTCGAAGTCGTTGTGCCACTTAGCGGCCAAGTCAATAACCGAAGGCCTCTCAACTCGCTGCTCGGCATTTGACGGACACGTCAATGGACGTCAAAATGGGAATTGCAGCAGCTTGTCGTTGTGGTTGTAGTTGTTGATGTTTTAGTTCTTTTGTTGTACATTGTAGCTGCTGGGTTCAATGACTGTCTGTTGGTTGGGTAATAGTTGCACTTAATTGTAGCGTATAGAAATTAATAACAATGCAACAAAACAAGTCTTCAAATGGACATGCTCTTGAGTCGATAGGGTAAAAGGGTTTGAACGCCCAGCCACGAGCACACAATAGCCAATTTTCTTAATCGAATTTCGCAAATAGAGAAAATGGGAGGAAAAACAATAAAACTAAATCACACACTAGTGAAGAAAACTAATAAAAATTAATATCATAACAGTAGATCGATGGAAAAATACCCTGTAGTCTGCAATTATTCGATGTCTAACTTGAACATCATATAAATATGAAATGAATTTAAATTAAAAGATATAAAACTATTATCAACGTATTTAAAAAGAAAAATAATGTTTTTTTTTACCTAAATAGTTTATAGTACCAAGAAGAAAAAACTTAAGAAAAAGAAAGAAGAAGTCAAAATAATGATATTAAATGATATAGTATTTACTTTACAAAAATTACTAATTATTGTATTTATTACTTGAAAAATACAGTAAGTTCAAGAATAACATGAAAACTATCTCGATAACAAATAGTATTTTAATATACTATTTTAATTCATAACATTTATAGAATTTAATATTTAATATAATAAAAAGAAAGTAAATTAAAGAAACAAGAAATCTATTTAGTAAAAAAAATTGTTGCATTTGTTACTAGAATAATGCAATATAACAAAAGAAAAGTGTATAGAAGAAATAGGTACATGAAATCTATCTAGATAAGAAATAGTATTCTAATAAACTATTTTCCCAACACTTTGTATTATAAATAATCTACCCACTCTTCTTGTTCCACACTGAGTATTTGGAAAGTCTCAATTTCTGATTTGCTTGTTTTGTTCTTTTTCTTTTTCGCAATTTCCTTTTGCTCGGTTTGTTCGCTTGGCCCATCGATGCCATTTGGTTCGCCTATGCGAAGGGTGAGAAATACGATGGACGGAAGGCGGATGTGTGGTCATGTGGTGTCATACTGTATGCACTGCTGGTGGGTGCGTTGCCCTTCGACGACGACAACTTGCGACAGCTGTTGGAGAAAGTCAAGCGCGGCGTCTTTCACATACCGCATTTTGTGCCGCCCGATTGCCAGAGTCTGTTGCGTGGCATGATTGAAGTGAATCCGGACAGACGTCTAACGGTGAGTCATCCAGATGCCAAATGCAAGCAAACCAAAAACCAAAACCGACAATCTAAACAACAATTCAAAGTGCGTGTTTGGTACTTGTGAATGTGGGTGGTTGGCTTGCCTGTTATTGTGGCATGCAACAACCCCCGAAAAATAACAAGAATGCGAAAGGCACACTAAACTGTTGTTGTTTGCCTTTAGTTTCTTATATTATGGTTTTTTTTTTTTTTTGTGGGTCAAAACGCTGTTGGATATGTTAACCTTTGTGTAATGTGTTTGTTGTTGCTTTTAGTTGGCCGAAATAAATCGTCATCCCTGGGTCACGGCTGGAGGCAAAGGTGAATTGGAGCTGGAGCTGCCGATGATGGAGGTGGTGCAAACACATGTCATACCCACAGCGAACGCTGTCGATCCCGATGTGCTCAATGCCATTTGCTCGCTGGGCTGCTTCAAGGAGAAGGACAAGCTCATCCAGGAGCTGCTCAGTGCCAGGTAGGTGGTCGCATTCGCATTCACATCTCCAATTATCTGTGGCTAACCTAACGAGCATTATTACAGTCACAACACCGAAAAGGTCATTTACTTTCTGCTACTGGAGCGCAAGCGACGTCGGCCAGCACTGGAGGATGATGAGGAGATTGCACAGAAGTCACGCAGCGAACTGGACGCTGTGGATCCGCCGCGAAAGCGTCTCGACAAGTGCCGCATCAATGGCACCAATGCGCCCAGCTATGGCCAGATCTCCGAGGGTTCACCGCTCACGCCGCGACGACAGGCTTTCAAGTGAGTGCAAAAAGAGAGTCACATTTAATTGGACTGCTATTTCATTGTGTGTTTCTCTGCAGCTTCCGCTCGTATAGCAGCACACGCAACCACCAGCGACGGTCGCCCACAACGGTGTCGTCCTCGGTGCGCAGCTCCTCATATCACAGCCCGACGCGCTGCAACTCACCGATGAGCTCGGCGCAGCAGCAGGCGAATGCCATATCGCGACCATCGTCGCCAGCGGCGGGCACTCGTCACTCCACCTATGGGGATCGTGAGCGTTCGGGTTCGGTGCATCATCCGTCGGTCAGCCGAACGCCATCGCACAGTTCACAGAAGAGCATCGAAGGCGACGTTGTGGTTGTCAGAGAGCCACGTTTGGAGCGTCGTGACTCATCGCGCCAGACGCAGGATCGAAGTGGTGGTGGCTCCATGCGCGATCGCGATCGGGATCGTGATCGTGACCGTAGCGATCGCAGTGATCGTGGCGATTGTGTGGGACCACCGCCTGGCAGTCCTGGTGGCAATTCGTGCAGCAATTCATCGGCTGCGTCGCCATCGGTGCATCATCGCGCCAACTCAGGTCCGACAATTGCCATTAGTATGTTCCACGATCCAGACTCGAATAGTGGTGTGTGCATGCCCCGTAGACCCTTTGTGGTATCCCTCCCTTATCTAACAAGTTGCCTTACTCTAATTTCAAACTTATTTTCTTACTCTCCATGCTCTTTACAGTTGTGAATCCTAATGGCTCGCCTATGATGAATAATAGCAATCCTGGCATGCCCGGCTCTCCTTGCAACACGCCTGGCGGGCAGCTCTGGAAGACGCGACTCACGAACATCAAGAACAGCTTTTTGGGCAGTCCACGTTTCCATCGCAGAAAAATGCAAGGTAGGTCAACATGTCTTCTACTATAATGAATATCTTTTTAATGTTGACTTTATTTCAGTCTCCGCCGATGAGGTGCATTTAACGCCGGAATCGTCGCCCGAGTTGACCAAACGCTCCTGGTTTGGCAACTTGATAACCACAGAGAAAGACGAAACCTTTACCATATTGGTCAAGGGTAAACCCATTGCCACAGTCAAAGCGCATTTGATACACGCATTTTTATCCGTAAGTCACACATTGAATTGTACAAAATGGGTAAACTTATTGTGAATAGTAAGCCAATAGAAAATCTTATATTACTAAATTAAAGAATACAAAAAATTTTAATGAATAATAACAATAAGACATATGTAAATATACAAATTACAGATAAAGAACATTGAAAACGGCAATACATCAATTGGATATATGTAATTTTTTGTTGATCACTAGTAAATAATGGTTGTTTAAATTAATATTCAACAAATTTAATTTTATATATAAATTAGTGTCTGTAGGTTGTTAAATTAGCCATGTATATTAGTTGTCATGTTAAGTGCTTTTTATAAGCGGAAAATGTTTTTGATAACGTGGTGATAATCAATTAATAAATAAATGTTTTAACTATACCATAGGTGATAATCAATTGTAAATGTCTTCGTATAGCGTATTAATACAGATAATTTATAAGCTATAAGCATAGGGTAATGCTACCAGGAATCAGTTTAAATAATATTTGATATAATAATATTAATATTGCATCATATTCAGTTTACTAATCCAAGACTATTTTAAATTTCTAGATGGCTGAACTATCGCATAGTGTAGTTTCACCCACCTCGTTCCGTGTGGAATACAAACGCAATGGCAATGGACCAGTGATGTTTCAGCGGCATGTCAAATTTCAGGTAAGGGTGTAAAATAGTTATAATAATAATAGAAAATAAGAAATAATGATGTATATGTGTGCACAGGTTGACATTAGCGCCATTTGCAAACAAGGTGATATTGCGGATATGCTATTCGCTTTAACGTTTACACTGCTATCAGGTGAGTTTAACCCTGTCAATTTGCCAATCACTTTCAATAATTTAACACTACTTCCATCACAGGCAATATACGCCGTTTTCGCCGTATTTGCGAGCACATACAGTCGCAGGTGTGTTCGAAACGTTTTCCGGGTCCCAGCAGTCCACCAACCGTGACCTCAGTCACCCAAGCGGTCTCCGAGAGCTCCTCATGTGGTTCGGTATCCAGCGAACGTTTGTCCTATAAGCGACAGGTGGTAAGTTTTCAAATATACTTGATTGAAGTAAAAGTTCTTACTTCATATTTATTCACAGATTGAAAACGATTTGGAAAATGATTCGATATTCTCATACAAGTCGGGCAATGGACGTCGCGCATCGACGACGAACAACAATAATGCCAATCCCGTTGATATTCCAGGCAGCCCCATTGCAGTTCGTTCAAAGTAAGTTGCAAATACTATCGAATGGGATTACTATCGATTAATTTGCGATTACTTTCACAGCAGCGAGACAGCTGAGCATGAACGCAACCGTGAGCTGCAGAGTGAGCGACAGGCGACAACGATGTCCGGTAGTGCAATCGCATGAGAATTATTTCTCTGATTTAGTTACATTTTTCCCAAGGATATTTGTTTTCTACTAACAATACAAAATGCAACCAAATATTTCAACTAAGCGAACTCAAACCAGTAACTGATGCAGTATTTTCCCCACTTAAAACCAAAAAATAAATGAAAAACAAAAAACCCAAAACAATAAACAATAAACGCGATAAAAAAAGCAATAATAGTGGAATTTGCACTAAACACTATCAACAGAATAAAAACAAATAAAAACACAGTTCATAATATAACAAACATAATCTAAAACTTTTTGAAATTTCGAAAGCTGAATGCCAATTGATGGATAACTTTTGCTAGCTGCTGCAGCTTTTCACATATTTTGTTATACTTATCTAAATCTATATTTCGATATTGTTTTTGTGATTATTTCTTTGATATAGAGTGTTCTTTTGTATGGACATTGTTGCCGCCGCGCCTAAAAAGCTTACAAAATACGACTAAATAACACCGTGTAAAAATACAAAAAAAAAACGTTTTAATTAAAAAAGAAAAAAGATGAAAAACACTGATAAATTAAAGAAATACTTCAAAATAAAAGAAAAAAATTACGAAATGAATTCGTTTTTGAATATGCTCTAGCTTAAGCCACCATGTTATATTAGAGTTTTTTCATAATCTAGTCTAGGCTTGATATTAGCTATGCAAATTAAATGCTACTCAAGTAAACGCCAGCAATTTGTATATTGTGTAAAAAAAAAAAATGATACAAATAAAAATGCACTGAACATTGACTAAAAATTCAAAAAAATAAATCCCTAAAATGCAACATGTTGCTAGAAAAATAAAATGGGGAAAAAACACACAAAATAAAACTATTTTGCTATCCAGAAAGAATACACGATAATACAAACTATTTTTCCTAATAAAAAAAAGGGAGACAGATACTAAAGGAATAGCGACATCTTTCAGACTTCTAAGCATGCAAGCAGGACGATCATAACAGTGTTGTGTTGGTACAGTAAGAACTTGGATACGAAGTGCACAGTGTATAAAGTACAGTTAAAACGAACTATAATAACCAAATGGAAATAAAATGAATATGTATTATGGAATGTTAGAGTAAATAAAGAAATTGTATAAATGAAATAATTGTATTTGAGTGGAAATTGTTCAAGTTGCTGAGCTGCACGAGAGCAAAGAAAAACCCAATAAACATTGACTTGACAATTTTCTATTTAAAAAAAGAATACAAAAAAAGGTATAACATCTTATAAAGCACCTGCTTGTGTTAGATCAAGCCAGCTGTCCACAAATGCACAAATCTCGATATATGCAATACTAATAGTTATTGTTATCGATAATAATAACGATTAACCGAGTTTTTCGTATGGTAATCCAACAATAATCATTTTCCCATTTTCAATCTAATTTTTCTAGTAATTTTGCATATTTTTCTATTTTCTATCATACATTATATGATATTTTGAAACTAAAAGACTTATGAAAAATTAACATAAAGCAAATCCGAACAAAAACCGTCCATTTATCCAGATTTAAACTATAACGTAGGCAGCTCGGCAACTTTAACAATTTGGGTAAGTTGATATGACGTAGAGGGCAAAAGTAAATACTTAAAATATTTAACTATATACTGAATATAAGTATGTATAAAAAGAATATACTAAATAAAGATGAACAACTGTAAGACAGCAATATAAAAATATGAAAACCACTTAAAAACGTGATTAGTTTAAATAATATATGCAAATATTGAAAAAGTTAACGGAAAAATTATATATACGAGTATATGACAAATACTAAAATGCATGAAAAACAGCAAGACAAAAAATAAAAAGAAAACAAATTCAAATCAAATTTGTATAGTTTAAAACTTAAACTGACTTCAATAAGAACTCGAATGCGACAACAAAGAACACATGCAATAATGTTGAAATTGAATTACTTTTTAACATAAACTATATAATAATAATGACATAATGAATTATTAAAAAAAAATTTCGAGTAAATTATTTAACAATCATTCGAGAACTCATTCAACCAGACGGAAGACATACATTCAAAATTAAGCTCACCGAATTGAACAAATAGCATTGCATATACATATATATTTATTATACACATATATACATACATATAAATATACATATACATGCATATATCATATATCATTATTTAACTAAATCTTTATATACATACATACTATATTCTGTACTTCTATGTACATATAATTATGCATTTACTTTCATTAACAAAAATGCCCAAGTTTCCCGCATACAAAAAATACATACATCAAAAATTCATGCATTCGTGTACTTCATACATATACTAAATCCCATTTACATTCATCACTTACACTCACACACATATATAAAATATATATATTTACAAAAAACAAAAACTAAATTTAACTCAAATTCGTCGTAGAAGACCGAAAATTGTTGATTTTGTATCAGAAAAGATATACGAAATGTAAAGAAAAAAATAAGATCATATTTTTGACATGACGAACGAAATGAATATTTATACTAAGTAAAATACCAAAAATTGCTCTGCATACTAACACAACAACACAAGGAAAACAGCAACAAAAACATAATAAATGCTTTATAAATATAAATACAATCTAATACTCAATGCTGCATAATGCCACGCCTACCCTTTACCTTATCTGAAGCATAAACCACAAAAAAAAAAAACAAAAACAATCCAAACTTTTTGCGCTAACTTGAAGAGGGCAGAAATGCCGAGAAGACTCGAGATAGTAGATACCCTGTTATGAAATCAGAAACTTTTACTAGCTACTACAGGGTATCATCGAGAGCTAACTAACAAATCGAAATAATTTTCTTAAAACAAAAAAAAAAAAACAAAAAACATAATCAGCCACGAACCTACCTAACTCATTTTAACAGCTTTTTATAACTCACACGATGGGGAGTGAATTTTTTGTTTGAGTTTCGCTATGAAGCTGAAATTTGATAATTTGATATGCAACGTATACATATTTCGATATATAGTATATATAAAGATATATTATACAAATCTGAGCAAGCGCTTACTTCAATCGCGAATGTTTAAATTTATATTACAAATAAATAAATTTAATATTTATTAAAGAAAAAAAAAAAAAAGACAACAAAAACAAAGAAAAAACACAAAGAATTAGACTATAACGTTGTGTAATGTACTACGCTTTATATGATAATTTTTTCATTTCCAGATATCTGAAATACTTTAAATGATTTATTTTTGCAAATGTTTAAAGAAACAAGCTTAAGTTCAATGCATTGTGCGCTATGTTTACGTATTTAAATAAGTTGAAATTGTATTGTAAATTTAATTTAAGCTTGGGATAAAAGTGTTTAATGTGAGTGTCTGAAATGGCATGCCGCAAGAACCACAAAAAAGGACAACAACAAACAAATACGAAAAACAAAACATAAAACACAAAAAAAAAAAAAACAAAAAACAAAACCAAATAAGTGCATCTGTTATTAGGTTAAAAGAATTATTGATATTGTTTGCAACAAAATGTGTGAAATATATATAAAATAATTATAAAATCTAGCATAAAACAAAACAAACAAAAAACTGACAAAAAAAAAACATACAACAAACGTGAACATGAAGCGAACAAAAATTGTATTGCAATTTAAAAATAAAATTATAAATATTTCAAGTAATGAAATCTCGGCTTTGAATTTGATACTAAAAAATTGAATCCCAGTTCCATAGGCCTTGCTTCACTGTGCCTTGTCCATGATGCACCAGATGAAAATTACGTCATTTGCCGCCACATGTCATTGTAGCGTAACAACTAAACATTGGGGGAGGCAACTCGTAAGGCAATCAGCTGTTTTTGAGAGAGAGCGACAGCAGCCCATGAGAGCGAGATTGAGAGAGAATTACAGAGAGAGTGTCAGCATATGCAGTTTAAGGTAATCAAATGTCAAGCTTTGAAGGCAAAGCTTTGCGAGAGGACCTGCTGTCTAAAGCTTTTAGTACGAAAAAGCTTCGCGCAATGCAAGTCCGAAAAGCAAGCAGCGCACCAGAGTCTTACCCCGAGTCGTGTGTTGTCAATACCGAAAGAAAATGCGTGCCAGCTGGGCTGCATGAAAAGGAAAACTTGGTCATTTCAACAGTTCAGTTCAGTTCAGTTCGGGTCGGGTTTGCAATTCAACAGCACTGCGAAAACGGATCAAATAAAATCAAAATATTCGAACGAATAATTTACACTCACTACAATAAGTTACAAAACGGAGTAATATCGACTATAGTATTCTCTCTATATGTAGCATATATATTATACACCGTATATATGCCATTTATATGAGAGTTGGCCAAGAGGAACGCAACAACAACAACAACAACAACTGCATAATAAAACGGTAGCCAACGCAAATAAAGAATATATATCCCACACATATATATATATATATCTATATATATATGCATTTATATCTGAAATTATATTATACTCGTATCATAATGAAAGTGCGGAGTGTTCGGCAAGAGCAAATGATTGAAAATGCATCATAAATTAAATGATATTTGTGTTTTGAATTTTTAACGTGCACTCTAGTTCGTTTTTTTGTTTTTTTGGTATTATTGAGCGTCTTGTTGGGTTGCTTGGTTTTGTTGCCACATTCGGGAACTTCATGCAGCTGCCGTGAGTGAGTTATGTAAAGCGTGTGTTAGTGTGTGGCATGGTGGAGCAGTTTTGGGGTGAGCAGTAAGTGGCAAGAACTACGGCAGCGACATGCAACAACACTAACTACTGCAACAATGGTGTGCGTGCGAAACAACAATGAGCCAACAATATAATAGAGGCGAATTTTCAAAAATAAATATTACGAAATATTAGTGAAGTTAAAAAATAAATAAACCTTCAATGAATGTGAATGTGAATTCTAAGAAGACATAAGTATATGTAAAAGAATTAAAAAAACTAACTTTAAAATATAAATAATAAAAGTTAAATAAAAAAAACATTTTAATATAAAATATTATAAAATATCTTAGCAAGAGTTTAAAGAAATGAAAAATAAATTACTAATACAAGAAAATTATAACAAAATGAAGTGTAACTCAGCTACGTCAAACTCCAAAGAATTCTGACAAGTAAATAAAATACCATAGCAAAAACTCACACTTGCCACAATGTTTGCTCGACTCGCCGATAATAATCAAGTCATATATCAAGTCAGAGTCGAGGATTAAGTAGTTAGTACAACTTGGCCTGGGAAATAAAAAAGGAAGAGAGAGTGAGAGAGAGGAAAATATGCTGAGTACTCAATTCATACACTCAATCAATATGAGTAACATTTAAGCAGCAGCGCATCGAATACTTATTAGAGACAAATGACTATAAAAACGCCAAGTGGCTGTTGAGGTGGGTTGTGGGGCAATGGCAACGGCAACGGCAACGCCAACAGCAACGGGCAAAGGGCAATGGCTGAGGGAGGGTGGGGGAGTTCCCACACCCCATGCGAATCAATTTGCTTTCGCGGTCTCTCACTATTTTTATTTTTAGTTGCACTTTTCTTTCAATATTAGTGTCAAGGTGCAGCCTGTGTGCACTGAGAGACAGACAGACAGACAAGAAGAGACCAGGCAAAGAGACCAGCAACAACGACGACGACAACGACAACTAGTGAGAACAACAGCAACAACTACTTACAAACGAAGACGTCGCGCGGCAGCCGCGAAAACGACACGAAAATAGTTGAGGCGAATGTGAATGTAGCGAACTGAGCAAAAAAAAAAAGATACAAAAAAAAAGACGAAACCAAAACCAACACCGAAACCGAAGCAAGCCAAAAGGTGGCAATCAAAACTAATAACAACAACAACTACGAATGAGCAATAGAACAACAACACAAAACGAGAACAAGAACGACAACGACAACGACAACAAACAGAAGTCTTGTCACATCGAACAAAAAGAAATTGAATTTATGTGTTTCGGTCTGGCTCAATGACAATTAGGCGGATATAACCACAGCGATAGGCACCACTACACTATACTATACTATATGGCAAAGGGCAGCGGGGTAAGGGCAGCAGGCAGAGGTGGCGTCAGGGGCAAGGAATAGGAATAGGAATAGGTGCTCGCACGTGTTTTACTTAAAAGTAAATCGCGTTAGCAACAGCACACGGCCAAGTAAAAGCTAGAATATACTTTAGTCACTACTGGTTTATACCCTGTAAAATAAAAGTACCTCTACCTGGATTTATGCAAAGATATTTATTTTATTAATAGTGTGACTTCTTCCTTTTTAATATACAATGAAATATAACAAGAATACAGAATTATTTAACAAATATTTTAAAATTTTTAGCTCAAATTTCGAGCGAATAAAAATTAAAAATTTAAATTTTATAGCAAATAAATATTCAGTCTTTTATATTGACTTTTCATATATTCAAAAATAATATAAAATAATTATATAGTACTTGTGATGTTCAAAGAAAGGATCGTCTTACTTATGATCGATATAATATTGTCCCAAAAAAGAAGCACAACTTCAGATCATTACATGATTTAGTATTATTAGAAAAATATACATTTTTGTTTTTTTTAATTTCCCAATTAAAAAATCAATTTTTTTAAAAATATATATAGTTTACAGGGTAACACTTAAAAAAACCTTAGCGCCAAGGCAAGGATACGCAGGGCGCGCAAGGCTCAACTTACACAGGCGACCCATATTACTTAAATTACGAGCTACACGCAAAGGCAGCATGAAAGCCGCACACATTCGGTTTTGAGACCGGCCAGGCGCCAGTCACTCATTCAGTCAGTCAGTAAGCCAGTCAGTCATTCGCTCAGTACGTCAGTCAGTCAGTCAGTCATTTGCTTAGTCAGTCAATCATTAGGCAAAGGCTTTTGTCTGATGGACAGCCTTATGAGTCAGCGCCGTGTCGCTTACATTGCGTGTCGAGTTGGGTGGAGCCTACAGTCCAACAGTAAATACAAAGACGAAGCAGTCGAGAGAAGCAAGTGGGCAAGGGGCATAGGGGGAGACAAAGGCAGAGAGAGAAAGACGATGGGGGCGCTACACGCGCTGTAGATAATATGTTGCATATTTCGGGGCATGTTGTTTTGGCGTTGAGACAAGAATGCGATGCATTCCAATGATTCGTTAGACTCAATGTTAAGGATAGTGGTCAAGCAAGCAGACATAGAATTAGTTCAAGTAACACTCAGACAATGCTAAAGAGACAATAAAATTGATGTTTACATTATACAACAAATACTATATAGAGTGCGATGTGATAGGTCGTTTGTTTTTTGAGAAACGTGCACTTAACATGTATTACATTAAATTAAATTTAGTGGGTCTAGCCACGCCCCGTTGTGGCCACTTAGTTTTGACCACCAGCCAGCGAGAAATAGAGACAATTTCCTTTATTCTTTTCGGGGTTTTCTATTTGCTTTTTACACCTGCTGCTCTAGGGGCCCAAATGCAAAAGGGTTGTATGTGCTATTAACTGTTTAGACTTTGAATCTTTTCACTTTAGTTGTAGTTGTACTATCGTTAATCGTTAAGTAACAAAGACACTGAAATTATAATTGTACATTTTTAAATATTTTCCTAAAATAATATAAAGATTTAAAAATCAACAATCTGATTTGATATACAAAATATATTCAGACAATTAAACCTTACTTTTAGTACACTTTTTAGTACAGTACTAATAAGTCGATCATTCGTTCTACTATTTGCCCATTTTCTTTTTTGCTTTGCTCTGTTGTTTCGTATTTTGCTTTGGTTTATTTTTAACATTCGTACACATTCGAAAAGCGTGCGAAATTTTTATGTTTGACATTGTTTTCATTTCTCAACGGGTTTTCTATTTGATTGCCGTTGCCAGGCAGCCCCCAAATCTTTGTTTGTTTATAAGTACTCACGTCTACACAAGATGAAAATGTAATTTACACAGTTTTTAGAGTCACTGTTTTTTTTTCCCTTGCATTTTTATCACTTTTCATGAACGCAATTTTACAATTTCCGCAGCTCAATAAATTTGTGATATTGCGCTGTAAATGCAGAGCGTAAAAATAATTTTTATTTATGATGCGCCGCTGTTAATTACTTAGCAATGTAAATTGAATTGAAATTATGCAGCCGAGTTATTTTTGTTAATTTTATTTAGCACAAATTGGCAACGAAACGAACGAAAAGCAAACGAACAAGCAAAAAGGCAAACGGGCCAATAATCTAGTGCATAAATAAATATAAATATAGTTCATTGAGACAATGTTGTTGCATTTTGTATAGACATTCATTAATGAATGCGCGGCCTGATGCCCCCGAATAAGGGACAAACAAGCAGAACAAGTGTCAATTTGTGATGATGTATGATGTGGCTAAAAATGCACATTTATAGAATGTCAAACGCAATTAGAAGTTCACACTGTTTGGCAGAAATGGAAAAATTTGCAAGGTTTTCTGCCTGCATATATCTGATGTACAATCGATAGCTATAAACGTGAAAATGTGATTAAAAGAGACTCATAAAGTGTACGCTTTTATATATAAACTCGTAAAACAAATATACTGAAAACACTTGATGGGGATTCTCTTTCGTTCCTATATCACTCGAAGCAGGCATTGAAACTATTCCAATGCATTTAAATTTGTCATTTTGTTAGATATTTGTGTTGAGGTTTTTAATTGTAAGAGATGGTAAAAAGATATTGTTAAAATTTATTTATTTGACGATCGTTTAGAACGTATTGCAAGTTTACTTCATGGTGTGACCAGCTCACGCTACTTTATATTATACTAAATATACTAAAACCATTCAACCATTTCAATTTTGAAATCCACATGCTACTGATTGAGCTATGTTACTCAAAATCGTTGTTAGGATATTAAAAAATTATCGAATTCCCACTGATCTAAAATTCTTAGTCATAATTCTATTACAATTATAGTATACTAAAGTTTCGTTGATAATTTGCTAATGACTTTGTTTATGCCTTAACAAAGTTCACTTTAGAGTTGCCATAATCACACTTAGTTATTGTCGTTCTATTTTAATTAGTTTTTGATTTTGTATTGTCGTAAACAGCGTGGAACAACGCTAATTGTCGCTTTAACTTTCCGTCACTTACATAACTACAATCCGTCCAAGTTTTCAGGGGGCACATCCTTCTTAGCTCAGCTTCTTAGCCACCTGCTCTCATCTGCCACAGCTGATGCTGCCGCCAGTTGCCAAATTGCTTAGCACTTACATAAGTTTTAGGTCTGCAACCCAAAACTGTGTGTGTGGCAAGAGAGTTGGAAAGGGGGGGATGGGAAACGATTTAGCAAAAGTTGTTCAACCAAAAAGTAGCTAAGAATGGCCCCAAAATGATCGTTGTAGAGCCTACCGAAAAACAACTGTGTAAACTTCAAAGCAAAACCATAAAATAATACAAGCATGAAGAGCATAAAAGAAAATAAAAGAAAAGCGTAAAGTAAAAGACCAGCAACAACAAACATAAAAATAATACAAAACACCACAACAAAAACAAAACGGGAAAAACAGAAAGAACAAAACACAAAAAAAAAAACACCAACAAACAAAAGCTGAAAAACGAGAAGCAGAGCAAATGACGAAACATAAAAAACGTCAAAAGTTGCGCGAATAAATATAAAAAAAAAGCCAACAACGTACAAAATAAAATAAAATACAAAAAAAATGTGGCCGTGTCGCGCCCCGGGTGGCTGACACCCCCTGCCCATATCAAATGCTTGCCACGCCTTGACGCCCCGTCGTTGTTGTTGTGGCTGTTGCTGCTGTGCGTCGTGTGTGCGGCAATTTCGAAACGCACCAACACCAACACCAAAAGCAGCAGCAGCAGCAACAACAACAACGAGAACATTTCAAAGTGTCGCACAACGTGTAGTGTCCTATGTGTGTGTGTGTGTGTGTGGGACATTCGTCAGAGGCGCCGACGTCGCGTGTCCTTGCAACTTTCGGTTAAGCCTCCTCAGCACTCACCCACCCAACACACATACACACTCTTTTCTCCCTCTCTCTCTCACTCGCTTTAGTTGCCCAGTTAGCCAGAGGCAAGTGCAGCACGTAAGTTGCAACAATTTCGGGGCAGAAGTAGAAGACACATTGTAAAAGCGAGCGCAGCGTTGCCAGATTGCCAACAACAATAGACCCCAAAGAACAACAACAACTACATACAAGAACAACAAGCATAAAGCAAGCAAGCAAACTGACGGACGCCAGGTGGCGCTGCTGTTGCGCTGGCATGCACAAAAAGTGAAAAGCAAAAGCCAAGCTGAAGCAGAAGCAAAATCAACCGAAACAGTTCGTGCCGCTGGAAATCCTGTCGCTAATTAGGTAAGTCCCTAGCCCACTCATCAGTCCAAGCTCTCCACTTTGTGTTGTGTTGTGTTCAACTGTGTGTATATGTGTGTGTGTGTGTGCGTGCTCTACACATTATTCCATTTTGGTTTTTAATTATGGCAATTTGCGCCTAGCTGGCCCTCCGCCTTGATCCTTCTGCTTTAACCACTTCGCTCAACGCAGCGCGACGAAAAAAACATTGCAAATATTGCGCATACGTCACGTTGTACATTCATAGGGCTGGTCACACACCGACAAAAAAAAAAACACTGTGCCAGCTTTTTAGGTGCTGCCCTGCGGCACATGTGCGAAGTTGACGCCACCGCGCAAAAAAATAAAAGTATAGCCCACTTTTTGGGGTCGAGTGAAATCAGCGATTTTCTTTCCTTTTTTAGGTTTTTTTTTTTGGATTTTTTTCGATTTACATCAAATTTCTTTTACCAGCGTTGTCAGCGGCTAATCAATGATTCAGCTTACTGACGACAGCTGCAAGCGATTTCTCTTCATTTCAAATTGCCATGAAAATTGAATTTCCCCTCAGTTATTGCGGTGGAATCGAAACACACTCACACTTATATAGAAAAACGCACACTCAGACATACATACATACGTATCTATGAATGGATTTATACAGGTGAAATGTGCAATGAGATTGCAAGTTTCGACTTGCATATCAATTGGATATTATGCCAGACCTCATTGCATAATGGCTGATACATAAATAATGCTCAATGATTGTCGATTTTCATATTTTCATTTTCGTATTCGTATTCGTTTTTGCTCCGCAATTTTTATATATACATATTTATATATATATTTTTTTGCGTTTAAGCACCTTAAAAACATTTGCATAATTTATGGTCGATTGCCGGTGACAAATTGATGGTCAATTTGATCCTGGCGAATGCGTAACGAGTTCTTAAATTGAAAAGGTTTCACTTATTTATGGGCAGGAAATAATATTTACAAACGATAAATAAATAAAACGAAATAACTGCAAATTAATATACATATATGAAAACGGGAGCAAAAAAAAAAACATGTATTTAAAAAAATAAAATACAAATTTAATTTAGAAACTGTTTTGTGATTCGTTTGCATTTCAATTTGTTTGCAAATAGTTCAGTTTAGTGTTTGTATTACACAATATTTAAACAATTTTGCGCTTTTAAATTCCATGACAAAAACCGTATTTAGATATGTGTATGTTATTTATTCGATATTATTTATTCATTTATTTCATGCTCGCAACAAGAGCAGGTATCTTGTTGAACATGCGACGTATGCGTAATATTCACAGCCACAGCGAAAGCAACAGAGCATAAAAATATGCAATTCCCTTTGAGCAAGTGCTTCAGGTGTGCATTTGTGACCTACATACCTGAAGCCAAAATGTTAGTCAATATTAAATTCAAAG
This sequence comes from Drosophila niveifrons, assembly GCA_035046325.1. Classification (NCBI taxonomy): domain Eukaryota; kingdom Metazoa; phylum Arthropoda; class Insecta; order Diptera; family Drosophilidae; genus Drosophila; species Drosophila niveifrons. Next base: position 37,313,391 of record JAWNOC010000052.1, read on the forward strand.
CATATGGCCGCAGGACAACTGCAGCAACGACAACGACAAAGTCCTTACAAAAGCGACTACGACTACGACCGAACAGAGAAGGAAAAAGGAACAAAGAATTAAATGACCATCGGGCAAATACGGACGCTGTTCGACTCTATGACTACCGACAGAAAGAAAGAGAGAAAGGGAGACGGAGATGAGATACAGATGGAACTGAACCGGGATCAAGTAAACAATTGAATGACCGTCGGCCGTTGGCTGTTGTCTGTTGGCTGTTGGGTCACTTGTCCACAAGGCAATCTGCAGTTGGATTGCAGTTGTGCTGTCTCAGTCTTTGCCTAAGGGTCCTGAACTAGCGTCGTCGGATGGCGTTCGCTTGTACGCTTTTGTTGTCATAACTGCTGCTGCTGCTCCTGCTGCTGCGCCTAGAAATTGCCCCAACCAGCCCAACCATTTCAGCTGAATTTAACACAAAAAATATCCTGTTGCTGGCACAGACCAAAAGCCAAACTTGAACGTAGCATATGAGCAGCAAAAGCCGAGTTGGCGATTCGCTGTGTTTGCTTTGTTCGTCTAAGGATTTTGTGTGTGCGCCATCCGTTTATATTTGGACAGCAGGAAAAGTGCATTTGCTGTGCGAATGTGAAGGCGGGTTGTATGCACTCAATTTAGCCATTTCTTGCGATTTCAGCGCTTGCCTGTGTGCTTCTGTTTGCTGCCCGCAAATTTAAGGAATTTAATGCATTTCTCGGCAAGTTTCCGGGTTTTTGGGCAAAACTTTCCTGCCTGTTGACTAATTATGTGCAGTTGGGAAATGTGGTTCAACACCTGCTGTCAAATGACAGCGAACAGTCAACAGTTGGCTGTCGAGAATTTAACTTAATTCCAAACCACTTCCGACATTACGCATACCACCCGTAGTACAGCATACAGCAAACCTCAATCTCAACTTGATTAAATTCTTCTACTATCAGTTACCAAACGGCTCAGTGTCAAGTCAATTGCCATTGCGCTTCGCTTATGATTCTTATTAGATTACGCATACGCCATGTTACCCCATCGAATTGTGCTCACCCACATCAAGTGTCAGCTGTTCGCATTGTTAGCGCTACTTATGTAAACCGCACACCAGCGAAGACAGTGGCAGACAAAGCCTGCCAAATAGCGGAAAATGTGCGCCAATTTAGTTGTCATTTAATTTGATGGCTCAGACGATTTGGCAGGCAAAGCCAAAGCCAAAGTCAACGAAACCAGAAATACGCTGAGCATGGCAACTCAAAAATATATACGAATAAGAAACGAAAGCCACAAAACGCAAAAGGAACACAAAAAAAGCAAGTGACCAGCAATAAAATGCAAAGCATGGCAAAGTGCAAAAAGTAAACGGTCAAAGGAAATTTGCTGACGAAAACAGAAAATCAAAAAGCGGCAAAGAAAGGATTTCAGAGGAAAAGTTATGGATGAAGAAATGGGAATTTAAAATAATATTACTTCTCAGATATTTGTAAACACACATTTGTTATTGAATTTTTAACAACTACTTCAGCAGTTTTGCTTGCGTGTCATCCTTAAAATTTACTACTTCTATATTTGACAATGAAGTTCTAAAGCGAAGGCTAGCTAAAAAAGAATGAAAAGAGAAAAAGAGAGATAATGAAAATAAAAGTGAGCTGGACACTCATTCATACGCTGATGTTCGCAAATAATGCAGACCATTACATTAATGACTGCGGCAAAAGGTTCACAAAAAATAAAAGAAAATAAAAATAAGAGAGAAACAGTTCTCCAAGCTCTGAGCTCTGAGAGCTGTGGATATAAAAATCGAAACCTTATGAGGTCATTTTAATTATTTATTGTGTGTGTGTGTGTGTGTAGATGTGTGTGAGGCCAGCCCAAAAGCATGCTACACTTTTTTTTTGTATATTCTCATTTGGTCTTTGTGAGTCAAGGTTAAACGAAGACATTGCCTTCTTAGGAGCTAGATTCCCACAATTTTTGTGATTTCATTTGGCAGTTTGTTTGCGAAACGCTTTAAGCAGCTTACAAAATAACGTCGTCACATTTCATAAGTTTCATTTCACTCGCTAGCTGGCTTGACCCAGTTACAGATTCGGATTTAAAAGTATCTGCAAGATGCGCGCACATGCTTGATAAATAGAATGTTATTTAGAGCTGTTGGTCAGTGAGCTTCGCTTCACTTGGTTTGCCTTGCCTTGGCTTGGCTTCACTTCATTCATTCATTCATTCATTCAGCACTCTGTGGGTGATTTTTGGCGCTGAGATACTGAGTTTATTCCATTGATGGCCTTGGCAAAAAGAGCGTGGTTTGATTGCGCCGCATTTGGCTAGCTTTTCATGGTTATTAGACGAGGCAGAACGAGAACGATATGGAGGAGGATGGAGGACAAGCTCTGCCCACACACAAAATAAAAATCAAATAAAATTGCTGGAGACTAGACTGCTGGACTAGCAAATGCCTTGCACTCACCACAATGTAGTCAACAAACTGTTTTCGCCAATCGCAATCCTCTGTGAGTGAAATTGACACACTGCTAACTGACGTCATAAATAGAAAATGTAGTCCTTGTTTTGGTTTATCCGCTGAATGAATCAGATAAACATGTGACTCAGTCGCAGACATATGAATTACGCTTCTTAAATTGTATTATTTCTAGAATGCTGTCACTTATTTCAAAACATAATTGCATTCTAAGTAATTAGCTGTCTTGACAATCTAAAATTCTTCACTCAAACTAAGACCAAGTCAAGTGCGTGTCCTGAAATTTTAATATCGATTTGGAGCCAAAATCTTATCGCAGTTGTGTTTGCCTAGCCAAAAAGCAGCCAATAAAAATGAAAATAATTGGCTTGGCATCGGCTGCCCACAACATTATAATAAAACTGACAGCAAATTGGAGTTTATAAACTTGTTGGTAAGCTCATTCAAATTGGGCTAAATTGCACTAAAAAATAAGCTCGCTTTTAATGATTTTATTCCGCAATTGAAAAGGGCCGTTATACCCAATTTGCATTACAAAAGCACACTGAGTTTGGGATTTTGCAGTTGCACAAATAAATTTCAACCATAAAATTAATTCAATGTAAGCTGAGCGTAAAACGAAAACAAAAATTTATATTTCTATTCAAAATATCAGAAACATGAATAAATTTGAAATTTTTTTCGCCATTTGAATTATTATTAAATGAATTTCATTTAGCAACTTTAATTAAAAAAAAAAAACAAAAACATTTGAAATTTATTCCGCTTAGCCCACCCATAAATTTCTACTTCGCCCCAACTATCTGCTATGATTTATTGCTGCGCTTTAAAACCAAAAAAAAAAAAAAAAATGAATACTAAAAACATTGTGCGACTATTCGTCATATGTGTCACTGTGCCATAGACCCCCAGCCTGAAACTGTTTCAATATGCAGAACTTTATTGCACTGCGAGAGAAAAGCAACAACAATGGCAACGAAAAAATATCTTGGTACTATTTTAGGATGCCTCACGAATTGACTGTGACATTGGCCAATTTGTTGACGTTGTTGGCCCAGTACACGGCAACAATAACACCAACAAAAACAGCAACAATACTGTGCACAATTTCTGCGTGCTAAACACATAAAGAATAGCAACAAAAATTCCTAGACAATGGCAATATCTTCAAGGCTATAAGGCGAGACGCAACGACGGCAAAAATCGTCGTCTATGTTGAATCTGATTATTGCCCCAAAATGTAAATGCAAATTTATTTGTATGCGACATTTCTTTTCTTACTGATTTCACCTCGAACTTCGTCTTTGGCTCCCTAACTTGCTTCTCTTTGATTAGCAGTCGGCACTAAACAAAAATAATCTTCAAATTTGTCAGTCGACTGAAGCTGCGTAGTAACAAGTGAATCGCATTAAATTTAAATTATGGAGTGGTCGTCATCAGGATCTAATGTGATAATTAAAATTGAATATTCCACATATAATGTGAATCACTTTAAGAAATATAAAGCAAGTTAAGAATTTAAATGCATGTTTGTAAAAAATAACAACAGTTGTATACTTATTTAAAAAATCGTCAGCGTCTGTAAGAGAATTAATTGTTCCATGATTTAATTGTATCCAACACTATGAAAAACTTTATCGAAAGATCGATTAATTATAGAGCGTACAGATAACGACAAAGTAAGAACACGAAGTTTTTAAGGCACTCTCACTCTTTCTCGTTTATATATCATTTAAGTAAGGACCATTTATAAAATGCAAAGTTTGTGTTTTTGTGCTTTAAAATATCGTGTAGACTTCTTCTATCAACACTACTATCTTCTAATGTTATTGCAAGTTTTAAAATCATATGCAATAAATGCAGTTTACCCCATAATTCGTTCAATACCAATATAAAACTTAAAATTCTTCAATGGTAACCACTTTGGCTAGTGGCAATTGGGACTTATTTCGATAGGAGTGTTCTCAAATAGAGACATATCTCAGTGGTGACTTTTGTTTTTGTGCCATTTCAGTTCAGAGCAGTTGTTGTCTGTGCAGCTCGTTCGGAGAATTTTTCGTTGCTAATGAAGCTGAATTTATTGCCAAAACATTATGAACATAAACACAGTTTGCACATACTCATTTTATGGCCAGCAATAACAACAAAAAAAAAGAGCAGCAAACAACCATGCCGAGGATGACGATGACGATGACGATGCTAGCCAAAACGAGACTAATGTATGCAAATGTAGCCAGTAGAATAGACAAAGACAGACAGACAAATGCGAAATATAGTGAGAGAGAGAGAGAGAGAGAGAGAGATAGACAGCGAGAGTCTGATAGGGGGCGGTAATGTATGTTCTTTTGCAGATGCCAAAAAAAAGAGAAAAAAGTTTGTTATATTTTGTTCAAGTGGGTGTAAAAATGAATAAGTGTGAGTGTTGGCTTGAGAGCATGTGCTCTAGCCACTTGAAATTGCCTCTCACTCGGCTCTCTCTTTCTCTCTCAACCGCTTTCTTTATCTTTCTCTCTTGGTCCCAGCTCTATTTTACCTTCTCGCACAGTGCAGCTAGCAAAGGATTTGGTCTGGCAGTCAGGACATTCCAGCCAGCTTGCATTAAAATGACTTTTAGATAAAGTGTGAAAATTGCTTTTGAATACATTTTTGATGGATTTTCTTGCTGTTGTTGTTGTTGTTGTTTGTTCTGCCTCTAGACGCTGTTTTAGCGTTTGCCTCTGCATAAAATTGAGACATATTTCGGCATTTTCAAGTCGTTAAACCGACGGTCTTAATGCGAATTTTGGCATACTTCAGCATCACACGGCGTATACGCAATATGCGGCCGCCACCACAAAATGCCTAAGCAAACGCTTTTAAAATGGATTTGCTCGTAACGTTGTAAAGTGGCCACGTCTACGCGTGTCTTCCTTTCTGCTGAGATTACAAATTTTAAGCAAGCAAATTGCTGGCATTATGAAGTAAGCTTGTCTCGAAATCAACACAATAAACACACAAGCCAAATAGACTTAAAGGTGACACCTTTTGTGCAAAATTAGCCTGTCTATTTATAGACAGAGATTGAATACAATGTCTTGAATAATACAAACGTTTAATGGTCTATTTAATATTTAATGATTTAATATTTCATTATATATTTCAATATTTTTTGTTCTAAATATGATATTAGCTAACCCAAAACAACTCAAACCGATTGTATTGAAATAAACGTTAACTTATAATCATGATCTTTTCTCATTGTGAACTATAAACATGTCTTTTAGCAAAGAGGGAATACAAATAATTGCTTTAATGCGACTCGTGTTTAGGGGTTTACTTTTCATTGGGAAATTCATTAATCATACAACAAGATGTACACTAAAATTTTGAAATAAATCCGCAGTATTTAAAATAGAAATTTTTTGCATCTTCGTTTCGAAATTAAAGTAAATCAAACTGATCAACTAAATATTTTAATCATGTGGTGTATTATTAATCATACAACATGGTGTACACTAAAATTCTTCAATAAACCCACAGTCTTTAAAAAGAATATTCTCCTGTTCTCAACTTCTTCTTCTTGCCGAATTTGTTCAACTTAATATTTGAATTATAAATTTTATGCAATTTATTATTAATTATATATGTTATACTTAATCAAATCTTGCTAAAGCCTAATGGATTTTATCAAGCAATAATTAATGGCACACATTATTTGGCAATTATATATTCCATTGAAAATATATTCACTCTACTTTCGCATCAGCCATTTACTTGACCTTACTTTCTGTATCCGCTGTTAAAATAATCAATTATGATTAGCCAGCTAATGATAAGCCGCTCCCAAGCTCTATTCGCATTTCGTTTGTTGCCGATATTTGCGCTTTTTTTCGGAATCCATTCGTCTTGCTCAACGCATAAGAAATTAACCTCAATACAAGTTTAACCTAATTTTGTGCTCCCCATGAGGTTGAGGGTGAAGGGAAGGGAAGGTAAGGTAAGGTAAGGTTTTCCCTAATAGATTCCGCTCTAAATGGCTGGCAGGCACGTGTAAAGTCGACATCATTAATGAGGCACAAAATCTTGCAAAACTGAATCGCAGCGCTGGAATAACGAAATGCGACTTGCGGGCATAATATGCGTAACAAAGGAAGAACGCCAAAACAAATGGCAAAAAAACACAAGAAAGTTTTCCCCAATTGTTATTGTTGCTCTTTCTCTTTGCTGTTGTTCCGCCGAGTTGAGTTGAGTTGCGTTAAGAAACTGTACTGGGGTTATGTAACATAATTGACGACATTATTGCCCAATGGGGGCCGCAGCGACAAAACTAAGCTTCGCTAAAGAAAATGCTAATGAAAAACTGGCCGCAACTCCATAACAAAGGCAAAGCAACAGCAACAGCGACAACAAGAACAACAAAAACAACAACAGCCACAACTCTAATAACAATGGCGGCCATGGTTGACTCATGACGCCATATTAGCTAGCGGAAATGCCAGGACATCCGGTGCGCTAGCCAAATCCGTTCGACTGGCCAAAATAGAAAAAAAAAAAATACATCCAAACTCTTGCTAATACACACTCACAGACATGCAACATTTGAAGAAGAAGCAGCAGTAGATCAACCAGCAGGTTGAAGTTCTTGGCCCGATTGTCTCGGTCTCGGTCTTGAGCTTAGTCTAGAGCCGAGTGCAGTTGAATAATGGCCGTCGTCACTGCAGTCAAGTGAGGCGTATTTCTCGGCTAGCTCAGCTCACAGGCAATCAGTGTCAGTGCCAGGGGCAGGACATAAAAACCAAACTTTATTTGCAGGTACGAAAAAACATAAACAGATACATACGGCGCACAGTGGAGCAAGGCTGCCATAAAAGTGGCATTTATTTCAAATTGCAAATAACAGAGGAAAAAGCAATCATGAGATCTTTTAATAAAAAATTCGATTATAAAAAATGTTATGATAACTTTTCTTTGAAGAAAAGAGAAGTGATTTATGTTTATGATTTAAAATCAAAGCTTTTGAAAATTTGTTTATAATTGAAAAACTTTATGCCAAACAAAATCAATAGAGGGGAAAACAAAATTAAAATATATTTAAAGAAAAAAATTTGTTTGTTTAAGATGATCAACTAAGAAAATCAATATATTAATAATAAATAATTCACAACGAAAACTATATTTTACTTTGGCACTTTTCTCCAATACTGATATTGAAATCCTTCATCTAAACTAGATATCTTTCTCAAAATAATTCAAAATATAGAATGAAGTAATATTACAATATTAAACATTATTAAATGGAAATACAGAAAGTTACAAAATTGTAATAGAAATTTTTCATATTTCAGTGATACTCTGCCACTGTGCGTGGATATTGTAAGGGAGAAGTGAAGTGCCTGCACTGCCGACGAGCTGGCAGAGTTAGGTTGTTGGTATTGAAGGTTCCATAGATTGCTGCCGCTTGCATTTAGTTCATGGTGCGGTTCACTGAAGCGTTAGGTCAAACAGAAATTGATTTCTTCTGTTTGGATTTTGCTGCATATATTTATCCAATTTTGCCAAGGGCCGACGAGTTCTCTGACTCGAAAGAGCGAAAGAGAGATAGAAATTCGTTACCATTACCTTTACATAAGTACAGAAACAGGTACGTGTCAACGAAGGGGAGCTGCTGCTCCTTAAATTGACAGTGAGTTCAAATCATATGCGACTATATGCCATGTATTTGATATGTTGATATATCACAGCACTTTTGACGGCTTGTCAGTTACAGAGCTTGAATGATTCTAATCGACATGGAAATGGCAGAGCATGTGTGATTTGATAAATAAAGAGATAACCTTTATGACAGATCACATAAATTTCAAGCGAATTAAATTAAAATGGCAATTGTGCCAATAGGTGTAGTCCAAACAACTGGCTCTTCAAATGTGTACCTGCGGTGAATTCCAAGGGGGCGCTGATCGACGCTTAATTTGTATTCCGTAAGCAAGGGCTTCGTGAGATTAAGCCAACATGGCAGGTGCTCACGTTAAACTCTAGTTTACAATTGTGCCAATAGGTGTATCCTTTTATTAGTAAATTGCTTTGATTAACAATGTGGTATATTTTAAATGCACTAATATATGTATACACTGTATATAGAATTTGTGCTCTACGGTATATTATGAGCTCACATAATAGTATATTAATATACCAAATGTTGTTTTCGGTTGACAATATAGTATTTTGTACTGTATAGTATGTTTTGAATGTACATATTATAATATTGATATACCAAATAGTTTGTGGTTGAAAATCTAGTATATTTTGTAATTTATGGTAAATTCTCAATATAAAAATTGTTTTCGTTTCTGAAAAATTTGAAAGACTACTTTCACAATTTCTTACTTTTATTTTCATTCTTTCTCATTTTCTACCGATTCTATTTAAGCTACAATTATTAATATTTTCTTGATACAAATTGTAATATATTGAGCAAAGTTTGTGTAATTGCTTGACATTTGCATAAAATCTTGCTTAAAGTTAAGCGGAAGACGCCCTTAAGTTGTTTGACGTCTGCCTCAGTTTTGCACTTCTAATTATAATCTACAGCAAACTTACGTGCGAACAATAGCAAGCACACAAATCATTTGGAGGAAGACAGCAAGTACTCCTCCAAGTGTTAGCCGTAATAACTTTAATTAATGTTGCTCCAGCCCCACAACTATAGCAACAACAACAAGAGTGTAGCACCCTCTTCTGCCGCAGCGGCTCAAAGTCTTGCTTGAACACCCCTCGAGATGCGATAGGGAAACTCGTGCCGCCGCGACCCCAAACGAGGGCAACTGCAAAAAAAATTGCAAAAACAAAAACAAAAAGTGAGAATACAAAAAAAAAAAACAGGAGAAGAGCAAGAAGAACTTTCTCACATTTCGCGCACTCGCTCATCGTAAATTATGCAAAACTTTCACCCTGGCCATTCCTGTAAAAAGTCAGACATATTTGATGCAGCGACACCGACAGCGACAGCAAACATCACATGTCAGAAGTTAAATGAGCTGATGTTACCAACTACTACCAACTACTACAACTACCATCCTATGCCACCTTATGAGGTGTCCTCCAAGGTTCAAAGGCTTACTGACAAAACTGGAAAAAAAAACCCTCTGTAAAAATATGTAAAAATAACAAGAGCAAATTTGTTCAGAGTGCACAAAGAAAAAAGGAAAGGAAAAGAATATGCTTTTAAGTGAGAATCGGGGGCATGGTTTATCATTTTATGGCCAATTTGACAGGCGACACATTGACAAAGTGAAGGGGTCGCGACATTTATTGAAATATTGCATCACATATAATACAAATACAAGCAGCAGCAGAAGCGTAAGATATCCGAAGGGGAAAATCTTTGAAGATTGGCGATGGGAAAAGCAACAATCGCAGAACTCATTGCACATGCAAATCACAGACAGCTGCTCTTGGCATGATGGGTGGGGGAGGGGTTAGAGGGCAGAGGTCAGGTGACCTGTCGCGTGCAGAATATCTGCTTCAGGATAAAAAAGAATCAACAGGAAAAATATGGAAATTCACGCGTTGCTTTCAATACAACAAATTTGGTGTTTTTTTTTTGTATTTTTGCTGACACCCTTTAGAAGAAACACGCAGATTCATCTACATGCATAATACACAAGCACAAGTGTGTGAGTGTTAACATCGGAGTGTATGTGTGTGTGTGTGTGTTTGTGCATATGTATTAGATTATTCAGCAGTATTTTTTTTTTTTTGTTGCTGCTTTTTTGCCAAAGCAAGCAACTCAAATATGCTCTCTGTGTGGCGCTCACAGGACACCTGCTGTGCAACAATTTCAGCATTTTCAGCTGCAAACATACGTTGTTGAGCTTCAGATAAATTAAATGATAATAAGTTAGTGCATGCACATAGGATGTTAGCTTAGGGCAGGAAGAAAGAAAGAATGTTTTTCGCCGGAAACTCATGTAAAATACATATTTGCACTTTAAAGTTCAACTAGCTCAAGTCAACAATAGTTATTCAACAATAAGTTTCAAAGAATAAACTACAACATAATTTATTTTCGACTATACGAACTATATATGTACATACTAATATTTATTGTCTTTTAATTATGAGTTTTAATTCATTTTTTTTATAATTAAAACTATGCCGAATTCTTGTAAAATACATATTGGCACTTTAAAGTTGATCCAACTCAAGTCAAGAATAGTTTTAAATAAACAATTTCAAGGAAAAAACTTTAAAATATTTTGCTTTACATTCTATACATTTCACAAGCTGATAAAATGTAAATACTTCAACATATTTTTAATTTATTATTTAACAAGCAAAACAAATTAAAATTGTTTATTATAATTCATTCTCAATGTTATTTCAAAATGTTGTATTATAAAGTTTAATTCATCTTTTTGTAATTAATCTTGTGCTGCATTCTTTAAAATTGCACCACATTTTCCAACTCAACAATAGTTATTAAGCAATACATTTTTTAGGAAAATACTTGAAGATATTTTGCTCTAAGATTTAACAAGAAAATGAAATAAAATTGCTATTGAATATTTGAATAAAATAGCATTTGAGTCGGAACTCATGTGAAATACATTTTTTAAGATAAACTACCTCAAGTCGATAATTGTTATTTAAAACTATTGCATAAAACAAATTTCAACACATTTTGTTTGTTATTGACTTTGTATTCCAAAATGATGATTAAAATTGATTGATATTGTCAATCTCTACAAAATCTTGTTTACTGTCATGATTAAATGAATTCCATTAGCTTTATTGTAATTAATCTTGTGCTTAATTCCTGTCTTGCATCTGTAATCTATCACCATTACTACTTCAACTCGAATATGTAAGGAATCGATATAGAATTTGTACACCAACGATTCTCGACATATCGATGCGTTTCTGTCGTTTTTAATTTAACACAATTACTTTTAATTATGGTACATATTATGTAATGTGAAAACGTGTGTTTAAATGACATACACATTGTATTTTAATTGTTTTAATGGCAAATACAACGTTTTCATGGTAATGAACCGTTTGACTTTATTACCAACTTGACCGCTTCCCCTCCATCCCCCTCCCATCCACGCTTTCATTTCGCGTTCATTGCGTGTGTTTTAATTTAAATTCAATCAGCCCAGCGACAGTTACAGATTACTCAACCACCCAATCACTCGCTGGGCTTGGCCACTGATAATGGCAAACAGTAACACAGATATCATATTTTATGGTAAAAGGTATTAAATGAAATTGGCTGCGGAGTCGACTTCTTATACACATTTCATTTATATGGTCGACTGTGCGACCTTTATTTTATACATTGAGATTATTTTTTAAATAAAAACCCCGACATTCTATTGGTCACAGGAAATTATTTAAGTAGTCTTTTGGGGAAGGGGTGGTCCAAGAATTTTTGTGCAACTCACACAAATTCCGCAGAATAACGTGCGTGCAAATAGTCAACTTAATTAGTTTTATGCACACCAAAAAAACAGCAAAAGAAAAATGCGCCACATACGGCAACCAAACAGTAGCGCAAAAATAAAAACACAAAAAAAATATAGAGTAGAAAAGTTTGTAGATTTTCGTGCAAGGACATGCGTGACGTCGCCATTGTCGTTGTTGCTTGTCGACTGTCGTTTCGAGTCGCATTCACACTTGAAACTCCGATTTTGGCCAGCGTCGAGTGAAAAATAAAAAGCAACTGAGATTGCTGAAATTTAACACAAACGAGAATGCGAAAAGCAATAAGAAACACAAAGGACATGCTATGATTAGCATTTTAATGCGCTTTGACCCGTTGCCGTCCTTGTTGCCAAAAAGAGAAATACGTTTCTACAATGTTTATTATTCATAAAATGTGATCAAAAGGCTATAATTAGTGGACTAAAAATTGAAATTTCCACTGCAGTCAATTTGCAATAAAATAAAACCTAACGTGGCGCATACGTAATATCTTCTTTTCCTTTCGCTCCACGTTTTGGTCCCTTTTCAGTGGCCTCTGCTCTGCGTTGCTCCGCACGTGTCATCCTAACGATTAGCTTTGCGTGTGCTCGGATTAACTTTAATTGTCAAATGACGCACCACATTGACCAGAGAGGAAAACCGAGAGAGAGAGAAAGAGTGAGAGTAAAGCGGAAAGAAAGTAAGAGCAAGTGGTGTAAAGTATGTGGAAAGTGGGTCATATGTTGGCCATACAGAGCTCGATCACGATATGCTTGGTCACGCCAACACCAACAGTAAGCGATCCGGTTAGAACTGACTACCAAGTACAGTTATTTTAGATCACGAGAAAATCTGCGGCAATATATTTACGGGCTAATGAATAGTATGCCTGGGTAAGAAATCTATTAAATTATATTTCTGCTGAATACTACAATTCATTGGCATATATGTCAAAAAAAAAGGTTCAGTCTTAACTTGCAACCTCAGACATCTATGGTAATTATATTTACTCAGCTTTTTCATCCTACCAGAACTATTTTAATCACACTTTTGTCTAAGAAAAGTAATAAAAAAGTGAGACCAAATATAAGTGAGGTTGGCTTACTACACATAACATTATTTCTTTAATAATCCTATCACATAAAAGTCTACTACAGTTAAAAAGAAAATTTAAAGAAGTTCGTCACATTTTTTCTAAGAAAAGTTGTACAAAAAAGTGAGACCAAAAATAAATGAGGTTGTCTTGTTATGCATAACATGTGTGCAAGAAATTTTTACTGGTATCTGGCAACATCAGTCAATCAAAAAATTATTTATTTACTTATTCCATTAATAATCCAACCATAACAAGTATACTAGAATTAAATTATTTGATATGGTAAGCCTAACGATATTATTCTAGTCAAATTACTATAGTAATCTTTTTCAATCTAGATGTGCAATTACCCACTAAAATTTGATTTAAAATAATTTACATAATAATGTGTTAAATGAGTTAGAAAATTACATTACTTACGCTCCCTCCTAACTGCTAATTTGACATAGATATTGATCCAGTAATTGCCAGTATGAAATAACCCCTTAATTCCACCACAAAGCATGTCAACAAATACATGTACCTGACAGTTAAGCCAACTCCCCTGACAGCTTTGAGTCAATTAAAAGTCGGTCACAATGACCATATTCATCGACCAACGTTAACAAAAATGCACTAAAAATGGATTTAAATTGGCGAAAAATAGCAAAACTCCGTGCACAATTAGTTGCACAATTTCAATTTCAATACAAATCAAATCAAAAACACACATCGGGGAATTTCGTTTGCTGTTTTAAAAATAGCCTCAACTCATGCCAGCCAAAATCGATAAGAGCTAAAGCCAATATAGTATATACATATATATACCACCACACATATGCTATACTATATACGGACTAACTAAAATGCCAGTTGGCCGCGATCTCATCAGGTATATGGATGAAGGCTAGGCTTCCCTAGGCCACAGTTATTTGTATTGCTTGATTAAACCATGTCCGTTAGCGATATCCCTTTCCCCACACACACACTACACACACACGCACACGCATTTATATGTATGCAGTAGTTCATATATATATGCATGTATATTTGTCGGACTGTGTTTGCTTGTGGATATTTTCTCGCGCGCATTTCCGGCTCCCGGCGCTCTCATAAACACCCAGACAGCGCCATCAATATTTCAGTGTGGCGCAACTTTTGCACTTATCACCCACATAAAACCGGAATATTGTTTAACAATTTAACGAACTTAATTAGGTTTTTGCTAAATTCATTCTCATATTTATAAACCATTGCATAAACTGCTTTTATCAAATTTTAGCTGTTTATTATTCCAAAGCGAATTTGCCAAAAGCGACTATCGAAATTTGATTATTGGCCTCAATCATAAAAATTACAAAAATAATCAATTTGAGCTCAAATGATTTTGTATTCTATGTGCTAAATCATTTTGTGTTTGAAAAGTTGAGCATGAAAGCTTAACGCTATATATGATATTTTATTTTGCCTTTAAAATGTAAATTAAAATTGTGTAATTTTCTGAAATTTGCAACAATTTATTAGTTTTTAATATTAGCTTTACAAATTGTAAATTTTCTTTTTAGAAAATTACGATATTTTATTAGTTTTTAATTACACATATAAAAGTATATTGCATAAAAATGAGAAATAAGTGATATTTTAAAAATACTGCTATCAAACATTATATTTTTAAAATATAGGAAATAGAATAATTCAATCAACATAGATATATTTTTTAATTAATTATCAATTTCTACATGAACTAACATAATTATTTCATTACTAAAACCCAACAGCATTTATATTAAAGCTAATCAACAGAGGTCAACAATTAAAATAAATTCTAATTTCTTGGGATTATGCAATTGAAACTCATCTTTGAAGTCAAGTCCAGCCATAACCTTAATTTGAAGAGCTGTTGAAAAGCGTGGCCTGCATAATTTATGTATATGAATTGTGCGAAGCTCTCTGCCAGCTATTTGTCTGTGCAATTTGCTTTATTAAATGCACTACAGCTGCAGATTGTAACAAATGCGAGTAAATTGAATGGAAAAGGCAAAACGAATGCCGGCCTGCTGCATTTGACATTAATTGTAATTGCATACTCGCAGTAGAATATATACGCTTTATGGCCTTTTATATGGTACATTTAGTTGAGGGCGGCTGACTAATTATATAATCGATATGTGGCCATAAATATTGCACCCAAAGACCCAAACACGATTCGAACGCGTGGAGTCAAAGTAAAAGTCAGATTTCGAATAGAACAAAAGTTCTAGTTCCCACAATGCTAAACAGTGTAGGCCGAAGGACTTACAGGACAATAACTATCATACAAAGTAATTTGTATACTAGTCATTTGCTCTCTTTTTCTCCCCACTTCCCTTACACTGCAATAAACTGTTAACAAATGAGCTAAGCTATCAGCTTAGCTCCGGCCCGTATCTCAGATTTCTGCCTGCTTTAGAGAAATTCTCACGCAAACAAAGGCGACCTTTGAAGGGCTTTCCAGTCAGTGCCAGTGCCAGTGCCAGTGGCAACGTTCATTGCTGTGTCTCCAGGACGACTTCTCCTCGGATTCGAAGCGATCCGACTCGAAACTGGCACTAAAAATGTGTGCGTGCCATGGGTTTTATCGATTCGCATATCTAAATTTAGTTGGGGCGACATATAATACCAGACCCAAGCCCAGACCCAGGCTAAGGTATGGCTAAGGATTAGGATGGGTGAAAGGCAACGGCAAGGCATACGCGTCTATTTACATATGTGCAGGTCACATGGGGCACCAGGACACGCATTGTGCCAGCCAGCCTTCTTTCTGCCTTCTGCTTTTCTCAATCCACTATTCCGCCCTCTTCCCACTAATAAATATTGCATTGTGATACACAAAATGCCCATCGGTGGCTCGCAAGTTGAACGTATAATTAAAGTTTTCTGCTGTGTCGTTGGGCTGGTGGCTACAATTAGAACCCTGGACAAGGTGAAACGACCGCACAATGGCCAGCAACTAGGCTACCCTTGGAACCTTGAACCACCATAACCAGGGGAAAAAACAAGACGAAACAAGCACAAAAAATTAATAGAGTAGTGGGTGCCAGAGTAGTAGTCACTCAGTCAGTCAGAGCTCTGGCCGCCTGGTCGCCTGGTCACCTGGATTGGCCCCCAAGTCGCCAGGAGGCAGCTCCTCTCATGATAAATGAGCTACGCCAACTCATGTGGCAAATGTGACATGTGCTCCGAGCATTTTTCGTGTGTATGCTGATTGTTGTTCGTGTACTCCGTGTGTATGTGTGTGTGTGTGTGTGTGTGGATACCCAGGAGAGATAAGCGCTAAAATTACCATATTACCCAACCAACAAACTCCGTACTCTCCCTCTCTCTACTCTTTCATCACCAACTGTCTCACATCTCACGTCCAGCTTTGACCCATTGAAGCGCATAAACCAAATCGCCAAAGGGAAACACGCTGTACGCTGATGAAGAGAAGGCAAATCAGGGGACAAAGGGAGAGTGAGAGGGGCAAGGTAGCGGTGTAATGGCTCAGTTTAGTGTGCTGGCAGCAGAAAATGATGGTTAATTTTGGGCCACATTGCGGAAGTTATTAACTCGTTTGATTGAACTTTGAGGAAGCATTTTCCCGAGGTCTCCGCAGTGTTAAAGTGATTTGTGGATTATATCTCGACCCTGAGGTGTTATATCTCTGTGTGTGGTGCTCATATAAATCAAGCTATAGATATTAAGCAAGGTTTTCGGCACGCAAAGCAGGCTAAAGCGCTTATTAATTGACAGCATATATTTCCAGGCAAGGTTGAAGGCTAATATTACGCATACGCAGGGTGAACACAAATTGCCCAGCAAATTCATTTACATTTACAGCATATTTATTGGACATAATAATAAGAATAAATATGTATTAAATCAATCATGAATTGTAAACAAATTTATTCTTTTATTTGCTCATTTACAACTAATTTCGTTTAATTTAAAACTCATTCAACACTTTGCTCTCAATTATTCGAATAAGCCAACAGTTTGTCAATTGCCAATTAAACAGATTATCACTTAAACAATGCAATTTGTAATCTATAAATAGTTAATCATAAAAGTTGCAAAACAAAGGCATTATTATGAATCTGATTAGATGGCTTTGCTTTGTCTTTTGTCGGGGGCCCAAAAAGCCTTTCCAAAGCCCCCATGACAGATATTCAACAGCTCATTAAGAAGCCAGACACATACGCATAACAAAGCTGGCAAACACATACCCACAGACAGACAGACAGACAGACAGGCAGGCAGGAGACTGCCTGTTGCTATGACCATATGATCCAGCATTGTCGTCAGCCTTTTTTGTGTTAAGTGATTTGCTGGCAACGAAAGCCAACGGCAGAGACAGAAGGTACATGTTAGGGAATTCCATTCCCAGGGCCATCATCGCAGTTGCCTTCTCGGCCTCGCAGCAATCTTTGTCTAAGAGTTGACGCCTCACGTGATGCCCCAAGTGGCGTCTGTGTAAGTCTGTGTGTGTGTGTGTATGTGTGTGTCTGCGTTCTCGTATTCACCACGGGATTAATAGGGTTGTCGACAATTTTCGAGTAGCCACAGCACAAAAAAAAAAATGCTGGTAGACAATGCTCATTAGAGTATGGCTGGCTTTTTGCAGCTAGAGTATGAAATAATTTCATTAAGTTAATTGGTTTTTTAGGCTTACATTGTGCTTGCAAAATAAGCCAACTTCTATTGAGTTTATCAAGTTATATCGATATTTTAATTTAGTATCGAAAGGTCAACAACTTATTATCTTGTGCTAATTCTTTTTAATTAAGACGCAAAGTTGTATTTTTTAATTCAATTAAACTTTATTTGCCTAGTCATTATATATCTAAAATTTATTCGGCACATCTCGTTATTAATGCTGTATTTTATTAAAGACATCTTCAAGAATTATTCCCTATCGTCACTATAACTTTAGTCGCAACTCTTTTGGCTCTTGTTGCTTATTTATTTAAACTTCAGAACCGATCTCTTGCGTTTTCTGCTGCTTTATCCAATTGACATGCAAATTTTCTGGCACAAAAGCTCAACGGCCCCCAAACACACACACACACACACTTACACACACAGACACTCACACACTTAGACACACTTGCACACGCAAACCACGAAATTTGAAAGCGCGCACTTGAAATGCATAGAAAAACGGACGAAGCTTTGATAAAGTTTCGTTAGCTTCCCCTCTTCAGACCAACTACAAAAAAAAAAAAGAAGCAACCACAAAAATGCAAAGCACTAACAAGCTCTTGCACACGTGTATATAATGTGAGTGTGTGTGTATTGAAATGTGTAAATGTGTGTATGTGTGTGTGTGTGTTTGGCAAAGTCTTAGAAAACTTTTGTGTGTTTAATTTCCGGTTGCTTTAATACACATTCACTCAAGCATGCAGCACTGGCGAGCTCCTCGTAAGTTCCAGCTGCTTAAGCGCTGCCTGCGTGTCCTAGACTCATGTCCTTTCCTGTACTCTCCTGTCGCGAAGTCGTCCTTGCGGCTTTTGTGTCCCGCAGATTTGTGGCCATTGGCAAAATATTTATACAGAAATTAAATAGCCTCAAATGGGGAATTACTTAGGCAAAGCCAACTCAAGCATGATCTCTTCAGCTATTGAATTGCACACAGTAAGTCAACCGTAAGTGGGGTAAAAATATGCCACGGTTGATGCATTAACAAAGGTACTCACAACTTCGCGAAAGGAAAAGGAAAATTAAGCAAGTTGAGCTAGGGGGGAAGTGCTCAATAAAATACAAAAATATTACGGGAAGCTTGCAAAGGAAATACAAGATAACAGACGGCACTGAAGACTTAAAGTTAAAGCTAAACAAAATTGAAATACATTTGAATACAAAAAATTCATTTTTCTTATCATTTTAAAAGGAAACTGGTAAATCGAGAACAGACATTACGCTGCAGCTTCTTTATTTTTTCCAAAGTGGGGCATAGTTATAACCCTTCTGTCTTTGGGACCTTGTTGTGGCTTTAGCGATATCACCCTCATGGAGGATAGCCTAATTCTGCATTTTACCTGGGCTTAGCGACGAGTGCTGGCTATAGCCATGTCATCCTCCTGTATATGCATGTATATCTTATTCAAGGATGCCATTGTTAGCTGGAGCGCCCCTTGAGATATATAAATAAACTGCCTCAAGATTAGTTTAAATGGTTGGCGACGTGCGTCTGCCCTCGTTTTATGTTCTGCTAGCTCAGCGAGCTGCGAGCTGCGAGCTGTGAGCTGTGAGCTGCGAGCTGTGAGTGCAAAAGCAGCTGCAACTTGTTTGAGGGTAACGCCAGTTGCATCGAGGGTCGCCCACAACACACACACACACACTGCTAGAGGCATACTGTCTGTGTGTAAGTAAAGTGGCGCTTATTTTAACACACACTCACACCATTTCCAGAATACACACATACACACACACTGATGGCATAGTCAAACACAGACTAACAACGTACAACAAGTATGAAAAGAGCTGTTGAGCATGCTCGACTAGCAGCTACCAATTTGTCAAAAAAAAAAAGTATAAAATTGTCCAAATAATCTGACAAAACAACAAAACTGTTAGCGCAAGGGCTCATAAATTTAGTTGAAAAGTACAAATTTATTCGTTTATTAATACACTTAAATGCACAACAAATTCAATTCAATTTTCAATTTTAGTTTAATTATTACCAAGTCAACTATCATATATAAAATTATATATATGACATAAATTACTTTTATAATATCAAAATAAGAGTAATAAAAACTGAAAGTCCACTTGAATAAAATGAATAATAATATTGTCTTATATTTGTTGACATTGAAAACTTTTAACGAACTTAAAATTGTAGTTCTTAAAATAGAAATTACGATACATGTCTGATTTAACTTTGTATAAAAGGATATTTCCTATGAGAGCTAAGCTACTGTAAATATCTCCTATTTTAAAAATGCATGGATTAGACTCAAAATTGATAGAAAAGTAATTTATTTTCTGAAAGGAATTAAAAATAGTAGTTTACTCCTGAAATGTTTTATTAAATATTCGTATACCTATTATTCTGCTTTGGTTCTTAGCCTCAGCTACCCGCCTTGTCCTAATTTGAATGGGCACTTGGTAAAGAAAGCTCTTTGGCACTCTCATATGAACATGACGCCTCATTCTCCTGCATAGCTTCTCCTCGCACCTCCCCGCCACCCCTTCCGTTCACCCTTTTGGCCCGCCGGCAACCCTAACACAGCTATTATGCTCATTATGTGCTTGCCACTCGGCTCGTTTTGTCGTCTTCTCATCGTTGTCGTCGTCGTCGTCATCTGTCGTCGTCGTTGTCTGTGTCTTCGCAGTCTTCTGTTTGTTGTCGTCCCACGTTTTGGTTGTCGTCGTCATCATTCTTGCTGTTTGTTGCCACTACTTCTGCTGTTGTTGTTGTTGTTCTCGTTCTTGTAGTATTCTTTGCTGCTTTGTCTTGTCTGCTCTCTTTCTATCTGTGAGTGTTTGTTTGCTTATCTTGTTTATTTGCTTTTGTGCCAAATTATTTGTCGTTGCTTTTTGTATGTGCTTTTGCTACTTGTTATTTCAATGTTTATTGCCGCACATCCCTATGCTGTTCTTGTTGTTTCTACTTCTGTTGCTGTTAGGCAACCAAGCGATTTTATAGCTTATCCTAAAATGCAGCACCTTCTATGCATAGTTGAGTCTATGACAAGAGGAAACAGGAAAACAGTTGTCAATAAAATTTTCCATATTTAAAGTTTATCAAAAGCATAAAGAAAGAGAAGCGTTTTTACCAAGGAATAACTCTCCAAGAAACTAGTTTGTTTTATTATTATGATTTAAACATGAGAACGATTCTTTCTTATTTCTGCTTCACAATATCTTTTATTACGTGTGAACTTATTCAATAAATATACATTAGTTGATTATGAAAACTGCTTTCCATTATTCAGTTAAGTTAAAGTTGATTTAAGAGCATTTCTCTCTATCTACATTCTTTGCTGGGAACTCAACTATCCATCAGGACTTGTCAAAGCTATAAATCACATAATATTTATTTGATTCAGAATTCTTGTATTCCCTTTTTGGCCCACAGCTATAAGCAGCTTTTCCTTTGAACTTTCAGTTCATCCAAAATCTGGGCATGTCGATAGGAAAGGAAAGGAAACAAAGCGAAATAAACAAAACAAACAGTAGTAAAAATAAACTGAAATGACAGACAGACGAGTATAGACAATTTCGGTTTCCGACGCGTGGCAACTGGGGGGGGGGGGGAAGAACAATGTTCGTTCAGTCCAAAAAATGTCAATTTATTATGGTGAAATCAGCGTTGGCCACACTGGACGGAAACTCATGGACATGCTCACACACAGGCGCGTGGCCCTCCATTTTGGCAATTCGCCCTCTCCCTTTCACTCTTCTCTCTCTCTCTCTCTCCTCCAGTTGCAGTCGCTGTCATGTGTATAAATACTTTTTAATCTGAATTATTACAGTGTGCCAGGTTTTTATTGTAATTTATTCACATAAATTTCCCATGATGCATGGAATTTAAGTGGCTGTGACACACGAGAAGAGCTGGCAATGGAGGACAGCACAAAAGAGAGAGTAAAGAGTGAAGAGTGGAAAGTGAAAAGAAAAAGAGGGAAAAGCACCCACATGCATGTCGCTCAATGTTAAATATTTTAGGCTCACAAAAACTGTCAAAAATGTGACATACAACGAATGAAAGGATCCCAAATATGTGCCCTTAAGTGAATAAAGCGATTAAAACTTGAACAGCAGAACAGAAGTTCGATCTGATTTGTTGGCTGCCTTTGAGTTTATGCTAAAAGTTTTTTAATTACTTAACCTAATCGATAAATGAAGCGTGACCGCTTTTGCTCCGCACGTTAAACGAGTATTCGTTTAATAATATTATTGGAGCATTATCAATTTATATGTACTCTACTTTAGCACTGCGGTTTTTGACAGCAACCGCAATTTAATTATTTAAAACAATTATTTGACTAAATGAACACCCCACAGTGAATATCGATTTATAACGAACTAGAATTCTCTGCTGCAGCAAAAGTATCCAACTGTTATCGAGTATAGTGCATTTCAGTTTTAAGCCCCACTCGAGCTGCACTCGAGAGCGACAATTCACTGTGGCTCTGACAATGGGAAAAATCGCTTTACAAGAAGTGTTGCATACCACACACACACACACACACATAGAGACACATACAGGCATCTCCTGCTGTTGGCCAGCTTGCAACCAAAACCAGCAACATGAACATCAATTGACTTTGCTGATGTTGCACAGTTGGCGTTGCAGTTGACGTTGCAGCTGTGCTTACATTTCTTAAATACCTCCCAATTCAGCAAAGGGTCTATCTAGTTCCCCTTCCATGCTGCCTTGCCCCATGCTGCAAGTAACAGCAAACAGCTGCATTCACGTACGAAACATGCCACATGCTACAACTACAGAGCGCATACTGATAGAGACAGCCAGCAACTCAGACTACAGATTGAGGGGCGGGGGAGGCGGGAGCAGAGTTTTTGTTTGGTCATTGGCCAAGTGGCAAGCTGGCTGCAACCAGCTGCAACAACGTCACCAGCTCAATGACTGTGCCAATTAAGTGTAAACAGTATAAACCCCACGCACTGTGTCTTGCACTGAAAAAAATCTTCAAAGAAAAAGGATTACGCAATTAAAGTAAGATAATAATTATATTTATTTCTTTTTTTTTAATTTAATTATAAATGTCAAAGAAAAGGTTAAACTTGAATTCAACTAAATGTCAAATAAAAAT
Source organism: Drosophila niveifrons (assembly GCA_035046325.1). Lineage (NCBI taxonomy): Eukaryota > Metazoa > Arthropoda > Insecta > Diptera > Drosophilidae > Drosophila > Drosophila niveifrons. Next base: position 37,336,192 of record JAWNOC010000052.1, read on the forward strand.
TGAAAAGAAATCTATTTATATTTCATAATATTTAAAAATTTTAATCTGACTAATAAAGCAAGTATTAAATGTATGAATTTATGAAATCTCAATACAATTTTAAAATGAAACTCAAATCTAACATAAATGTTATCTCTTCTCATCTCAAACATTGTTTCTAAAATGAATATGCAAATATGTATTTTGTGTGTTTCAGCTTTGTTCTTTTTTGTTTTTGGTTTCTCTCCGTGCACTGTTAAGTTGGTGCAAATGTTTGCACCGCAAACTGTCAAATGTGTTGTGGTGCTGTTTAATTTACGTGCAATTAGCCAGGGCGATTCAAGCATTCGCCGAGCAGAGTAAAGGCGCAAGGCGGCTGGCTGCCACACAATTATATCATTCATGTCATTCAATGGATTCACTTTTTGTTTGAACATGGAAATGAATAGTTGTGAGTTTTCTCACTCTTTGTTTTTTTTTTTTGTGGTCTGTGCAGGTGGTCTGGTATTTCAATTAATACAATGCGACTTCGATTATTGGCATTCTCCCAACAGGTCGCCATAGCTGTCGTTGCCGTTGTCATTGTGCTAGTTTTTCTGCTGTTACCTAAGCTCCGACTTAAAGGGCTTAACGTCTCTGCAGCGGGTGTGTTGGGGGAGGAGTCGTGGCTATTATCGAGAGTGCAGTGCACTAATTGAAATGCGAATGAACTCGAGGAGCCAACTGTCGACATCGACATCGACATCGACAACGACATCGCCATCACCGTCAAGTAGAGTTATTTAATTAGGCATAGGAGTTGCAGCTGCTTCGAAGTGCTTTCAAAGTGCGTCACAGCAAAGTGCAACGTGGCGTATGCGCAATTGCCAATTGTCTCTCCATCTCTATCTTCGCCTCTGTCTCTTATCACACAATCATACATAGAATGTGGGTCAAGTACTTACTTCACTTATCCGAGCATTACATAACCAGTTACGGTTATATTACAATAATCCCACATCAGCATCTCAATAAGCTCAATTACCAGTCGATGACAAGGACTCTCATATATAAAGCATTTTGCGGTGACACTTTCAAGTCAAAAGTGACGGCACAACAACAAAAAACATTTAAAAAATTGATTACGCTTTTGCATAAACATCAACATTCAACATTTTAGCGCTTAATTGGGTTTAATCAAAGTTTCCTCTCATTTGTTGTTTGTTGCCTTTGTTCTTGTTTTTGGCTCGTGTTCGCAACTAACTGGAAAATCGATAAAATAGTTGTTTTTATTGGGGCAACAGCAATCTCTTTGTTGTTGTGCTCGTGTATGTTCCGGCATTTTAATGGCAAATTAAAATATTTTCAAAGTTTTTTTTGCTTTTTGCCAGAACATGGTAAAGGGCGTGAAATCAATATGACTATCGAAAGGTCAGCGTTTTTAATGAAACAGCGCGTAATTACACGACTCCCAGCTTAGTGAATTCTTTATTATTAAGCACGCTTTGACTTAAGCGCATAAAGTTACAGACCTAATATTAGGTTAACTCAAAATATAATATTAAATATAGTTACACAAGAAAACCCCAATTTAATAATAAGGTTAACACCAAAACAACTAAGACAAACAACTAACATTGGAGTATGCTCAACTGTGAGATGCTCGCTTTTTATTTGAAATATAAGCAAAATAGTGCGGTATTGCTCTTAAATTAATTGGTATATTTATATAGAGTACAAAATGTACTTGATTGTCAGCCAAAGCGTTTTTCCCATACTTCCGAAAAAAGTTGTACAATTTTTATCTGAACCAAATTGTCAGGAATCATAAATAATGTAGTTATCATTGGATGTATTTTTGTCTTTAACTTGTGATTCCATTTTTCGGGAGGAAGTGAGCGTGCTAAAAAAATGTAACAAACTTGATCTGCATGCAAACAAATCAAAGTGCTGTTGAAAAAATTATATTTCGATTTCTTAAAGTCTCTATGATATAGGTGGACAGACTGACAGACGGACAAACAGTTGACGCTGCTCAATAATATACTTAAAGGGGTCAGAAATGCCTGCTTTTGCCTGCTACATACATTTCCCAGAGGCACAAAGTTTCAATACCCTTCTACACTTTGGGTAGCGAGTATAATAAACTATAAATTATAATTACACAAGCAAACTCAACAGCAGACAAAATTCCAATTACCCGCACTCTAAATAGTTAACAGCTTTTGCAATTTAATGGAATTTTCAATTAAATTCATCCGACTACCTAACTCTGCCATTTGGCTAATACGATTGGATTTTGGCAATTTTCGTATTAGGTAATTTGGTCATTAAACTTGACAGCTGCATTACACTAAATATTAAGCATACGCAGTGTATGCCTCAAGCCAAACCGGCTGAACTACAAGTCAATTAAACTATAAGCAACAACAGCAAAAAAAAAACAACTATAGTATATAATTCGAGTTGTGCAATAAACTCGAAACAAATTATTAAATTGACTGAAAATGTAGAAAATGGAAAAAGAAGACAGCGAGAAGCGAGCGAAGCTGATAAAGTTGCCAACAATAAAATATGAAAAGTTGCCCCAGGCGGGAAATGAAATGCACAGTGAACTAGAGACAAGTCCGACAACAACAAAAAGAACACACAAAAACAAAAACAAAAAAAAGGACGCCATAGCAAGGACATTGCGCGTTGGCTTTTCGGTTAGTTTTGTTGGTTGGCTGTCAGTGGTGCCGCTTCCTGCCAGCTGGCGACGGATTAGCTTTGACCAACTTGCAACTTGGCGGCCCCCCTCCGCCCCTCACCACCCGCCGTGTCGAGTGGCGCGTGGTTTGTGTAAATTTATGCGCCTCAACTAGAACGAGGTCCGGAAGGCATAAAGGATATCAGCAGCAGCAACAGCAACAACAGCAACAGCAAGTGACGTTGGGTAAGCGGGGTAAGCCAATCGGAGGATTCTAAACAGGGCAAGGGGAAAGGATGCTTACAACCGCAACCGATGTCTGGTCAACTTTACCAGCTATCTTTATTTTTCGTTTTTTTCCATTTTCGTCTTTTTTGTTGCCACTTCCATAAACAGAGGCCCAAAAGTTTTTCAACTTTTCAAAGGGGGGCGCTGGGCGTGACAGTCAAGTGAATTGACATTTACGGTGCAAACAACAACAGCAACAAGAACTGTATGCTGCTGTTTTTTTTTTTTTTGTCCGTGCTACAACCGCTTAAAATAGATTGAGGTCAATAATTGTTGAGCCGCATAGAAACACACTCACACACACACATCAGAGAATTATGGGAGACGTCGAGAAACTAGCAATTTACATATATATTCATAGAGCAAGTGGAATCCTTGATGTTGTTGTTACTGTTAAGGCTAATACAGAGTATATATTAAAATTTGTTAGCTCCTTTAACTCACCGAGTCGTTGGTTTATTTTTGTGCTTTATAGCCAAAGTCACGTAAGAATCAAATAAATGTATAATGAAGCTGGCTCGTGGCAAGAGTGAAGCACACACATTCCAAAAGCCACTGAGCAGCCATCGAGAGAGTGGCTTGAATGGGTTTTACAGGATGTGTTGTAGCGCTTGAATATCTTATCCTTACATGCGTCCATCCATCTGTCTGTCTGTATTTCCCATCGACATTCCAAAGTTGTTAGGAAAAGGCAAACAACAACAAGTTATTTGTTCTATGGTTAGTGTGGCAATGAATTCAAAAGAATACTTTGATAGTAACAATAAAATGCGAGTTAAGAATTGCAAATGTCAAACAATGAATATTTAATTTGAATTTTGAAATATTACGCAAATATATTTACATTGTCATAGTGATCAAAGTAATCCAGATTCTTTCGTAATTAAAAAAGACTTGGAGAACCAATTCGCATTCAAAGTCGCATTTCTTTTTTTCTAATTTATTTGTCATCCATTGCAACTCGGAAGTAATTTCCTTTTGAAATTGAATAGCTGCAATCTAAATTCCATTATACATTTCCTTGCACACTCTGCAAGTAATGTTGCTAGCTATTTTATCACCAAAAAGCAAATAGTTTTGCAACTGTTGAAGAAGCTCAAAATGCAATATTTGGAACGCCCTTGCTTAAGTCAAACCCAACTGCGTGCCAAGTTGTTGAACAAAGCAAGAACAAACTAAGCCACAAATACATATCTAAATACACAAATTTATAACAAGATTTATATATATACTCGTATAAATCCTATAAAACAAAAGTCAATATACCGAAAGCTTCAAACAAAATGTCGTCAGTCTGTCAATGGGCCAAAGCAAAGCATTTTTATAATGATTTTACTTGTTGTTTTGTCGGATTGCATGTTGTGGCATGTTGCCTGCCACTTGTTGTAGTTTCTAGGTGGAGTTATAGTAGATTTATTTTTAGTTGTTGTTGCTATTGCTGGCGGTTGTCATTTGTGGCCATGGCAAATACAAAATGTTCACAGACAATGTAATTTTCATGCCTTGCATAGAGAGCAGAAAATAGAATTTTACTCGTTTTATTTTTTCTCATTCAATTTTCCGAGTCGTTTTTTTGACATGCACCAAAAAAAGAAATGACACAAAAACAAACCTTTAGAGCTACCACAAGATTCTAACCGCAAAAATTCAATTTCCTTATTGGCTCTCCACGCACACACACACACACACACACATGCACACACATACAAATGTGTAATGCATGTATTGTTTGTGCTCGATTAGAGATAAGTTTCTCTTTTACAAATTAATCGGCTTACACGGTGCAGTTCAGCTAAAGCTTTTAAAAAGATTTTACATAGTTTGCATTGTGGTTTTGTAATAATATCGGTAAAAGCGTTATTGTAAAAGTTATTTAAGAAATAATTCTTAATGGAGAAAAAAGGCTAGAAAAAGCAGTTGCCGCAGTTTACTATCTAGTATATTTTGTATGTATGTATATTTTGAATGTAATAGTATATCGATATACCATATAAGTCCTTTGGTTTATTGTAGTATTTTTTCAGTATACTGATTTGATATACTTTCAGAATAATACTTTAATTACTAGTTGCTTTCGCGGCAATTTTGTAAATATTTCTATGATATATTTCAAATCTAATACCATACCGATATACCAAATAAAGCCTTTGGTATATTAATTTCGAATATTTCAGAATAATACAACATGTTTTGCTTTAATAAAACGTTAACAACATATGAATTTTATTATTCGTAAGAAAACCTTTATTTATTCTATTGTTTTTTTTTTCGTTGCACTAAAAAATTACAATTTCTCCACAAAACAGATGTATTCTTTAATAGTTCCATTGACCGTCATCTTTATGAAAACATGGATATTTCTCTATAATACACACATTTCTTTCCACTTAGTGTTCAGTTTAAGATGTAAATGGCGCTGCAAAGTATGCTACATTTATTTGTATTTGCTTTTTACTTGCAGTTTGCGGAACATGGGCTGCGCCTTTGAAGCAGCCAGAGAGCAGCCCAAGCAAAGAACAAAACAACCGTATAGAAATCAATGTGCTGCCCCAGTAACAACAGCAACAACAGCAATAGGAAGTACTACAACTACAACAACTACGAACAGAGAAGCAGAGGACATACAAATCAAGGATAACTATCAACAAAATCATAAAACGCAAACAGCGACAGCAAAAGCAAACGGCAAACATCAAAAAGCGACAGCTCAAGTGCTTTTAGCGACACAGCAACAGCAACAACAACAACAGTTTTGTCAAGTGGCGTTGGATAACAAGGACGCGTTGGCGACGACACACGAAACAATCGAAGCAACAACAGCAGCAGCAATAGCAGCAGCAGCAACGCCAGCAATCGATATTGAGGCAACAAACGATTTGCAAATAACTTGCACCAATTGCTACAGTCGCAGCCCAGAGATTAACAGAGATGAGCAGCCGCAGCAGCAGCAGCAACTACAGCAACCAAGGAGACGTCGTCGCCGGCATTCAAGGCGTCAAGATCATGGGCGTCGCAACAAGGGATTGCTGGCAATACCAACAATGGTTGCAGCAGCCACAACAACAACTGCAACAACAGCAACATTGGCTGGCATACCCTGTCTGCGGTTGCACGAGATGTTGCTGCATGCGCGAGCTGCCTTAGCGACGCCTCGTAACTCGTCAAATGAAGAGCAGCAAGAGCAAAAGCAGAAGGACGCGGTGCAGCAGCAGCAACAGCTAGAGGAACAACAGCAACAGCAACCATTAGCCTATCGGCCGTGGCAATGTCTGTCGGACAATGTCGCCAGCGCCGTCGTACCCGCCACCATGTCAGCCGCCATTTTAGCCAATCTGAGCGCCACATCGGCTGCCGCTTATCAGTATCTGGGCCAGCATTATAAACATTATAGCCAATCGTTCAGCTTCTATGCGGCATCCAGTGTCATACTGATGCTCTGCTATCTGACCACCACATCCACGGCCGCTGCCACACAATCGGAGACGGGTGCCCTTGACAAGCATCCCATGTAAGTGCCACCCGCATACCATTCACACCTTCCCTTCCTCCCTACTTTGCCACAAGAGCTGAGTTCAGCTCAAAAGAAGACAATAACTTTTTTTTATTTCATTTACACTTCCAACACACGGTATCTAAGATCTGTCTTTCTCTCTATCTTATCGAAACTTGTATATTATCTGTATCTGTAACTGAATATGTAAATGTATCTCTGTATCTGTATCTATACCTGTACCTTTGTATTGCCTGTAACCCTTATACACAAAAATTTCTATTTATTTTCTTTTGAAATTCTTTCAGTCATGGCATCGATTGGTCGAAGTAAGTTTTTGCACCCACACAAGCACATACAAAAATACAAAAAAAATGACTAAACAAGGCACACACACTTAATTTGTGTAATGAATTTACTTTTAAGTTTGCTGATTGCATGCATATTTTAATTTGCATCGCCAAAAATTTGAAAATTAAAATGTACAATATAATTAATGTTATTTATGATTTAAAAATATTATTTTGGCTTTTTAATTTTTTTTAAGTTTTACAGTTACACAAAACTAACTCAAAACTTAGCAGAAATAACACGTTTCCTCCAACTCTTGAAAGCAGCCAATATTCTGTGTAAATAATCCTAAATCCATAGCTCAAAAGTAAACTATTTCATATAAGTTAAACAACTTTTGGCAACATATTTAAATTGTAACAATTTTACGTTGACTTTTATCTCAAAAAGTTTCTCTTGATGATAAAATACACACATAACACACACATACACAACTGTTGTCCTGAGAATTTTATAAATTATTGTGTTGAGATATACTAACAATGTTTGAAGTCTGCAGCGAAGCAATTATTTACATCAAAATCTTTACTCTTTGCCACACACAGATTCGATGAATCGAGCTCAGATAAGGAGATATTAGATTTATTACTCGAGAAAAAACGCTATGATAAACGATTACTGCCGCCTGTAAATGGTAAGTAAAACAATGCAACAACATTTCCCCATCTTTAATCCTTTTTCTCTCTATCTCAAGTTTAAATTTTCAATTTAACTAAGTGTCTTCAATGCGACTGCAACTGCAATAAGAATAATGTTATCTCTTTTCTACTACTTATTGTTTTCTTTATCTTTCGTATGTTTTTTTTTTTTTGTTTTTGTTCTTGTTGTTTGTATCTCTGACGTCATTAAGAATTACGTTGCAGGGACAAGTCATTTTCAATGTTGGTAATGTGCCCAATGCTCCCAATGTGCCACGATGACAAAGACAACGCATGGTCACTATAAAATCAATTAAACTTAATGGCCACAGTCTGGCTCGAAGTGCACAAAAGAACGCTTGCAATTGTCTTAGCAAAAGGGGCAAGGAGAAAACTAAGAACATGAGTCGAATGTTCTTCTGTAGCTGCATTGGCCTGGCCATAAGTGTAGCGTAATTACATTTCGGGCTGTGTGTTTATGTGCTTCACAATAATTATACATTGCGAATGACTATTCTTTCGAGCTATAAAATTTAAGAGCTCAATACTGTCAGAGAAGTAAAGACATACATTGCAGATGTAATGGCAGTTGCTTAAAAGTTTGATCTTAACTTTAAGGCAAACTTATCTCACATTGAGATTATTTCTTATTGAACTTTCTGCCAAATCAAGTAAAGATTGTTTTGGGGGGTATTGAAGGAATAAAAATAAATTATAAAAATTATAAAAAAAAAATTATAACAAAGTGAAGCATGTAAGTTCTTAAAAAAGTACCAAGATTTATTTGCTTATTTCTTAAATATTTTTAAAGAATTTTATTAAGGCATACAATTATTAGAGGCCTTAACTAAACTATAATACCCAATCCACTTGTTAACTTCAACTTAAATTAAAATATAAAAATAAATTTAATACTTCAACAGTAATTGCAACAAAAGAAATATAATTATTAACTCACATTTTTACTTAATTTTTGAAAGCGTTTAAAATCTTTTTTCAATTTTTATCCATTAACTTAATAACTTTTGCTATTAATAAATAAACAAGTTAATGCCCATTATATAGACTTTTTTGTATAGAGCCATCTCCATTAAATTTTACAGATGAAGACTTTTGCTGTGGTTTGCAATCGCCCGATATGGCTACAAATCAAAATGCACGGAGACCACACAATCGCGGTTGGTGAAATGTCCTAAACAAATCACACAAACTATCCACAAAATATTTCAAATAAGCTGATCAACTGAACTTACAGTTGTTGTTTTCGTTTTGTACATTCTATGTTTTATAGCTAGCACAGTTTGCGACTCGATTTAATTTCTGTAGTATTCTCTTATAATCACATTTCGGTTTGACGTTGCGTATACTTGATTTCTCTAATTTTAGCACTAAAGATTTAACAATGCTTTATATTATTGCGTATTAATTATTACACATAAATCTTTCAGGCACGCTGACGGTAAATGTTAATGTGTTGCTTTTAAGCTTAGCATCGCCCGACGAAAGCAGCTTGGTGAGTTTTCCTAAATTGTGGAATAAAACATTCAAAACTAATGTATGTATATTTTTAACGGTTTCAGAAATATGAAGTGGAATTTCTATTGAATCAGCAATGGAACGATCCACGGCTGCAATATGGCAATAAGTCGCACTATGATTTCTTAAATGCTTTGCATCATCATGACAGCATCTGGACGCCCGACACGTACTTCATTATGCATGGCGATTTCAAGGATCCCATCATACCAATGCATTTCGCTTTAAGAATATTTCGGAACGGGACCATTACGTACGCAATGAGGTGTGTATGCCGCTCGCTTTTGCACGAAATATGCATAAATTTATTCGCCATGTCTACGTTTTATGCGATTTGCCGCATAACTTAAAAAAGCACTGCCAGAGAGGTGGCGGAGAGGTGGAAGAGAAAAAATGCAAATATTACAAAGTTCATATTCATTAGATGAGCTTCTGGCTCCAGGCGGCGTTGTACAATTTTTTTCGCTCTCTCTCTCTGTGAGTCAGTGGGCAGTGTGAAATATTAAAAAGTCGAGAAGAGAATTGTGAGCCAGCTGGCAAACATGAGGCCGTAATGAAAAATAGCACAAGATGAAGCCCAAGCTAAAAAAGACAAAACAATAAAACGTATGTAGGTGCATAAGCAGCCGAATGTGAATTGCTCTTCATTTTGAGTGCAATAAAAGGAGGGGAAATATTAAAAATGAGTTAGTGAATTCCTGTCTGGCATATAAAACAAATAGGTAATGAATTAAAAGTAATAATTTTAATTTCAACTAGGAAACACTTAGAGTGTTAAAGCTTTTACTTAGCCGAAATACTCTTGGTAAGTGTATCAGAAAGCAAACTAAAAAAAGAATGCAAAAATAAGTGCAAATATTTGGGTAAGCTGGCGGGCTATCAACGATCCATGTGTGCACTCAACTCCTGGCCAGGTATAACTAAAACTCTTGCATGCTGTTTGCACTCCCGCTCTCCCTCCCTCTCTCTCTCTCTCTCTCTCTCTCTCTCTCTCTATCGCACAGATACACAAAGCCTTGGATACAAAGTTTGCACATATAACAATATGGCAACGGGTTGAATTCTAGTCTCGTTCTGAGAATTCCTGTTGCCATTTCTTGTCAGGACGCTAAACAAAAAACGAGAAAGGGAAGTTGCTTTTACTTGTCTGTTTTTTAATTCAACAGAACTTTTCCAATTGACTGCATAGCGTAAAAGTGTCGTCCAGCAATTAAAATAAGTTGCAGTTGCCATTTACTTACTTTCGCTTTTCTTTGTCCCTTCCTCTCTCTCTCTCTCTCTCTCTCTGTATCTTTTGACGTTCTGCTGTTTGCATTGCCAAACGGAACGGAGCGAGGACAACTCAGATTCAAGCTGTCATAGCAGCTAAGCTTAGACTATGCCATGACTCAAAAGAGATGGAGAAAGAAAGGGGAGAGACAGGGACAGGGAATGAGAAATATGCTTTACCAGCCGGGTAGGAAATAAATTATGAAATAGCTGAGAAAAACATTTTGTATTATTAAGTGGCATAGAAATGAAGAGCATCTTTAATTGATAAGATGCTTAAATTAAAGAGCAGAGCTTAATGTATAATTGAATTAAATATATCATTAATTAAGGAATTTAAGAAATAGTATTCATGTACGAAACTTTTTGAAACCACTTTCGTTTGCTTTTCTTACAGGCGTCACTTGATATTGTCCTGTCAGGGCAGCCTGCACATATTTCCATTCGATGATCCAAAGTGCTCATTCTCTATGGAAAGCAGTAAGTACCAAAAGTATTGTCAATAATCAAATCAAATTAAACTTACGAACAAAATAAATAACTGTCAGTCCATAAAGCAATTAGCAAGAAAGCGCAAACAAGAAAAACACATAAAAACAAGAACAAAAAAAGGAAAAACAAATGGAATACCAAGACTGTAAACAATATGAGTATTATACGAAAGTGTTGAAAATGTGGAAGAAGATGTGAAAAATGTTACTGATGATGAAGCAGATGATGACAAGAACGAGGCGCTACAACGTTGTTGACTGCCACTCGAGGGAAATTGTTGTGTAACTGTAACTGCAAATGTGTTGAGGTGTGTGTGTTGGTATGGTGTGTGTGTGTGTGGTCAGTGTGATGCTGAACCGACAAAGCTGACAAAGTGACTAACAAGGCTGCCTGACTGCCTGCCTGCCTGCCAGGCTTGTTGGCTGAATGCCTTGTTTAGAACTTGCACATTGGGGCAAAGCTGGTGATTATGTGCTCAAACTCAACACTTTGAAATCTTTAGAAGAAATTGGTAATTTAGCATATGTTACAATTTAATATTCAATACACTGCCAGAAAATAAAGTTTTTTGGCATATTAATGTGATATACATATTTAAAAAATAATACCACACCATATGATAGAAGTTAATATTATGTTGGGCGAACAGAAAATGTAAGGAACAGGCAGAAGGATCAGCGTCAACAACCAAAACGATATAACCACATCCGTTAAAGCACTTGCCTATCAATATACCAGATGTATATTTTGGTATATTTCAGTATTTTCAATATATTCATTTGGTATATTTATAAACCCCTCTGTTTTGTTTTAATTTAAAAACGGAAAGCGGGTATCATATAGTCGAGCACACTCGACAGCAGATTTTTTCCTTGTTTAAGGAATATTGTTCTGAGCAGTTTTTTAGTCAAAATTTTTGGGCAAACAAACAGTTCTTTAATTCTTTCGAATTTTAGTTAAAATTTAACTTATGCATACTCACTCAGGTTGCTAATGTCTAAATACTTTTCTATTACCTTTTGTCACACTGTGGGTGGTGCCTAGCCTTTTGTCTTTGGCATTATATTCGAAAAGATGTTGCCGCCATAGACCCGTACATAGGCGCGTCATGTCTATTAACCCAGCCAGCCCAGGCAGAAACAACAAAAACCAACAAATACAACAACAGAACAACAATCAGTGCAACAACAACAATAAGGGGCTAACACAACATCATAAATTACTTTGTTGAAATAAAGGAAAAGTCACCGTTATATGACGTGCGCTGTCGTTGATATTTTCATCTTTGATGGGGGCCTCAAAGTGTTTTGGCCCGTTTGCCTGTCGCCTTTCGCCTGTCGCTGTTGGTTTTTATCAAAAAATATGATTTGATTCAATTTCCGACAAATGGCGCTTTGTAATTTCGAAACAAATAGGGTCGACAAACCGCCAGCACATAACGAAAATATTACGTATACGTATTTACATATTCTATCGCAACCTACATAAAACAACATAAAACTAATTAATTACCCAAATTGACTTTTCAAGTGACGTCCGTGGCATAATTTCTGAGTATTTGTGTCAGTTGAGATAAATCGCGAAGTGATTTAGAAAAGCCCGCATTGCATTTAATGCCCAAAATGGGAACGGCAATAAATATTTAACTAATTTCTGACCTTTACAAAGAATAATAATAATAATAATAATCTTCGTTAAGTTGATGAAGTTCGGATGAAATCTTTACAAAATTACAAATAAAACTAATAGCAATCCATTTTGATTCAAATGTTATGTGGCATTAGTTAGTGCATCCACATTCCTTGCCGTTTTCCTGCGGTTACGCTAAGCTCAAAAGCTTACAAAGCATCGCGTCCGTGTTTCGAGTACGTGAGGTTGTTTACGACAAAACTGATTTAAGTCAAAGATTTAATGGCTGTAACTTAAGCTCGCACTCACTCTCTTCTCTCCCACTTTCTCTCTCTCTTTTTTTGCAGTTTCGTATGAGGAAGCACAAATCAAGTATGTTTGGAAGAATGATGAGGATACGCTGCGTAAAAGTCCCTCGTTGACCACACTGAATGCGTATTTGATTAAGAATCAAACGACGGCCTGTGATCAAAACAGTTGGCGAGGTAAATTTTTGCATTTCTTACTTGAATTGCTTTCGATTTGATGTGGATGTTTCTATGATTTTTTGTGTAATGCTTTTTAGGTTTATTTTCTTAAGTGTTTTAAGTACATTTTAAGGATATTAACTTGCGTTCTTTAGTGCCCATAATTAGCAGTAGAGGCTAAAACCTTAATTATGGAATCCCAAAAAAAATACAATATTTATAATCAAATTGCAGCTACGATTTAAATTTCTAAGTTCCTCAGTTTGGAGTTCAGTTTTGAGTTCGCTTGATTTACGGTATTATTAGTATATATATATATATTTGATATCTGACTTGTAGATTGAAGTGTAGCTTGGTTACTTGGCTTCATTTTTAAACAAATTGAATATATTTCGCCTATCTAATGGTCTAATCTCTGTCTACCCCCAAAAAATATAAAAAATAATAACATTTAAATGCTACGAACAACAATACAACAACTTGGCCAACTCCTAATCTCTACTCTATGCACAAAATCAATCCAAACGAAATGCAAAACAAAAATAAACCACCTAATAAAAATAATGTAAAAACCATAGGGAACTACAGCTGTCTTAGGGTCGATTTAATCTTTACCAGAGATCGTGCATTCTATTTCACCACCGTTTTTATACCTGGCATTATATTGGTGACGTCATCCTTTATAACGTTCTGGCTAGAATGGAATGCCGTGCCAGCTAGATCAATGATAGGTAACAAACAACAACAACAACCAACCAAACAACCAACCCATATATAAAAACCAATACAATTACCAAACGATATCATTAACAAAATATCTGTTTCTATATATCAAATTTATCCTCCTTGCTCTTTCACACTAAACTAAGAAAAAAACCTAAAATAAAATATAAATAAATCAATTTTGTATACGCCATTGAGAATTGATTTCTATCGCCTCTTTGTAGCAATTGCCTTTAAAAATAATATATATATATTTTTGATTGCCCTTTTCATACGTAATTTGTAATACTTATTTCACCTTTCGATTGCGTAATAATTTATATTTTCCCAATTTACGCCTTTTTCAAGTAGTTTGACACATACCCAACAACCAAAAAACCAAAACAAAAAAAAAAACCAAACACAATGCGAAAACCATTTTGCAGACTTTGATTTAAATGCGTTTACACTGCCCAGCAAAAGTATGCGACACGAGCTCCTGAACAGTTTTATCGTTTCCTCGTAAGGTTTGTTGCATGGATATCGTTTCCGTTTCCATTTTTAGTATGTCAATGCCCCCTCAAAGACGAAACCGAACAACATATAGAAAACCAATCCCAATGATACACTTTTTAATTTTCATAATTGATTATCGAAAGTATAGCTCACTAATTATAGATAGCAAATAGATTAGGTTAGGTTAAGCTAGGCTAGCTTAGGTTTAAGTCTCTCTGTGGTCCTGTCTTTCTTTCTCTCTCTCTCTCTATCTCTCTCTCTGTCTCTTACAATCTCTGTGTTTCTGTCACTGTCTCTCTGTATAAAGATTGTGCTGCGTCCTTCGCCGTTAACAGTTGTGTGTTTGTTTTAAGAGATTTATAATTTGTGTTGCCAAATTCAACGTCTTTGGCCTTGTACTTTAAGGTAATTACAGTTGCCTACAGGTCGAGTTGACATTTACCCGTGATCGTGCGTATTATTTTACAACCGTTTTCATACCTGGCATTATATTGGTCACCTCGTCGTTTATCACATTTTGGCTGGAGTGGAATGCAGTGCCAGCCCGGGTTATGATCGGTACGTAAAACAAAATCCAACAAAATCAACCAAAAAACAAAAAAAAACAACCAAAATTTGTAATAGCCAAAAATACAAAGAAATATTTTAGTTGAACAGAATTTTAAGTATTATAAAAAGAATAACGAACCAAAAAAAATTATAGTCTTCCAAGCGGCATTTTAGGCGCAGCTTAGCTAGTGAAATCCTAGCGAGTCCATGTCGAAATCCAACTCTTAATCCTTCTCCAAATAAGCTAGTCGAAATCACAATTGGCAAGAAGTTCAAATTACAGATTATAAAGATTAGTTTCTAGCAGTGGTCTTTTTTCATAATCATGCTATTCCCATTTTATAACATGTACATTTATATATATTTATAGTAGGGGCTAGACATACTTAGATTTTATTACACTTACTAACTATTTATGTTTCTGTTTTTCTTTTTCCTTAATGACCGAAGCTCGAACTACTTTACACTTTGTCTAACATTTATTTACTCAAAGTTTTGCACTACTTGTTCTTAAGCTCATGAATCCTTTAACTTTCCATTGCATGTCTCTATTTACTACTTTCTTTACTTTACTAACACTTTTGAGGCTTATTTGTATAAGCTTTTGTGAGAATATAAACAAAAAACCGCCTATGCTAAATATATTAAATATTTATGCAATGCAAAAAGATTATAATAAATTCTTGTTTAAAAGAATTAAAAACTGTGTCACTGAAACATGATAATTCCTAAAATATTGTTAATTTTTTATAACGAGTACAAAATATACTAGATACACTTAATATACTTTTCCGTAAATAAATACAACAGTATGAATAATTTAAAAAAGCTCCAAAAATATACTGTCAGTCAAGAATATTCAGTATATACTTAAAATAATTTATCGTAAATAAATACTGCATTATTAGTGCTTAAAAAAGTATTGAAAAATATACTAGTCGTTTGAGGTATATTCAGGACATACGTAATATACTATACTGTAAAGAAATACTACAGTATTAGTGCTTACAAAATAATACTTAAATACTGTCAGTTTAAAGTATTCAGTATATCTAGTGTACATAAATAACTGTATTTTTCTAAGTGGTAACGAATCAATAGTTCACAATGCAAAAAAATAACAGAAATAACAAAAACTTCGTAGAAAGCAAATGCAATTATGGATTATGTAAGGGAATAAATGCAGAAAGAAACAGATACCAAAAAATACCCAGAACGACAACCGAATGTCAACTCAAAATCATCAAAAGTGTCACCGGCAGACATTGCAACTGACATACAAGTACGCTCACACATACAACCACAAAAACACACACACACACACAGCAACAAATGGAACTAAGGAAGTGGACTTAAGGGATAGCAAAAAAGGGAGAAAGAGAGAACAACACTTGGACATGGACATGAACTGTGGTCGGATATTTGCTTTGAGCTGTGTTACGTTCCTTTACTGTGATGTTGATGATGATGACGATGATGACGATGACGATGAGCATGATGACGTCAAGTTGGGGCATGTAGTAGATGATGATTTATGCATAAGAAGCCATGTGTGCAAATAGGCAAGCTCTCGCGCTCTGTGCGTGGACTGTCAACGCCAGTTGAGTAGCAGCTGATGGCATAAGTTAGCCACGTTAAGAGCAGCAGCAGCAGCAGAAGCAACTGCCTTATGAATATTTGAGTTAAATTTCAGTCAGCAACTGGCCAGCTATCTACTATGTATATGTTTCGCCTTTAAATTGTTAAAGAGCTCAATTTAACGTAGCTCTGGCAGCCAAAAAAAAAAAAAAACAACAACAACGAAGACGAAACGCGATTGCATATCATTTTGTTAGCCAAATCGCTGACTGCAGATGGATTTTACTTTAGCAACAATTTGCCGTCACGTCGAAATGCGCTGCTTGTAAATGCAACCCCAAGCAATTTGCGTCTTTTTCCTCTGCTGCTACACGTCTTTGCCAACTTTGTGCCTCATTTGGGAGCTGCTTAGCTCTTGAGCTCTGCTGCTGCTGCCTCTATTGCTGCCACATTTCGCTTGAGTGCAACGTTGAGATTTTGACTTCGTTCTCAACGTTCGTTGGCAAATTGAAAATCGATGAGAGTGCTGAGTCTCATGCATCCTGCATCCTGCGTCCTGCGACCTGAGTGCTGTGAATACTGCTCGTATTCAGCCAAAATAGTTAAATTTGTTGCTGGCAAATGTGCAGCCAGCACATTGTTGACACAACTAATTAGACAGCCCAGATTGATTATGCTCAACTGCAAATTGCATTCGCAGGTCGAGGGAAATGCGCAGAATTTCCAATTAGATAAATGACTTTTGTACTTTATAACGAATCAACTTAAGTACTATTTTAATTAATTGAAACAAAGTTTAAACAAGAAGTCTTTAGAATATATATTTATTTATTCATTTTTATGAATCTCTCATTAATGTAATTAAACTTGATGCCCTATAGATATGGAATGTCTCACTAAAAAAATCAGAACCATCAAAATAATATCTAAATTTCCCAAACTACAAACAAGTAAATTAAATAAGGAAAATCCATTATTTTTTTCTTAAATTAGATTTGTGAAACTTTTTTACTCGAAATCTGATAACATTTCACCAAATGTAAATAAAAATAATACAAAAATTTAAAGACTACTATCAAATAAAATTCAAAATTGTATAATTGAATAAGAGAATAAATATCACACAAAGATCTAAATTGAAATTTCTTAAACCTTTTGCGCAAACCTCAGAAAACTTCAATAAATAAAAAATATTTATAAAAATAATACCAACCATTAAAAAATTATTAAAGAGTTAAATAAATTTAAAAATTAAATTTTGCGGAAACTATGAAAACATTTCAGAGATAAACGAAGTATATTACTTTAATGAATACAAAAATAACAATACAATTAATATCAACACTTTATAAACTACAAACAAATAAAATAAATAATTTGACAATTGAATAAAATAACGAAAATCACAAAAGTATTATCAAACTTTTTTGCACAATACTAAGAAAACATTTCCTTTTGAAAATGCGACAACAAATTAAATAATGCATTTGGTTGCAACTGCATCTCTGAAACTTTTAACTGATTTTCTCCCTCCATCAATTTTTTGTAGACGTAGTTGGTTATTTAAGCTTTGCACAGAATAACAATAAAAACAACAAAACAAAACACAACTCCAACTTGTTTCAAAACAAAACAAAACCAGCCAACAACGCTGTTCATAATACTCAAATTACAAACTTTTCTGTACATACAAAATGTATATACATATACATATATATATAATTACTATGGCAAAACTAATTATAAACTAAACTGAGCAATCAAACAAAATACACACATGCTTTGAACTGAGCACAGACTCATAAAACATGTCCCCTCCAGCCCTCACACATTCATATGTATTCCATGTTCCCCAATGCCCCAAAAAGTATGCAACACTTTTTGCGAAATTTGTTAATCGCTAATTGAAATGGAATTCTCTATTTAGGCGTGACAACCATGTTGAATTTCTTCACTACCTCGAACGGTTTCCGCAGCACTCTGCCCGTTGTCTCGAATCTAACTGCGATGAATGTGTGGGACGGCGTCTGCATGTGCTTCATTTATGCCTCACTGCTGGAGTTCGTTTGCGTCAATTATGTGGGCCGAAAGCGTCCGCTGCACAACGTCGTCTACCGGCCAGGCGAAAATCCCGTAACACAGGTAAATTCAATTTGCAAAAACCAAAAACAAAAAACGAAAAAAGAATTTGAAGAAGCAAATGCAAATGCAAAAGATGGGTCGGGCCCGGCTGTGGCTGATTTATTATGCATTTCGAAAGCAATTAAATATGAATTTTACATAAGCGTACAGCCAACACCAAAACCAACACACTCACACACACAACAACTACAACAAGAAACAACAAAATTTGATACCTTTCTGTACATTTTTTTCAACACCAACAAAAAAAACGAAACGATATCAAAACACCTGAGCAATCGTCATACAGATAATATAATAATAAAAAAGAAAAACCAACATCCAACAACTCCAGTCATTATGTTGCGTCTGTCTTTCTCTCTCTCTCTCTCTCTATCTCTCTGTCTCTTTCTATATCTGTCTCTCTATCTCTCTCAACCTTATTAAATGTAACCTTCAAATGCTGTATCTTTTACTGTTACTATCTGTCTCTTTCTCTATCTCTGTACTGTCCAGCCTAATTTCCAATTAATATCTTTACTTTTTATTCAAACATAAACATAAAGTACATAAACAAAGTCCAAAAACAACAAATGCCCGCTATTAAAATCACCTTGTGTTTATGCTCCCCTTAGCCCCCCGTCCCAATCAAAGTGAACCCTTTACTTTTTTAGCATTTTGTAATAACAAATTTTTAATATACATACTAAACGTTTAACTTGTGTGTCCTCCATAAGCAAAATAACATAAAAACAAACAAAAAAAAAAACAAAAAAGAAGTTGTCCTTTAAGTAAACAAAAGTTATCAATTTGATTTTTGCTCAACTAATATTTTGTGTTTACTCAACATACTTCTAGCAAGATATGAGGGGTATTCTACCTACCTATGTATGTGTATTTATTGTGCTGATGCTCAGTTCTTTAATTTGCTTGCATTACCCTTTAAATTGAAAAAAAAAACCAAATGTGAATCCTCTTATTCCCCTTCGAAAATTCACAATATTTGACGTATTGCTTTCTTTATTTGTTAATCATTTTGAATTTACGTTTATTTCTTTAATAAATGTTGTATAATACAAATGTTAATTATGTCAAAACAAATGCGTTTTATTCCTCTAAAATTAGTTCACAAAATCAAAATATATATTCAAAATGAAAATTAGTTGATAATTGAAGAGTTGTACATGCCATTAGGTAGGTATATTTATTTGTTTATTTCATTTCTTTAACAATTTTAGATAACACCTAAATTGAGTTGAGCATGTTAAGCATTTTCCTCGATGTTGTGAAGAGAACATTAAGAAAATATTTAACATACATACATATATAATAGTTATTAACAAAAGTGGCATATAGCTAATAACAATTGAATTGTCAAATTAGTCGAATAATAGTTCCAAAATTGAAAGCATGCCCGAAATGATTCAATTTTGCGTATTTCTTTAAACTTGTTCCATATGCGTTCTTTATGCTCGCTTTCTTCATCATTCATTCATTTTGAATGGATCTCAAAATCAAAGATGACGTCAAATTTTCATGACTAACATTGACTAACCGACAGTCATATGCCACTTACAACATTTTACTACACTTAAATAATTGTTGTTAGTTTTAAATTATTTAATTTAAATACAGCCAAGAGCCAAGAAAAGGTTTTGCCAAAAAAAACAATTGTGTAAGCCAAATGCAAAACATAAAAAAAAATCGAACATTGTTCCCAATTTTTGTGATATGTGATATACGTATATTCGAGAATTTCTTACTTAATAGCAACTAAGTCGCAAAAAAAAACGCATTTAAAAAAACATCAACTACAACAACAAAATCCTCAATCAAACTCAAAAAAAAAATCAACAGACAATCGAAACTTAAAGTGTGTTTTCGAGTATGAACATTATTTTGTGTACATTTTTGCAGCGTCTTCCAGCGGTACTAAGCAGGATCGGAGTAATTCTTGCAAGTCCTTTGGTAAGCTATCAACCACAACTCATGCACCTACCCCCCCACCCCCAATGACCCGCCCACTGCCAACCAGCTCTCTTCCCTCAAAAGAAGCCAAAAAGCAAATCATTTTTGAACAGAAAGAACTTAACTGAAAACACACACACACACACTCACACTTAACTAAAACACTACGAACACGCAATCTCTGCCCTGTCTCCCCCCCAAAGAAAAGGTGTTCTCCCCTTCGCTCACCCCCCAAAAAAAAATAATACTAGCAAATCAGATAATGAGAAACAAATCTAACAAATGGCATGTGAATTTCGCTTTTAAAAATGCATTTGAGAAAAATTGAACCTTTTTTGTTTCTCGAATTATTTGTGTTCGAACATGTTTTTTGATTTCATTTCAAAGCCTATAAATCAAAATAAAAGAAATATACAAATTATTATAATAATAACTTTAATTCAAATTTACATTAATCTAGACGCACGCTTTAAGTGTTTTTAGTTTCACTTCTTTTATTTTGAATTCATTTCGGTTAGTTACGTTTACTTCAAGTTCTGTTCTTTCTTTTCATCATAATGAAAAACGAACTACACAGAAAGCAGAATCCCGTACTACAAACAATATATAAACAAATTGAGATGAAAATAAATGACATTAACTACTTCAACAACAATAACAACAACTAACAAAACCTACATCAACAGCAACAATAACAACAATCACAACATTTATTATCAAATTTGCGTATAAGAAAAAAAAAGGAAACAAAAATATAATTCAAATAAAACACACTTTAAGATCACTTACAATTGGGAAAAATGTTACGAGCGAAACTCGAACAAATGCGAAAATATGGAAAATTATTCTTTATTATATAGCTATTATATGAAAACCAAAAACTAAAAAAAAAAAACATGAAATGAGCTATAAATCAAATTTAATATTCCGCATATAATTTAAATTAATTTCTATTATTAATGATAATTGCATTATTAAGTTTATCTCATTTTTTGTTTTATTGTATTTTAAATGACATAAAAAACACGCCTTTTAAACAACAACTAGCAAATACGCTTTCGTTTGTTTTTTGAAAACAACAACAATTACAATCCATTATAAATGGCCACCGATTTAATACGCTTGCAGAACAAAAAAAAAAAATAAATACAAAGGCCAGTTCTGAATTTCACTTTCGCTTTGATTGCAATAAAATTCGCCTACTAAATGGATTAATCCAAAAAGAATGCAATTTTCAAATCAAAATACTCGTCTGCAAGGGTATAAAATATACATTAAGAAAATGCCTGCTTTTGTTTTTGAAAGACTTTTGAAAATTGTTATAACGAATATATGGTTTCTATTTTAAGGTATAAAAAGTAGAACTCACTAAAATGGAGTAGAGTATTTATTATTTATGGTTTCTGTTGCCCCATGCTTGAAAGCTTTTTCTTTAGGCCAATGTTATATTTTTTATTGTTGTAGCATCTAGTGCATTTTGTGCATTCCAACATTTTACCCAACTATGTACCATATACATATGTATTTATATGCATAGCTGAGTGTTTCTGTGTGCGTATGTATGAATAGATAACCATTAAGTGCGTTTCAGCCTTGTTTTTAGTATACTTATTATGGTTTTTTTTATTATTGAACCAACTCCAAGATATATTAAATGAGAGCTTTGGGTATTCATGAACCTCGATATTTATGGTTTAAAATAGACTCAAAATAGTAATTAAGAAAGATATTCTATGGTAAAAATTAAAGATAACATTATGAAAATAATGCAATTTTGAAGAGGCTGTGTATGTGAAATGTTTCTGGGTACCAATAACATATAAACATAATAAATAAAATACTTTAACCTTGTACATAATATAACATTGAGAACAATCTTCATAAATCCCCTGTTTCCTGAGAATCTCCATCTTTCAAATAAACAGCTTTTGTGGAAGAAAAACAGAAGATAATGAAAGAAGAGAAGATACAGCAACTGAACATGAACGAATGTTATTATTGAAACTAACCGTAAATGTCAATCGAGCATGCGGCAATCGAATCCAAACTAAAACAAACGAAAAGACAACTCCAAATCTCTCTCTCTCTCTCTCTCCAAACTCAACATCAACATATGTCTCTCTCTCTTTCTCTCTCACACTCTTTGTCTCTCTCTCTCTCAATGTGCTCGTGCAACATGCAAAAACAAAAAAAAAACCAAATTAAAACAAAATCAAAACCAAAAACCGATAAAGTACAATACTATACCACCCAACTGTCCCATCCACACATCCAATATAGGAAATAATCGAAAGAGAATTTCACGCTGCTTTGTCGTCCTACTCCCACTCCATAAAAGGCAAGCGCCACCGCCACACCGGCCATGGCTAATACGCCGCTATCGATGGGCACGGCCGCATCGACGGCAACGCCGGGCACACCTCGCTGTGCCGTTGACGAGGATTTCTTTGGCGGCGGCATGCGGTGGCAGGAGGCGCACGGTGGCATCATCGGTGCAGCCGTGCAAAATTTGCGGGCACGTTCGATTAAACGTAAAAGCGGACGCGAAGCCGCAGCCGCAGCTACAGCTAAAAGCCCGTCATCAACATCCATATCGCCAGGTGCGAGCAAAAGCTCTGTCCCAATGCCAGCCGAGCATATCTACGAGGAACCAGCTTCAGCTCCAGCACCAGCTACCGCACCATCAACGCTTGCCACGCGAGTCAAGTTCAAGGATGAGCAAGAGGATGATGCATCCACCACCTCCACATCGACGCTGCGACGCTCGATTGCCACAAGCACGCCAGCGTTGGTGGTGCGTATCGAACAGGAGGAGGAGGCGGAGGAAACGTTAAAGTCAAACACAGAAACCGAGGAGCCACAGCCATTGCAGCAGTCTATCGAAATGACCGAACATCAACGTCAATTGGCAATGCCATTAAAGCCGCCACGCAGGAAATCTTCGCGCTCCAATTCGCCGAGCAACGTGTTCGCGGCAACGGATGAGGAGTCAATGATGATGACGACGTCGATGATGACGACGACGACGACCAGGGCAAGGGAAACTGTGAGTAGTTGCGACAGCACAGAATGGCAGACCCAAAAGCAAAAACCAAAAATGACAAAAAAAAAACAAAAACTAACCGAACTAACCCCAAACCATTATCTTGGTGTTCTTGGTGTTGTTGCTGTTATTATTGCCCCTGCACAACTAATAACTAACCATAACAATGTTAACAAGTTCGGAAATAGCGAAATCAGAGTACACAGACTAACGGGAAATCCTCTTGATTCTTGGCTCTCTCGCTCTCACAGTTCTTTTGCTCTCTCTCTCGTTTTCGCTCTCACAGTTCTTTGTGAGTTTGGCTTTGTCGCAGAGCAACCAAAACCACTTTGCCCACTAAACTTTATTGCTTGCGGTTATTTTGATTGCAATTTGTTCACACACACACACACAAACACACATACAGTCACTCAACCAGTTTCTTACACATTCAGCAAAGTTTTTTCCCAACATGCAATTGAAGTTTAAATGGAAAACCAACAATAAGTTAAATGCTTTTGGAGTCGAGGAAATCGCCAACGGTTACTATGATTGCAAAAGTGCTAAAAGTGCAATAATTACTATCATAGCTAATAGCTGAATAGTTAAACTAAGAGAGTGTAAAATAAAAAAGACATTATTACTTTTAAATCTAGAAATCTACTGCTATTAAGCTAGTTTAAGAGCAGCTCATGCATGCAAGAAAAAACCATTTTAAATACCGAGGCAAATCTGTTGAAAAGCGCGAACAATGAAAGCCACTGGCAAACAAATAATACTAATGAAAGGAAACCGCAAGAGGACTCTATCAAGAAAGGAAATCATCAGCGGAAATGCAAATAAATAAAAGTCAAAAAGAAAACCCAGAACAATTACTGAACGTGATGGAAAAGCATATCGCAAAATGCAGCCATTTGAAGAGTACGCCATCATGAGTTCCGACACTCAACAACAACAACAACAACAACAAGAACAACAACAAGAACAGATGAGATGAAGAACGGCAACAACAATTACATGAGTAAAAACGGGAGAAGGTGACTGGAGAAATGTTTTTCGGCCATTAACATGTAAATTAAAAATGGTGTACGCGTTTAAATTGACGCAGCCGGGCAGCAGCCAAGATAGGCGTCTGCTTCCAGGTGGCATGTGGTAAAAGCAACACTCAACACTCGCTGGCAGTTGGCAGTTGAAAGTTGGCTGAGCCGCTTCGAACCAGGGCAACATAATTATTCATGAGTACCCAAAGTGGAAAATACCGTAATGAGCCTGAGAGCAACACTGCAGAAAAAAAACAGCGACAAAATGGAACACACAAACACAAATGAAGCCAACGGAGAAAACGCTCGAAGGAAAGTAAAAGATACATTCATTCTCTTATGTATATGCATCATAATTGTTGGAAGAAGTCCACACACCAAAACAAAAAAAAAAAGGATGTACACAATTTAAGAGAAACCATTTTACATTTTACGCATTTTAAAGCGAAACGACAAAAAGTTCTGCACAAGTTTTCCATAGACAAAATGCAAAATCTTTGGGGATTTGAGCTGACAGCAAACATTCTTGAATGTAGGCTCCGCTACCACAACCACGACAACAACAACAACATCCTATCCCTCCATTTATGCCCCCTTCTCTCTTCACTCTTCGACTTTCCTCGGTTTACTTTACTCCACTCCACACAGTTATGTTGTCAGTGCTAATTGCGCTGTGCAAAAAGTCACCACTTGGCATACATTTTTCAAGTGTTACCAGGCATTGTGTTAATAAAATTAAATTGTTGTTTAAGTTTATGACGGTGTGAGAAGTGTCACAAAAATCCCCAGTGATTCGATGGCCTGCTTTTTTGAAAGTCACATTTTATACAACTGGTAACTCATTTCAATAAATGGACCGACAATACAATCTATCCCCAAAAAAACTTGTACGTAATTTAGTATAATGTTTAAAGCTGACAATTTAAACTTAATCTCGAATGCGCTGAATATGTCTTTGCTTAATTTATTTTTAACATTTCTCAAAGGTTTGGCAGAATGATTTATAAAGTATACTTGTACGTAATTCAGTAGAATGTTTAAGGCAGACTATACTGTAGACAATTTAAACATTTCCTTAAAAATTGCAAGGTTCGTTAAAAGTTTATTAGTATATTATTATATTAGTATATCAGAAAATTAATGTATTAGTATATTAGAGTATAAGTATATTATTATACCAGAATATCAGTATATTAGTATATCAGTATATTAAGTAGTAGTATATCAGTATATAGTATATCAGTATATTAGTGTACTAGTATATAATTATATTGGTATATTAGTGTATTGGTATACTAAGATATTAGTATATTGGTAATTTAATTTTGAAAACAGAGAGACTTAACAGACAAATTTAAACTTAATCGAAAATGCGCTGAACTTCAGCAGTCAATTTAAACTTAATCTTCAAATTGTTGAAAGTCCTTCAATGTCATTGCTTGATTTATTTTCAACACTTTTCAAAGGTTAGGATAAAGATTGAAGATGAAGTATATGATATCGTAATGTCATTTGAAAAATAAAACTGGTTTTACCGCAATTTATTGCGAAATAAATCATTTGCAAAATTTAAGTAGCTTTCTGCTAGTGCTGAGTAGAAGTTTTCGGCAGCACGTCGCAGCTAATGAGGTCAGGTCAGCCAAGCGGAGTTACATTCTTAAGCCCCACAACAAAGACAAATCAGCCAAGCACACCCACTGCAATCCAATTCTCTAGTCCCCTCTCTTACCTCCCTCTCTCACTCTCTCTCTTTTTCTGTGTGTGTGTCGTTCTCTGTGTTTCAGTCTTCCTCTCGTTTACGGTGTGCATTATTTAAGCCAGGAAACTGCACCGTTTTTCCATTTAAAATCATGTTCAAACAACGTACGTGCCACAGCAGTTGCAATATATTTTTGCAGCAACCTCACTGCTTGGGCAGTTAATTTGTGTAACTGCTGCCACCTACGACTTTGCCAGATCATTTATAAAACACAAATTCTAGAGTTAATTATGCACAAAATCATTATGCAATTTTGTGTGCAAAAAGCATACAAATAAACAAGAAAGATTCTCATTTTTTTTGTATACAAGTATCAGAGTAAAATTGTCGGCATCATTAAGCAGTTCTAAAAATGGAAATGTTTTTTATTTAAAAATGTATAGAACAATATAACATGAAAGAATTATAAAAATAAGTGACAAATTAGGGAGAAATCTAGTAGATATTGTTTTGAAGGTATCCTGCCCAAATTGCTTCGTTTTAATTATTATATTTGTGTATTTTTGTATGTTTATTTTTATTTCAAAGTAAGAACTGTGTGTTTAAAACGAACTTCTAACTCTATCCCCTAGCTATGTGTACCGTTCTCGTATCTATGTACATTTGTTCAGCACGCTTGATAAGTCAAAATAACCGTTGCTTAGTGTAAACAGCACATCCCAAACAAAAAAAAAAACAAAAAAACCAAAACAAAATCCCACAGACATTCAATCAGTTACATTTCATTATAAAACAAAAAACATAACACAGATAAAAACTAACAAAAATTCGCATTAAAAATTAAATATTTTATTGAAATCCAACATTATGTTTAATTAAAAGTTTGATTTGTGACTTTCATTAACTAAAATACACACATAGCAAAATTCTCATGCCATTATTATCCATGTCAGCCATAACATAAATAAATGTTACAAAATTGCCAAAGCTTATATAAAAACAATTAAAACTAACAGTTATACGAGCAAAAAAAATACAACTCTAAGCATATTTTACAATTTTACAAATGAATTTCTTCAACAATTTGAGCAGAATTATTAAATGAGTCTCTACTTTTCCAATTTTTTAAATGCTGCTCCAAACAAAAAAAATAACGATTAAATTTATTAATAAAAACAGCCCGTAAGTATGCAGCAATGATTTACAAAATACTTCAAACTATATTTTTTGTAGTGAAAAACAAAAAACGAATTAAAAGCTAAAAAGTTGAAAACAATTTGGCAAGCGCTTTTTTTCTGAAAACAAATGTCGTAGTTCAAGTTTCTTTTGCTTTGTTTAACCTTTTCACATGTTCAATAATACGTTAATGAAAATATATTCTTTTTCTATTTTTTTATATATACAACTCGTACTTAAATAAACAATGCTTTTTGCTGTGTTTTTATAACGAAATGCAAACAACCAAATGCAACCAAACTGCAACTGCAACTGCAACTGCAACTGCAAACTGCAAAAACCAATTTTCGTTTTCCAACTTTTTGTTGTTCAACCGAATGCGTATGTGTGTGTTTCCGTGTGTAAATAAATAAAACAAAAAAAACCATATTGTATTGTTATTTTTCTACCTACTACTCGTATTTAAATTATATTCACTTTTTGTAACAATTATAACTCTTGGTGTGGCCAAAACAATTAACGCATTAGTTTTTTAAATTTACCGCCATCTATCAGGGCGAAAAGCGACGCGATGCCGGCGCACCCAATGAAATTGTGGCATGCACCACATGCGGTGGCAGCAACAGCCCGTGCACCCATTCGGCCAACAACGGCTGTGCCACGGAGGTGAGCCCAATAACTATGATAAATCATTTAAAATATTATATTAGAATAAATTCTAATTCGTGATTATTTTATTGCAGACATGCTTCGTTCAAGTGCGCAAAAAAGAGCCACCGCATCCGATTCGTGTGGCGAAGACGATCGATGTCATTGCTAGAATTACATTTCCAACAGCTTATGCCATATTTCTGATATTCTTTTTTGTACACTACAAAGGATTTTCGTAAAATTAAGCTAAAAGCAACCATTAAATGCAAATCAAACATCCAAAGAGCATGTGCTTTAAGAAAATGAATGCAAATGAACAAACCAAATACAAAACAAAAAACAAAAAAACAGCATAAAGAATTATTAAGTAATATTAAACTCTAGAGAAAATCACGCAAAATGTGAAAATAATATAATGGTTAATATGGAAGAATGCAGTTTTCTAAGTTCTTAAGGAAGAATGCAGTTTTCTAAGTTCTTAAGGCCTTGCAAAAGTCATTTAACTTTAATGTAACAAAGGGAAACACAAAGTAATTTAATTAACAATTAATACACTATGAGAATAAAATAGCAAGACAAGTGATAAGAAAGAAATTAGTTAAAAATAAAAATATTTAAATAAATGAGTTGTTAAACGATTTAAATTACTTACACATTTACACACGAATTATTTACAAATAAGTTGTTAATATTTAAATACTTACGGGAATTACATTTATGCGAAATAGAAAAATACGAAAAGATTTTCGACTGCCTATTTTAACAACAAAATAATGATTATAAACAAAAATTGCTCGACAAATGCATAGACATTTAAATGGAAACGCAAAAATGTTTAGTATTAATTAATAATACTTAAACAAATTATAGAAAAACAAGTTATGCTGAAAGTATGTACCAAAATGAAACACCATCTAAAACAAAAAAAAAGACCTAGCCTATTTAAAAAAAAAAAATAAGAAAAACCAAATTCAACACGAAAAAATCAGCTTTAACGCTTTATCTATGCCTAGTTAAAAGAAAGAACAAAATAAATGCCGAAACTCATATTTATACCATATAATGCATATATAAATGTTATATACATACATACATTTTCAACAATTCTAGTCAAATATTATAAATTACTTAGTTGAAATGCCTCCGAATATGTCAAATTGTTATTATAATTTTATGTTGCTCAAAAGGAAATATATTATAGATCTGTTTCGAATTAAATTTTGTATAATTAAATATTTGGTTATATGATTTGGATATTTCAGATTATTTCATTGCATTACATCTTGTGTTTTATAATTATTTCGAATATAATTTTACAGATTAGATTCTTTAAAAGAATAGCATAATTTTCATATGTAATGAATTCATAAAAAGGTATAGAACTTATTTAAATTCTAAACAAATACCCAATGTATGCTTTCTATATATATCTGGATTAACTAGTACTTGAAATGGAAAGCATATTGCACTGATCTGCATAAAATTTAGTTCAATTATTTATATGAAAATTAGTTAATTTTTATTTGACTTCCTAGCAGTAGTACATTTTTCAACACCTTTGTAGCAGCAGGAATTGGATAAAACAATTTAATTGAGAAACATATCAATGCTAATAAAAAAAAAGTCGTAATATAAAAAAAAAAAAAACAACACAAAAATAAAAACTCAAGAAGCTATGCCAACCCAACTATGAAAAAACGCCCAAGTATTTTAGATACAATTTATGTCAAAAGCAACTAATGCCCTGCGAAATTTGCATATAGAAGACCAAAATTTAACAAAAATACACCTAAAAAATATATATTTAAAAACTAAAATTAAACTAAACCAAATCAAACCTTAAAATCTTGTGATAACCACAAAATCCAAAAACAAACAAATAAAAAAACACAAAACAAAAATCGTAAAATCGAAAAAAAAAATGTAACTAAAATATATATAAAACCTTTGCATACAAATTTATTCAATTTAATTAATTGAGCAGGTTAATGAGGGCCACCGTTATAAATTATTTAATGAAATATTTATTATATGACACAGATACAGAACGCATATATAAAGCTTTTTGCAATTTTTATATTTCTAGAACCGTAGATTTGTTGAATTATTAGGCTGTACTTTTGAATTTCGAATTCAAATCAATTCTACAACCAAAAATATTTATTGCATACTTTTTGGCGCAGTGTAAAATTCTTAACATAATCTGTCACATTAACATTTTATGTTAATCCAAAATGTGTGCTCGACTTTTTTTGTAGATTTGCTTCGAACACGAAATTCAGAATAATGCTATATACTACAAAACGCATACATATATTTAATTTAGCAAGCAAAAATATTTCAAGCTTTGCAGATTTTTCTCTCGTTTTAAACAAAATACCAGAAATAAAAATTATAAAAGAAAGACATGGACAATCTTTTTGCAATTAAAAATACATTTTTAAAAATTACAAAACAATATAAAAAAAATGTCAATGCTTATTTAATAAATAATAAAACTATAAATGCAAAACAAATTCTCCCATGCTATGCAACGGTAAAAGCCATAAAAATTTCACCTCAATTTATGCGATAATTTTAGTTTATTATAATTTTAGAAGGGAAAAAATTAGAATGGCACTAGAAATAAATCTGTAAAATGCAGTGCCAATTAACGCAAGGAATGTACAAAATGAATGAGCTCGATTACGAAAGATATCACTAAAAATGTGTTTTTAAATCCGTTACAATTTTAATGTTTTATGTCAATGTTAATCTACTAACAATTTAATTGTGCCTTCTTTAAATGATATTATTATACATAATTGTTATATTAGCTTAACTGGTTTCATGTGGTAACGAAATTTACCCAGCCATTTCAATGTATTCTGATTTAAACTTCATAAATCTTACAAAAAAAAAATGCTTTATCAAATCTCAAAGACAACTAAAGAATATGGCAAATGAAATTTATTATAAAATATATTGAAAAGAACAAAAATAATACTGATTAATGAGGCTTGATCTAGATATGGAAAACTGTCGATAGTTGGCGCCATCGATACTCGACGATAGTCAATTTTGAGCAATCGATAGTGTCGATAGAGCCTCCAATTGTTATTCACCTCTAGCTTGGTCCCATTTCTATTTTCGAATTAAATCGAAGCAAAACAATACATTTTTAAGATGCAGAAAATAAATACATTTGAAATTTGTTGCAAATCAAGCAGTGTAGGTTTATTTATTTTTATAGAATTAATGCGAAAGTGAATGGCAAACTTTACAGCTTGCTGATAAAAAAAAAGCAAACTATTACAGTAAGAAAATTTAATTTGTGTTTACTCTGTGCCCATTAAAAACTGACTGATCTATGATTCGCATCCATATTGCTTATATACAAATAGATTTGTAAAAATCGAAGTAAAAACAGTTCATGACAAACATTACTACCATATTACTTATATACAAATCAATTTGTAAAAATCGAAGTAAAAACAGTTCATGACAAACATTATGAAAAGATTTAGTTGAAGTAATAAAGATTGCTCCACATTTTGCCGACCACTATTCTCAATGAGTATCTCATTAATCCAATCCATGTGGTGCCACACACTCGAATAAACTGAAGGCATGTGATAGTTGCCACAGCCAATACCATAAGTAGCAACTCCATAAAGCGTGACGTCTTGAAGGAATGGATCTCCAGAATCACCAGGACATGGATCTTCGTCCTGGTGTTCTATCAAATTGCCAGCGCATAACATTTCAGGCGAGAAATAGTTGATCAACGATTCACAAAACGATCGATTTCGCAACATAACATCAACATAAAGTATTCTTGAAGCAAGAGCGCCACCCTAAGAGCAGTAGATAGATCAGAGTAAATAAATAAATAATGCTTGACTGATTCAACCTCGTAAACACGTCCCCAGCCCATCACTCGAAAATAACTGCCCTCATTAGGTGGCTTCGTTGGTAGCTTGATGACTCCCACAT
Source organism: Drosophila niveifrons (assembly GCA_035046325.1). Taxonomy (NCBI): domain Eukaryota; kingdom Metazoa; phylum Arthropoda; class Insecta; order Diptera; family Drosophilidae; genus Drosophila; species Drosophila niveifrons. The sequence continues at coordinate 37,367,996 of JAWNOC010000052.1, forward strand.
GTTTATTGTTCGATGGCAAAGATTCTGCCAACTTAATGAGCGCAATATTGTTTGTATTATACAAAGTAAAGTTTGTGTGCACAAAGATCCTTTCGACGGGCACATTTAAAGTGGCTCCAAGAATGTGCTTAAGTCGATTAGGAGTTCCAGCAACTACCAATATCACTCTACTTCGATACATAATCTTGCGTTTACTTCAAATTCACAATGAGTAAATCGTAAATTTTATATAATATTTGAATACCTACTCCATCACGCAATGTCCGGCAGTTATCACAAATCGCGGGGATATTATAGTGCCACCACAGAAATGATTATCGCCAAAATATTTTTGCGGCGTTCGTGATCTAATAGAGACAACATATTTAGGATATTTTTCATAAAATTCTTCATCAAAATTTGGAGTTGCGATTCGCTTCATACGATTTGATCTAACTGTTAGTTCTTCACTTAAGGCTAAGCACAATAGAATCAATAAAAAGTATATTAACTTAAAAAAATGCATGACTTTTTTTAAAAATATTAATTTCTGACACAAAAATACTGGGTGTTTGAGAATTTGATTTTAAAAAGAATTTAAATTTTACTTCTTCAATTGTTATTAATTTAAACATTCTTTTAATGGGTGCAGAGTATAAGAAATAAAAGACAACGCGGGTATTTACATACATTTAAAATTGACTTTAGTTGAAATAAATTTAAACAAATGAACAAATATATAAAACCCTTGCAAAATGATATTATATGAATAAATAAAGATCATAATCAAAATCTAATTAATAATGAGAAAGATAATTTGCCCAAAAGCAATCAGCAATAACGCTACAAATTCGATATACGATTAATGAATAATAATAAAAAAAAGAAGCTACAAAAATAATATTGAGAAACACTTAAATTCTATAAAACTGTAAATAAAGTATTAACACAATGAAATAAGCCGAAGATAAATATTAACTAATTCTATAAAAAAAAAGGTCAGAAGCAAATGGCTTTATAACACAATAAAGGCATTAAAAAATTATCTACACAAAAACAACTTAAAGAAAAAGCTTTATAAGCTGTGGTAACAGCAGATTGCAAAAGCAAATTGTAAATAAAGTAAAATAAGATTAAAATTCGTTAATTAATTTTATTAGCTAACACTAAATAATTTCCTAAGTATTTATAATAAAAAAAAAAAACGATATAAAATTACACAAATCTTTGCTAATTCTAAGTAATCTAAATATTCAAAGTAAAAAGAGAAGAAGAAGAAAATACAAAATGTTTGCTTACTTAAATAATAATGTCACGAAAGCATTAGATATATATTTTAGGTTCGTCACTTCATCACAAAATAGAGTAGATTTCTAATAGATCAATTACGAATCTGACACCATTTAAAGATCGGCGCAAAGCAAGCAAAATACATTTTTTTAAATCTCAAAAAAAAAAGAAAAGAAACACAGAATTACTACACACAACTTGAGCAAACTTATTAAAATGAAACGAAATATGAAACACGCTGTAAATACACGAAAATGTCAAACAAGAACAACACAACTAGTTATAAATAAATAAGAATAATGAAAAGACAAGATGCAAAACAAAATAAGAAACCAGCAAGAACAGCTTCGCATTAATAAAGATCGTCCCAAAACAAAAAATTGAACAAAAAAAAACAACATTATATATATGGCAATGTCTTTGACTTTTGTGAGGTTTTTTGCTGCTGCTGCTGCTAATCATTAAAGGGCGCGCAACATTTTCAGGTCAATGCACACGCGACACAGCCGGCGGCATCTTAACGGCAAAGCAACCCCTAAAAATGGAAAAAAAAGAAGCAGAAACAACCTGCCAACAGAAGAGTCCGCGATCGAGAACAGCTTGCGCGATCTGCGCGCCTGAGGAAAACAGGTTCTTTAACCTGCCTGCTCTTAGTTTACGTTCTTTTTTTTTGGGAACAAGTGTTTTGGCCCGCGCAACAGCTTCCTTCCGCTTGGCGCAAACTGGACTCGATTCGACTGTGGATTGTGGCCTGTGGCCTGTGGCTCTGCGTTGGAGACACAGTCGCTCTGCTCTGATGTCTCGCTTCGTTGCGCTCGTTGATTTCTACACCTGCAGCTGCATCGCAGTTGGCACGAGGTAAAATGCAGGCAGCGGCACAAACTATTTCAACTCGGCTCTGCAGTCTCTGTGACCCCGGCCGGCTCTTGTAATTATTTACTACCTTTATAATGGTCAACGTTGCTCTCTCGCTCTCACTTCCCGCTTTAGCCACATTGTCTGCCCTTAATTGATGCTTGAATGAGTGGTGCACAGTGACGGGGCGGGTATACCGGCAAAAAGACGTTACTTTTGGCCAACACATGTGACAGCAGCTAAAATTTGTGTGTCAGGGTCAACAATCGAACATGTGTGCGATCGAATATTTAACAAGCCGAAGATGAGCTCCCTCCATAAGCGCCTACAGCATTGTTAAAATTATTTAAAAATACTTTGCTTGTAATTTGTACTTTTCTTATTTAGAGTTAACCACCCGCTCACATAACTTCTGGATAAACGCAATCAACGCGGAGCAATCAACGTGCATAATAAAAACTCAATCATTACCTAAGCATAGAGCACAAAATTCTGTTTAACTGCAGTGCAATTAAGCTGTGCAGGTAACTCCCCTATCATTACAAAATTTCCATATGCGACACATGCAAACCAATTCAAGTGGCGCCACTCAAATGCATTAAGCCAAGAACGGGGAACGTGTCTACGTGTGTAAATAATAGGGCTAAAGTTGGCTAAGAAAGTCGTTAACACCCCCGCTTGCTGTGGCTTTAACAAACTTATATGCTACATACAAATATTATGATTAAAGTGCTGTCGAGTGCAGCGCTCTAATGGAATCAAGCGAATTATTTTATGTGTACCTTGGTAATATTTTATTTCAGAGTGCAACATTTTTGAGGTACTTTGATTGTATTATTCATTTTGGCTTTTGTTAAGTTTAAAAGCTCCCAATAAGTTTTTTGGATATTGCAGGTAATGTTACATTCGAGTGTGCTCAACTGTTAAATACCCTCTACACATTTTCAATATTCTACAAATATACCAAAAATATATCGCGAAAATACTACGATATACAATGGTCTATTGATAAAGTCCTAGGCTCAAAATATACCAAAAAGTACTAAATATTCCAGATTGACAACCAAAGTAAAGGTTTTATTTAGTATATTGATATATTACTAAGTTTAAAATATACCATATAGGGCTAGGTATTCCACATCGTCAAATCAGCTAAGAATCGATTCAAATAGACGTTTAATGTCATACAAAAGTATTTTTTAAATAACTTATACAATTTGTCACGAATTATGTATTTATGTATATGTACCATTATTGTATGTACCAAAAATCTATCTTAAAAATTACCCTGTTTACTCGGTTTAATTTAGCAAATTAATCTTGTGGTTAGGGATCGAAACAAAAGTAGTAAAATAGAAAGGTTACCAAAATAAAAATTTTTATTCAATGAAATTATAAGAAATAAAACTCGACAAAATAAAATACTTTCTGGTGAAGTTGCCGTTCGAAACAATCAATTAAATTGCAGCCAGACCAAAAATTAATCAAATTTTTGAGAGCTTAGAGTCACGACATTAAATTGAGCTTAGTGTCGGGCCGAAATGGGCGTGGCAATTAGTTGTTCATGTGTGCGCATTAATTGCCCTCCAAATAAAAATTAATAACCAAGCATTTGCGAGCCGTAAAACTCGAGGTACAACACAGTCCCAAGGCAATTGCTATTCCAATATTCGTGTACTTTCCCACACTTACTCGAAGAACATAGAAATGCATAGATGGGTATATAGTATAAGGTGTATAAGGTGTACAACAACAAAAAAAAAGAACTGAAACGACAAAGTCCTGTTTCCATTATTACCAAACATTATGTTTGTTTATTACGAGCCAACGTCGCCGACTGAGGCGGTGCCATATCGTGAAATCGCTGAACCGCAACGACGCAACGACGCAACGGCAGGTACGACCTTATAGAGTATGCACATAGATGTAATACTCACCCCTAGATAACCCTGGCCAACATAAAGTTTCAGCAAATTAGTACAGGCTGCCCCATAACCTGCTGCCTGCCGAATCAATCATTTACATAATCGCAGCTCGCAACTCGCAGCAAAGCGTCAAAATTTCACGCGCTCTGGCGAAATTGTTCTCCCCAAAATTGACAACTTGCGTGTTTTTAATTGTAATATTGCATAAAGGGAGAAACAGGAGTAGAACTAGCCTAGCTGAGCCATAAAGCAATTTCAATGTACGGGTATAGTGGAAAAAATTATTTAGTATATTATATATACTGTATTTTATTATATGAATTGAGAAATTTCTTACCTTTAATCAAAACAATGCGCTTATTAATTTTAATTATCTGCCTTAAAATATGAATAAATATCAGATATTGCATAGTTCTACAGAAGACAATCAATGATCAGCAAAACATTGCTAAATATTTGGTATATTTTATATGATCCAAGCAATTGACAAACTTAAAATCTAAATTACATATTGATTTGCTAAAACAAATAATATAGACACTTAATAAAGCATAAATATACATACACATACATATACGTATATGAATATTTAAATACCAAAACTAGCGACGAAAACCGAGATTAGGATATAATCAACCATGGCTTGTACTACATTACATACTCAATTGAGGATATGTTATTAAGCCAACAAAGGCTGTTCATAATTATAACTAATTTCCATTGGATTTACAGAAATGTCCAATTAAGTTCAATTAAGTCTAGATCAATCATCCAATACACCAGGGGTATAACTAATTACAATAAATAGCTTGCGCAGCCTGATTTCAAATAAGTAGAAATATAGCTTAGGAATTGTATTATTCTTCAAGTATAGAATGTGTATGTAATATGCTCCAAAAACCATATTATATTAATATGTTTATTTTCAAAGAATATAATCTCACATTAGACTTAAAGCAATAGAAACCTCTTCTGCTTTAAATTCCCATATTTTCTTATTTACTTTCTAGCTTTGCTATTTTAATGTAAACTATATTCTTAACTCTGCCGACCTGCAGCTAAACTTAGCAGTAGTTAACCCCTTGGCCTCTAAACAACATTGCTGTACTTGTGTTTCTATAAATATATAAATTAATTAAAATAGAATTGAGTTTTACTTTCTTAGCTGCAAGCAGAGTCTTTCTCCTATTTTTTTACATTCATATATCAAAGTGTTTTTCAAGCCAGCCAAAAATGCCGTTAGCAACAAAAGTACAACAATTTCGTGTCATGAAAAAGCTAAAGCAACAACAACAAGAACAACAATAAGAAAAATCGAATCGAAAGGTGAATGCTGCCCATTAACAATAAAATATACAATACACGGTAGAAGTATTGGGAGTACGAGTTGGGTCCTGGCGGCAGAAAGAATTTTATGTACCGCGAGTTCTTTTTTGTTGTTGTATTTTTTATAGTAGTAGTTGTTGTTGCTGCACGTTATCAACAATCTCGTTTTACCAAATAACACAAAGTGCGCCCAGGCATTGGTATTGGTAAAATACTAGCAACAACAACACGCACATCAAGAGAGTGTGTGAGGAATAGGGCTAGGGGTTAGCCGAGACACGCTATGAAAAAAATACCGGAGGGGGGCAACGAAAAAAATGAGAAAAACTGCAATGTGGATGAGGGAGTGGTCGGTTGGTGTTTCGCTCGTTCGGTCGCTCGCATGTGGATCGGACTGTAAGTGGGAAATTGGTAGCACGGTTGGTGGTTGCTGCTGGTTGGCCAAAAGACGACGACGACGACAACGGGCCGCGGCAGTTGTTGTTAGCAGCTACTACCAACAACACCAACAACAACAGTTGATGATGACGGCAGCAACAGCACCTAACAACCCCTAGACTCTTGCTCTCTCCCTCTTTCTCTCACTCTGTGTATCTCTGTCTCACTATATGCATGTGCGTGTATAAAGGGTGTGTGTGTGAGAGTGTGTGCGTGAGTTGGTAGCTGCCTGGTTTTGCTTTAAAGTTTTGTGTGGTAGCAAATAAAATTTTAGTTAGTCACATGCCGTCGTCAAGGATACGCCGTCGTCGTCAGTCCTGTTTGTTGTGCATTAAACGCGCCTTCGCCAAGTTGTCACTGGCAACCAGCTAAAACTAAAGGACTCTCTTACCAACACACCGATGTTTGCTAGCCTAGGCATTATTTGAATACTGAAACTGAACTGAACATTGCACTGGCTGAACAAGGACAACAGCTTAGCACCTTAGCCACCTGTCTAGATCTAGAAACGAAAATATTAGCAGTTTCCGGCTGCGCTGCCTGACGTCGACAACTCTGCCTTGGCCTCTGCCGCTGACGTCGAGCAGCACGTTACAATAGCTGCAAATTCAAATTTGAACTTCAGTCAAGTGTCAAAGCTCAAAGGATTAACATGTCCTGCGGCTCTAGCATGGCAGCTAACCAACAGTTCAGTGATCAAGTGTAAAACCAGCCAACACCACATATGCAAAGTAAACTACAACAGCAACCAAATAAGAAAACAAAAACTAGAACACTGCCAACAAATTATAAACTAACAACCAAAAGACTTCAACGAGAAACTCAATCGATATTTACGCAGCGATCAAGCTAGAATTTCGCAACAAGAAAAAAATCTCCAAGGAAAGCGAATATAACGGTATGTTTAGATCAACTAGTCGATTAAATTGCTGTTCGTTCGTTTGTGTTTTTGGTAGAAGATCGTTGCTGCTGCTGCTGCTACCATTGCATCTTGGCACTGGGAGAATTCACAGTTGATTTTTGAATATTCTGTGGTTCTGCGGGTGCCAAAATCTAATGAGTGGATAAAGAAACAACCATAAAACGATCATAAATTGGTAACATGAAACTAGGGCAGCAATAAATATGTTCCTCGAACGTAATAGTAAAACTGACATTGATGGCAAAAAAAATAAGCATAATAAATAATTATTAGCAAAATTTTTAATTCCTTAAGCAGGACAAAAAAGTTGAAAGCAGTATAAAAATGCAAAATAAAATTTAATTTCGAGAATGAATCGAAATTTCAATAAAAGAAAATAATCAAAGTCTACAAAAAACCGAAAATATATATAAAATACTTATTTTCGGAAAACTATTTTTTTTTTTTTTCATTATTATGAGGGGAAGGGTCTGTAGACTATAATACCAATGTAATTCCTACATTTACCTTACTTAATCATATTTATATCTTATTTGTCACACCTCATTACATCAACGCTATTTTTCTCATACGTTTCTTTTTATAGTTCAACATAGTATAATTATCTATACACAAGGAAGTTAAGCTAAATTTAGAAGCATGTATTTTAAGCTTTTAACTGAAACTTACTTTGAAAAGTTGTTGTTAAAAATACATATTTAAAAACGTCATAGTTAGTAAGTAATTCAAATACATCGTAGTAACGAAATACCAGGAAAGACATTGAACTTTGATAGACAAGCCGGCATAGTTTGCTCCGCAAGGTCTAAAGAATTTCTTGGAAAGTCTGAAAGGCCCCAACGCTCCCTCCATTAATTAATCATTTGATAGCTGCTGCACAACCCGCCCTGCTGGCCACATACAACAATTAGTTGCACTTAAAACGTCAGCGCTGGGCGTTTAGATAATTGTCCTGTGTGTGAAAGTGTTGTCCAAAGGACCTTCTCCCACCACAAACAACAACAAATTAAATTTTCATTTGAACTTATCTTGATTGGAAATTACATTTTTTTTTTCCTACGAATGTTTGCATGTTTAGTTTTGCCAAGTCCGACTTCGAGTTCGAGTAATCAAAGGCTGCATTGACATGTGCGAGCGGGACCTACACTTTGTGTGGGAGGGGGGGTGTAGGGAGAAAGAGGAGGGGAGCAAGGGTATAGGGAAACTCATAGTCAGTCAGTGGACGAACCGTGGGCGTGTCCGCTTGCATATGAAATCCCTTGCAGCAAAGCCGCACTGTAACTCATTTGCCTAATAGCTTTGAAGAGCCAAAGCGGGCGTGGATTGTTATGCAGTGGTCTGTCAATATGCAAGTGGAATGGGCGGTCTACTATTAAATATTTACCAAATTTGCATATTTATTAACAATTAAGGGCAGCGAGCAAAAACCAACACTTTCACAAGAAGTCTACAATTACGAAATCGCTAAGAAAAGTTCGGCTAAAACGAAAGTTATTTTTAAAAAATCGATTTTTTTTAATTCTTCTTGAATTGCAATCCAAAATGAATCGCAATATTTTAAAATGAAATGTTCTGTTAATAAAAAGTTATTCTTAATTGCAATCCAAAAGGATCGAACTATTTGAAAATAAAAATTTGGTTAATATTGAAATTATAAATAACGAAAGTAAATCCTAATCTGATGCCACAGAACAAGTTTATTGCACTGTTCGATTAAACAACTTAAAGAGTTTCTCACTTACACTGCAACACCTTGCAACACTCGCTGTAGTTACAACCGCAAGTTTTACTGCCACGATATATAATTGGTGCTATTTGGCACGCTGCGGTTTACGCTGGCATAAATTTGCATTATTCCATAAGTCAAAACAGGCTCTCCTCAGTATTCTTTTTGTTTTTTTTTTTGGCAAATAAAATTAGCATACAAAATGCAAGTCAACAGCTACAATTTATGCGGCCCAAATGGTCGAAAGTAACTGTCGAGTGGTGGCAGACAGAGCTAAATAATGATAGAAACAAAGTTTTTGTGGGTAATTTTCTAGGAATTCGAGCACGGCAATTGGCCATCGAAAGGACAGGACAGGACAGGACAGGTGGGTTGAGTTTGCTTATGGCGAGGGTGTGTGTGGGGCAGCTGGTGTCCATTGCACCACCAGGCAATGACTATGCACTGTGAAACTTCGTGCATAATTTATTTAATCGTCGGCAACAAATCTAAATTGATCGTTAGACGTAGGCGGCCAAACAACCACCGACATCAACAACAGCTACAGAACATAAAAAAAAAAAAAGAAAATAAACAACAACAACAACATGGCTAACAGCCTTTTTGCGTGTTTCGAAAAAGAAATCGAATCATACATAGCTTTATATATATATATATGTACATATAAGGACCATATATTACAAGTGCCCATAGTAACAATTTTCACCCGCCTTTCATTTGCAGTGCCAATTAGTGTCACAATTCAGGCAACATGGCGCCTCAACAGCAACAGCAACAACAACAGCAACTACAGCAAAACTCCACATTCATCGATGATAATCTTGACACCTGTCCATCGCTATTGAATTTACCTGAAAGCCCCATACTGCCGACCAAACATCAGCATTATCAGCGCCGCCAAAATCAAGACAATAAAACAACAACAACAACAACAACCATGAGAACGGGAACGACAGAGGCAATAAGCCATGCGGCGAACGTCTAGTAGATGCAAAAGTGCCAACAGCCACAACTGCAGCCCGCGGCTCTGGCCCACAACCAGGGCAAAATCAACAACACGGCAGCAAGGCAGCTAACGGAAATGGCCAACACACGGCCGCCAGTCGACGGCATCGCCATCGCTCCATTTCCCTGTACGGCGTTAATAGCACTGTGGTAAGTGCCTCACACGTAACATGCCCCTGCCACATTCCACTCCCGCTCTCTCACTCCTTGTTCACCTGCCCCCTCCAAAGATCCGTGGGCTTCCAGTGAAATCAAACAAATCACCTAATTGGATAGCTAGCTGAAGCAAAATATTGTGTGTTGTGCTTAAGAACGTAGCATGTTTGGCTTTGGTTGGTTGGGTTAGTCATCCATATAAGGTAAATGGAATGGGAGAATCCGTGTACAGTTAGGCCGTGTCGAAATAAAGCTAATGCTCACATTCTTGGGGGCTATCATTATAAGCTGAAAATCAAATTGATTACCCTAAGTCTCAATCGAATTGCAACAGCGACCTATGACGTCTTTGTAAAGTTTAGCAATGCCTACTAACTCAAAGCTGCAATTTGGCAACAGCGCCTAGGGATAATGAAAAGTATATGTATGTGAAGTTTAGAAAACATACACATACAAATATTAGCAAACCTTTTGTTGAAATTTGGCAACATAGCAAAGATTACATATGAGTTATTTTAAATTACGCAAAACTGCATTTCGGCAACAGCGCTCTGAACTGAAAAGAAGGCAACACAAAGTCTAACAACTACAAAAAAAAAGGAAATTAAAAAAAAAAATTATATGTTTAGTAAAATGAAATATATAAATAACTAATGTTTGAATTAGTTCAATAGTTTCCAATACACAACATTTATATTGAACGAATTAGTGACATTTGGCAACATAGCAATATATAAAGCGTCATACATATGTATATCCTTGCCTTAAACCACAATTTCGCTGCAGTAACATTGTGTGCACAAATATCTGGGTAATAACCATAGTTAGCAATTGCTTACAATGTCATAAAAACCGGTCGACTAATAACACAATGCATTTGCCTTCTTCTACTTCCGGCACAAACAGGAACAGGGTCATAAGGAAATACCCATTTGGCTGGACGATGATGAGCCGCGTTATGTATCGGGCGTAACAAATAAAACGACATGCAATGACATAATCAAAGCGCTGATTGATGATGAGCTGAGTAATGGCAATGCCCACTATTGCAACAACAACAACAACAACAATCAAGGTGAGTCAATATAAAAGATTTGCTGCCTATAGTTAGCACTTTTGGTATTTGCTTTTTTTGGTATTATTATCGACCAAAACTTTTATTTATTTATGTGTTTACAATTATTTGTATATTTTGTTTTATTTTCGTTTCGTTTCGTTTCCCAAAAAAAAACCAAAAACAACACAACCAAAAAACAAGATGGCGGCCATGGCACAGCAGCATCGCGTGACTACAGCGATTACGTTATAACGGAACGTTGGCGTGGTATCGAGCGCAGCTACGACGGCAACATGGCCATTTTACCTGTTTGGCGCGCTTGGAGTCGTGTGCACAATGAGGTAATATGCGACACAGCTCCCTCTTCACCCACCCCCACCCCAACTCTCTCTCCCTCTCTCTTCCGCCTTCAAGCAGCCCACCTGCCGTGCAAAAACTGGGCCCAAGGCAACAACAAAAGTCGACACTGATTGCATAATAAGCGTTTGTTTCTATTTTTTTTTTCTGTTTTTGTGTCCTGTTCGTCCGACTGGCGCCGCACGCAAGTCAAGAAATGTGAAATTCATGTTCTGCAGCTCCAAGCCTCCCCGACCCCTTTCTTCACAAAGTCACGCCTCCACATACAATACACATTATATATGTATATGTATAGCATATGTACAATATACATATACAAGCGTATGCTCGATTTGACTTGATTATGCGTCGCCTTTTCCATTATTTTAGTTTAGCTTTTCATGACGCACGAAATGAAATCAATTTGCCTATTGATTATTATATTAAAGTTAATGTTTTGTTTTTGTTTTTCTCCTACTTTTTTCCCTAATTTGTTATTGCGTGCACTAGTTTTTATCTGTAGTCCCAGCGATCATTAATTTTATTTTGCTTTTTTGGCTTAATAGCATTTTAATTGTCATAGTTGTCACGATAAGAAAAGAGTTGCCTAAGAATGATCAAATATTTCCATCTCCCTAAGGATAACTAAAGATATCATAAATCATTTTTATATTCGTGTACAATATTTTAACTGTCTTTTATTTTAATTTCTTTACAGCTGCGTCTCTCGCTCAAGCATCGTCGACAGCTCACAGAACCGCCACAGCTGCAATTAATTCAACTTGCCCCAACCGTTCCTACGCATAATTTCTCCCTGCTCAAGTGGTTCAAAAAACTTCTACATCGAAGCGGCAAGAAGCAAAAGGCCAAAACCAAAGTTGCCAGCACGCCAGCCAAGACAACGAAAGATAAACGTTTACAGGCCAAGGAGCAGCAGGAAATACCTGATGAACTGCTGTTGATATTGCTGCCCGATCAGCATTACGATGCAATCACAGAAGTCAATCGACAGGCCAAGGCCAAACTATACAAATTGGCCGAAACTCGTGCAACGCATCGGAAACGCCAACGTCAAAGCCGACGCTCTCGTCACGAGCCGATTGCCCCAACCGAATCGATTGTGAACAACAATTGCATACGACGGCGACGCAAGGATGCCCCACTGCGTAATAGTGTGCGCAACAAGTTGGCAGCCCTGCACGCCGACATGAATGTGATGTATGAGAGAGAATATAATCTGACGCGGCAGCTATCGGAAAAGTGCAAGCAATACAAGATGCACAACGAGCAATACATATCGCCGGAAATGGAGGTATCGGTGGGTCAACTGCAGCGTAATATCGAAGCTTATGCGGAGGATATTATAAAAACTGAGCACGAACTGCTCGAATTGAAGATCGAGATCAAACATGATATTTCGCTTATTAATAATCTTAAACGCATGACCCTCGAGGCAGAGTCGCCTGCGAAGGTAAAAACAAAACACAATGCAGTTGAAGAAGTGAAGAAAAAGGAGACGATGACGACGACAGAAGAAACACCTCAAGTTGCTAAAAATGTACATGAAATGCAATTCGTTGATAATATTTATGAGTTTTGCGACAATAATGCAAGCATGTTAGTTTAGTTGTAATCCATTTTGTTAAGTTTTAAGCAATAAAGCCATATTTTAATACAAATACCGCTTTCTTTCATTTTTGTCTATTCCTCAAATTCGTTAATGGCACCCCAAAGTGTCTCGACGGCAATTGTGAAGTTGCATATGCAGTCCGTTTCATTTTAATAAAGGCCAACTAAATTATGTTTAAGCTTATAACTTACCTGTTTTCGGTGCATTATCAATATTAATAATTCATTTAAAGGTGTAGAAATATTCATTAATATACATGCGCGAAACACTTTTGCAAAGGTGATTGATATTTTCACATTTATTTTAAGTAATAATTACGTAAAACTTCTTCGCTTTTACATATTGAAATCCGGCACTGTGAGATATCAATAAATGACAATACCATAATTGTATCACATTTCACAAAAATATTTCACATGAAAAAATAAAACAAAAATGTAATTGAAAATAACGTTTTGCCAAAAGTATATTTTTGGCGCTGCTTTTGATCAGTGTGGCCGTTACAACAAGCAGAATTGTGCAGCCCTGGAAGCCATCCAACGGACAGTTTCAGAGCCATTGCTACTGCTACATTTCGTCAATTGAATTGTTTATTAAAAAAAAAAATATTATCGCCAAAATGTTGATTTTTATTAAATGCGTATAACCTAGTTATACCTAGTCTAGCTTAGTTTTATTAGAAATTTGGTATTTTTATTTAAAAAAAAATATTATTTTTATCGTTAATCGTTTTTAATGTAAATATCGATTGTTATCGAATCGATTTCTGATCTACCTACAACACTTAACACAACAAAGGCATAAAAGGCCACATAGAATTCGTAATAATACAAAAAATACAGAAACTACGCTACGGAAATTCAATCAACAATAATAATCAACAATTTCGGGTATCAAAAAATACACGTTTCGGCAAGTAACCGCAAAATAAATCTCGACGCTTTAGCAGCAATTGCATTTCTATTGGTAAATTAGGTAAGGCTGAGAGAGAACGTGGTCGTTGAATTTGCAGTCAAAAACGTGCTAAAAAGTGCTTCAAGGGGTTGGTAGTGGGGGTGGGGGAGTGTCTTTGGTATCACAAGCAAGAAGTTGCGTGCGCGGCAATATTAGGATGGCCACTTTAACTTGCTGATGCATATAAATGTTTGTATGTATGTACATATGATTAGAGAGGCACTAATGCGCTGCCATTTCCTGTATATTTTTTTTTTTGCAAGAGCGAAAGAGAAAGTTCAGACGTTGCTACTAATGGCTGCTGCAACTGTCAAACGACTTTGAGTTGTTGTTGCTGTTGCTGTGAAATACCGTTTAAGCAAAAGCAAATACAAATACTCAACGTCAACACATACGCAAGTTAATGAAAATAAATCAAATCATAGATTAATTTGTTGTTGTGTGCGCCATACGTGCGGTTCAATTGATAAGTGAAGTTCTTAAGTGCCAACAAACAAATTTATTCAACTCATATTCCAACAGCCCCGACAACAACCACAAGTACAACACCCCAGCAGCAAATCTAAAATGGCACGCGGTCACCAGAAAATTCAATCGCAAGCGAAGGCTGCCGAGAAGCAGGCGAAGATGAAGAAGCAGCAGGGTCACAGTGCCAACGATCAAAAGAAGGCGGCCCAAAAGGCGCTTGTGCATGTGTGTGTGCTGTGCAAGGTAAACTTCGACCAATCAGTAATAATGGATTAAATCAATAACTGAAGTTAATTTCTATTTATAGTCGCAAATGCCGGATCCCAAGACTTATAAGCAGCATTTTGAGAACAAACATCCGAAGAATGATATGCCCGAGGAGCTGAAAGACTTGTAACTTGTGCCGGTGGCAGAATACAATAAATAAATACATTACATACAATTTAAATATATATAGAGGAAATGCAAAATAATTGAATTCAAATTAATGAAGGAAATATCAACTAAATGACGAGTTGCCTACCACTACGATATATAACAGTAATATTAATAACTCTTGCAACAATAAAAATGTAAACAATCAACACACACATTTTTTCGGGATTCAAAACGCAAGCTGAATTTTTATAACATGAAAATCGTAAACACATTCTTTTGCATTGCCAACAGTAATTTGTTTATAAAGTGGCAAAATGACAAGACAAAACAACACAATAATAATAATAATACCAAATAGCCATAGCCTTAATACATAACTATTTAATCTGGTATTTGACTTTCTCTGCCGCCACAAACATTATTATTATTATTATTATTACATTTTGCGTTTATAAACGATTCGTATATATATTTTATAGTTTTATACATTTCATGCATGAGCTAAAAAAGAAACTAACGACAAAAAAAAATGAAAAAATGCGTTTTTTGTACTATACAAAATCTAATGTAAATGAGAATTTATAATTGCAATAAAAAAAAATTGGAAAATTGTTAAATAAACTGCGTCAAGTGGTAAAAGAAAAATAAATTAAATGTTTATTTAACGCCTTCCGTCAGCTGCATAAAAACTAAATCTTCACGCGCTGGAAAATCTGTTAAGACCGTGATGCCAATATTATTATCTGCCAAGTTGGGCGTATCTTCGTGGTAGCCAAACCAATAGATTATGATTCCAGGACCGAAGCTGTATGGTAATAATAGTTAGAATAGTTATTTAATTTGTACGATTTTAATGTGATTACGGAACTTACCGATTGCAGTAACTTTGCAGCTGCTGTTGTATGTTCTTCTTATGGCTTCGGGGATCCCCGAAATTTGCTTTGCTCTCGATCCAATTAACTACGGAATCCTTGTAGAGGAATGGGAAAATCATTTTGATGTCCGGCGTCTTGTCGTAGCCCATGCGACGCAAATCTTGTTCATCGTAGAAATGTATGCCCACCTCCTTGGCAAGTGTTTTCAGCTTAACCTCGTATTCTTCGCCAATAATGCGACGCCGCAGATCCGTCAGCGGTCCCTCTTGGTTATCACTGTAGAGGCATTGTTGGACGTTAGCTGCCAAGCGGGGATCTTGTATTAAATGTGGATGCTTTAGGAGACGATAAACATGCGATCGCTGCGTCAGGTCGTATTTCTCCTGTAGCAAGATGCGGCACATGGCAGTGGGACTGATGTTCTCCAAGGAGGCCATCCGAATCAGCAACGCATTATCATTATACAGATGACATTGTTCCTCATAGCTACAACGAAAAGTAGAGTAAATATTGTAAAATAAAGTATTTGTTTGGTGTGCCTTTGCTTACGTCTGTAGTAGCTTTTTGGAACGCTGTTCAAGACGCCAATGCTGCCCACGGTGCTTATTAAACATTTCGGATTGAAGAATACAAATCAAGGCAAGCGGCTCGACGTCAACAAAGAACCGATTCACCATTTCCAATTCGCAGTCTATGGCCAGGCCACCGTGATAGCCATTGATAAATTGACAAATTCGCGTGTACTCCACGTTCGTTAAAATCTTTTTTTTGGCCGCCTCATGGCTACTAGCTGTTGTATTTTGGGCCATTATTTGAAAAATTTAAATTTAAACTTAGTCTAATCAGCTGGCAGTGTTGTTGTGCATGAGCAGTGTGGCCGTGTACCAAACACCAAAATAATACTAAAGAGAAAACCACTATAACAATCTTATTGTTTTTAGCTTCCACGATCAAAACACATTTACTAACACTTCAAAATAATATCCCGCCAATTTTTCTACGATATTGATTAGACCTTGGGGATAGTTGTATAAACTTAACAAAATATACTACATTTTTTAAATTGAATATGGGAAACACCAGCTTTTTAAAAATATATTTTGTCCTAAAAAGAAAAAATCGATTAGGCACTGTAAAATCGATAAGCAATTAACATATGTTCTGCCTATCGACTGTGACAGAGTGGCAACTCGGTCAGTTGCTAAACAAAACCAAGGTAGAAAAAGTGTCTCGCAGACACGTCAGAATTCCATTAAATTTTTGTACTAAAGTTATTTACACAACTGTCTTATTGTCTTAACAAATCAATCTGAAGTGAGAGCTCATCGTAACACGTGCAACAATGAAGTGTCAGGTGGCGAGTGTCGTGCTGGCGTTTGCCTTGTTAATTGTGGCAACAGCTTTGCCTGTGACGCAAAACAAAAAGGAGGAAAAGCCAGCGGAACATAGCAGCACTCCTGCCCCCGCCGACGTGGAAACAGCCCTGGAGTATGAGAGGTATTTGCGTGAAGTGGTCGAAGCCCTGGAGGCTGATCCCGATTTCCGCAAAAAGCTCGATAAGGCGCCCGAGGCAGACATACGTGTAAGCTGAGTTTCATTATTTATTTCCCCCTTGCCCCCTTGACCCTGCCTAAGATTAAACGATAACTATTTGCACAATCTAGAGTGGCAAAATCGCGCAAGAGCTGGATTATGTGAATCATCATGTCCGCACTAAGTTGGACGAGATAAAACGCCGCGAACTGGAGCGATTGCGTGAATTGGCCAACAAGGCCTTCGAACTGAGCAACGACATCGATCGCGAGCATTTGAAAGTGCCACAACATTTGGATCATGGCAATGAGCACACATTCGAAATCGAAGATTTGCGCAAACTGATACAGAAAACGTCCGATGACCTGGCCGAAGCGGATCGCAAGCGACGTGGCGAATTCAAAGAGTACGAAATGCAAAAAGAATTTGAACGTGAGGCACAGAAAAAGGAAATGGACGAGGAGTCACGCAAGAAATTCGAGGCCGAGATCAAGGAAAACGAAGCGAAGCACAAGCAACACGAGAAGATTCACCATCCGGGTAACAAGGCTCAGCTGGAGGAGGTCTGGGAGAAGCAGGATCATATGGAAAAGGAGGATTTCAATCCGAAAACATTCTTTTCCATTCACGATGTGGACAGCAATGGTTACTGGGACGAAGCGGAAGTGAAGGCGCTGTTTGTCAAGGAACTGGACAAGGTGTACAACAGCAATCTGCCCGAGGATGATATGCGCGAGCGTGCCGAGGAAATGGAGCGCATGCGTGAGCATTATTTCCAGGTATAAAATCATTGAAGTTTACAATCATAAAACTTTACTAATAAGATTTTCCGTTTAGGAGACGGACACCAATCACGATGGTCTCATCAGCATCGATGAGTTCATGCAGCAGACAGCCAAGGAAGAGTTCCAGCGTGACCCCGAATGGGAAACCATCGATCAGCAGCAGCAATATACGCACGAGGAGTATCTGGAGTTTGAGCGTCGCCGACAGGAGGAAGTGCAGCGTATGATTGCCCAGGGACAATTGCCTCCGCATCCCAATATGCCGCAAGGCTACTACGCTGCTCCGCCGCCAGGTGGCGTTGCCTACCAACAGCCGCCGCCAGCTGGTGCTCAACTGCACTACCAGCAACCGGATCAATTGCATCTGCAGCAGCAGCAACAGTACGCACACCAGCAGCAGCAATACGCACAACACCAGCAACAGCAGCAGCAACAGTTTGCTCAGCAGTATCAGCAGCAGCAATATGGACAGCCGCAGCCCGTGCAATTGAATCCCAATCAGGTTTATCAGCATGCCGGACAAATACCAGCACAACAGCAGCCCGTGTATCCACAGCAGCCTGTCTATCAGCAGCCAATACAACAGCAGCAACCTGTGCAGCAGCAACAACAGCCTGTGCAGCAACAACCACAACCTGTGCCGCAGCAACAACAGCCTGTGCAACAGCAACAACAACCTGTGCAGCAACAACAACCTGTGCAACAACAACAGCCTGTGCAACAACAACAGCCTGTGCAACAGCTCAACAACCAAACCCCGCCTCCTGTGCAAAACCAACAGTTGCCCGTACAGCAGCAACAACAACAGCAGCAGCAGCAACCACAACCACAACCTGTGCCACAACAACAAGCTCAACAACCACAACAGCAGCAGCAACCGCAAGCGCAGAAACACTAAACGGAACATTCCTCTTCACGGGCGTCGCATTTTGTGCTATACGAAAAACAAAACTCTAAATTATCGATGACTGAAATAGCAAACAGGAAATTTATCTAATCTCAAAATATATATGTATATTTTCGTTTATATATATGCATATTCGCATATGGTATAAATTGATCAATGTTTAATAACAATTAATTGGCTGTCGGCGATTGTCGCATTGTCTTTCCATTGCCGCATTTTTTTTTGATACTTTTCCCATTTTTCTATATAGTAGCTACTTTCTGCTCTTTTTTACACACATCTTTTTTGTACATAAATCGAATTAATTTACATAAATTTATTGCAGAAAATAAAATTTGTGTAGTAAATTATGTGTTCACTGTTTTGTTTTTATATTCGCAAATTAATTAATGACCAATTTGATTGTTCGTTATCATCGCATCACTTTATAGCTGATGTTCGAACAGCGAACTTGACATCTGTTTTGTTTTCCCCGTTGATCCGTTTATAAAAAAAGAACACAGTGTCATGGTTTATATTATTTTTATTTACTTGTTCAAAATTCACTCAAAAAGAATATTTATTTTCGAAAATAAATATTTTTAGTCAATTTATAAGTACTCAAGTCTGAGAATTCTGGAACGGTTAGAGTTTGTTTTTTTTTGTTTTTGGATAGATACTGCATATGGTTCTTACAAAGAAAATCATATCGTTCTATATAATTAAGTTACAGCAGTAAAATAAGATTGGGAGCGAGAGAGTATTATTATAGTCCAGAAGAGGAAGCACTTAAAGCTAGCAATAAATCAATTGTGTTAATTGAATCGTGTTATAAATTCGTTTACAAAAGTTGTAAAATTAATTTCTACTTGGGTTAAAGCTGTCTTACAGGAGACGATTTATTATACGTTAGGCGACTTAACTTACACAAAGGCAAATTCAGATAGTTGAGCTACTAATAATGATTATCGTGTGGAGAATATTAAACAATATATTTATGTCTTTATTATAGAGTGGGATTAATGCAGTGCAACTAACTTAATATATAGGATATGCATGATGATTAAATGATGCAACAGTTCCAATTATCGAATAGGCGAAAACCAATTTAGTTCTAACTGATTTTCGCAATTTTATATTTTATTTAGAAAAATTCGTTCGTTTGCTTGTTTTTGTTGTTGTTGTTTTGGCAACTAAAAAACTAAATTACATATGTGGGATAGATAATATTTATTATAGCACAGTAATACAATGCACCAGACGACGAGAGTTAGGTGACCTTCTTTTCTTTAATAACTATATAGCAAAATCCATATAACAATTTTGATATAGATAGAGTTATAGGTAATAGACAAGAGTACAGTACACTGAATATTGCTGTAGTGTTATATTGTTAATGTTGTACTGTTTCTATTCTGATCGGATCTGTATTTCGAATTTGTAACATTTTCTTTTGTTTATTTTATAGATAGGAGACTTATCATAATATTATCTGTTATAGTAGTTTGGTTTCCTGTGGTCGAGCCCACTGAGCAGTTGCTTATGTTTATAATGATTTCGTATATATATATATATACTAGTAATATTAATATTATTATTTATTCGATTCGCTTACATATGCAGCACTTTCCTGTAACCACAACAAATAACGTTTACAGAATTTCGTTTTGTTTTCTGCTACTTGGCATCTTTTACAAAAATATATACCAATTGTTCTCATCCAATTATTACGGTTATCAGATATCAATTATTATTATTATAATTATTACAATGCATTTTAACATGGATCTTTTCTTTCGTTTAAGGCAAAGTGTGTCTTGTTGTTGTATTTTTTGTTGTTGTTAACTAAATGCAAAAATAGTTTAATGTTTAACATAAATGCTATTGTCTAAATCAACAGACAGAGCGACAATAAATCTAGGAGACTACAACACAAAAGAAGAGAGCACAAAACAAAAAATGAAATTGTGACAGAAATTATAAACAATTTGAGAAGTTTAGTAACAAGTTTTCAATAAGTTCTATTGTTTGTTCACTGTGGGGCGGGCGTTTCTTTTCCTTTAGTATATTGTTGTCTTGTTTTAACAGCTGTTTGTTTTCACTTGTGATCAACGCCTCACAATGCTGGAAGGTCGCGGCAAGCCGCTGCGTTTCATTTGCGTCGGTGGCCTCAATCCCGATGGCTTTGGTATGCCCGTTGCTCCGGTTGTCACCTGTGTCAGCTTCGAGCTCAGCACCTGCGTGTCGAAGTTCTGATTTAGCTTGGTATCCTTACCATACAGACTGCCACGCGACGATGCCGACGAGAGGCTCTGCAGAGAACACAAAGAGTCAATCAGTTGAAATGAAGTTTGAATTTGCACTTCAACTTACCTCGGGTGTCTCAGATTCTCCGGCTGCGCGCGTGCTCAGACTATAATAACCGGAAGAAGGACGCGCCAGTCCATTGCCCACAGCTCGCTTTGCTCCCGCCGTTGATGGCGCACGCAATCCGCTCATCAGCTTCGGCACCTTGAATACCGATGTGTCATCCTGCTGTCCATGATTGATTTACATTTAGCAAATTAATTAATATCAAATGTGGTAGGAAACTCACATCTTGCTGCTGCGCTGTCCTCGGCCCACTCATCAGTCGGTTCTGGCTTTGAACGCCGGGCCGCCGCAGTGCGCCACCCAAACTGGGACGTGGTGCTAGGGACGCTGCACCGGGTCCGACGATGCCGCTAATGTTGGAGGACAAGTTGTGGAACGACTTGGATTTAATGCCCATGGGACTCTTGAGCTCCCCGGGCGTTGTGCCCTTCGTCGCTGCGACCGTTGCTCCAGCTCCAGTTGCTCCCATTGTGGGGGCATTTAGTCCTGCACCCGCTGATGTCGCCTTGCTGACCGTCGTGAACTTTTGCAGTCCACTAATGTAGCGTGGTCGGGAAAGCGATCGTGCTCCTTGGCTGGAAGATTCGTTTGCTGGAGTCTCAATCACCTGCTGCTGCTGCTGATGATGCTGTCGCTGCCGCATGAGCAGTGACTTCTCCTTGGGCTTCTTGTAGGTCAAATAGTTGTTGCTGGCGCTGACGGAGGAGGAGGAGCTGCTGCTCTCACCAATGGCAGACTGATCGCGTCGCGAAAGCCGGCCCGGTGGAGATGTCTGACGATGCTGCTCAACGGGCTCCGGCATCGCCGTTTGCGGCGGTTCCAGCGTCTCTTCGTCGTCTATACAAGGCACTACAATGTGGCTGTCCAGCTGCTCGTTGCGTGCGCGCATTTCCTTCGTTATCTTGATGGTCTTGAAACGCTCACGGTCTCGCTCCCGTCGCTCGCTCAGCTTATAGCTGGACGCTTCAGTCTCAACAGCAACAGCAGGTAGTTCCTGCTCCTGCTCCTTCTCCAGCTGCTGTTCGGCCTCTGGCTCCTCTGATTCCTGCAACGGCGTGCAGGCCTCCGATGTGTTGGCCGCCGTCTCATCGTCCCGGCGATGCACAATGAAGGAGGTGGAATTGCAGCTGCTGCCGCCGCCGCTGGCATTGCTGTCATGCATGGCGCTCAGATTGACGTCATCGTAGAGGCGACTGCGTCGACTAAGCAATCGCTCACCGCTGCCGCTGGCGCTCGACTGACTCTGGTTGTGACTGTGACTCAGCAACTGTGTCTGATGCATTGACGGCGGCGACGTCACATGTTGCACATGATCCTCCTCCAGCAGCGCTTCACTGTGCGTGGCATGATTATAATGATGATGGTGATGATGATTATTATGATGCAACTGCTGTTGTGGCGATTGATGCTGCTCCTCGTCTCTGTTGAAGCGCCGCTTAATGCTGTCCAACGATTTCTGCATTTTAATCTGTTCCGCATTCAGTGAATTCATTTTGCCCAGCTCAGCGAGCATGTGCTCAAACTGTTCCTCATCGCCCTGCTGTGCCAACATCTCCACTTCCGCCTCGGCCAGATCGAGTATGCACTGCATTTGCTTCTGCTCCTCGGTCATGTTGTAAGTGGCGTCCAAGGCTGGCTGCTCGATCTGATCCAACAGCTCCATTGTCGCCGCCTCCAATTGCAGATCCTTCAGCATGGCCATTGGCTGCTCATAGGTGTGATTCAACTGCGATTGTGGCTGAAATTGTCGTCCTCGCTGTGGCGTCGTGTGGCTCACAATGGGCGATATGTTATCGATCTCTCCGCGCTCCTTCAGCTTGGGCGTATAGCTCAACTGTTTGTTGTTATTATTATTGTGATTGATATTGTTATTGTTGTTATTATTGTGGTTTTTATTGAGATTGTAGAGCTGCAAGCGAGAGCCCGTTGTGGTGGTCAACGGCGTCGATTCCATTTGCAGCGTCGACAGCGATTTCTCAACGTTCTCGGGCGTCTCGCAACGCGACGCCTCGGGCGTGTCATTGAGTTCGATGTACGTGGTGTTCACCTGGCGTCCCGCCAGCAACAGCGTCTCATTGAGGGGCAGCGCCTGCGGTCGCTTAAGTGCGGCATTCGCCTCGAGTTCGCACATCGAATCCGCTGTCGTTGGCGTTGTAAAGCTGTCCACCAGACTGAATGTGGTATCTCCAATCATATCCTCGCTCAGTAGCAAACTACTGCGCAACTGCTGCTGTTGGAACTGCAACTGTTGCAGCTGCTGCGATTGCTGTTGCAAGTGCTGTGTATGTTGTTGCAACTGCAATTCGTTGCCCGTGGAAACGCTGTCGGTGCTGTTGTCCATAGTGCTGCAACCTGAAGCGGTTTTGCTCAGAGTCGTCAGCGATATGTCATCGATCTGGCCAATGTGCGAGTCCTTGATCAAAGTGCCGTCACCGGACATGGTCAACGATTCGAGCGCCTTACGATCTCGGATCATATCGCTCAACGTATACACATCAGCCTCATTGGTCAGAGTTGTGGTCGTCGTCAGATTGAGTTGCGTTGACGCCTCTGTTGTCTCCTCGTTGGGATCCAAACTGTTGGTCGATTGCAGAAAATTGAGATTGGTAAAGTCAGCGGAACTGATGAGCGAGTTGTTCATATGCTCATTGTTCATCGATGAGCAGATGGATGACGGCGGCGATGTGTCCTGCAGAAACGATTTGTGCATTGTCGTAACAAGGCCGCCGATCTCCAGGCTGAGCATACCCGATGTTGTGGCATTCTTTAAATAAGGAATACACATTAATGTTTGAACTGATATATTGATTCTATATTTACATTGCTGCTTTTGCTTAAAACTATAAAAACTGTTGAAACTAAATTAATTGCATCACTAAATTATTGAATACAGTATTTACTATAGCATACCGAAGCTTTGAGGCTATCAAACTGTATTTGAAACTTATGAAAGTGAAATGTTTGCTAAAGATATTTCAACCCACAATAATAGATTTTTCAAAGTTTTAACAAAATGGGGCTAAATTGCAAAGCTAAAAGAAAATAAGTGAAATGATAAATTGGCTTTTATTGTGACTAATTAAACTCTTTTCTATATCACAATAAGTTTGTGTAGGCTGCTTTCTGAACAAATTTATTCTAGAATGGCAATATCTCCTCCCAATATTCACGATAAATCTTAGCTTTTATATGAACTCTATATTAGAACATTAAATTTAAAAAAAGCAAAGGTAACTTCGCATTAAATCACTAAAAGAAACAAAAATAAAGGGTCTTTCTCAGTCAAAACTTGTATGCCGCTTTTTTGTTTCCTACAGAATTATTGATTAAACTTTAACTTTCCCATATGGCAAAAACAGCAATGTAAAAAATAAAAAACAGTTTTTACTCACGAATTGTGTCTCCAGATTTGTTGCCGCCTGTGATCTGCGCTTTGGTCTGGTGAAGGTCTTCGAATTGTGTTTGTAGGCTTCATATACGAATACGAATCATTTAAATTAATTGATTAATTAAAAACAAAAATATAAAAAATAAAAGGCAGTCTACTTCAATACTGTTTGTGTGTTAAATGTGTGTGTGTGCTTGGGTAAGAATGTGTGTGCTGCTGGCGAGCTGCTTTTAGAAATCATCGAGCAGATCGTCCTCATTGATGGTCAACAGCATCTCATCATCGGAAAGAGGCAGAGTGTCATCCAGATTACTCTCCTCGATGCTTCTGGCCATCGTCGCGCTTACAGCCTGAGGAATTACATTAGATGAGATGCTTGGAGGTTGCATTTGTGGCTGCTTCAGCGGCACCAGCGCAGGCATAATTGAAGCTTCGCCTCCAAATTCCACCAGCGGCTCCAGCGCTGGCATTAATCTTTCTACTGGGAGGCTTGTAGGTTGCTTCACCGGCACCAGCGCCGACATCTGCTTATCATCCACAGTCATTGATATCTCGGTCTCCAAATTCAACTTGGGCAATAAGTTGATTAGGCGCTCCATTTGCTTTTCCATGAGAACATCCGTTGTTGGGCTCCCATCCTCTCCCTTAATGGGTCCACGCAATCGCAGACTGTCGCGCACAATGCTCCAATGATTGCCCTGAACTCCTGCCGGTTGTAGGACAAAAACACGCATATAGCTGCCCAACTGCCAGTCGGAGTTGTGGGTGCGCTCTTTGTGGCAACCGCTCATGGCAAAGATGCGCTTCTCCTGCGTAAACACATACACATAGAATTGGGCAGCCTTCACATCGATGAGCAGCTCGGGCAGCGCACAGATCGCCTTCACCGTCGTCTTACGTCCATAGAACAACTTGTCGCAAGCGGCGCCTGGCTGCTGATTGCTTCCACGCAGCTTGGGCAGCGACAACGTTAGCATGGCATTAGCCGCATAGTAATGTTCCAGTTTCTCGCGTCGCTCCTTCGAATTGAACATGGTATAGTAACCGTTGGCGAATTGCAGACAAAAGAAGCCTCCATTGCTATTGGCGCCGGAATAGCGCTCAGCAAGCGGTCGCTGAATGTTGTCCGATTTGGGCTTCATGTCGTGCACACTGGGATGGCAATGAATGTGCTGCACTTGGGGCAGCAGTTTGTGCAATTGCTGCAGCTCGGTCTTGGCCAGCGGATTGCCCATTATGTCCAACGTCTGCAGCGGCATATTGCGTAGATTCTTCAGCTCCATCAGTCCCTGAATCTGATTAATGCTCACATCCAGCACTTGTAGCTTTGTCAGACGATTGCGAGGGAAAGTGTCGAACGCGCTCAGCGAGCAGATGAAATTGTCGCGTAACTGCAGCACACGCAGCTGGGGAAACTCCTCGGCAATCAACAGTAGGAGTTGCTGCAGCATCGGTGCCAGATGCAGGGCGCAGAAATGTGTTTGCAACTCGGGGGCGGCATGAAAACGTGTTAAGTATAGAGCACCGCACGATGCATCGTAGCGAGCATGCAACGCATCTCGCATGGCCTGCAGCCATGGGGCATCGAAATGCTGCTCATGGAACAATTTCGTAATGCCCACCTGCACATGAATGTTAATGTTCTGTGTGGTATACAGCACTATTACCTTGTCGCGCAGTCGCATCAAGCGGTTGGCCAGCAACTTGTTGTCCACCAGAAAGTGGCCACATTCCCCGTGGTCGCCGATGCGCTTGAAATCGAACATTTGAACGGCCACCGGCAACATTGCGTATTTGATGGCCAGCAAAATTGAATCATTTGTGAGATTGCGGCAATTGGAGATGCACACTGTGTACCACCCGGTGACACTGGCCGTTGTACTCGCACAGCTCGATTCGTGTTTCGACACATGCCAATCGAGCACGCTGCCAAGATGATCAGGCGTCAAGTCGCCCAGCCACATGTTGACGTAGCTTTTGAAGGCTTCTTTGCCCAGTCCGGCTTGACTTGTTTTCAATATATTTACTGGTGTGCGGTACTTCATTGCAATGCAATGCAATAATTGCCCATTGGTGTTTTCTTTGGACCTACGATAATTATTCATAGTATCGAACTTCGCAGTTTTATTCCTATTTACTCTGCAGCACTATTTACAGTTACTAGAGTAAGCCGTTGCTTCAATTTTTGCAATGAAACAGTGTTGACTAATTGCGTTCGCTTCGATTAGTTGTGAACAAACATAATCGATAGTTATGAGAAGTTTTGTTTTGCAAAACCAACAGTTACCCGTACAGCAGCAACAACAACAGCAGCAGCAACCACAACCACAACCTGTGCCACAACAACAAGCTCAACAACCACAACAGCAGCAGCAACCGCAAGCGCAGAAACACTAAACGGAACATTCCTCTTCACGGGCGTCGCATTTTGTGCTATACGAAAAACAAAACTCTAAATTATCGATGACTGAAATAGCAAACAGGAAATTTATCTAATCTCAAAATATATATGTATATTTTCGTTTATATATATGCATATTCGCATATGGTATAAATTGATCAATGTTTAATAACAATTAATTGGCTGTCGGCGATTGTCGCATTGTCTTTCCATTGCCGCATTTTTTTTTGATACTTTTCCCATTTTTCTATATAGTAGCTACTTTCTGCTCTTTTTTACACACATCTTTTTTGTACATAAATCGAATTAATTTACATAAATTTATTGCAGAAAATAAAATTTGTGTAGTAAATTATGTGTTCACTGTTTTGTTTTTATATTCGCAAATTAATTAATGACCAATTTGATTGTTCGTTATCATCGCATCACTTTAGAGCTGATGTTCGAACAGCGAACTTGACATCTGTTTTGTTTTCCCCGTAGATCCGTTTATAAAAAAAGAACACAGTGTCATGGTTTATATTATTTTTATTTACTTGTTCAAAATTCACTCAAAAAGAATATTTATTTTCGAAAATAAATATTTTAGTCAATTTTAAGTACTCAAGTCTGAGAATTCTGGAACGGTTAGAGTTAGTGTAATTCCACTTTTGTTTTTTGGATAGATACTGCATATGGTTCTTACAAAAAAATCATATCGTTCTATATAATTAAGTTACAGCAGTAAAATAAGATTGGGAGCGAGAGAGTATTATTATAGTCCAGAAGAGGAAGCACTTAAAGCTAGCAATAAATCAATTGTGTTAATTGAATCGTGTTATAAATTCGTTTACAAAAGTTGTAAAATTAATTTCTACTTGGGTTAAAGCTGTCTTACAGGAGACGATTTATTATACGTTAGGCGACTTAACTTACACAAAGGCAAATTCAGATAGTTGAGCTACTAATAATGATTATCGTGTGGAGAATATTAAACAATATATTTATGTCTTTATTATAGAGTGGGATTAATGCAGTGCAACTAACTTAATATATAGGATATGCATGATGATTAAATGATGCAACAGTTCCAATTATCGAATAGGCGAAAACCAATTTAGTTCTAACTGATTTTAGCAATTTTATATTTTATTTAGAAAAATTCGTTCGTTTGCTTGTTTTTGTTGTTGTTGTTTTGGCAACTAAAAAACTAAATTACATATGTGGGATAGATAATATTTATTATAGCACAGTAATACAATGCACCAGACGACGAGAGTTAGGTGACCTTCTTTTCTTTAATAACTATATAGCAAAATCCATATAACAATTTTGATATAGATAGAGTTATAGGTAATAGACAAGAGTACAGTACACTGAATATTGCTGTAGTGTTATATTGTTAATGTTGTACTGTTTCTATTCTGATCGGATCTGTATTTCGAATTTGTAACATTTTCTTTTGTTTATTTTATAGATAGGAGACTTATCATAATATTATCTGTTATAGTAGTTTGGTTTCCTGTGGTCGAGCCCACTGAGCAGTTGCTTATGTTTATAATGATTTCGTATATGTATATATACTAGTAATATTAATATTATTATTTATTCGATTCGCTTACATATGCAGCACTTTCCTGTAACCACAACAAATAACGTTTACAGAATTTCGTTTTGTTTTCTGCTACTTGGCATCTTTTACAAAAATATATACCAATTGTTCTCATCCAATTATTACGGTTATCAGATATCAATTATTATTATTATAATTATTACAATGCATTTTAACATGGATCTTTTCTTTCGTTTAAGGCAAAGTGTGTTTTGTTGTTGTATTTTTTGTTGTTGTTAACTAAATGCAAAAATAGTATAATGTTTAACATAAATGCTATTGTCTAAATCAACAGACAGAGCGACAATAAATCTAGGAGACTACTACACAAAAGAAGAGAGCACAAAACAAAAAATGAAATTGTGACAGAAATTATAAACAATTTGAGAATTGGAGTAACAAGTTATCAATAAGTTCTATTGTTTGTTCACTGTGGGGCGGGCGTTTCTTTTCCTTTAGTATATTGTTGTCTTGTTTTAACAGCTGTTTGTTTTCACTTGTGATCAACGCCTCACAATGCTGGAAGGTCGCGGCAAGCCGCTGCGTTTCATTTGCGTCGGTGGCCTCAATCCCGATGGCTTTGGTATGCCCGTTGCTCCGGTTGTCACCTGTGTCAGCTTCGAGCTCAGCACCTGCGTGTCGAAGTTCTGATTTAGCTTGGTATCCTTACCATACAGACTGCCACGCGACGATGCCGACGAGAGGCTCTGCAGAGAACACAAAGAGTCAATCAGTTGAAATGAAGTTTGAATTTGCACTTCAACTTACCTCGGGTGTCTCAGATTCTCCGGCTGCGCGCGTGCTCAGACTATAATAACCGGAAGAAGGACGCGCCAGTCCATTGCCCACAGCTCGCTTTGCTCCCGCCGTTGATGGCGCACGCAATCCGCTCATCAGCTTCGGCACCTTGAATACCGATGTGTCATCCTGCTGTCCATGATTGATTTACATTTAGCAAATTAATTAATATCAAATGTGGTAGGAAACTCACATCTTGCTGCTGCGCTGTCCTCGGCCCACTCATCAGTCGGTTCTGGCTTTGAACGCCGGGCCGCCGCAGTGCGCCACCCAAACTGGGACGTGGTGCTAGGGACGCTGCACCGGGTCCGACGATGCCGCTAATGTTGGAGGACAAGTTGTGGAACGACTTGGATTTAATGCCCATGGGACTCTTGAGCTCCCCGGGCGTTGTGCCCTTCGTCGCTGCGACCGTTGCTCCAGCTCCAGTTGCTCCCATTGTGGGGGCATTTAGTCCTGCACCCGCTGATGTCGCCTTGCTGACCGTCGTGAACTTTTGCAGTCCACTAATGTAGCGTGGTCGGGAAAGCGATCGTGCTCCTTGGCTGGAAGATTCGTTTGCTGGAGTCTCAATCACCTGCTGCTGCTGCTGATGATGCTGTCGCTGCCGCATGAGCAGTGACTTCTCCTTGGGCTTCTTGTAGGTCAAATAGTTGTTGCTGGCGCTGACGGAGGAGGAGGAGCTGCTGCTCTCACCAATGGCAGACTGATCGCGTCGCGAAAGCCGGCCCGGTGGAGATGTCTGACGATGCTGCTCAACGGGCTCCGGCATCGCCGTATGCGGCGGTTCCAGCGTCTCTTCGTCGTCTATACAAGGCACTACAATGTGACTGTCCAGCTGCTCGTTGCGTGCGCGCATTTCCTTCGTTATCTTGATGGTCTTGAAACGCTCACGGTCTCGCTCCCGTCGCTCGCTCAGCTTATAGCTGGACGCTTCAGTCTCAACAGCAACAGCAGGTAGTTCCTGCTCCTGCTCCTTCTCCAGCTGCTGTTCGGCCTCTGGCTCCTCTGATTCCTGCAACGGCGTGCAGGCCTCCGATGTGTTGGCCGCCGTCTCATCGTCCCGGCGATGCACAATGAAGGAGGTGGAATTGCAGCTGCTGCCGCCGCCGCTGGCATTGCTGTCATGCATGGCGCTCAGATTGACGTCATCGTAGAGGCGACTGCGTCGACTAAGCAATCGCTCACCGCTGCCGCTGGCGCTCGACTGACTCTGGTTGTGACTGTGACTCAGCAACTGTGTCTGATGCATTGACGGCGGCGACGTCACATGTTGCACATGATCCTCCTCCAGCAGCGCTTCACTGTGCGTGGCATGATTATAATGATGATGGTGATGATGATTATTATGATGCAACTGCTGTTGTGGCGATTGATGCTGCTCCTCGTCTCTGTTGAAGCGCCGCTTAATGCTGTCCAACGATTTCTGCATTTTAATCTGTTCCGCATTCAGTGAATTCATTTTGCCCAGCTCAGCGAGCATGTGCTCAAACTGTTCCTCATCGCCCTGCTGTGCCAACATCTCCACTTCCGCCTCGGCCAGATCGAGTATGCACTGCATTTGCTTCTGCTCCTCGGTCATGTTGTAAGTGGCGTCCAAGGCTGGCTGCTCGATCTGATCCAACAGCTCCATTGTCGCCGCCTCCAATTGCAGATCCTTCAGCATGGCCATTGGCTGCTCATAGGTGTGATTCAACTGCGATTGTGGCTGAAATTGTCGTCCTCGCTGTGGCGTCGTGTGGCTCACAATGGGCGATATGTTATCGATCTCTCCGCGCTCCTTCAGCTTGGGCGTATAGCTCAACTGTTTGTTGTTATTATTATTGTGATTGATATTGTTATTGTTGTTATTATTGTGGTTTTTATTGAGATTGTAGAGCTGCAAGCGAGAGCCCGTTGTGGTGGTCAACGGCGTCGATTCCATTTGCAGCGTCGACAGCGATTTCTCAACGTTCTCGGGCGTCTCGCAACGCGACGCCTCGGGCGTGTCATTGAGTTCGATGTACGTGGTGTTCACCTGGCGTCCCGCCAGCAACAGCGTCTCATTGAGGGGCAGCGCCTGCGGTCGCTTAAGTGCGGCATTCGCCTCGAGTTCGCACATCGAATCCGCTGTCGTTGGCGTTGTAAAGCTGTCCACCAGACTGAATGTGGTGTCTCCAATCATATCCTCGCTCAGCAGCAAACTACTGCGCAACTGCTGCTGTTGGAACTGCAACTGTTGCAGCTGCTGCGGTTGCTGTTGCAAGTGCTGTGTCTGTTGTTGCAACTGCAATTCGTTGCCCGTGGAAACGCTGTCGGTGCTGTTGTCCATAGTGCTGCAACCTGAAGCGGTTTTGCTCAGAGTCGTCAGCGATATGTCATCGATCTGGCCAATGTGCGAGTCCTTGATCAAAGTGCCGTCACCGGACATGGTCAACGATTCGAGCGCCTTACGATCTCGGATCATATCGCTCAACGTATACACATCAGCCTCATTGGTCAGAGTTGTGGTCGTCGTCAGATTGAGTTGCGTTGACGCCTCTGTTGTCTCCTCGTTGGGATCCAAACTGTTGGTCGATTGCAGAAAATTGAGATTGGTAAAGTCAGCGGAACTGATGAGCGAGTTGTTCATATGCTCATTGTTCATCGATGAGCAGATGGATGACGGCGGCGATGTGTCCTGCAGAAACGATTTGTGCATTGTCGTAACAAGGCCGCCGATCTCCAGGCTGAGCATACCCGATGTTGTGGCATTCTTTAAATAAGGAATACACATTAATGTTTGAACTGATATATTGATTCTATATTTACATTGCTGCTTTTGCTTAAAACTATAAAAACTGTTGAAACTAAATTAATTGCATCACTAAATTATTGAATACAGTATTTACTATAGCATACCGAAGCTTTGAGGCTATCAAACTGTATTTGAAACTTATGAAAGTGAAATGTTTGCTAAAGATATTTCAACCCACAATAATAGATTTTTCAAAGTTTTAACAAAATGGGGCTAAATTGCAAAGCTAAAAGAAAATAAGTGAAATGATAAATTGGCTTTTATTGTGACTAATTAAACTCTTTTCTATATCACAATAAGTTTGTGTAGGCTGCTTTCTGAACAAATTTATTCTAGAATGGCAATATCTCCTCCCAATATTCACGATAAATCTTAGCTTTTATATGAACTCTATATTAGAACATTAAATTTAAAAAAAGCAAAGGTAACTTCGCATTAAATCACTAAAAGAAACAAAAATAAAGGGTCTTTCTCAGTCAAAACTTGTATGCCGCTTTTTTGTTTCCTACAGAATTATTGATTAAACTTTAACTTTCCCATATGGCAAAAACAGCAATGTAAAAAATAAAAAACAGTTTTTACTCACGAATTGTGTCTCCAGATTTGTTGCCGCCTGTGATCTGCGCTTTGGTCTGGTGAAGGTCTTCGAATTGTGTTTGTAGGCTTCATATACGAATACGAATCATTTAAATTAATTGATTAATTAAAAACAAAAATATAAAAAATAAAAGGCAGTCTACTTCAATACTGTTTGTGTGTTAAATGTGTGTGTGTGCTTGGGTAAGAATGTGTGTGCTGCTGGCGAGCTGCTTTTAGAAATCATCGAGCAGATCGTCCTCATTGATGGTCAACAGCATCTCATCATCGGAAAGAGGCAGAGTGTCATCCAGATTACTCTCCTCGATGCTTCTGGCCATCGTCGCGCTTACAGCCTGAGGAATTACATTAGATGAGATGCTTGGAGGTTGCATTTGTGGCTGCTTCAGCGGCACCAGCGCAGGCATAATTGAAGCTTCGCCTCCAAATTCCACCAGCGGCTCCAGCGCTGGCATTAATCTTTCTACTGGGAGGCTTGTAGGTTGCTTCACCGGCACCAGCGCCGACATCTGCTTATCATCCACAGTCATTGATATCTCGGTCTCCAAATTCAACTTGGGCAATAAGTTGATTAGGCGCTCCATTTGCTTTTCCATGAGAACATCCGTTGTTGGGCTCCCATCCTCTCCCTTAATGGGTCCACGCAATCGCAGACTGTCGCGCACAATGCTCCAATGATTGCCCTGAACTCCTGCCGGTTGTAGGACAAAAACACGCATATAGCTGCCCAACTGCCAGTCGGAGTTGTGGGTGCGCTCTTTGTGGCAACCGCTCATGGCAAAGATGCGCTTCTCCTGCGTAAACACATACACATAGAATTGGGCAGCCTTCACATCGATGAGCAGCTCGGGCAGCGCACAGATCGCCTTCACCGTCGTCTTACGTCCATAGAACAACTTGTCGCAAGCGGCGCCTGGCTGCTGATTGCTTCCACGCAGCTTGGGCAGCGACAACGTTAGCATGGCATTAGCCGCATAGTAATGTTCCAGTTTCTCGCGTCGCTCCTTCGAATTGAACATGGTATAGTAACCGTTGGCGAATTGCAGACAAAAGAAGCCTCCATTGCTATTGGCGCCGGAATAGCGCTCAGCAAGCGGTCGCTGAATGTTGTCCGATTTGGGCTTCATGTCGTGCACACTGGGATGGCAATGAATGTGCTGCACTTGGGGCAGCAGTTTGTGCAATTGCTGCAGCTCGGTCTTGGCCAGCGGATTGCCCATTATGTCCAACGTCTGCAGCGGCATATTGCGTAGATTCTTCAGCTCCATCAGTCCCTGAATCTGATTAATGCTCACATCCAGCACTTGTAGCTTTGTCAGACGATTGCGAGGGAAAGTGTCGAACGCGCTCAGCGAGCAGATGAAATTGTCGCGTAACTGCAGCACACGCAGCTGGGGAAACTCCTCGGCAATCAACAGTAGGAGTTGCTGCAGCATCGGTGCCAGATGCAGGGCGCAGAAATGTGTTTGCAACTCGGGGGCGGCATGAAAACGTGTTAAGTATAGAGCACCGCACGATGCATCGTAGCGAGCATGCAACGCATCTCGCATGGCCTGCAGCCATGGGGCATCGAAATGCTGCTCATGGAACAATTTCGTAATGCCCACCTGCACATGAATGTTAATGTTCTGTGTGGTATACAGCACTATTACCTTGTCGCGCAGTCGCATCAAGCGGTTGGCCAGCAACTTGTTGTCCACCAGAAAGTGGCCACATTCCCCGTGGTCGCCGATGCGCTTGAAATCGAACATTTGAACGGCCACCGGCAACATTGCGTATTTGATGGCCAGCAAAATTGAATCATTTGTGAGATTGCGGCAATTGGAGATGCACACTGTGTACCACCCGGTGACACTGGCCGTTGTACTCGCACAGCTCGATTCGTGTTCCGACACATGCCAATCGAGCACGCTGCCAAGATGATCAGGCGTCAAGTCGCCCAGCCACATGTTGACGTAGCTTTTGAAGGCTTCTTTGCCCAGTCCGGCTTGACTTGTTTTCAATATATTTACTGGTGTGCGGTACTTCATTGCAATGCAATGCAATAATTGCCCATTGGTGTTTTCTTTGGACCTACGATAATTATTCATAGTATCGAACTTCGCAGTTTTATTCCTATTTACTCTGCAGCACTATTTACAGTTACTAGAGTAAGCCGTTGCTTCAATTTTTGCAATGAAACAGTGTTGACTAATTGCGTTCGCTTCGATTAGTTGTGAACAAACATAATCGATAGTTATGAGAAAGTTTGTTTTTCACATTTTTTGACATTCAAATGGAATTGATAATAAAGATTGCTAATCGAATTTACAATTACATTTTAAGTCGATTAGTTGTGATTTCGATTCAATCGCATATAGAAAGAATATACATGAATAGTTATAATTGCTTTAGAAACCAAATGTGTTTATTATGCAGCTAATTCAGACACATTTGCATAGCGAGTTTTTCCGTTGTCGCCAGACAAACCACGCACAAACTCTTGACTTTGGTGCTTGCTGATTAATTATTTGTCGACAATAACAACACATTGGCCAAATATGGCAAAAGCTGGCGATTGGTGACCAATCCACCGACCATTGATTGGTAATGGGGTAACGTATGTACCATAAGTAAGCGGCTCGCCAGCCCACACACATATATATTGTACATATGTACATATATCACAAGAGCATTGTCAACGTCGATGCCGCCAGTTGTTTAACCCACTTACGATGAATTTGCTTTTAGAAAGCGCCAAATGCACACAGCATGCTCTGCACTTACATATGCACATATGTATGTGTTTGTGATGTATGACATACATGTTTGATGTATGTACGTACCTTGTTCATGGTTGTTGTAGTGTAAATGCGGCTGCAACTGCAACGACGACTGCGTCGGCTGCTGTTGATTATTTGTTTTCCACTGCTGAAGTATGTTTGAGATATCATCGTGCGTTTTATCTGCCAGAAATCTGCCAGTTTTTTTTTTGAGTAGAAATAGGGAGAAACAAGCACACAGATGCCGTAAGTATTTTTAGCAATCGAGCCAGAAACAACGAAAATCGGAAATGCAAATGTGGACGTCACTTACATGTATGAATCATCCTTCAGTGCTTCATCAATATCCAAAATATCCATGTCCTGCTGCTTTGTTCTTTATGCTTAAACTAAATCAATTGCCTTCACTTAACGCTGTAAGCAATTAAATAAAACGAAAAACCAAAACAAATATTCACTTTCTGACTTTGTTTGGAGGGTGCACATAGAGAAAATTCCTTTGCTATGGCCAGCTTCATACAACGAAGCGAACAAAAACAAATCAACGAACGAACCAACGTACGATACTTTTAGCGTTATTTGTTTACATTCGCACTTATCAATTGCAAATTATGCAATGAGGCAAAAGCGTATTTTTGCTCAATTGCCAAACCACTTGTGCATTATATTATTCACCGTTTTTATAAATAAATAAGACGACAGCACCACCACAGTAGCGCAGCGTACGGACATTCTTTAACGAAGCAACTACAAAGTAGAGATGAAGAGTCATCGATGACTCTATCGAGGCATCGATATTTTTCACATTTTTGTTAAATATCGATTTTCTGTGCAAAACACCGATGTTTTGCCACCCAATGTAAATAATATTATCGAATATTTCTTGACTTTCAAAACCAAAACATAAGTTAGCAATTTTTTGTGGTTTATTTCGAGCAATTATAATAAAACTTATTAAATCTACTTTATTTTTATCTGCAAAACTTGTACTTCAATGATCTTCTTTTTTCAAAACAGATTCCGAGAAAATTAATATTCTAAATCATTAAAAAAAATGATGTAGAATTTAATACATATTTAAGCTACAGTCGCCTAGTTTTATTTTCTACTCGGCATAAACGCGCACATAATCGATTATCATTGCGCTATGTTTGCCCCAAGTGGGCGCCCAGTCGTTTTGGTGCTGCCAAAATGAAAGCGCCGCACGCGGCTCTCGATTTTTGTAGGGTTTGACATCTTTAGGAAGTACGCTGTCATCAAAGTTAAGAAAGCCGCCAACGGTAACGCCAAAAATAATAAAACTTCTCTCATTAAAAAAGGGCAATCCATCATAAAGTTCTCCATAGATTTCGTCGTCGACCATAAGTGTCAGTTTATCACGTTGCCAGATCATTGTATAATTGTGAAATTCATCGCCATAATGCGTTTTACTCAAATGATTCGAAAGGAATTCCAGCGCAGTACCATGTTGCCAAACAATCATACCGCCATATAAACGATTTCCCGAGATATCTTCCTGTTTATTGCTGCGCAAGTGAGCATTACCACGAGCCTGTGCAATGCCTGGAATAATAATAAAACAAATATATTTGAGTATGTTATAA
Organism: Drosophila niveifrons; assembly: GCA_035046325.1. Lineage (NCBI taxonomy): Eukaryota > Metazoa > Arthropoda > Insecta > Diptera > Drosophilidae > Drosophila > Drosophila niveifrons. The sequence continues at coordinate 37,404,810 of JAWNOC010000052.1, forward strand.
CAAACGACGAAAACCCGTTAAAATGTGTTTACAAAACATATACACAAAAATATACCAAAAAGTATATTATACTGCCGGATTGAGGCGCTGCTATAGGGTGTTTCAAATTGTTATCGTAATATCGAAGTACCATCGATTAGTTTTAATGGAAGTGACCGTTACTTCCGCTACTTACGCAATTGATTTGCATAATGCGTTTCCGCATGCGTTGACACTGGCTGCAACATAATATCTGTGAAAGGTCAATCAAAAATTAATAAATGTATTCAGACTTTGTCATTTAAAGTTAATAATACTTGCATGGAAATAGCCAATCCCCTTTTGGCAGCTTAGCACGCACTACAACTTTACCATATTTGAAGCTAAAGGAACTACGTGTATGCAACTGTGACGAGTAAACTGGGGGTTTAATCTTATAGAAGCTGCCCTGGGCAATATTGCACTCCACATCCGGAGTGTCCACAGCCGTACAACGATCGCCCAGACGAAAGGCGCCCGATGTCACGTCAGTTGCAATTGTAGGCACAATGTAAAGACGTCCTTCCTTTACGTACGAGTTCTGTGTAGCATTATCAAAGGCCACCAACTCCTCGTCGGCATGATACATCCGCTGCCGCACATCGTGTGTCCAAGCACTGACATTCAACTGGGTCCCATCAAAGTTATCCTCAAACATCAGTTCACCCTGGCAGATGCTTTGTTGATTGGCAACAATGCTCTGTGATGGTTTGCACGAGGACTGATCCGCGGCAACAATCGCTTGACACTGCTCTTGGCCAATAAGCTGATCTATGCTGCGCGAGATGCTGTGTCGAGTGGACAGCAAGCGGTCATTGAGTATGACACGTGTCTCGCTCTTCTCGTAGATGACGTCGTTGTATTGCACCAGTACCGATATCTGCAGCTTATCGTTGTTGTGCAGTACGGTCTTCTGTTTGGTTACCCAACTGCTATTGCTGACTTCGGTGATGTAGTCCATCAAAGCCGGGCAAATATCGTCCACTTGCAGCATGTAGAAGACACGTTGCATGCCCGGCTCGTCTAGATGAATAGATGCATGTCATCTTATTGACCTTGGCTAGCCACGCCCACTCACCTGGTATGGAAACTTCGAAGCCCAGTTCATTCAACAGTACCATATTCACGTTTGGTATTCTGTATGCAGCACAATGTGGACAATTCAAAAGAACCATCAGCCCCACACTTAAGGTGCCAAGCCACATTTTCCAGTACATTGCGCAGTTGTATTTATTATAATAGTATTAATGTATTACACGATTCTCTTAAGTTCACCGACTGCACTTAGTTGTTGTAGTTCTGGGTAAATTGGCGCCTCAACTGTTGCAAACCTGTCGAGTTGCATTCATGGAAAGCTTAAAGCTCGTTTAAAGCTTTTTTAAGCCATCTGATCTGCATCGTTTGTAATATGTCTCGTTACATATATAATTATGTTCAAAAACTAAGAAATTTTGCTTTGTGTTTAAGCTTTAATTAATTTGGTATGTTATATAATTTATAATTTTTAAATTTGCTAATTATTTGCAGCGTTTATATTGGCTTATCAGCAGTCAGCAGCAGTTAATTATCGATAAATGCTTCTGATGATACCAGGGAGGAAAAGAATACGTTCAAATAGATGTCAGCATATTTAAATTTTCTGACATTTTGGGCTATATACGCCGAAAAGTTGAAGAGATCTAAAATTAAAAACTTAGAAAACTAATCGGGTCTAATAGAGCTATCGATTCAAATAATAAAATTTGAAATATGTATAATAAAATGTAGAAATATCAAACGAAAACGCGATCTTTGATTTCAATTTTCAAAGTGAAATTAATAAATTTAAATTAAATAAATTAATTATAGAAATGCTATAGGTAATTAATTATAGCAAATAATGCAAATATTATATACAGCAATGATTAAAATGCAAATCGATAAGAGTCGATAAGCATCGACTCAAATTAATCGTAAATCTGCTAACGCCGTTAAAAAAGTGAACGTTAAAAGAGTACTAAGTGTGCATGCAAGATTCAATAGATAAAAATGTATTTAAAAGTAGTCTACTTTAGTACATTTAATTAATTTGCGATGATTGAACATAAATAACTCGATAACTTGCTCATAAGTGCAATCAGATTGAGACCCAGCAACAACAACAGATATCACAGAACGTTGCTGAAACCGGTCCAGAGTAGTTCTTATGCAAAAAGCTTTGTCAGTGTTGAAGCAATGAGTGCGGCTTTAGGATTACGGAAGCATCAAGTGCATCTTCTTCCGCTTCTATTGATACTGATTATTAGTATTATCGGCACTTGTGGCTATAAGGTGCCTCCTGTCACAGTGGAGCCATTGGCCAGAGGCTTTCGTGTTTCCATACCCGGTAAACAGGCTTTGCTTATTCGCAATTAACACTACGACTCATCATTTTTTTATACATGACATTTGCAGATGAGAGTGGTGTCAAGAGTGTGGCATTCAATGTGAATCGCAATCGCAATTTCACGGGATTCGAACAGGGCGACTATAGCGCGCAAGTGCATGAGCCGCAAAATGGACGCTGGCAATATGATTTCGTGAAGGGAACGCTGGCTGCGTATGACACGCTTTTTTTGTGGACGAATGTGCAGCACGGCACTGCCATGTATCGGGATCAGGGTAAACCGCGGGATGCTTGCGAATTGCCTGGCAATTATCTGCCACAGGGATGCGCGAGAGTCGCCTCTGAAATAGATCATATGACGAGGGAGCAATCCAGCAGCGTCAGTTCACAATCGCACCCGTGTGATGAGGGCAGCGAGACGGTGATGTCACCACAATCAGGCACACCCCTCTGCAAGGGTCAATTGATATTCGAGGAGAACTTCGACCAGCTAAACGAGAGTCTTTGGCAACATGAGGTGCGCGCTCCATTGGATAGCATTGATGCCGAGTTTGTGCTATACGATGGCAAGGCCCAAGTGCGTGACGGGCAGCTGAGCATTGAACCAACGCTTTGGTCCAGCTATCGACCAGATTTGCCTATAACCTATGCTCAACTTGATCTGTCCGAGCGCTGCACGGGCACACACAATCGACAAAAAGAATGTTTTCTGGTCACGAGTGGACCAATCATTTTGCCACCGGTTGTCGCTCCACGTGTTACCACCAAGGAGTCATTTCAATTTAAATACGGACGCGTAGAGATTCGGGCACAGCTGCCAAAGGGAGACTGGCTTATACCACTGTTGCTGCTGGAGCCATACATGGAATCGTATGGTCAAAGTGGCTATGAATCGGGTACGTTGCAGTCTCCCTGTCTTGCTGTTATCTATCAATGACATTCTATAATCAGAATTGAGATTATCATAGGTCAATTGCGCGTCGCTATGGCGCGAGGCAATGAGCAGTTGCGTTTGCCGCATGGAAAACTAATCGATGGGCGCACTCTGTTTGCGGGTCCTGTATTGTCCGTCGAGGCAACGCAGCGTGAGGATTTTATGGTGCAGTTGCGACGTAGCGTTCATTTTGGCAATGACTTTCATGTGTATGGCCTCGAATGGAGCAGCAAGAGTTTACGATTTACCGTTGACGGCATCGAGTTTGGTGAGCTGACTAATTTCGTCGATTCCGGTTTAACTCCCAGCTGGCGACGCGGCTCTACGCCATTGGCGCCATTCGATCGCATGGTAAGCGAAAAAAAAAAATTCCCTTTCAGTTAAAATAAACCCGTTTAGAAGGGATTTTTTTTATAGAATTTGTATTTCATCGCTGTGTATGAGATAAGAAATGAATTTTGTTTATATTTTTTGTAAATCAATCTACAATTATTATTTATATGTATATTTAATGTAAACGTTTTGTGTTTTGCAGTTTTACATTTCGCTAGGCTTATCGGTTGGCGGCTTTGGCGACTTTGTTGACAGACTGAGAACTGCCACCTACGAGAAGCCCTGGCTCAACAAGCATCCCCAAGCGAAATTGAACTTCTGGCAGAGCCAGGAAAAATGGTTGCCATCATGGAAACAACCAAAGTTGCTGGTCGACTATGTTCGTGTGTATGCGATTTAGCAAATGTCTGTCTAGCATTTTGTAATTTATACAAGGGTCTGTCCATATATAAAGTAATCGAACTTTTTTTCGATTAAAACCCCCACCCCATGATTCTTATAGAATGATAACTTACTTACCCACTCCACCCAACAAAAAAAAAATAATTCAATCGATCAACTCGCCAAGCTCCTTCCCTTAAATTGATTACAAAATATATGGGCAACCCCCAATTAGAATTAGAGATACAATAGAATTTTATTATTTGCAAGAGTTTACTGTTATCAATCCTCAGGGTAAACGTGTTATTCTTCTTCTGCATGTGTGGAAAAGACACGTATAGAATCGATAATTAGTTTGGGTTGTGTCCATGGATTATCGTAAACATATTCCTTGGCGTATTTCGGTGCTCCAGAACTATTAAAGATAGATATACTACCGCTTTTTATTTCACGGTCTGGGAAATTATGAAGTCCACCTGCAGTCAATCCTAATACGAGGTTATAGTACTAAAAAAAAGTATTCAAAAGAGTTGTGTTAGTTGTAATTGTTGGGTCAGCTAACGAGAATCCACTTACAGCCGATTCATCCAATTGCTGAAGAACCATCTTATCGGTTATTCTGCCATATGCAATGCCATCGACTTTAAATATGATTCGGTCCTTGTGCCAAATCATTGTATAATTGTGAAAATCATCGCCGTAATGTGCACCAGTGGTTTCTAATGACATACCCTCCTTTACCTCATGGAGCTCGCCACTAAAAGGCATAAACATGGCGCCACCAAAAACCGTACTGCCTGCCATATCACTTAGATCATTGCCCTGCAACTGGGAGCTACCTCGGACATACATGAGTCGAATATGTTTTCCCGGGTCGTCGACAATATCTCTCTCGACTGGCTGCAACATAATATCTAAATGGATAGTAGTAAACAGGGTAGATTGAATAATACGTCTATGTTATATATATATATATATATTATATATATTCATATAACATATATATATATATATATATATATTTATATATATGTAATGTTATATGAATAATGATTATGTTAAGTAACAGACTTGTACTCTCTTCAAAAAGCATTTCAGTAGCCTATTTTAATTATGTGGAAATTATTAATTAAAATTAATGCAGCTCTTAATATACGGTGTATATTCAATGCGTGTACTTACAGGAAAATAAAAATTCTCCTTTTGCCACCTTGGCGCGAATCTCGTACCGTCCATACTTTAATTTTTGATTAGCACTTTCAATTTGAGCGGTGTAAAAAGGAGGCGTTGGAATACTTGCAAAAAAGCGTCGAGGTCCGCACGCTTCCTTCAATTTTTTTTTCGCAGTACACTTTTTTAAATGAAATGTGCCTCCAAAAGGTTGTATGGTGGCATTTAAATGTAATTGTCCTTCCTTAACGAATACGTTTTCAGGCACGTACGCTGAATATTCCCAATAATTATTTAACTGGTTTGAATAAGACGAAGTTCTCCAATTCGGTAGTTTGTCGTCATTAAAGTTTTCTACAAACACTAACTTTCCACTGCATAGTTCAGGATTATCAAAATGCCATTCCCCTGGTATGCAGGTGTTTTGAGGATAATGAGTGTACGTCCTCACACTAGGAGGTTTGCAAATGGGGTTTGATGCTACTGACGCATTCTGTTTTACACCCCGGCCATTGGAATCAATTTGGAAGTTAAAGGTGTGCGACACCACTTGATTTTGTGTTTCAAACACACCAGAAACTCTCAATAAATCATTGGTATTTAGTTTGTGCTTCAGATCATGCTGATAGCCCATGGACTTGTTTTCATTGAGGTTTTGGGCAAAGACGTAGCCTGCGGCGCACTCATCCTTCAATTCGGTAGAAAAGAATGCGGACTTCAAATCAGGATTTTCTAAGCAAAACAATTGTTTAAATTGTTAACGAGAGCCGGAAAATATCTGCGTATGTTCTCGATTGGGCCGTTAAAGCCATAAGGAGAAGTTTAGGTGCATTTCAATTATATTACGTACCCGGGAGTGTAATTGTAACGACAGTTCCAACAATTGCAACACTAATATCCGCCTTTTCCACGTCAAAGGCAGCCGCCAGACAGCCAAAATACGACACAGCTAAACATAATGCAATGTTATTCATTTTTATTCTTATTTCATGCGAAAGGTTATCAGTAATCAAGATCGACGACACTCAATTGTTACGGCGCGATTTTTCGCGACCGCACTTGTGCGTTTCTTCCAAATCAAAACTGAGATTGTGGTGCTTTGATGATGAGACCAGAGTAACCGTAAAAATTAAAATACTTTCCGACATTTTTCCGTTCTTTTTCGAGGGCTGTCTAATATTCTTAAAATATCATATTGATAATAGTTTTTTCAATAACAAATATTAAAAGATCAATCTGATGCAAAGATAATTAAAATTGGTTGCAAGTCCACGATGTATGTATACAATTAAATTACTCATAAACAATATATATTCATGTCAACCGCCTAGCTCCTAGCTGGGTTAATGAAATAATATTTAACATATCATTAAACACATATTTAGAAACTTAAAATATATTTTTTATATGTAAATGCGATATAGACATAAACCGCAGTAAATACTGCAATACAGAAAATATTTGTTTTCCAAATGGCGATTTTAAAAAATATCATATACGGTCACGCTGGCTGGTTGCACTCTTTTCAACGCTTCTCTTCAGTCTTCTCAAGCTTTAACGTCGTTGTGTTTTAAGAATAAAAATATAGCTAGAGGTCAATTGTGATAACCTTTAAGTACCGTGAAAATGGCAAAGCGAAGTTTGTTAATTTTTATGATATATTTGCTTCAATCGATTGGAGCTTTTGATATTGGCAAAGACCGTTTAGAGGTTATAACAAAAGGCAGTGAGATAACGGTTAAGATTCCTAGTGAGTATTGAGGTTCCTAATCGTTACCTTTTGAACTCAAGTTAATTTTCCGCAGATGAAAGTGATCTGAAATCAGTTTTCTTAGCTGCTGAGTTCAGCGATCATTGCACCGTTGACTTCAAATATTTGATTAATATCAATAACACTGGTACCTTAATCTATACTCAAAATGTAAATAATGAACTGAAACAAAACGATGTGATTCGACTATTGGGTGTGTTCGAAACCAAAGATCAAGTTATTCGAAAAACTCTTGATTATAAGATTGGTGTCCATGGCAACGGTGTACTGCAAGATACTGTTCCGGATAACGAATGTGATAGCAATTTATCGGAAACATACGTAAATTATAAAAGAACATTACGTAGCGGAGAGCCCATATTTGTAGAGGACTTCGATGACAATATGTCGAAGTGGAAAAATGAGGTGCGGACTCTATGGTATTCAACGTATCCCTTCCAAGAATCAGTAGTCTATACAAGTGACAGCGAAACATGTGAGCTTAAAAATGCGCATTTATTACTGAAAGCTAAGTGGAATGACACAAATCAGCGAAAATTACACTTGAGAGACTGCACGAGCATGCAACAACACCGCTTTGAATGCGGACCAATTTTTCGCTCAATTCATCCATTACCAAATATATTATCGGCAAAGGTTTACAGCTATCCGTTTAAATTTAAATATGGTCGCGTTGAAGTCCGTGCTCGATTTGCAATTGGTAACTGGTTACTACCATGTAAGTACAAATTAAGGAGTTAAGGAGTCGACAATGAGTGAGAGGTTTGTCGGAATTACAGACGATTTGCATGCAAAACATAAGGAGTGTTATCTACTCTTAATATCTAAGCCTCCATATTCATATTATCAAGCTATTAATACAATGGGCCTTATTCGTTCAGATATAATGCTTCAGGACCGTGAAAATATGAACGTTGACCTCGGTTCACATATCCGTATGTATGCACGGGGGAATGCCAGACTGCAGGATAAAAAAAACAATGAAATTGGCGCGAAAACACTCTTTGGCAGCGCCTTCCTAATGCATCCCTCAGACGGAGTAATTGAGTATCAAGCACTCTTTCCATAATAGGGAAGCAATTCCGTTGGCTGACGACTTTCACAATTATACAATTATTTGGCGTAGGCACAAAGTAATATTTAAAATAGATGGCCACACTTTTGGAGTCATTAAAAATAAGACAGTTTTAAAGGAGCTCAGCAAAAAAGAGGTACGCAAAAATGTTTTTTTTTGTTTTTGATTTAATATCTGCTTAAACAATTAAGTATAACTATGTTTAATTTGAATTTAGTTAATGTCTACCAATTCCATATTCCATATTCTTGTCATATCTTGTAGAGTTATCGTGAGCTTGTTCTTTTGTATGTTATAAATTTAGAAAAAGTATGATAACTCCATCTCTTATAATATCCAAGACCCATGATCAAGAAACGTTATTTAATATAACCTTCCACTTTCAGAGGTCAATTGCATTGGGACTGACTGTAGGTGGCGAAATAAACTTTCCAGATGATTACATTCTGTCGGCCCAGAAAAATTTTAAGAATAATGAAGTCAATGTGGCCAGTAAATTTGTAGAGACGATGATTTTGGGTAATGATCTAGCCTCCTGGGAAAAACCAAATATGGAAATTGACTACGTGAAGGTTTACAGCCTTCATCCGAATGAGCAGTAAATGTTTAATGATCAATCAATAAATAAAGAAGACTCACATACTATATTAGTTACATTTATTCGAAAGTTTAGAATGTTTTTCCATTGTTTTTTTTCGAACCATTGTTGCGAGAGTTTTGTGTGGATTTCTTTTTACGCTTATCAGATGACCAATCCACATCGTCCTCGTCATCCGTGCCGCCTGCATTCCCCGATTGTAAATACGTTGATGATGAGCTGGAACTGGCGCTGGTGCCCTCCTTGGTGGCCAATCGTCGGCTGGCAATGCGCGATGAGTTTCGTCCCATGCCCATACATTTCTCCAGATGCGGTGCAAATCTGGCCGCAGCCACTAATCTATCACAATTGGGGCAGGTGCAGTCCATTGGTTTCTTTGCCGTCGATATGCCAAAGATATCCAAATTTGGCATCTCGCAGATTCGATACGTTGATTCCGCATTCTCCTCACCGACCCCATCAAGCGCCGTCAAATTGTTTGTTTTGCGCAAATGATGTGTCTCGATGAATATGCCGGCCACCGCATCATCTACAAGTGTTTGATACAAATAATTGGCTGCCTCGTCAAGTCCTTTGGGTTCCTTGATTAGCTCCTGAAAATTGCTTGTAATCGCTGCGGCTGTTATCGGCACTTGAGCTGCTGTCGTTGCTGATGTCGTTGTTGTTACCAATGGTTGCAATTGATTCGAATTCGCCATTTTACATTTATTATTGATAGTTTATTTAATGGCCTGGTTTTAGGCTTTTTGCTTGATTAATTTGTATTTATCAATAAAAGTGCAGCCGGTTGATGTTGACAGTGTGATCAGTGTGGCCGTTTGCGTGAAAATCTATTGCTTTAGTTTCGCACGAACGAGATGCATTGAGTATTTGGTATTTTTATGCTACTTATGCGCGGTTACACTAGCCACATAAATGTTTATTAGATTTTATCAAATATTCAGATTTTCTTTCTTAAATATTGAATTAAGATGACGCTTCTTAAAAAAACACAACAATATAAGTTGCTTGTGGAGAAAATGTACAATAGATGCCAACAAATACAGGCGGAAAATGAACGAAGTGTGATGAGGTATGTATGAATTTTGAATTAATAACATTTGGAGTCCACACGCTAAATGAATTCCGTTGATTATTACAGAGTAAATGGCATAAAAAAAATACTGCGACGAAGAACATACGATGTGGAGTTGTTAAAAAGACGGCTAGACAAGCATGGTGACAATTGGCGGTCAGTGCCAATGGTGCCACCTCAACCCAAAGGCAAACCCGAACAAAAACGCCGTGGACCGAAACCAAAGAACAAGCAACCAAACGCAGATGAAACTCACGAAGGTGAAGCACAGCAAATGGTGGGCCGCAAGCCCAGAAAACAACGGGCAAAGAAGCAATCAACAGATGTGAATGCAACAACTGTGATGCCACAATAACAATTGTTCACTTGATCGCATTAATTTCGCTGTAGTTTAATTACATGTATTTTATTTTTTTTAGAATTTACTTATATAAAGCTAAAAACAAAGAAATTCAACGGCATTGGGTAATCTTAGATGGAGATGTTGTTGTGTAAGAGTATAATTTGTAGCTGCATCTTCACACCTATTCGGCCTGACGCAGACGTGCCAAACGCTGTGTCAACTCGTCCTGCTCCTGCGACACTTGTGTGGAAGCGCCAATGGTCGTGCTCTGCACACCACTGGGCAGCTCCATATTAAGCTCGAGGCCAGCCTCGTCGGCGACCTGCTGCAAGAGATTGTCGACATCGCCTTGCGGCACGGATGTGGTCACCGTATCTGACATGGTACCTTCCATCACCGAGCTCTGCACATCCAGATCTTCGAACTGCGATTCAAATTTCTCCATGAGCGATGAGATTTTCTCTAGATTCATGCCTTTCATGGCCGCATCCATGGCCTTAACCACACCGGCCATGGAGCCCGTCACTTTGCGTGTGGTTAGGGCAGACTGCACACGACTTGCAACGGCATCAACGCGAGCACTCATTCGTAGGTAATTCACAGCCTGATTCTTTTGACGTATGGCATTCTCGGCATGAATGCGTGCCACATCCATGTTGCCCTTTTGTATGGCCTTCTTGGCCTTGGCCTTCTCCAACTTCTCTTCTTTTTCGCATTTTTTCGAGTTGCGCTCCAGCTCCTTTACAGCAAACTTTAGGTTGAAAAGATGCTCTATTGAATAAATGTATGAATGGGTTGGGTTTGTTAGTAGCGTATTTATTGCAAGAATATATTATTGTATTGGTGGGCGTCTGCGAAATGGCGTCATCGTCGTATACTCACTTTCCATTGAAGATGTAGACATGTCGTTACCCAGTTTGAAGCTTTTTACTACGAATTGAAATGAAAAATAATGTTTGACTGTTTGGCTCGGCTAGTGAAGTTAGCTCGGTTCTTTCTTTATCAATTTTACTGCGTTTTTTCCAATAGTGTATGAATCACTTTTGTGTTTGTCCAGTCAGCTGTTTTCTTTTGAGGTACATATATCGATAAATAAAAATATCGCTATTTCGATGTAGGAATCATGTTCGTTTGCTCGGACAGCTGATTTTTATTTGAGGCACACATATCGATATATTAAAGTTTAGTCATTTCATATCGGAATCATTTTAAATAACACTTATCGCAATGTCAATAGTTGTTATTTAGTAATTTCGTTGCTTTAAGTTGCAGTAATCTTAATTTAATATTTAATGTCGGTAAATTTGAATTTTAGCGGTATGACAGGTGAGTTGATAAAAGTAATCCGGAATGCATTCTCGGAGGGATAATTAAACTCAATGTTAAAATTTCTAACCAGATTGGACACTGTTATTTCCATTTCCATGTCCACAATGCGTTTGCCCACACACATCCTTGGCCCGAAACCGAAAGGCAAATAAACAAATGGACTTGAATTGTCAGCAAGCAGTTTCTCATTCTCGTTGGACTGCTCACGCAGCCAGCGTTCCGGTAAGAATTCTTTGGCTCGAGGATAATACCGTTCGTCGTCCAGCAGCAAATTGGAGTTCATCAGGACACGTGTTCCCTTTGGTATGCGATAACCATCTAGCACAAGGTCTGCACCCGTCGAGCGTAAATTGCCGAAAGCAACTGGATAAATGCGCATTGATTCCTTGATGATAGCACGTAGATATGGCAATGACTTCATGTCATTGAACTTGAACTCGTCTGTGGGATGCGGCAATTTGGCCACAATTTCTTCGCGCAACTTGGCTTGCTTCTCAGGATTCTTTGCCAGATTCAGCATAATGCCAGATAATGCCGAGCTTGTGGTATCCACACCTCCCATTAACATATCCATGCTCATTACGGTGGCAAACTTACGGTCTACGCGCAACAGCTGCTCCAGAACACTTGGCGTACCAGTGGCATTCGCTGGTTTCTGTTCGATGCGCTTAATGGCCTCATTGACATAGTGCGAGCACACATCAAAAATTTCATCCATGGCGTTACTGAAACGCTTGTATCTTGGCGTCGGCACATACTTGTAGACGGATGGCATGATAGTGAGCTCGTAGAAGCCTTGCATGAATTTTTGCAGATTATTGAAGAGCTTTTGGGCCAAGGGCGCCTGATCCGCATGCCTTAGAAGCCCAAGCTCACGATCTAGGGCAACAACGGCGATGGACTCGAAGGTCAGATGATTGATATCCCTGAGGAAATTACCAGGGACCTCCTGAGTCTGTTCATCGCGAATGTCACGAATGCGTTGGATGAACTGTTGATTCACACGCTGCATGGGCTGCAAATATAGTGCTGCATTACGATGCTGCATCAGCACGGGATTCGCCTTGGAACGCAGTTGTCCCCAGTTCTCGCCACTGCATAAAAGAATAGAATATATGACTCGCTGAGAGTGAATAATGAAGATTTGCGACACTTACGAGGTAAACAAGCCGATGCAATCCTTAAAGAAGCCATCGGGACGATTGTTTCGATAATGAACAACGGCATCCGCACCTGGACGATCTGGCCATTGGCCTTCGGTGCGATATGTCTTCTCAAAGTTCTCCACATTGAAGGTCACTACATTGTCGGGCATGCCAAAGACACCGGGCAGCAAAAAGGTATCACCATATTGCTTTCTCAGCAGAAACATCAACTCTCGCATGTCCAATTTCGTGAATTCTCCGCCCTTTAGGAAACCTCGAAACAAACGCCAGCGTGATGGACCCGGCAGATCATTATAAGATTTGGCAGTCTGCCAATCTGCCTTCAATTGTTGCATATATGAGCTGTCTCCAGCATCGATTTTCACTGCTGCTGCAGTTGATCGCCATCTGGTAGAATATGCGACGCATTGCACTAATTTCATTGGTCGACGGAACATTGCAATTTAACTTATCGTTGCCTGTACTTAAAACGTAGTTCGTTGTTGAAGCTCTCAGCCTATACTAATCAAATGTTATTGCACTTAAGTCGCTTTAAATAGAGACAAATACAGTTGATTGTATGTAGCTCATCATATCATTTTTTGAGAGCTTTATATATTTTGTTTGTTTGGCTCATTTGGAGAGAAAGCTTTATTGCGAAGCTTTCTGTCGGTATTATTAAAGCTTTCTTGGCTGATCTACATCACAGAATTTCGACACTTAGTGCAATATGTTATGCTTTCATGTTATGTATTTAAAATTGCCAAAATCCCGATCCACTTATTAGGTCAATAGCATGCGAATCGTCGGGGAGCGAAAGAACTCTATAATAATATATTAAATCGTATTATAGGTATAACTGTAGGTAATCAGTCTTCCACAATCTTGTATGTCGTGCCATAATGTTGATTTTTTGTTTAAGTTTTTTATTAGAATTGTGAAAATATGTAAATCAGTGGAAATTCTTAGCAAAAATGTTGGCTATAAATTACAACAATGAGCACGAAAAACTTTAATTCAGGAAAAGTAATGCACAAAAGCCAACGAATTTATGGAGAGTTTATTCTTTGTCACTTGATGTCGGCTATAGAATTAGGATTTTGTTTTTTTTTTTAATAATGTTGGCTAGCTTAGACTCATATATCTGAAACTTTTTGAGCAGAAACTTAGCCACAACAATATTTATAATAATTTGCGAAATTTATGTAGAAACTTTGGCGTACATCGCAGTCAGAGTTAATTGGCCAAAGTTTTGTGGCTTGTTTGGCGGTCAATTGTGTCATTTGTACGAGTAAATAAAGCGTACCAAGTAGAGACCTAGTGAACCCACAGAGCTAAGCCAAAATGCACTCACTTGACGGCCAATAAGTTTGCAAATTGGCTGTGAAAGCAACCGCTAGTTGCAGCTGCCACTTATACCCTGTGCATACACGAAAATGTCGTCGGGTATATCGAGAGTAAAGTTCGGGCATTACAATAAGTGCATATTCAACAATAGTAGAGAGCAGATTGCTGGGCTTTTGGTCGGGCTGGATTTGTTGGGGGTGCATGGCACAAATGTGTTGCATACTTTTGTGTGCTGCAGAAAATCCTTTTAGGCTGGCCGCTGTTGGCCTCGCTATTTTCATTGCGACCCGCAATTTAAGTGGATTATTATCAGTGGGCGTGGCAGTGGCAATGGTTCAACCATGGCCACAGCCATTAATTAGGCCCTCGACCATGTTATCAGTCGTAATATGTAATACATTCCGCTGGTCAGTGCCTGATTGTTGGCGACTGAAGTTGCCTCCAAAGTTTCGCAGCCAAACAATGGACCGTTAGCCCCTGTGGCGGGGTTTTTTTTTTGTATATGGGGGGTGTCATGCAAATACTGCACCCCGTAGCCATTGTGCCATTGTGTGTATGTAGTATTTGGCCTTTTGTTTTGGTTTATTGTTTTTGAAATGCACATAAAATGCGTTTTGTGCTCTTTGGCCTTTTGTTACCGCAAGCATTTTAAGCTCATATTTTATTGATAGCATTGAGATAACGTTTGCTCAACCATAGAAATGGAATTACTTGAACCCAGCATATAGGGTCGAACAAAAGCCATTCAATGGAGTCACTTCTCATGCATGTTTTGCATCGATTAAGATAGAGTAACGTTTTAAAAAGCGTTCTTAATCGTAACTATCGGGGAGAGTGCGCAAAGTTTCCCATTGAAGACTGCTCAACTAAGTGACAGTGTGCAATCGTAATTTGCAAATAACGCTTCGAGTTTGTTTGTCATAATCGAAATTGAATGTAGCTGGAATCAGCAAAAATCCCTTGACGTTATCATAAATGCATCAAATTTGATACTCTTTTTTTGCAGTAAGTGTTTTCTTTCCTTTTGCTCTCTTATTACTCCACTGACACTATTAACTGCGTCTGAGTCTCGACGCCTTCACACTAGACTGCAAGCGGTAATCTCTTCTATTTTTTTTTCTTCCTTTTTTTTTGTACTTTTCTGCTCTTTATCACGCGCCAAAGTTGACGCCACGTAACATTGCGAGCAAAGCCTTAGCGGCAGACGATGACGATGTGGATGGAGATGGTGGAGGGGGAGGGGGAGGGGGGACACAATCGCAAACCCCAGGATATAAAAGGGAGCACACCCCGAATAAAACGCAGAGCCAACGACAGACACTCGGCCTGGGGAAACGAAAAGATTAAATCAGCGTAAAGTGCAAACACTGTGTCAAGTGTAGCCAGCCAGCCAGCTCCGACAGACATGGCTAAGGATTCGCTACCAGACACCAGGAACCGGGGCAGAAGTCCATTGATATACCCAGTCATGCTCAGGTGGGCGTGGCCAGCGCCCAGTCCCTACCACACTTGGCTGTTCGTTTCGGACGACACACAAAAAACGGATAAATGTCAATCAATTTAACTGCTGGCAATGCGATATGCAGCGCAGCTCCAAAGTGCCGTAACTCTGTGGGTGTGTGTGTGTGTGTGTGTGAGACAATGTTGCAAGGGTGTCTGTGTGTGTGTGTGTGTGTATGGAGTGCACACGTATGTAATGTGGCATCTGCAAACGGCAAAAAGTGCAGATCTGTTGCAAGTGTTACACGATAAAACTCCAACCGGTTTTTATAAAATGGCTTAAATGAGATCGAGCATTATGTGCAGCAAGCTGTCTAGATTGCACGTTCGCATAAATTTCGATTATAGAGTGAAATTGCTTAAAATGTACAGATAGTGAGCGTACGAAGGAAATACGAAACATTCGAATGCACACTCTATAAAAACGTTTCTTCAATAACTAACAAGTTGATCAGGCTCAATTTGACTTGAAACATAAAAGTATTTTTCTACGATGGCCCCGCAATTTATATTTTGCTTAGCGGATCGCATCAATGATTTACCTAGCTGTTATTAAAGTTTTGTTGACTGTGAACAAAATGCAATAAGCATCTGCAATCCTGGCCAAAATCGTAATTTCAACGAACTTGGCAGCGGCTTGAAGGCCTCATTGATGTGTGTGTGTGTGTTTGTGTATGTGTGTGGCCTGTATTGGCCGCAATTTGATATTTGAAGCTTTGGACATTTCAGGCTTTATGGCACCCAACGGCGATGATGGCACCCGAGGGATCAGATACCACAATCATGTCATCAAATGTCATGGCATTGCTGTTCGATTGATGGCCAACATTCTACGTTCATGATGATGATGATGTTGCTTCGTAGTTATCTACTGCTTCTTGCTCTGCTCTGCTGCCAGCAAATACAACTGTATTATTGACTTGGCCACAATGTTGTCCACATCTCCGCAACTGCTGGCAATTATCTAAGGTATTTCAAATTTCGCTCTACACTCGGATTTCACCTTACTGCACTTAATGTGTGCTAAATTGTTGCACACATACTTACAAGCACATTAAACTGTTGCCATACCCTGTAACTACAAAAATGAGCGCACAAAGCTGGCATTTCAGCTAGTTGAATGCGATATGAATTAACAAGTTTAACTTACAGTTTGTGTAAAGATTAAAAAGATTGAAATAATTATAAATGAAGAAGTAATACTGTCAAATCAAAGTTTTTAACAGTTGTGAATGTTATTTGTATAGTATAAGATTTTACTTTTAAAAGTATGTCCAAAATTTCGATTCTAAATTATTATAAACATAAGTAATCACTTACTGATATTGCAAATGAACTAACTAGGGTATCCGCTAGTCGCGTATTTCCTGCATTTTTATCACTGTTTGCCTGCACAGCTGTTTTGCATAGTTTGCGGGATTTTTTCTTTCGATTTTTTCTTAACTCCGTTGCGTGTTGTTTACAGACATTTAGCAACTTTTTGCCGCTGCTTTTGATATGCAACTTAATTACTGTGTTTGCCAGTCGCTGCATTCTGTAAATAAGAAGATAATAATTAATGTTTGCATAGCCAACGCGTTTCTTTTTTCTTTCTCTCAACTCTACTCTGTTCTTTCTCTTTTCCACATTTTTGTAGTCTACTTTCAGGCGCTGAATTGCCTTTGCCTTCATCCCAGACTTGTCTGGCCTTGTCCTAGCTGCCCTGCCGATTTATGGCCGCTTAATGGCAGTTTATGCAACTTTACGAGATAATAACTGTTTATTTGGCTTATGTTTATACATGTTTAAATACACACTGCGTACAACTGAGTCTGAAATCTGCCGCATTATAAACTTGTAAACTTGTTATTGGATGCCCAGCAGGGATAACATGACGCTTAGTTAAAGGTGTTGGTTATTTTATGAAAATGATTGAAAGTTGAGTTGATTTTGTTTAAGGAGGCTAGTAGATTTGCTTAATAAAAGTAAATCATTAGAAAAAGTAAATATATTTCACAAAAAAAGATTAAAAATATTTAAAAAAAACATTGTATTTTAATTTAAATTTCAAAAGCACAGAGAGGGATGATTGAAATGTAAAGTGTGCATTAAACAGGCAACATAATTTAACATGTTGCACTACAAAAATAAAAGATTAATAGAGCAGTTTGTGGTTAGCACATTCTGTAAGAGCAAATTATGAAAGACTCTTAAATAATGGAGCATAGTGCTAGAACTTGATTATATATGATATCCACTTGATACTTCTAGTTTTTCGTTTAGGCTCAACCTAAGTTTCCTATTTATTTAGCCATTTACACCTTGAACAAAGCTAAACTAATTTAAATTTCAATTATATTTAAATATTCAAGAAATCTTAACTATTTAGCAAGCTGCTCGACGAGCCAATCAAGACACCAAAAATCGAGTTGCATCGCATGAAAGTTTGCCGCCCAATTGCAGTGCTTACCAAAAGAAACTCCCCGACCGGGAAATGAATCAGTCGCTGAGTGTGTGTGTGTGTGTGTGTGTGTGTGTGTGTGTGTGTGTATGCGTTACACTGCACGACATAGTTCCATTAAAGTTTTGACGATAACGCGCGAAAACTTTGTGCTCAGCGGTGCTTGCAGCAATTTGCAGTCAGGCAGAACACACACAACAGCAGCAACAGAACAACACAGCAAAACACAACAGCAACAACAGCACCTCTTGGTCATAACTTAGGCGCTGCACTAATCAAGAGCTGCATACCGCTAGTCGCCCCAGAGAAAGGCTGCGAAAGGCATTTATTAATAACGCGATGGCGTCGTCGTGAACTTTAAATAACCCAACAAAACTTAACCCAAGTAGTTGTAGACGAAGTCGAGCTGAGTTTGAGTTGAGTTGACTTCTCGTCAGAAGAGGGTGCTCAAACCCTTCGTCAACTCTTTTATGGGCCAAAAACTGCTGCTTGTTAATTGCGCATACGCCGCGTTGCAGTCCGTAAATACCCTTTTACTCTGCGTGAGTTTTAATGCATTGTAGTAAAAGATTTAAAATTTATTAGAATATGCAAGTTTCAGTGCTTAAAGAAAAAGACAAAATTTGTTCTTTACTAGTTTAGCCATTAAAATCGATTAAAGGAACTTAATATAAAGTTTCCAGAGCAAGTGGTACATATTGATAATACTCTTGCTGTTAGAGTATCGAAGTTTCGGTGTGACTCTATTTGCTCACTGAAGCAAGCAGCAGCAATTGCAGCGATGTTGAGAGTCGTTGTTTATGTTGGTACTTGTTTTGCTATTACTTTTATTATTATTATTATGACTATTGCTGTTATTTTTATTATTATTGTTATTATTACAGCATATGTTGGCCAACAGCATTTCCTTATTGTTGTTTTTGTTTTGGTGTTTATTTATTTTCATTTGGTTTGCATTTCGTTGGCCAAATGCCAAGTTGCATTATAATCAAATGCAATTTTCAAGCACTTTTCCGACAGCTTTTCACGCTGCTTTTAAATGACTTTTTCGTGACAGTTTTGTAGCGAGTTTTGCACCTGTGGCCCCAAGTCGCACACCTGTCGTATACTTGATCCCTGTTACGCCTGTCTGCAGTTGTTCAATGTGTGCTCTTGATATTTTGACCAAACATTTGCCAAAAAGTTCAACACACACACACACACATAAAAAATTGGCCAACACACGCACACAGCAAACGGCAGAAAAAGAATGCAAGAAAAAGTTGTAAGAACTTCTGTGCCCCCAAGTTGCTGTTGTTGCTGCTGTTGCTGCTGCTGCTGCTGCTGTTGTTGGTTGTTGCCCCTTTTTACTGGTTGTGTTTTTGGCAAGTTTGTCGACTTGGCGCTGCATTACATGTGGTTAAAGCGACGGCATCGACAGCAGCCGTTGCAAGCCAGCCAGCCAGCCAGCCGTTTATGGCTTGTTTTCCAGCCGCACTCATTGTTGTTGCTGCACGTGGCCAAGAAAGTTGGCCCGAAAGGCGCATCGTAGCAAACTCAACATGCCATAGGCTGGCAGTCTATTTGGCTGGCTCAGACAGACTGTTGCATGCGCTCTGCATATTCCAATAATAGCTCGATTATCTTAGCCATCAGAAGAAAAGTTAAGGTGCGAGTTAAACTGTGACATAAATTGATTTGGATAAGCCAAAAATCTTTAAGTTTCGATTGCTAATATGCAATATTTTACATGATATGTATTTTAATCAATTCTATCACTTTTTAAATATTTATTTCTAAAATTATTGACTGCTTGTCTCCATTGATAAATAATATAATAGTAAATATATTATATAATTTGGCATCCCATAGATCTCTTCTTGTTGATATATTGTTTTAAATATTTTGGACAATTATGCATTTATAAATTTGCAATTGTAATCATGATTTAAGCTGTTTATTAATAATGATGCATTCATTTTTGTTACAGACTACAAACTATATTTTTTATAATAAACTGTAATGTTATTATATATTTCTTTTGAATTGCATTCTCATTCAGTTGTTCGAAACCAAAATGCCTTAACAAAACAGCCTTTCAGAGAGCTGCAAACTTTTCTAATAACCTAAGAAGCTTGCAAACAAGCGCAGACATGCTTCTACCCTTTCACTCCTCTTTCCCTTTCTATCACTCTCTTGTTCTCTTTCTATCTATCTATCTCTGTCGGATGGAAGGTCGCATAGCAGTAATAACATTGTCAATGTGTTTCAAAAGAAAAATGTGTGTAAAAAAATAGTTGGTACTCGATACACATGCATATCAAATTGATGTGTTAGCTCTCGGTAAAGTTTCAAAGCAAACACAGAGCATTAAATTTTCAAAAGTAAATTTGCAGAAGTGGGACACTAGTAGCAGTGTACGAAAGAGGCAGAACGATCGAAAGAGACAGAGAGAGATGCAGGAGATGCGATGTATTTGCTGGTTGGCATACGTGATATATTATTTCACATTACTGGCAAATTGAAAAACTATGCGAGTGCCAGACAGTAAGAAAATTGAATTCAATAATAATAAAAGAAATAACACAAATGCAAACACACAAACAAAAATACAGACAATGCAACAGTGAATTCGCCCACACAACAAAATCTGAATAAATTGAAGCACGCGGAAATTTAACGGCTTATGTATCGATTTCGATTTCGATCATATTTTTATTTTTCAATGCTCTGAAATGATTTATTTTCATAATTTTTAAATCACAAATATTTCTTTAAATACATGGTGATATATTATCACTACGAATAATAATATATTTTTTATACTTCGTCTCTAATTTGTTATTCTAAATTCAAAAGCGCATTTGATCTTCGGATAATTTTAACTCGGCTCTTCTTTATTTGATAGTATTGAAATTGAAATAAGGCAGCGTAAAACGAACTCGAAGGAAAAACTTTTAAATTGATTGATTGAGAGACTGATTGATTGTGTGCCGGCAACTAAACTGCAAACTGGAATTGTGCTAATATTGTTCAACCATTACATAAAATACAGTGCATAGTGCTACAATAGAATAAATGATACTCCAACTCCATCCAGTCATTTATTTGTCAAAATAACAAAATCAATTGTAAAAATATGTATAAATTATAGTGCAGACCAGATTCCGATATTCGTATCTTAGCATTGACAGAGATCCATTTGCAGAGTTTGTCTTGAAATTTATATCGTGGAAATTGCGAAATATCTTAATTCTCTCCAAGATCCAACAACATTGAGTGAAAACTATGAAACTGCATTTTGAGGCTTTGGAGCACCTGATGGAAAAACTGCCACATAATCTGGCAGAGAGCGCTCAATTAGTTTAAAGTTCCAAGTTGCCCCAAGACAGCCGCAATAGCAATTTAGAGAGCATCGCATTGGAGAGCATTTTGCTAATGGCCGGAAGCTGATCGAAAACTTCAAAAAGCCCGACTCAGCCAAATATATTCATTATACATTTATAAAAATCTTAAAGAGCAAGCTGGCGCAGGAAGATCTTAAATATTATGCCTTGAATCAGGCGAATAGGTGAGTATTCAATAGCCGCAACCCATTAGGTAGAATGGTAATGTGTAAAAAGCAAGAATGTAGGTATCTCCGCCCCAAAAGTCATATATATTCTTCATCAGCGCCAATAGTTGAGACAATATTGCCTTGTCCACCTGATTGTTTGTTCATCTACATCTTCGAGACTATGAGACAATTTGTATGAATTGTACAATTTAGTCACGATTCCAGGTGTAGAGTTTTAAATTATTTTCTTCGATAATCTGGTATATATTAAATTTTTGGTGTATTTTAAATGTAGTAGTCGATATCCCAAATATAGCTGTTTGTATATTTTAATCTCGCGTCATAATTTTTTTAAATCTGGTATTTTATGGTATATTATGAAAGTATCAGTCGATATACCAAATATTGGTATACTTTATTGTCGCGTCTTTAATTTTTATTTGTTGTTCATCTGGTATAAATTGCTTTTTTAGTATATTAATAGTATATCAATTTATATAGTATATTTATATAGCTAGTATATTTTAGTATATTTATATAGTATATTTATATAGCTAGTATATTTTAGTAGTTTTGAACTATTAATTAGGTATATTTAACAATGAAACCGCTTTCAAAATGTTTTACTTTTATTGACAATGGGTGGGGGGTAACTCAGAGCACTGAAGCTTTCCTAATTTATTAAATATTATATATGCAATCGAAATTAATAAATTACATAGACAGTATCCTCGTTGGTGGAGTGGCGGTGTTGCTGGATCAATTGCATATTTTTTTGTCTCGCCCTTCGATGTGCTCGAAACGCATATGATGATCCTTAAGAAGGACAGATCTACATTTCAAACGGCGCGCAGAGCGATACGACGTCATGGTAAGTATTAGCATTAGCGATATACAAAAGAATCAATATCTTGAAAATGATGCATCTTTCCACCAGGAATCCTCTCATTATATGATGGTCTGAGTGCTCAGATATTCCGGCAATTCACTTATGGGCTATTGCGATTTCATTTATACCATAAGGGCAAGGAATACGTCGATGAGTATAATTTTCTGCACAAGGTATTGGTGGCGACTGCATCGGGCTTCATTGCTGGCATAGTTGGTATACCCAGCGAAATGATCAACACACGAATGCAGATTGATCGTATGCTTAGTCCGAAGATTCGACGAAATTACAAGCATGTCTTTGATGGCTTCTACAAAGTGTGTCGTGACGAGGGCTTCAGGGGTCTTTACACGGGTGGCTTTTTTGCTTGCACCCGTGCAGCTATTGCCACCGTTGGCCAAATTGCATTTTACGATCAGGTTAGCATTCCATTTCATTCATACATTTCAATCATAATAATTTATAATCTGGCAACTGTAGTGCAAAATGGTGTACTTGCGCTATTTCAATCTGGACGAGGATAGCAAAGTTCTGCATATCATTAGTTCGATCTCGGCGGGCATTTTGTGTGCTCCTTTAGTGCAACCCATTGAGATCCTAAAGACATTGAGAATGGTCTCCGCGTCGAACTATTTGAAAACAAGGCAGCAGAAGAGTGTACATATTATGCGTTTTGGATTTCGAGGACTATTTCGTGGAATTACCGCCACTATATGTCGCATGGTGCCCAATACAATTATCATGATGCTTGTGTACGAAGATTTACGACATAGATTTGGATACTATAAACACGATTTATAATAAACTATTAATATTGCGTCAGTGTATTCAAACCATGTACTGGCTATAATAACAAAAAAACAATAGGAGCATTTATATTTACCATACAAGTTGTGGTATATTTTTGTGGTATATTTATTAAAAATATACCATATTGTCAGCTAAAGTAGCTGAAGCAGTATTTTGCCATTCTTTCTTAAATGACCATTAGATGCAGCTGAACTATCTCAAATTCAATGTGACAGTGGCTGCCTTGATGATTTATTTTATTTTGTGAATTTAATAGTATATTATTTAAGGTAAATGTGCTTCATTTATGCATATTATTGGTATATTTTTTAGAAATATTTTAATGATCATGCTGTATTTTAACTGTCGCATTTAAAAGTGTTTTTATTTGTCCATTAGGCCCACTCAACTAAAGCTTTTCCACTTGTTTTTAAATGCTAAAGTTCATTGTACCTCGCGAAAAGTTGCAGCTAAAGTGAAGTTGTCAGTCAGCTTTTTATAATATTGCAGACATTTTGTTCTACAATGCGGCTAACAAAACTTCATTAGGAGCTATGTAACGTGCTTCCTTTCTACATCAGCAATATAACAAGCACACGATTTAGTTGTTTTGTTATGTGATTGTGAGGCTAAGCTTTCTCTTTCTATGAAATATAAAATAGCTATTTTCAATTTAGAATACTAAAGTTTCCTGGAATACAATTTATTCACTCTTTTCTCATAATAATTGAGTATGGGTATTTAAAAGTCGACCGCACTCGAAAAGTTACCAAAGCTAACTCTTGTGGTTAGTGCATTCAGTTTTCTGTTATGCCATTTGGCAGTTTCCTGTAAGCTGTTGGCATCGCCAATGCGACAGGATGATGGCTTTTTAATGCTGCTTTGTTTTGGCCAACTGTCGCCAGCTTAGGAGGCTGGAGAAATCTCGGACTTCGTCGTCGTTGTCGTGCTGTCATATTGTCGTGCCTATTGCACTGCTGAACTGGCACGCAGCTTTCACAGCTGTCATCCTGTCAGATATGGCGGTCCAATTTCAAAACTTGTGCTCGCACTTCTCCGCTTTTCCCGGGCAGCCTGAGGCACCGTGTTTCGCAGTGCGTGCCAAACTGTTGCCAATATGAGTGTGGGTTGTGTTGTGTGTGGGTGTGTGTGTGTGTGTGTGTATGTGAGCTAGAATGTTTCCGGCTTTGACAGCTTCCGGCCGTGGCAGTTGCTGTGGCAGCAATAGCAGCATAAAATCAATTCTTTCACTTGCTCATTCATTTGCCGCTCAATTCGATTGTTTCAAAATGCAAAACACCGATCTGCAAAAACTTCTGCATTGTTATTTCAAAATGATGTCAGCAAAATCGGAAAAGAGCTTTCACAGGTGTTCAAAGGGTTGATGCCCTTTCAAAGTAGCTAAAGCTATTTTATATTGTATTAGATTATAAGTGCACAATAAGGTATGGACAATATTCTTGTATTTTTTTCTTAATTTTTATTAAATTGTAATTATTATTGACAAAGTACAAGTCGAACTAAAACTGTATTTGAAACAGTACTCAAAGAATAAAGTTGTTGAGTTGTATTGATATTATATGCAATAAATCAAAATCTCAATTATGCTAAATTATGCAGGCATTTTTATTTGTTCTTTTTTTAGAAGCGCCATCAAGCGCCTCATTCCCTTAAGCCTTCTCTTCATTTCCCTATGCATGAACCTTCTTTCTCCACTCCCCGCACTCTCTCATTCCTAAGCGATATTTATAAATTTTATGTGTCGTTAAATGTTTGCCACAGATGCCCTGATTGAAGTTAAAGTTACAGCTGAAGTTGTAGAAGTTTAGCTCTTGAGCTCGTTTTCTGCCCACTTCTCTGACTATTCAACTGTAAATTATGCAGAAAAAAAAACAACAAATTTTTAGCTACAATAAAAAAAAAAATGAAATAAAAGAGAGGAAATAACTTTGTCCATGGCTTTTGTTCATAAAATTTGAAATCGTTTTGTGTTGTTCTTTTGTTTTATGACTGATCGATAGCCGGAACCTATTCAAATTGCCTTTCAGTTGTAAGTACTTCACTCAATTTATTACTAGCTGCAATCCCCACAGTTCATAAGCCTTTCCAACTAATTGTATGCAAGAGAAATGCCATTCTATTGAAACGGCATTATAGACTTAAATTTTAAATAATTATTCTAGGCCTGGGTGTTAAGCTAATTTGGCAGAGTTAATAAGTTATTACCTACAGAGACTTTGAAATGATAAAATAAGCTGGATTTAGACTTTCTAAGGCAAAAAAAGTAACGAAAGTTTCAATTTACTTTACTTTTTCTTATGCTTACAAGTTATTTGTTATACAAATCTATACTAAATATGCCTTATTTTTCCTTAGATTCATAGTTAAATTCTTTCCTCAATAAAGGGGATTATAAAAAGTATTCTATTTATTGATTATTTTATTTTCCTTTATTGGTAAAAGCTTAAAGAATGGGCTGCTAAATTAAAATGAACTAAAACAAGCATTTCATTTATTAATTATATTGTTTAGATGCCCTTCGTTATAACTTCTTTGAATTGAATATACTTTTTTCGTTTTGGCGCGGGCTATGTATGCAACTTGGATAACAAACATTGCATTATATCATTAAAAAATCAAATATTTAGGCACGCCAAAACCTCATCAAGCTGCCGCCTTTCATGCCAAACTGTGATTACAAGGTGGCTCAGTGGACACCGGAGAGAGAGAGCTGTGGTGGGAAGAGGAGAAGAGGGGCGATTGATGATTGTGCGGTGTGAGGCGCTGTTAGTTAAAGTACCTTGCATGCTCTTCAATTTCCGCTTCGAGTGCATTCACAAAATTAATTGGTTTACACTTGAGCATACGTAATCGGGTTCGCATACACTGCGTATACGTAATCACATTTGTATTCGCATTTGTTGCTCAACTTTCACTCTGCTCTCTCTCTCTGTTTGACATTAATCAATGACAATTTGGCATGGTCAGGCGCGTCTTCGAGTGGTTTCCAAGAGCTGAGCAGAGCAGTAAGGGAGAATCAACCGCCACTCGAAAGTGTCAATATCAAATGAATTGCAATTAAGCTGATTTCATCAAGTATGTGCGATAAACTAGTAAAACGTTAGAGCGCTGCTGTCCCTAGGCTGCCCAGCAAACTCCTCGCCTCGTCTCTCATGTTGCCAATTAACGTTTACAGTCGCATTGTCTCGGCCACTTAAACTAACTGTCAGCCGTTGACAATTAAAATGTTTCAACACTCTTCTTCTACTGCAGTGCCCTTCCCCCTCCTCTACTCTCCTCTAGCTAGAAGGCTGTTAGTGTCCGGTGCTGACAACGTCCTGCGGTTGTGTGTGTGTAAACGCCTGCCGGAAACGGAAATGATAAGCGACTGTCAAGTTGCCAACTGTTTTTTATGACTGTTGTTGCCAACTCGTTCGTGTATCGCTTCGCCTGTGTCTCCGTCTCCGTCTTCTTTGCCGTCGCCATCGCCATCGGCGAGTGTGAATGTGTGTAAAATTTAATTAGAAAACTTGTTAACTGCAGTGTGGTAGTGTGAAGTGGGCGTGGTCAGGTGTACAAAGATGCGCGCATTTACTTTGACAACGGAGCAGCCAAAGTCGAAGCACTTTTGATAAGTGCGTGCTGCTGGCACAAGTTGCAAATTTCAACGCCCAAAACGTGACAAAAACTTGCCAACCACTCGCCATCTACTTCACTCCTTCTACTCTTCTCTCTCTCTCTCTCTCTTGCCTTCACACTCGCTCTCCCTCTCTCGCTTTATTTCGCTGGCTCTTTGTGAGTGCGTGTGTGTGTGTGTTTTGTGGGAACGCGCGAAACAGAGTTGAAAGTTGAGAGACCAACGAAGCGTGTCGAGTATGCAAAATAGGTGTAGGATGCGGCATGCAGTAGCACAGCACAGTGGGGCAAAATAGCAAACCACATCGCAAAACAAACTCGGTCTTATAAGTAATATAAAATTGATCAAACAATTGTGTTATATTTGATTCTTGGAAATTTGGTTGCGGTCGTCTAAAAATTGTAGAATTTGTTCAAGTAAGGGTACATTTTGTATGAGGGAAAATGCCAATTGACAAACTGGTATATTTTGCACTCTATAGTTTATTTGTAAAGAAGTTTTATATAAATATTTAACCAAATATAATATTAGATAATACGTATTTTAATATTTTGTCGGTCTATTAATTTGGTATATTTTAAGAATAATACTCTTCAATGCTTAGCTTTCAGTCAAAGTAGGTAGCGGGGTTCAACAGTTAAGCAAACAGTATATTTGTTTTTCAACTAACTTAAGCAAATATAAAACAAGTAAGAAAACTACAGTCGAGTGTGCTCGACTGTGAGATACCCGCTACCCCTTTTGAATAAAAGCAAAATATTGCGGTATTATTTTCAAAATATACCAAAAAAAATACTGCAAAATACTAAAAATATACCAAATGGTATATTTGGTATAACGATGTGATACTAACATTTAAAATATACCATAGACGGCACAATACACCAGATTGTCGGCCAAAGCATTTGAGACCCCCCGTAAGTGGCCGTTTTGTCCCATTCAAAAGTGTTTCTTTAATAACTTCCACAATTTTTATCTGATCGCAAGCAAATTTTCAGGAATCATAAATACTATTGTTATTATTATATATACCAAAATTCACAGCTTTAACTTTAAAATTACGCTTGTTATTCGATTTTTTTGATTTGCGGGGGCGGAAGTGGGCGTGGCAAAAATTTGAAACAAACTTGATCTGCGTGCAAACATAACAAATGCTGTCGAAAAAAAATTATAGCTCTATCTCTTATAGTCTCTGAGATCCAGTGTTTCATACGGACAGACGGACAGACGGACAGACGGACAGACAGACAGACGGACAGACGGACATGGCTAGATCGTCTCGGCTGTTGACGCTGATCAAGAATATATATACTTTATAGGGTCGGAGATGCCTCCTTCTACCTGTTACATACATTTCCTGCCGGCACAAAGTTATAATACCCTTCTACCCTATGGGTAGCGGGTATAAAAAGTCTTTGAGCTTAAAAGTGTGTGGATGGTTAAGCTCATATTATACTATCAATTATAGGTGCTGTGCATTAGTTTTTATGTAAGTTCATATGACAAGGGTCAGTTGATAGATATATATTTATTTGTCTGATTATAATTTGTACAAATTATAAAATTTTAGGGTCATTATTTGTCGAGTGGTTTTTCTCAACCTTTGCCCACGTTTCTAAGCCAACTTCTACCGAAAATTTCCATACATAAAGTCTGAAATTTTTAAGGATTACATTTTATTGCCTACCACTGTGCCGGATAGTGGGGGAAGTGCTTGCCACTGTGCAGTGCAACATAGGGACAGCGACAAATGTCCGACATTAGCTGGTGCGAGAAAAAAGCAAAAAGAAACGCAGTCCAGGCCCAGGTACGGGGGAGAAGTACTACAAAGTAGAGAACACAAGCTGCCATCCATCCTCCCTCGTCCCTCCCTTTTCAGCTCACCTCGACTACCTGTGGGGTAACCTCGTTTATTATGTCATCGTTGCCGGGCACAGCGAATGGCATTTCGTGCATGTCCGCAGCACGCAGCAGCTGTGGGAGGTATCCGGCCCATAGAGCTGCAGCTGCAGCTGCTGCGGGAGTCGCAGTCTGGACTGCAAGTTGACTACGTGCCTAGGACACAGGACGCAGGACATCAGGTAGCACTGTTCGCACGACCTGCCGCATGGGTGCAACTTTTTCCAGTGCCAAACTGCACTGCCCTGGACTAAAACTGAATTCGTTGCCTTGCTTCGATTCACAAATGTTGCCTCAAATTTTGTAATTGGACAGCATGAGGCAGCTGTCTCTAGCTTACATCATTAATGGATTAAAGTGCGCTTCAATTGCACAGAGTTAGTTAAATGACAATTGCAGGCTGCATTTATGCGTAAATTGAATGAAAGCTGGGTGCTCAAGAAATCCATAAGCAATATCAAACAGCTGATGTCGATTAAAGCAAATAAAAACTTAAATTTTGTTTCCAAAATATTTTTTAATGTGTAACCGCTAAATAAGTATTTAACTATTTACATAATTTTGAATAAAAGCAAATCAAAATAATATACCGCAACTACTACAAATATTCTTGGTATATTGATACTACATTAAGAATATACTAAAGAGCGTAAAATATACTAAAGTACCAGCCAAATCATATAAGACCCGTATAAAGTAGGCGCTTTTGGAAAAAATGATTAAAAGAAAAATAGAAAAATGCAACACAGAAAGGCGTTTTCGGAAACCAATTTAAACCATTAAGCGCAGAAGCTTACACTTCTACAATTCTATAACTAGGAGCGGTGTTAAATTATATAAATTTTCTACTAAATTAGCAATTATAACTCTGTAAAACATTTAAAATATTTTCAGCAGGCATTTATTTATAGCTCTAACGACCTAAATAAATCAGACAATATACATAATAATAAATAGACAACACAATAGACAATATAATGCACAAATTTGCTGTGTTAGTTATTATAGTGTAAATATACATGTTCTTGCACGGAGCACAATTATTTGGAGGTACTGGCTAACTTTGATGATAAAGACACACGCCGGCCACGATGGTGGTTTGGTGGCTTGGCCTCCACCATCGTGGCCGTGATTGTAGCGCCGTTCGATTTGATCAAGACTCACATGCAGACCCAAAAGCATAAAAAGAACATGATAAGAACAGCGGCCAAAGTCATACGATTAAGAGGTGAGTTTTAGAATAGATTGTGATTAATTTCTACCTTCCTAATTTTCCCCTGCAGGATTTATTGGTTTCTACGATGGTTTTCCTGCGGCTGCATTGCGGCAAATGTTTGCAACAAGTCTGCGCTTTACATTGTATAATCTGGGCAAGGATTTTCAGGTGTTGGACAATCGTCTAGGAGTCAAAGTTGCGCTGGCCAGCATAGCGGGCACCGCCGGCTCAGCTATTGCCATACCTTTGGATGTTATCAATGTGCGCATGCAAACCGACATGAAAACACCGGAGCACGATGGACGCAAGTGAGCTTTGCTAAGTATTTATGAAATTTACAGCCACCTCATCTATCTATGTAGATATAGGTGTTTATCGGATGCCTTGCTACGCATACCCAGGGAGGAGGGACTGAAGGGATTGTATAGTGGAGGTTTTGCTTGTGTTCTTAAGTCAGCAGTTGGCACAATCGGGCAAATTGCCATCTACGACCATGTAAATACACACAGAACATACTTCAAATGATTCGTTATTTCGTTTGTAAACTTTTCTTCAAAAAACAGGTCAAATGCCAGATACAGGCTCATTACGACGTGGAAGATAATATGAAATTGCATATCACGAGCTCGGTTATATCATCCTTCATAGATTCAATTATAACACAACCCTTCGATGTCCTCAAAACATTGATGATGAATGCACGTCCCGGCCAATATCCCAACATGCTCCATGCTGTCCGCTTTATGATGCGCTTTGGCGTCTTAAGTCCCTATCGAGGATGGGTGCCGGCCCTTGTCCGTAAGGTGCCGGCCACAATTATGATGTATGTGATCTATGAACAGTTGCGCTTGAAGTTGGGAATTTTGGAAATCAATGAGTGAATGAAACAAACAATAGTATAATAATAATTTGTTCACAGATCCATTCCATTTTTTTATTGATCTTTCTCTTTAATGTAAACAAAATTTGAATGTTAATAATCTTTCAAATACAATAGTAAGGTTTATTGCACCAGAGGGAAAATAATCGCAAAACATTATCTTATTATTAAACAAAATGTCAAAATGGAAGAGCAGTTAATCAAAACGTGAAATCGAAACTTGCAAAGTCTCTGTGGTATTTCAAAATGCACAATAGTTGTGTACTTTGGTTTTGGGCGAAACACATTCAGTTCAGTTCAGTTCAGTTGAAAAGCGTTTCCTATACACAAAGTTATTAACTGTTCTCTTGGCAGTTTGGAGCATAACTAACATCAACCGCAGCCGGTCTCTGTCACATTATAAATTGATTACACCCGCGACGTGACTAATGAACATTAATTTGGCCAACTTGACAGCAGAAGGTGGTTGAGAAGAAGGGCTGCCAGGCAGGCAGGCTTTCGCCTGCGTGTTGAAGGCGCCAAGCGAAACGAAACTTGAGCTAAATGCCGGCACGTTTCGCAGCTCCACCAGCCAGTGTCAGAACACAGAGAGCACATCCAATAGTTTCAAGCAGATGCCAACTAGACAGGAGTAGATTCCTCGTGCCTCGACTCATCTACTTAGATGGGATGAGACAGCCGCGCATCATTTGCCTGGCAGCATCACGTAAGCAAACGGTAAATGTTGCACGTATGTTGCCCTTATCTACAACTTGTTGAGGCCA
Source organism: Drosophila niveifrons (assembly GCA_035046325.1). NCBI lineage: Eukaryota > Metazoa > Arthropoda > Insecta > Diptera > Drosophilidae > Drosophila > Drosophila niveifrons. Next base: position 37,436,243 of record JAWNOC010000052.1, read on the forward strand.
CTCTCTACTCTACACCCATCTCCATCACCCATTCTCATACCCATCCAGCTGACATATGTGCTCCCCTTTTTCGCTATAGTGATTGCAATCATTGTGGAAATTGAATTTGTAAGTAGGCAATTTCAGGCAGTGTGCAAAATAAGAATAATGCTCGCAATGAAACTAAATTAGGACACTGTTCAGGCTCCTATTCCGTTGTTGTGGTTAGTTGGCATTGTTTTTGTATTACTCTAACTAAGGCCATTGTAGATGACAATGTCATGAGGGTGGAATTATTCAAGCGCGTTGGAGCGCTTCCTTCGCATAGATTTTACATGATCTGTGCTCTAAAAAATGCACTAAATTGTATTGATTATTTAACATAAATGTATTTGAGGTGCGTAATAGAATAATTAACCTAAGTTTTAGACTAAGTTTTAACTTCTGTATTACTTATGTGTCATAGCTTTTAATAGTTTGATTTGCCCCAAAAGGTATGCTATACTTTTTTTTTAAGTGAATGCATTTTATTTTAGCTTGGTTTGTATTAAAATAATTTAAAGACAGAAGGAAATTTATAATATTTACTATAGTATGAGTTATTAAAATAAGATTAATTATAGAATAACTACAAATATTGTGGTTAAGTAACTTTATTTCCTGCATCCAAACTTCGAAATAACTACCAATAGCTTTTTGCCCCAAGAAGTATGCTATAACTTTTTAAAATAATTGTTATTAAGCAGAGTGCATCTGTAAACTTTCATTTTTCTATTAAATTAGAAAGAATAGTCAATTTCTTAACATTGCAAAAGAGTATAATTAGTCGGCATAGCTTTGCAAGTTACCGTTTAGTTGTTGTAGTTGTTGTTGCTGTCTGGTATGACACATTTCGAAATGCGTTAGTGCGTTGCAAATACACACACACACACACAAAGAGAAAGAGGCAGAGAAAGAGGCAGAGCGAGAGGGAGAGGGAGGCAGACAAAGAGAGGGAAAAGTACACACACTTAAGCGTTCGCTATGTGTGAGCTATTTGCATAAATGCTCAGAGTTAACTTTATGACTGACTTGTGGCTCGAAAACAGAATGGAAACTGAGGTTTGTCGTAACTCTGTATGTGTATTATAAACTGGGCACTAAAGTCGCTGGGGCAAATAGGCTGTTTGTTTGCCTATTTGACTGTGGCTATGTCGCTTGCTCTCTCTCTCTCTCTTTCTCTGTCTCTCTCTATCTCTCTCCCTCTTTCACCGTATCTCGCTCAGGTTTCTCGTCAGTGGTTGTGGCTCTGTTAGGTTATTAGTCGGTTGCTCTCGAGGCCTTGTGGTTGCATTTTGTTTGCCATTAAAATAATTTGCATAGTTTGCATTTATGCAGGATAAGCACAGCAACAACAACAACAACATCAGCAGCGTCGACAACAACAACAAGTGGCGCCAGCATTGATTTGCATTATTAAATGTTACGTATACGCAGTGTTGACCTCATTTGACTGCAGGTTATGCAAACTGCGAATGCGTTAATGGTTAGCCTATACATCTTGTTATCTCGTTAACTGGTTAGCATTCTAATTTATGTGTAGATAACAAGCCAACATGTGCCCATCTGCAGCAAACCGACTGTGAAATGTGTGTGAAAGCTGCAAAATTAAAATAAATCAAAGGCAAAAGCAAAAGCAGTACTAATTGAGTTATGCATGAAATCCAACAGAATTTTCTTTGGGCTATGTTATGTAAATTATTTCATTCTTTGAGTGGCTTAGTATGTTTTTGTGTGCTGAACGAAGTTTATAAGAACAATCTTGCAGTTCTTTTAGTTAAGTTGGAGCTGGAATGCAGTTCACATTAATTGTATGAATGCGAATTTCATTTTAAAAGATTGCAGAGCAATAGAATTACATTTCGTTTTAAGAAAAAGCAACTGCACAATAAATAATAATTCATATGGGAAAGAATCTTCTTTTGCAAACACAAAGATAGTTTCTTGTAATGACTGATTGTACTTATGTTTTGAGTATCACAGTTGTACTGAGCTTTGATTAAGTTGTAGTTGTGCCTCTTAAAGCCTCTTAGCGTCAAGCTGTCAAATCTGTGCCGCTGCTTAATGTAATTTCCTGTGTGCCATGTTTATAAATTGTTGCTGTAGCTGTAACTGTGTTCGTATTACCATTACCGTTACACAGCAGAGTAGAGCAGAGCAGAGCAGAGAGTCGGGTAAAAAACAAACACAGCTGCGTCACCATGGACAAAACGAGTTAGAAATGTGCCACAGGACAACGTCGAGTTGTACTCGCTGCTGCATGATATGTTTTGTGCCTGCCGCTCGCCCGCCTGCCCGCCTTGCCCCCCAAACAGCGACGCCAGCAAGATGAAGTATGAAATATGATGTAAAATGATGTGATTACAGTTGAAAATGTACAAAGAAAATATGAAAAAAAGAGGAACAAAAAATAAAAAAACAAGACAGACACTCAAGGCACATGGCACAAGTTATAGAGCTAGAGGTAAATGGAGATGGAGATGGAGATGGAGAGGTGGTACAGCTGGAGAGAATAACGATGACGATGACAACGAACTTGCCCAACAGCGCAACGCAAAAACATGCCAAGCCATAAAAATGAGCGCAATGCTACAGAAAAAAAGCTCAGTTGTCAGAATGTGAGTGTGAGTGTGAGTGTGTGTGTGTGTGTGTGAGTATTACAGAGATTGACAGTTTGTGAAATGGTTTGAGTAATTCATATGATGAATTATCTGCAAACCAAGCTGGCAAAAAGGCAACAACAACAACAACAACGTCGACAGCAACAGCGTCAAGTTAATAATTACACATTTTTAATATACTTTTATTTTGCACATCAACGCTTGAAGTGGGCTCAACTGCAAAAGGCGCTTTAATGTGCTTTAAAATAAAATAATGTAATGCATTGTTTTTCGATGCCTTTAAAGTTGAACGAAATTTAAATTTCACATGTCTGCATATAAATATAAATATATATTAATTAATGAAATGTAACTGGCAACTTTAATGCGCTTTCAGCGTATATTGCGAGCATTTCATTAACTCGCACACACCAAATTTGGTTGGCGTCCATTTTCCGCGCATTCCGTTTTGTCGATTGATGAAGCGATTTTAAAGTGGTGTGTGCGGATTTTAAAATTAATTTCTTGGTTAAATCCACCAGCGTTGTGCATGCCAACGTGTTGGCTAATTAATTGCACAACATTTTGGTCGATTGGTCAGGCTGATTGCTAATGGACACGCCTCCCACCTCCCATCTGCCAGCTCCCAAGCTTTTTGGCCACTCGCACTTCGAGTGCCCCCCGCGACACGTCTGACACTCGGTTGTCAAATGAAAAATGGTCGATTTAAATGGTTGACTCTCAGTCGAATGGGTTTCGTTTGCCATTCTCGTTGTCGTTGCCAGCTCATTCTCTAACTGCCGCTCGTTTGTCTGCTTAATGCCAGCAACCAACCAAGCAACTTGGCGTGGCCAGAACGCAGCTGTGCTCTGTGCTCTCCACCTGGCTGGCTGGTTGGCTAACAGTTACACTGCTGACAGCCCAAGCAGACCAACAGACCCACCGACGGACGGACTGACTGACTAACTGACTGAGTGACTGACTGAGCCACAGGCTGATGAACACGTCTTGTCAGCGGGCTAACGAGCGCCACTTACACGCTCAACAATCACTTAACCTCAATTGTTGCTTCCAAAAGGAAGAAGTGTAAAAGGCAATGCCAATGGCTGACGTTTGGTTTACCCCTCCCCCTCCTTTTTTTTGCACTCCCTTTACTTGCCAGCACACATACTCTCTCTTTCTCTCTGTATGTGTATTTGCTGTGTGTAAATACTTAATTAATTAACTGTTTTTTGCTTATTCTCTTCACATGCGTGTGTGCAACTCGGCGTATACGTTATATTTTTATATGCCTTTTCACAATGGACAGCGCACTTTTTTTTTGTTTAAATGCAAACTTCAAGTCCTTGTGAATTTAAAGCAAAATAAAGCACAATTGTATTTACATTTTTTCTTCTTTGAAGCGCAATAAGCAGAGTGATAAACTTATTTATTTTATTCATATAAAACGTTGCAAAGGTAAATTTGATATTTAAAGTAATTGCTGAATATTTGAGTAATTAAATTTGCTTTTGAGGTTTTATTTTGATTTTATTTAAGAGATTCTTTATAATAATTTAATACTCAAATACCTTATCTTTCGAGGTTTAACAATTTAATATTTCTCATTCTCGGCAAAGTTATAACTTTATTTCATTTATTAATTTTAAAGCAAAGCGTTGTAAAGGTAAATTCGATATCTGAAGAAAATGCTTAACATTTTAATAATTATAATCATATTTCAGTTTTTTATATATATAAATTAATAGATTATATTCATTTTAAGCATAAACCAAAGCGTTGCACAGGTAAATTTGATATATGAAATAAAAGCTTTAGCAGTCTAATATTCCTATCTTAAACTCAGCAGAGAGATAACCTTTTTCATTTATTAATCTTAAAGCAATGCGTTGCAAATGTACATATTTTAAAGGAATTAGTTTATTTAAAGTAACAGTTTTTACATTTAAATTGTCATTTGAGTGACATGTTATTGTATTACGTTTGATTTTGATTTAAATAATGTGTAATCATTTATTATTCAAATATGTACTTTATTTTTTATGTTATAACATATAATATTCAAAGTAAGCTTTAACAATTTAAAAATTCTATCTTTCTTTTATATCATTAATATTTTTACAATGAATTCTCAACTAATCTGCTGTATTCGCTGAATAGGGAATCTGAGCTTCAGGTTGCCAATTCATTAAATGCAATGAAAACAGCACTCAGTCTTGTTCATTCTTGTTGCTGTTAACTGTAGTTACAACTGACACGACTCTATATATATATTGTAGATATAGACAGAGAGAGGTAGAGCGAAAGACAGAGAGGTGCTGCTTTTGCAGTACAACTACGAATCCAGCTGCCAATGGCTTTCCAGGCCATAGCACGCCACTTGCTAGCAAATTGACAATGACGTTATGCAGCAGAGAGAATAGAGGAGGTGATACAGAATGGAAGAGAGAGAGGGAAAGAGAGAGGGAGACTTTGAGCTGGGAGTGGCAAGTACGCTTCATGGCTGCACGGGATTGTGAGCTAGTTTGCCGTGTAATAAGCAATTATAGCGTCAAGCAAAACTTGGCAATTAGTTAGTTAGATTTGTGCCAGCTGAGTCAGTTGAGTGCTGCGCTTAATCGAGTGGCGGTTGCTGGCGCCACAGCTGCATAACATCAACTGCAACAGGCTGCATGCTGCATGCCGCTTGCCGCTTGCTGTTTGCTATTTGCTGGCGTCACTCGAAAAGGGGGCAACGAGAAGGCCACCGCACACAATTTGCCTATGGCTTGAAGTGTCCTTAAAGGCGCCTTCAGCCAAGTTTTAGTTCTCAGGTTCGGTTCAGTTCAACTCTCAACCATCGGATTCAACGTGGCTCTAATGCAAATTGAATTACGTATACGCAGTGAGCGCGTTTTGCCTAATGGAATTTAAAAATATGCACCCCACACACACATACTCGGAATACACCAACAGCAATCAACGAACTGAAGGTTGAGTCGCAGCTGAAAGAAAAATTATAAAAAATTAGCAATTAAATTGTGAGGGAAGCTACCATCGTGATGGGATGCGATGCGATGCGATGTGATGTGATGCTCTCATCACCTGCTACGTTATGATTTCATTAATTTAAGGCAGCAACAGCAGAAGGTACTGCAAAGTTGTCGTGTCCTTGTCGAAGTTGTTGGTTGTTGTTGTTCTCCCTTCCCCCCTCTCGGCTTGTTGGCAATTAGCCAAATGCGCTGCCGCGAGTTTGCGAGTAGTTTAAGAGGCCAACAAACTTTCCACCAACTTAACAAAAAAAAAACATATTTCTAGTTCAAGCGCTTCCACAAATAAAAAGAGAAAACAGAAGGCAATGGCATTGGGTGAGCACAATTCTTGGAACTGGCCTTAGATTAAATTTAATTAAGCCCTCTGCAAATTGACAGCTATTGATAAGATAAAGACGACGTAAAGTTAAACAACATTTCCCTTAAATTATGAAATATTAAAGAAGAAACAATTTTGTTTGCTTGCAAATAATTAAAATGATCAAAAGCTGTTTGCACAAATATATATTGTAGATTCGTCGACTTAAAAGCAAGTTGAAGCATTTGATTTGATTTTGTCCCCAACTTGAAGCCGTGTTTAAATTAACTTACGAGTATATCAAATGATGTTGCAGCAAAAATGGAGTTGAATCTTTGCTTGAATGCGTAGCTAATGAATAGAACAAATTTGACACTTGCACAGCATTTTTCCAGTTAACAATTACTCGCATTTGAATATTATGAGTGCTCGAGGAAGTGCCAAAAAAGATGGAAGAAGAGAAAAGAATATGTATAATCTAGTCGCAAATTGTTTGATGCTATTTGTGCGCTTGATTTGGATTTTGCGTAGCTGTTGCCCAAAAAGAGAAAAAATCTCGTTTGCCGGTTGCCAGTTTTCAGTTTCCCGGTTGGTTTTGCCTTTGCCTCGGCAATCGGCATCTAAAAGTGAAATCTGTTTCTGTTTCTGATTCGGAATTTGTTTCTGTTTCTGTTTCTGTCCCTGGCCTGTTGCCATTTCAGTCAGTTGGCTCTGGCGACGTCGCTGTTTCTGTTGCTGCTGCTGTTGCTTTATTTGCATTCATGCCAAACGCAATTTGCTTTTATTGAGTGCAAATATTTGTTGAATATTTTGCAATTTAATTTACAGCCATTCAGTCAGTCAGTCAATTGGTTGGTTCGCTTGGTTTCGGTCTGGTTTGGTTTGGTTTGGTTTCGTTTCGTTTTTGCTTCAATTTGGTTTTGGCTTGCCAACAGAATTGGGGACTGTTGGTGGGCGCTTTTTAACTGGTAAAGCATATTTTATGAAATTAAATTATTTGATTTTTATACCCGCTACCCATAGGGTAGAAGGGTATTATAACTTTGTGCCGGCAGGAAATGTATGTAACAGGTAGAAGGAGGCATCTCCGACCCTATAAAGTATATATATTCTTGATCAGCGTCAACAGCCGAGACGATATAGCCATGTCCGTCTGTCCGTCTGTCCGTCTGTCCGTCTGTCCGTCTGTCCGTCCGTCTGTATGAACACCTAGATCTCAGAGACTATAAGAGATAGAGCTATAATTTTTTTTCGACAGCATTTGTTATGATTGCACGCAGATCAAGTTTGTTTTAAATTTTTGCCACGCCCACTTCCGCCCCCGCAAATCAGAAAAAATCGAATAACAAGAGTAATAATAAAGCTGGAGTCCCGAATTTTGGGATATACATTAGAAACTATAGTCCTTGTGACTTCTGAAAATTTGGTTGCGATCGGATCAAAATTGTGGAAGTTATTAAAGAAATACTTTTGTATGGGCTAAAACGCCTACTTACTAGGGGTCTCATTTGCTTTGGCCGACAATCTGGTATATTATGCCGTCTATGGTATATTTTGAAAGTGGTACTATACTGAATACCAAAAATATACCAAATATATCATTTGGTATATTTTTAGTATTTTGTAGTATTTTTTGGTATATTTAGAAAATAATATCGCAATATTTTGCTTTTATTCAAAATGGGTAGCGGGTATCTCACAGTCGAGCACACTCGACTGTAGCTTTCTTACTTGTTATTATTATTATTTGCTTAATGGGTTCAATGGCTTTCACATAACTTTTAATCAGTTTAAGGCCTTGATGTGCCGCATCGTTGCACACACCATCGCACTTGTATCAAAGTCGACTTTTTATGCCTATTTTAATGCACTTAAAGTGGTTCACAACAAAAAAAATGGCAATATGCATATGAAATGTGGCTTCCGAAATTCTTTTTCACAAATATTTAAACGCCTTGTAATGCAATTATTGTTCTGCTGTCAGAGCAACTTTAATTAACTTAAATTGTCAAGAATGCAGTTTTTGGAAATCAAATTGAATGTTCTGTAAATGTTTATACTCGCTAGCCCAAAGGGTAGGAGGGCATTATAACTTTGTGTCCCCAAAGGTAGAAAGGAGGCATCTCTAAATCAATAAATCTAAAATACATCCGAGACTTAACTGTCCGTTTGTCCGTCCGTCTATATGAACACCTAGATCTCAGAGACTATAAGAGATAGAGATAGAAGTAGATCAGATTCCGAATCCGCATATCGATAAAAATGGATTTTAAAGAACAATGTTTGTATGGGGAAAACTTCTACCTTAGTGCGGCCTTAGCTGCTTTGTCTGAAAATTTGGTATATTTTTAGCATATTTGAGTATATTTTGTGCGCAGTACTAAACCAAAAACAACATTTGATATATTTTTAGTAATTTGCGGCTTATTAATTTGCGGGTAACTCACAGTCGAGTACACGCGACGGTAGCTTTTTTGCTTCTTAAGTGTGGCGTTCTGCAATTCTTTCGGGTGCTACTAAAGGTGTGTGGATTTTATTAGTTACTTGTTCAAGTTAAGTATTTCCAACTATTTCAAATAAAAAGTTATCTTATATTTTGAAGCAATATTTATTTGTATTCATATATTTTCTATTACAAGTGTTACAGATTATTAGTGCTTATGTTAATTAATATACAATTATTAATAATTAGGTCGAATTCCGATAAAGTCGAGCTTAAAGAACTCCCTTGGCAGAGCAACGCAATTTTCGTATGTCTCAAAAGACTCGTCGCCCATTTCCAGGACCTCAACTTCTCTTCCACAGTCCATTTGCTTATGTAATGCAAAGTGCATGCGACTCATGAATGATTCCTCACAAACGGAGCATTCAACAAAGCGATCCATAGGTTCCGTGTGCAGAAATCTTCGAATATTGGGTATTTCATGCATGCCACGAAATTCTCCCGCCACATCGGTTTGAATGAGAAATGTGGGCGTGTTCTTAACGTCTTCGCTCCTGATCAAATACGGCACGGCAAAGAGTTCCTTGGTGCTGGCGCAAACTCGGAAGCAATAGAGATTCACTTGCAGGGAGTCGGGGAATTTGCCAAAACGTTTTCCATGATAGTTGAGATAGCTTTCGTTGAGGAGTGACATATTCACAGATTTCCTATTGTTGTTGGCCTTGAATCCACCAATGTTCTTGATGCGATACTGCAGTGGCAGATGTTCTTGTCCATTGTTAATCCGTTTGACATTCAGTTTTATGCGTCTGATGGCGCATGAATGCAGTCTAACTCCCATCGTCATATACAGATAGCTGCAAATCTTCTGACCGAGCCGAGCGATGACCATGTCAAGTGTTGCCTCAATGTCCAGGAAGTGCTTTATAGAGAAGGAATAACTCTCGAAGTAAAAGCGCTTCCCCGCTTCCACAGACACATAGAAGCCCATATTGACAATCAGTTCGCTGGCTTTGTATTTCAAGAAGCGCAACAGCTGCGGCAGTGCTTGTGTTCTGGCCTCTAGTAGAAATTCCTCAACGCCACCATATTCTTGGGTGTCATCACAGAGCATAAAGGTTTCAATGCGTTCCTTATCGATCTGCCTGAGCAGCAGTTTCTTCTCCAGATCCAGTTTGATGTGCTGGGCATCTTCGCCGGACAACCAATGATGACTGTATGGCTCATTTGCCTCCACGGGACTGTGACAACTCTCACATTCCACGTGGGGATGGTGAATGGACGGTTGATGCCGAAAGGTTCGGACATTGTCTATAGTTTCAAAGGTGAAGCGCGACTTAAAGTGAAGTGGCATGTTGAACGATGTAATGCTGATTGCTGACTGATGTCCTCTTGAATTGTGGTAAACTATTTATACAGAAAGTGGTGCAGGGATCAGCGTCAGTATTACCTGATTATGGAAACTTAGGTATGTGTTTCTTACCTGCATTGTAACCCCGCTTAAGCCTGCAGCAGCTGCGGACTATTTTTGTCGCCAAAATCGGCCATACATTCTTATTTATGATTACCATATGCTTTGCAAGCGTACCGCTATAAAGCAGGTAATTAATTACCTTCGGGTTTGAGTTTACTGTTTACCTAAGTTCAGTGGTGCACAGCTTTGGAAATTCTCAAAATCTTGTCTTTCCTTTTACTGTTTCGCTTGCCCATTTTTCTTAAACATTCCTTTTTCGAATTATTGGGTCTTGACACAGGATTGTCCGCCTGCTCACCAAAAATCTAATAACTACCGTAAGTAGAGTTTTGGTATTGACAATAATAATATGGTTCCTTTAAAAATGGGCTGCAATCGGATTGTAGAAGTTCCAAAAGAAAAACTTTTGTATGGACAAAAACGCCTGCTTGTAAATCTGGTATGTTTTGCACTCTATGGTATACTTTGCATGTAGTACTATATAAATATATAAAATATAGAATTTTAGTGGTTTTGTGGTATATTAATTTGTTATATTTTAAAATTAATATTTTTTTTTAACGGGTAGCGGGTATCTTACAGTAGAGCATTCACAAATGTAGCTTTCTTGTTGGAAATGCAATAAAATTTTATATAAATGTTTTTAGTTTAACCATCACCATCTTCTGCCATTTATTTGCTACGTTTTACTCTAATTCGCAGTCATCTGTAATAGCATTTAGTCTGCTTTTGCATTGTCTGCTTTGTGATACCTGCTGGCTTCTCGAAATGCTCTTGTTAGTCTGTGCAAAGTGTGTAACTAATGCGTTTAAGTAACAGCATCAGCAATAGCAGCAGCAAGTGCTGAGCAAGCTGCATTGAGAAATCGTCCACAACTCACAACACACACACAATTCAATTTGGTCAATCAACTGCAACACTTGTGAGGCAAGTTAACTGCCCCATGTCCTGCATATCCTGTTCATCAGTCCTTGCAGTCGTCCATTGTGGCATTCGTAGGCATTTGCCTGAGTTGGCTATTGAACACGATGAATTTATCGCTTAACATTTTAGTTGATGATGGATGTGTTCCCAAGTCATCTGCATGTGATAAGCTTGCCCCGTCTCACTTTACTCTATGCTAATGAATTCATATATGTACACACACATACATACATACATATATAGAACTTCAAAAGTCATAAATACTCCGGTTGGGCTGCTTCATGCAACGTTAACTATGTGCGCCTCTCTGTCAAAATGGGGTTAAAGGCAGGGGGTTAAGGGTGGGAAGGGGAGGGTTTATCATCCAAAATGGCAAACTCATTTCCGTCACTGACACAGTCACTGACTTCATTTAATTTTCAAATTTTCAACTCAAGAGTCCAAAACGAGGTTTTTGCGTCGCCTTTTGTTTTAGTGTAACAAACTGAGACGAACGAGGGACCAAGCACCAGGGCAGACAGACAGTCACACAGAGAGGGACCGGGCTAAAATTTATAGCAGCACGCACACACATACACAAACACACCCACACCCACACACACACACGTATACATAGGTGGCGACGGTGGCAATCGCGGGGGCGTGGCTCTTTTACATTTTTACATTTTTCATGTCTGCCGTGCCATGAAGTTGCTCCCCCTCCACACCTAAGGAGAAATGAGTAACAGCAGCAACATAAAAAGCATGATATATTAACATATTACGCATACGCCGTGTACTCCCGTTTACGTGTACGTCTGCTATGTATTTCTATGTCTGTATCTCTAGCTGTCTCTGTGAGTGTGTTTATGTGTGCTGGCTGACTGCATAATTATGTGCTTTAAACAATTAGCATGGCACGCCACGAGTCCAGCATCCAAATGTTGCGTATACCAAGCGTAACACAGCATATGATGTATACGACATGTGAGCGCTGAAGCTGGCGACGCATTTAAGCAACCAAATTGGGTAATTTGTGGTCGCCATACAAAAGTACATTACCATATGTGAAGAGTTTGTACATAGAACATGCAATTAAAATTCGAATATTATACAAGAAAAACATGCAATTGAAATTTCAATACTTTTAAATTTCGCTAAACAAAACAATACACACAAAATGTATTTTATATTGCCAGAGAAAACATTCAATTTAATTTCAAATTCTCTTAAATTTATCTCAAAACAATTTACAATAATTTACAATAATTTTAGGGAGCGAGTTGAAATCACATTTTCCAAATAGTTGCCCCAAATATTTTTAATAATTAAAAATGACAAAGTTGTACGCAAATGTACTTTCGGTTTCAAAACGCACACACACAAAAGGCATCACAGAAAATCAATGCAGCAAATGTTTCCCGTGGTGTGACAGCATGAAGGCAGATACTTTAAAATGCCATTATTGAGTTAATTGAAAACGAAAAGTCCAGAAAGGAAACTTTCAACCGCAGGCTACGGGAGAGAGAAGCCATTTGCCATTTTCCCAATTTTTGGACGAAATGAAATTCACTTCTCCCCCACAGCATAGCAGAGAAACAATTTAATTCAACTTCAAATGGTTTACGCATCATTTTCCTCCACGCAAATGACTTTTGGTCAATGGCTGACAATTCGGTGTGAAGAGCAACTTTTTGCATAATACGTATACGACAGCGTGGACGAACGAAAAGAACGAAAGTACGAACGATTCGCTTCATTTATCATCGATTGCAGTTGCCAGAGAGATATCAATATCGTTTGACTCATTGTTTCATTAATTAATCAATTTGACAGGCTTTTGGTATTAAATCGAATGCCTTGTAGAAATGATTTGCCATTATGTCAACGGCTTTACTCAATATACTCTCACTCTCGCACATCGTACATCCACTTTAATCATAGGAGGCGACTCGACTCGACTTGACAATGGAGCCACGCACGCATCAGGCATTTGTCTAAGCTGCCAGCTTACGCATATTGTCAATCAATCAGTCAGATGAAATCCCTTCAGGTGAATGCTAGAGAGAAACAACGCCGAAGCTATCCGCCATTTCAATAGGTTTTGACATTGCTTTTGAATCAGCTTTTGTGTATGGAGCCACCGCACATTCTGCTTGCCATGCAACATTCCATCCGCATCCACAAAACGAGAAAATTTGCCTCGTTATTTGCGTCGCCCAAAAATGGATAGCGCTGAAAAATGGCGCGTGCCACAAGTGGCACTCATGTGGCACCAAACCAAATTCACCAAATAAACAACTACTCCTAAATATATGCACACATGCTCTTCTCTGCCACCTCTCTCTCTCTCTTCCTCTCTCCCTCCCACTCTTTCTGCTCTGCCTGTCAACGTGTGCTATTCCTCCGACTCTCTGCCAAATCGTTTCGTGCTCAAATTGAACACACTAATGGTCTGTACAATGGGCTCGAACGGGCATAAATGGAGTAACAATGAAAGAGGCCAACACCGAAATGTTTGTTGACTTCTCTGGATAATTTCATTTTCGTTTGAATTCAACTGAGGTGCATGCATACAAAATGTATTATGAAATGGGAATTATTTAATACTGATTTAATGAAAAGAAAACACGAATAACTGTTTGAAATTGAGCATTTCTTTGAGTGTATTTTTAATATAATATTCTTCATAGCAAATACTTAATTGCTGAACAGCTTTCTATTGCACTCAAACAGCTGCAAGTTGCGACCATAGTAACTGATGCTCTGGCTCTTATATTTAATGAACTAAAAATTCAAAGGCCTTTTGAGAAATTCATATCCCCAAAACATATTTCCACCAAGCCAAACCAAGCCAAGCCAAGCCAAGCAACCGCCGAAGTTCGCTGGCAAAGCAATGCTAACGAGCAGGACAGAATTTCCGTTAAGGATTGCGCTGGCTTTTGGTTGCGTCCAAGAGCCCAAAAAGGACTATTTGCCAAAAAACTGGTGAGAGCGAGCGTCGGGTGTTTTTTCGTCGTGTGTCCCTCGAATGTCGCACAAGTGCACTTTAGTTTTCAATTTTTGTCGTCTCATAATGCGACTCTCTGGATTTATATTTTCTGCGATGTTTTTTTTCGCTCATCTTTTTTTTTTACTCCTGCTCAAGATGCAGCATGAGCAGAGAAGCAGTAGCTATTGAGCAAATATCTTCAAAATGGATTTTAAAATCCATTCGATGGGGCTAAGGAAAAGCCAACGAAACGGGGCAGAGGAGCAGAAGAAGAACGGACAAAGGGCTGAGGACAGAGTACAGAGGACACAGGAAACCAAATAGAAATACGAGCAAAGGTTACCTTGGGGATGCATTCACCAAAAATATTTGCACTAATGGAAAAGTAAAAGCTGCTGCTGCAAATATTTTTTAACTCTCATCCGAAATGAGTAACGACTACAGATACTATTCACTGTTGTGTTCCGAGTTGTACATAATATTTTGCAGCATCAGGGGAATTGTCAGTCAGTAGGTGAGAGAAAGTGCTGTGACTACTAAAATCACTTAACCATATTTCGGTTTGTCTAGAGCTGAACTGAAATGTCTGTCTGACTTACTGTCTGTCTGTCTGTGTGTTCGCCCGGCCAAACAAAAAGGAAGGAAATGCCAAATGTGCTGGCTGTGTGTTGACTTAGGACCCGAAAATCTTGCTTGCCAGCTGCCACTGATTATTAGCCTTGGCAAATTGTCTGTGTAAAAGCCACAAAACAACTGAGCAACAACTTCGACAGTCTCTTAGAGACTCGCTGACTGACTGACTGACTGACAAACTAACTAACTGACTGACTGACTGACGAACTTACTGGCTTAGCGACTGTCGAAGCAGTTGCAAGTTGAGCTTAGACAATTTCGACTGTGTGTGTGGCTTCCAAGTACTCCAACAACTATTTTCAAATTTTCTACTCGTTTTTACAAGGCACGTGCTTGGTGGCCTCCTCGTTGAGTTTCCCCTTTTTTATTCACCATTGTGCAGCATTGTCTCCATTTTGTCTTTATCTGTGTGCGAGTGTGTGTGTGTGTCAGTGTGTGTGTGTTGGGTTTTAACCTAAGTAGACGATTTGTTGGCGGTCTGGTTGACTTTTTAATGAGCTAGCTAACAAGCACTTGGGCAGCAAATTAGAAAAGATACAAATCTATCTAACTCCATTATGCTGGCCGGGTCCTCAATGATTTAGTCAGGCAGAAAATGAGCAAAGCAAAGGCTGAATTAAGTATGTCACTTTGCAATTCAGTTCTTAAGTAAATACTGCCATGCTGTTTACACAGTCCCAAAAGTATGCTAAACGAACGACTTTTATACGAATGGACGGAGCAAAAGTGATTTATTGACGGAACCGAAAATAACCAGAATTCATTTTATTACAGTTTTATTCGTTGCGAGCAACAATTAGACAGAATACATCCGAAATAAATTGACAGAGCAACAAGTCAGAGCGACTAATTAACCACTGTCCACGTGTCGGCAATCATTAGCAAAGTTCAGTAAAATACATTTAATTATTAAAGTGTAGATACTTCATTTTGTATATTTATAAATAATTGGTGGTAAACACCGAATAAATAATGAATTATATAATTAAATAATTGTTAATGGAAGCTGAAGTAGTTCTGTTTTCGTTTTCGGAATAATGGTTGAAAATTAAATTATACTTTTAATTTGTGAACAATTTTAGATTGATAATGATAGAGATATGCATTCATAAAGTTACGAAATGAAAAACAGCACTTTTGCTTATAAACTCTTACTAAAGAAATATTTGTAGTATTTATTAAAAGAAGCAATAGTTATAAAACCAATAAAATAGTATTAAATTAAAAATTGAAGTTCTTTTTAATTTCACTGTACAACTATGATTTTCTCCTACAAGAGACTTTTTGAAATTTTGAGATATGTGTACATGCCATTCGGACAACACTTAAATGAAATGACTCAGCGTAGTTTATAGGAAATGGTTGGACTTCATTTTGAGTGCGCTGCTCTTGGCCAATAATGAAAGTGAATTTGAGCCAAGCGTGCATTAAATTGAAAACTTTATGTTTTTTGCTCAGGATTTTAAATGCGTTTTTTTTTTTGTTATTTTTTTGTTAGGCGGAAAGTTTGTTTAACCAAAGTTTCTAACTACCCAAGTAAAAAGTGGGCGCACGGAGCAAACAAAAAAAAAAAAAAAAAGAAGAAAGAATTGATGAGGAGGCGTAAAAGAGTCGCGAGAGTCGAGGTTTCCTCCATTGTTAAGCTGCAATAAATTTTACATGGCAGTCATGAAAACACTTGAAGAATATTAAAACAAATGAAGCAGCCTTAGCTTAGCAGTTACTTGAGGTTTTCCGCCATGGCCAAACAAGCGCCTCTTTTTGGTCCCTTTTTTTTTTGCGGCTCGGCGACATGAGCAGCTTAAGCAATTTTTGCCAGCTGGACGAGGGCTAATGAAGCTGCCCCCAGAATGCAGTTGGGAGTAGGGACCGAGGACCTAGCATAAAATGTATTTATATTATACGAATACGAGAGCGAGTGTGAGTGCCAGTGAGTGTGAGTATGAGTACGGGTATGTATTACTCGAAGCTGTGAGCAGTGAGCTGCCTTTATGCAAACACGTACGACCCATTTAATTTGGCGAGGGGCGACCGAGTGTATGGCCTGCCAGAAAAATACGTGATAAGCAAATTCATAAACCATTAAGAAGGTTGCGCCTTGCCACAAACGTCAGCGAATTTCTGAAATTCTACTATATAAGAAATACCTCGCATGTTAACTCACTTTTAAATGCTCTAACGATTGACCTTCAGTTATGCGAGAAAAGTATTCAGTTTTTAAGACATTAGTATTTATTTAGCTTAGTGTATATTTTCGTAATGATTTAGTATTTATTTCTTTTAGTATTAATTTATTTTAGTACTAATTTAATGTAGTATTTATGTCATTTTTGGAATTTATTTAATTCAATATTTAATTTTTAGTATTTAATTATGTCAGTATATTAATAATTTTATGTATTATTATTTTAGTTTTTTTATTTTGGTATTTATTGAGTTCAGTATTTAAGAATTAAGTATTAATAATTCTTATTATTTATTTATTTTTGTATTTTTTTATTTAATTAATTCATGATTTAAGAATTTTGTATTTATTAAATTAAGTATTCATTTATTTTAAAATTTTGTATATATTTAGTTTGATTTTTTTTTTTTTTGTTCAGTACTTAAGAATTGAGTATTCATTTACTTTAGTAATTATTCAACTATTTAATTTATTTGTTTTATTTTTCGGTATTTATTTGATTCAGTTTTTAAGTACTTCGTATTTATTTATTTAATTATTTTACGATTGAGTATATATTAAGTTGAGTACATATTTACTTTCGTATTAATTTTATTTATTTCAATTCGGTATTTCTTCAAGTAAGTATTTAACAATCTAGTATTCATTTAGTTTACAATGTTGTATTTATTTACTTTTTTTTTGTTTTTGACACTCTTATTCAGTCTCTTACTATTTTATAAAGTAAGAAAAGAAACATTTTCCACATCTGTGAGTGCGTTACGAACGTATCGTCAAAGTCTTGCTCTCTTTGCTAGCAACATAAAATCGGCAAGAAAAATGCTAGCAAAAGGAATGTGCGATGTTCGCGTCGTGTGCGGTTTCATTAAATTTTATAACAAGCATTTTATGTATATTTTTTTTCCTTCGTTCTCGTTTGCAACAAGCCAGACTCTGGAGCTACTCTTATGCTGGCATGGGTTAGGTGATATGCTTAGGGAAATACTATGCATGAATGTGCTAGTCGAGGGCGAGGGCGAGACCGAGGGGGGAAGTGAAGAGGCCTAATTGACGCGGTGGAAAATTGAAAAAACGGCACACGCCAGTGCGCACTTTGTGGGAGCCCGCAAAGTGGTTACTATAGAGGGTACCAAGGGTTTCACAGTCTTTTACTACTATGTATGTGTTTTTCATATATGTATGTGTGGAGGGGTGTCGTCGAGGCATTCAAGCGACTGAATAGAGCTGAGACGAGCGAAGAGAAAGGAGAGTGAGAGGAGAAGTCAATGCATTTAAAGCGACATCAATGTTACAAAATGTTGATGGGTTTTTATCTTCCCTTTGCTGCGCATTCCAATTATCATATTAAATCAGTTGTAAATCATTGCATGCGAGTGTATATTTGCACAAATTTATGCGAATGCCCCGTGGGCAGGTGGAATACTATACAGCGCAATCCTTCCACCAAATAAACGGACTCGCATGTAGTAAAGCCAAAAGGGACAACATCAACAACTGTAGCACACAGCATATACAGAGCATACAGAGCATAAGGCACAAGGACAAGTACAAGTAGAAGAATAAACAAGTGTGTGAGCAAACTGTGCCAGATGGGAAGTAGTCGTGTTGACATTCAACTGAAATGCAGTTAATGGCCAGCATGCGAATCGAGGCTAATATGGGGGATAAAGCTAATGAACAGCAAGACTTGCCTCTAAACGAATGCTTAAGTAAATGAATCGAGGGGAAATCAATGCGTAGCAACAAATGGATTACAGCTGCGGGTGAAAACTGATACCTTCCATTTCATAAGAATTTATTTTGTGTGAGAGTGTGTGTGTGTTGCCCCCAAGGTGAGAGCTAATTATTTGCAGCTATTAGTTCAACTTGCAATTATCGTTATTTCCACTAAAGTGTGGACAAACCATTTGGGCTTGTTAAAAGCAGCATTATAATAATAATATTTAAAGCACACTCAATTGCCATTATGGCAAAGTGTAACGTGTTACGTTCCACTTGGTTAATTAAAAGTGCAATTCGATTGTCTGTTTAGCATATTGCAAATATTTGCATATTATATTTCCAATGGGTTGCATTTAACAGCATAAAAGCATGTTCTACATAAGCATATAATCTGCTTAAAATATCAGCAACAATAATATCAATCAAAATAAAATCAAACACCGCACCGTGTAACAAAGCATGAGAGAATTACAAACACATACGACGAATGTTGTGTGTGTGTGTAGGTGTGTGTGTGTTGCTTTCATAATATAAAATACAATTTGATAGCCCAAGGAAGTCAGAGGGAATGAGAGCGAGAGAGCGCGCAAGTGGCAGCGAAGCGCGAAATAAGCTGCCTGATGGACTCAGGTAAATGAACTGATGCCGTCTCGTTGTTGCTTTTGCTTTTGCTTTTGCTGCTTCTGGCGGTTGGCAGTTGAGTGCCATGTCATGCAGCACACAATGGCAGCTCAGCCTCATAACGACACCAACAACGACAACAGCAACAGCAACAACAACAATAACAGTAAAGAGGAGAAACAGGCGACTGCTTTACCTGAAGCCAGCTGCAAATCCATGGCGTCTGTTAATGTGACATTTTGTCATTAAAATTTCAAGAGGCGCGACACGAAACTCTCTCTCTTGCTGCCAGCTGAGTCATAATATTGTTATTATTATTTGCTGCTGCTGCTGCGTTTTAAGCAGTATCGCAACTGCGTTCACGCGGCAACAGTTGCCAGCAGCTGCCATTGCCCAAGGAGTACACAGAGCATACGCGTCGTATGCGTAATGTGCGCTCTACTCTCGCAGTCAAATTAAATATGCTTTGGGTCATATGCGAGCACAAGTTCTTTCGCCATGGCCATTGCCATTTTGCAGGCGCGTTGCAAATAAAACGCCAGCAAATTGGCAAATAAAAATTTTAGACGTTGACTGAGCACAGCAACAACAACAGCAACAACAACAACAGATTAAATAAAACAAAAGAAAAATGAAAGGTAATAGCAAGCAGCAGCAGCTGAAAGTTTTGTTGTGCGTATACGTAATTAATTTTACTTGTTGCACTGAAGAAGGCTGCCTGAAGCTGCCTCAGCTGAAGTGACACTAATTAAAACTCTCTGCAACGGATGTTTATATGAGACAGCAAGAGAAGAGAGAAGAGTGAAGTAGGAATGCACTTATATGCAGATGAGACCAAAACTTCCAATCCAGGAAGTGTCACAAGGTCCTGGCTCAACACACATACACACACACATACACACTCACACACACATAAGCACATACAATTAACTTGATTTGTTGCTTGCGGTCAAAGCTAACGAATGAATGGACGACAGCTGCACTTTGGACGACAGTTCACTACTATGTCTAGTTTTCAAAAAGCTAGAGACAAGTCAGCAGGGACAGTGAGAGAGCCAGAGAAAGACAGAGAGAAATCACAAAGGATATGCACAGTGTAAGCGGAAGCGTTTATTTTGTTCAATAGGAAATGAGCAAACATGAGAAAAAGCAGCACCAGAAAAAATAAATAAACTTAAACTGAATGTGGAAAGCAAGAAAATTTATATGGGAAATGCGTTGACTGCAAAAACAAATAAAACAACTACAGTTTAAGAGCGAACAAATGGCCTAAAAGGACACTTTGCAATCGATATATTTCCGAGCACAAAACATTGTTCAGATTGAGCTCGAACTACAGGCTTCAGCTTCCAATTAAAAAATGCGCCTGCGAGCTATGAAGCTTATCATCTTGGATGACCCAGAAAACAAAGAAATCCTTTGAATGCAAAGAAAACGTTGAAATAAAAATCATAGACATTATAACTATTTATGAATGGCAGCCAAAAACATACTTGACTGCTGCTCAAATAATTCATTTTGAAGAGGAACTAAATTGCAGAGAACATACCTAAACACAAACGTTTAACTTCTCAGTCGTATCTCATATTTGAGCAGCTCCTTTCTGACATGTTGCCTCAAGAGCTGGCTGCTGCACTCACTTTAAGCTAAGCAAAATGCTAACAGCCTGTGGTTTTTCCCCATTAGTAAAACTTTAGCTCTGGGAAGACAGCTGTAGCAATAGCTTGCAATAATAAGTATACGAGTAGTATGCTAAAACTTCTTGTTTTTGTGCGTTTTTCCTGCAACCCCATTTTTCCCATTGTGGCGAGCAGCGTATCAAATCATTTTCCTTGGCAGTTTTTGCATTCATTCGATGTTGATTTTATTTTACCAAGTTAATATTTGTTAGCTAGCTGCTCCAGTTACTTCGCCAGCCAAGCAAGCGAGGAAGGAAGAAAGAAAGCAACAAACAGCAAGCATTAAGCAAACAATTGGGCAAAACATAATATGAACGTGTGCATGTAACTTTGTGTATTTGCGGCCAAGAAAGAAATGAAGTATACGAAGTGAAAGTAACGCAAAGACTCTTTGAATATTTCATGAGTTAAGTTCTGCCATTCCATTGTTGGCCACTTCACGGTCTTGTCTAAGGATTGGGCCACTAAAAGAGATCTCCACTTCTACTTCTCCCTCTGCCCCTCCCTCTACGTTCTCTCGGTTTTCTCCGTTCTATTTGTCCCTCCATTGCCAAGCAGCCTTGTAAAAATATTACAGCAATTTTCAATGCAATTTGCTGCAGTTTTAAGATGCTTGTCTGTGGCAACCTTCAACACGTTATCTGCATCTCTATCGCACGCTGGATCTGCCCTCTCGCTTCTGCCTTTCATTGTTTGTTTTGCCACTGCAGACACGTCCTAAGAGAACTTCAATGCACAACTTCAATAAACTTGAAGTTGGAGTTGCAGTTGAAACATGCGACGCTGAGTTTCTTATGCTATTTTTCATTTTATTTTATTATTGTATTTATTACATGAACGCAATATAGATTGTTTCCCTTCACATTACTGCCATTGGTCATAAATATTTTACTAAGTATTTAGTTTGCTTCTGCTTTTGTTTACCTTTTCGAATGGTTGCATTACAAACCTTTTGCCAAGTTAAAGTAGTATAATGAACCAGTTAAGTGGGATTTTTATACGCTCTTCATCTACAAGCATCTATCTGGCTTCTTAACGTGCATCTTTATGGCCACTTTCAATCAATGCAATGACCTTAAAGTAGTAATTACAAAAGCCATTCGTTGGCAATTAAAAGCACATAAAATGCTATAGCTCATAACCCCAAAAAACTCGACAATAATCTCAGCAGTGATTGAATACTAACTACAGCATTTTCTACTACGCTCTTTGCTGCTGATGCTGATGCTGACGTTGATGGCAATTTGGTTTCTGATTCTTGGATGTCGTTTGTCGATGTCGTGATGGTGATGGTGATGCCAATGCCGATGCCGATGCGAAGGCTGATGGTGCTAGTGATGGCATAACAATAAACATGAAAAGCGTGTAAAAACAAGCGCTCAGTGCCTGCAGTTGAGAGTTTTCCACACAGCATCGGCAACAGACTAAGTATTTTATGGCTGCCACTAAAGCCCAAGAATCAGGCATCAAACGAAACTTTGTCACACAGCGCAATTACAAAAAAAAAAAAGTACAAAGAATTACTAGTAGATAAATGTGGTCGGCTCTACAGGAAGATACCCTCGCATAGAATTGAAAAACATCTTAGCACATATTACGTATACGTAGTGGACAGAGTTCAAATTCAGTTGGAACATATTACGTATACGTAGTGGACAGAGTTCAAATTCAGTTGGAACATATTACGTATACGAAGTTGAGAGATCAATTTGATTTAGAACATATAACTAGACACAGTTTGAGAAAGAGAATGCAAAGTTAGAATAATAATTGAATTTGAGTTTGAACATATAACGTATACGTAATTCAATTCCATGCGAGGTGCGCTTGAAAGTATGCAATGGAAATGTTACCTAACTTGGCAACTTAAACAAACCAGAAATTGTTTCAGAATATTCTCAATTGTTTTAGATTACACAATTCAAATTGGAAATTAAATTCAAATAAGAAATGCAATTTTAATTTTTATATAATTTATTTATTGAATTTCTCAATTTTGTCTTTTGCTCGTAGACATCTTCGAATTATTTACAGAAATGCCCGCTGTTGCCTTAACCCATACAGGGTATAAGACACATACTCTGTGGAAGGGAAGTAAAAGAAGAAAACAAAAACTATACACGACAGAGACATCAACGGCTCGTGTGCCATATAAATGAACGAAATGCCCATTCAAGTTTGGCGCCAAATACTGAAAGAGGACGATTGGGAAGACGTTCTAGACTGAAGGTTAGAGGCTGGAGATTGGAGACTAGAGCAACTGGCGAGCTGGTAACTGATGACTGCCTGCAGTTCTTGGCAAAGCTATTAAAACTTATGCGTAGCTCATATAACACTTTTAATGCCAATCAAAGACTCAACACAAACACAAACACAAAACAAAAAGGAGAGAAAGAGAGCAAATGAAACTGAAACTGAAACGCCAGGAAAGTTTTACCTATTGTTTCAAAAATATAACAAAACTGATGGAAGAAAAGTGAACACGAACCTGAACCGCAGCAATGCGAAGAGCTACAAAACTCTGAGCAAGTCACAAAGTCAAACAAAAGCTCATTGTAAATGTCAGGAGTTAGAGCCAAGAGAAAGGAGGGGAAAAAAAATAAATAAAAGGCAATAAAGCCAAGGAAACGGCGCAAAGCGAAAAGAAATTGTCAAAATACAAATAGGAAATTGACGCGATAGAAGCAAAAAAAAATATGAACGAAAAAGTTGCCAAAAAGTCGAAAGTGAAAGTGAAAGTAAGTAAATGCGAAAGCGAAAGTCAGCAGCGTACTCGCACTCACATGTTTACTCGATTTTTGCTATAACGAATTTAATCTTTTTCGCTAACGCGTGCCGCCACAAAGCAAAAGAAAGAGCGAAAGCACGCAGGGGAGCAAAGTTTGAGCTTGTGTTTTGAGTGCGGCTATTGTGGCTTTATTTATAGACATCAAATGGCTGCCAGGAGCATGTGATGTGCCCCTCTGCAAGTGGTAACAACACACACACACACACATATGTGTGCATAAAGATGACATGTAGCACAAAGCGGCTGCTGTGGCGGCCTAAAAGGCTAAGTAAACAAAAGAGTTGTTGAATGCCTCCACACACACCCAAACAAAACACACACATGGCCACAATGAAACAGGGTCCGATAAAAGCGGGTTAGCAAAAGCTTTTCAAACAAATAACGAGGCGTGGCACACAGCCTTAATGTGCCGCAACAAGACGACGAAGAAGAAGGAGAAGAAGTGATGAGAAGTGAAGTGAATGGGCGGCGGATTACGTGATATGCTCCGGGTGAAGACCTATAATTAGCTGGATATCAAATTATTTTTGGCTTTTTTTGTTGCGTTGTTGGGGGTAATTTAAGCTGGGATCCTAATTAACTTTTAGTGAACAGGCGTAACCTTAATGACAATGAGGAAACAATTAGCAAATGGCAAACGTTTTCTCTTCTAGAGAGCGAGCGATATCTCTTTACTCTGTCATCAATCCCTTTGTCCGATAAATCTTTGCATTTATCTCCAATAACAATATACCTGTTTGTCAGCCAGTCAAAGAGCAAAGAACTATGACCAGCATTTATTTCGGTAATCCGTTTTGCTCTCCTAAAATTGTTGCAAATATTTCTAGCTGTGACTCTTCCTACACAACTCGTGACTGCCAATACAATACAATATAGCTAGCATTCAGTCACCTTGACCCTGACTGAGTGTGCTGGCATTTCGAGTGTTATTTTTCCGAGACGGTATTTCTTCTGGTAGCCACAATTTCCCAGAAGACAGAGAGAGAGAGAGAGTCGACAACACAATAGTGCGGCCGTGTGACAAATGTAAGCAAGTAATGCGAACACACAATGTCAAGTGGCAGGCTGCCAGGACAACAGCAGTACATCAGACGGCGGGCGGACAGCAACAGTGCCATCTTACCTCCTTAAGAGGCACAAGCCAAAAGCAAAAAGCAGCAAAAAAACACAAGTACAAGGGGAGAACAGAATGAAAACCAAACCATGAAATATTTCAAGTGAACCGCAAAGTTCGCCTTCACTTGGTGGCTGGCTTTAAGGCGACATTTAAGGCGGCTGTTGGGTCACTGCGTTACGCCCTCCGAACAAATGTGGCACACGTGCATTACGCATACGCCCCGCGGTCCGAGGCACAGGAAAAAACATGAACAATGCTCACGCCCTGTAACACAAAAGAGGATGTAGTTCTTGTACAAGTGCCAGCTAAAGACTCCAAGAGGGTCCGAACAACACAACAGCAAAGAAAGAACACAAAAACAAAAAAACAAGATGGAAATTAATAACAGAAGTTGTAAAGGGAAGGTCGGCAAATAGCAGGCCACATGCCATAAGTACGTATGCAAAAGTCGCACAGCATATTGCTAAATTTTTCGCCAAACATCTCGAAAGTCGAACAATGTCCTGAAATGCGCATGCCAATGCACAACGTGGGGGGAAGGCGCACAAAACTATGCAGCAGACACAAAACGCATAGAAGCCAGCGCATCGTATAGATGATGAATGCAATGCCAAGTGGAGAAGTAGAAGGAGACAGAGACAGCCCCAGACCTAGAAACGGCAGATGCCATATGATTGCGACTGCAACTCGCTTTGTGCATATTGATTGAACGCAATGCAACTGTCATACATACCAATGTCATAAACAAGCTGCAGAAATTCGACTCGTTTCGCCTTCGTGCATCGTTTTTGCATCGGCCTGCCAACCTCAGTTATTCCCACTCCCACTCCCAATCCCATTCTTAGTCGCAGTCCCCAGCATCAAGTCGAAATTCAATGCAGAAATACCAGAAACGAGACGACACGAGTTGAGTTGAGTTGAGTCAAGTCGAGTCAAGTTGAGCTTAGATGAGTTGCATTTACTGCTGCTGCTCTCAATACGCTGCTCTAACTCACAATGCAATTTGGGGTATCATTCAAGTGTATCTTCATAAATCTACAAGTTGCGTGCTCATGCTTCGATTTTTGAGCTCGATTTTAAAGCAAAACATCAATGGAATTGCTATGAAGCTAATTGAATAGCATGGTTTATAGGATTTTCTATTCAAATTGTGTTTAATCTGTTTGCTTAGCCTGGAAATGTTATATTTAAATGAATGCTTTGATGCATTTATGATGCATACAAATGTAATTAAATAACTGGTGAATTTTCTCATACAGATTTAAAAGTCAAGTAATTACTGAATAGTATTCACAGACTTTTTACTATTTTCTGTGAATGTTTCATTAATATTAAGTTGGAATCATGTCATATTTCGAGTGACATAAGTTTATTTTAAACTTATGATTATTAACAATTTCTATTTTAAATCGACATTTTTAGTGCTCCATGCACGTCGTTGTTTCTCCCGTCTTCACATCATCAATATTCCATCCGGCATCGATCGTGTAATTAGTGTATCTATATGTCCTCGATGTTTTAACATTTGTTTAAGAGTAACAGTTTGATCAAGTTCATTATTTTACTGTACTTTATTGAGAATCTTTTAAAGTTACGTATTTCATCTGAGTTAATATTCATTATTGTTTTAAAATTATTTAATTTTCAATTGGAAGTTTAAAATACTTTCGGAAATATAGAATAGTTTTTAATATATGTTCAATTTGTATTGGGAATCTATGCAGTCAATAAAAGACAACTTACAAAGATGGTTGGATTTCTAGTGAGGTAAATTCACAAAAGAAAACGTTGCTTTTTCCGAAGTAGAGTATCTAGAAGTCGCCTTACATTTCTTAAGCTTGGCAGTTACATCGCTGTTTGGCTTCTGGCGGCGACATTGCCTTTTGCGTTTATGTATTTGGTACGATTGTGAAATATGCCATAGCCAAAATGCTCAGCGTACCGTTACGCGCGGAGACAAGAAAGCGAACACAAAAACGCGAACGCGATAAGAATGTCCCCCTGAATATGTATGTGTATGAAAGATGTATGCATAAGTGTGTGTGTGTGTGTGTGTGTGTGTGTGGATGCATACTTTGTATGCCAAACAATGCAGCGGCAGATGAACTATGCACACACACACACACATAGAAAAACAGACACACATACATATGCATATATAGTAAAGACATCTATTCCCCATATATCGCATAACGAGTAGAAGTGAGAAGGCAAGTGAAAGCGAGAGAGAGAGAGGGCAGATAGACGATTTGAATATTCCGTCCGTGTTTTGCAGTTCAAGCGATTTTTGCCAAATTACTTGCAAACAGTTGAACTTTGACGTTGATTTCAGCCTGTCAAATGTATGTTGCATGCATCGTATGTGCTGTATAGCTGACGTTTGTTGTAGTTGTTGTTGTTGTTGTTGTCATGTTGTTGTCATGTTGTTGTCGCCATGGTGGTAATTGCTGCTACTTGCCGAGAAGGGTAGGGGCGGGTGGGCGTATGGGCGTGGCACTCTGGCATTGGGGAATTGAGGTTGCGACTGGCAAATATGTCAGCAGCTTATCGCTTCATTACGCCTTGTCTGTATGTATGGTATGTATTTTGGTATGTACTCGTATTGTATATCTGTTATGTTATATTATATTAATTTGTCATTTACTATTTATCGTCTATTAAAATTTATATTCTATATTAATAGATATTTTCATCTTTATTATCCAATTATTATACTATTTGGTCATTTATTATTTATCTTTAACTATACTATATATACTATTTGACCATTTGTTATAGATACTATATACAATACTTTATAGTATGTTAGCCTAATACTGATTCTCTTTACTGTGAAGGTAGTTTCAGCCTTTTGACTATTGACTCTCCTGGCATTCTTAGTGGTGTGCTGGTGCTTAAGGATCTACTGGGCAACTGGTTGCCTAGAAAACGCATCGATGGACAACGCCAAGGATAAGGCAATAGATCTGGTAAGTGCGAGCAGAGGAAAACGATGTGTTAACTACACTCTGTGTTTCAGGTATAGCTTTAAGCGTGGCATAGTGCAGCTGAATTGGAGCACAAGCAGTTAGCAGGGCGTCAAAGTTGAGATTATTGCAGCCCTGGCCAAGACATTGCACTCCCAGGCCAACTACTACAACCTTAATGATAGCGAGAGCAGATTACGAGGGCTTCGAAAATGGCAAAGAAAACACTTCGCAGTTGATTGCAGAACGAATCGTGGCCGAAGTGGTTAATAATGCTTGATCAATGTTTCATATCGTAGGGATAATTTTTGGGGATCTGCATCTGTTCCAAAGCTAAAGGCAACGCGTGCAGCTGAGCAGCACAGTGTCGAGTGCCTCACCTTCCTGCCGCCTGAATCATCTCGACGGACAACCTTGGCAATCTTCATTCAGCGTTGGCATGTGGGCAGTCGTCTTGCTCTCGCTGTTTGTGGTGGGCACCATCTTCTAATTGATCAGTTTCCTCAGAACTCTGCTGCTCCTGGACAGCCGGCAAGCTGCCAGCTTCTTTTGCTGTCTTTGTTACATACAGCGGCGGCAACAGCAACTGAATCAACATCAACGCGAGTGGAAACGTTTTAGCTTTCGTCTTGAGCTTGCGTGGCATCGACAACAGCGACAACAGCAGCAACAACAACTGCGTCGAAATCTGTTCGATGATTATCTACATGCCCCTCACATTGCGCTCACGCACAAAGCAAGCACTCCAAGTTCCAGTGCTCTCAGTTTTTCTCTCGCTCTCTTACCCATAACACTTTACCGCAAAGCCGAACAATGCGAAGGGCTCGGCGCTAGATGATCAAAATGCCGTCGGCTTTTCCAGTTTCGACTTACACTCTGTCTTAAGCGGTCACTATTCAAACATACACCTACAATGTGCTTTTTTTGTAACCAATAACCCTAGTTTGATATATGAAACATATATACATATGTACAAAAGAAAATGGAAGTGTTTATAAATTACCTGAAAAAGAAAATCTACAACCATTATGTATATCAATCAATTCGCTTAAAATCTGTTTAAGTCAGCGCTTTGTTTTAATATGCAAAGAAAATAATATTCTTATGGCGCTAATACACTTCATACCATGCACATCCGATTTAGTTCCAATAATACTAAAGACTCATGCTATCACATATAGTACTTGTTTCTTATCAGCATCAGGTGAGCAGATTGACTGAAAGCGCTGGCTGTCCGTTCGTTAAATGTGCTTATCACCAAAACTGATTCAATAGAATATTTGTAATCAGCATGTTTACCGTCAGAGACTTACCCATATATAGACTCATTTATCGCTTTCAGCGTTCAGTGTTTTGTTCTCATTATAAAAAGATTTTGGTTTTAGATTTGCAATAGTTTTCGAGTGTATTTGTTTGGTTTTTGACTTGGGTGTTCACTTCATAGATGCTGGACGTATCATCATTCTCAGCTTCTTTATTGTGTTAGGATAAGTAAAGTATATCGAGCTATAATCTTCTGTCTTATGATCGTAGAACTTGCCATGCAAGTAGCTGCAAAAAAAAGAGCTTTAGAATAGTGAATGTATCTTGTAGTCAAGATGACTTACGCGAACACACAATCTTTAAACCTCCCACCACCCTGTTGATATTTAGCACAGTTTCGTTCGGTCCACAAGTCATTGTGGGAGTCCTCCGTTGTGAACTGCATGTTTAAATGGGGGCTTAAAAAGTCAGTAACATTGCCAGAGTAGTCTCCCAAGCCGGTAAGTCGGTACTTGTCCGTCTCATTGCCAACAACAAAGTGATCAAAACGAGCATAATTAAAGTTGCCATCATATCGTTCCATGTGTATGTATAACTCATTGAATTGATCAGTGGTCAATCGATGAATTTTCTCAAGACCGAGGAAAAAATCACCATCGAAGCTACCAAATCCCTTGCGATATGTGGCCCAATCTCTAGTGAAACTCTCTTTGCCATTGATACGCTGCTCTATAATTAACCATCCAGGTCCGGCTATCTCCATATCGCACAGCCCATCGAATGGATCTAGTCCCGGAATTTGAATCTGATGAACACCAGCAGGTTTTCCGAAAGCGACACAACTATTGGGAATGTTTTGCATATGTTTAATAATTTGCAAATCGCATTGTTGTAGCTTTGCTTCATTTTCTGCCAGTTTGTCATTCAGTAATCTCAACTGATTCTCAATCGCCTTGAACTTGACAGCATTATCAGCTAATTCGGATTTGAAATTATCACAATTCTCCCGCTCGATTAATCTATCGATAGTGGCCTGTTGAAAAGCATTTTGCGCTCTCAAATCGTTGTTGATCAGCATATTTGCTTGTTCTTGTTTTAACTTGTTTTGCAGCTCTTTAATTTCCTTAT
The DNA here is from genome assembly GCA_035046325.1 of Drosophila niveifrons. Classification (NCBI taxonomy): domain Eukaryota; kingdom Metazoa; phylum Arthropoda; class Insecta; order Diptera; family Drosophilidae; genus Drosophila; species Drosophila niveifrons. The sequence continues at coordinate 37,466,105 of JAWNOC010000052.1, forward strand.
CCTTTGCATCACTTTTGTCGATCTCCTCGCTAATATGTCGAACGTAAGAGAGAAAAGGCTTTAAAGCCTCATAAGTATACCTGCTACAATTGAGCTCCAGCTGTCGGCTCATATGACAAAATTGATCCTTGAAAAGAAAGAACGTTTGTATACTTTTTGCGCTCACTGTTAATTCTACTCCTTACTTCATTTCCTTCAGATGCGAGGGAAAAAGAACTGCCATATACAATGACGATCAGAGAAATATATAATATAATTTTATTTTGTGGCATCTCGAACTACACACGCAGCAAACACGAAACATATTAAATACAAGATTGAAGTCATGCCAGAACTCAACTATATTTAATACAAGCTGTATATATTGTATATATACATATATTACTGATAAGATTTCAATGCGCCATCAGGAACTTAATGTTTATACACGCTATCCATGGGGTAGAACCATTTTATAATTTTGTGCTTCCAGAAAATGTATGCAACAGGCAAATGGAAGCATCTCCAACTTAATAAATTATGTATATATATATATTCTTGATCTGCATCATAGCCATGTCTGTCTGTCTGTCCGTTTGTATCAACTCCCAGATCTCAGAGACTATAAGAGAAGCAGATATAATTTTTTACGACAGCACTTGTAATATTGCATCCATCAGTAAAAATTGTGTTATTATTGTCGAAATACTTTTGTATGGGGATAAAAGTCAACCCATAACTGGTCTCACTTGCCTTGGCTGACAATCTGGTATATTATTTTGATATATTTTAAAATTAATACCGCACTGGTATCTCACAGTCAAGCACTCTCGACAACAGCTTTCTTGCTTGTCTTGTATATGCGTAAACACTTCGCAGTATTTGATACCACGAAAAATGAATATATATGATTATAATAAGATAATGATTGTTTAATTGTCTATTTTTAAATTGAAATATACTCAACACATAATGAAACAAATTATTGGAATATAGATTATCTGTGTCTTGAGCTGGTCAAGTTTATTTTTTTATTAATCTTTGCGATGGAGAAGAATTCAGCGCTGAAACCCCACGTTGATAATAGTGAAGTGCTTGCATTGAAAAGGTGATAATTCAAGGCTCAGACAGAAGATGTGATTAGCAGGACTCATTGCCAAGTGACTGCGCGATGCTATCAAACGTCTGTCGGGCGAGGAGCAAGCAACGCTGAAGGCACTCATGAACCTGATCAAGTTCTGGAGCTCGTGTGGTATTGAGCATCGGTACTTTCGATATGTCGTAATGCAACATCCATTATATGCTGCCTATAGTCCATATGCCTATAAGCTTATGTATACTACAATTTTAAACGCCTCTATTTGAACTTCGATTTAAAAATATAGAATAGAGGCACATTTCAATTCACAATCAGATTGCCACTCCAAGCTGACGCCATAAGCCCTGTCCATATATAACATATACTAAATATACTTAATACCACATATCAATAGAATAAAAGTACCGTCTATACGAGAGTTTTCAAGCGCCGCTCTGCAGTCGTTGACTTAATGAATATCTCGAATTGTTCGAGGCATGCAACTTGCATAAATGAATGTCTAGCTCAACCGGCACCATCACTAAGCACACTCTTCTCTCTCTCTCTTTCATTCTCACTCCTCTCTTCCCCCGCCTCAGTGCACAGCAAAAGGCGACAAAAATCCTCAGTCTTATCCGCTTTTGTTGCGTGCCTGACAACGGCAGCAGGCAGGAGTTGAGGAAGGTCGCCCAGACGTTGTCTGAGTAGTTTGTCAGATTAATATATGTGAAAAGGACTGAAAGGATTCGCTGCTGTCTGCCGCAATTTGAAGTGAGTGCTGCGACAACTGGCATCAAAGAACATCACAGCGCATATTGACAAACGGCAATAACAAAGGCCAAGCGAGTGCAATATTTATGAGCAGCAATCTTGCAGGTATCAAATGACACAGAGGGGAACAAGAGAAAAAGAGTATAGAGAGCTTGAAATTTAATAAGTTCATAGAAACTACGCTATACACACACACGTCGCGTATACGCAATTTGTGAAAAGGGTTGACTGCACAAATTGCGTATACGCAACTTAAAACGAGCACAATCTTAATCGCAGCCGCCACTAATTGTACGACATGGCTGCAAACATAGTTTCCTGCCAATTGCCAGCCACTGAATCGTAACGAAGTCAAGCAGCTCCAACCTATGTCACCTTTTTTGGCTGTTTGGCTTTTTTGGCTTTGCCACTTGGTTTGTCACTTTCGGGGATGACTTATGGCCAGCACTTTGTTTGTGGGACCTCTTTTTGGGAACTTGTGCATCTTTTAAGTCACCTTAATCATGGGTAAGAACTTTTACCCTGACACAAATGCCAACTCTCCGACCACTCGTAGTTCTCTGAATGTGAATTGTGTGTGTGATGGCGGATGTGTTTTTGGGCCGATGTTTTGTTGTACTCCTATACTATATGTAGTTGCTCATACGACGGCGCGAACCTTTTAGCTTTTGTTTGTAATGAAAATTGACATGTCCTTCGCCGAATTGCTGCACTGACAGCCGACAGCCGACAGCAACAGCCAACAGCAGGCAGCCAGCAAAGCTCTCTCCTTCTTTTCCGGCCCCCCTTCAACGTCTTCGGCTTCTTGTTCTTGGGTCTTTTGTTTGGATCGCTGCTTTGTCTCGTGACTGTTCATTTGCCTGGCCATAAAGGTAGCCTCCGAATGGGCTTCATCAGCCCGCGTAGGCGCCATTGTGACGAAGATGTATCGGCTTCCCCCCCGCCTCTCTAACCACTCCCTCCAGGCTTGTTCATCTCTCGCCCGGACGGACTTCTTCACAGATGTTGATGAATTAAAAATCAGCAAGTGGCGGGTGGAGCATAGCAGACATCACTCTGACAAAAAGCAACAAGAACAACAACAAGAACAACAACAGCAAGAACAACAAAGTATTTTCCCCCTCCGAATAAAGCTGTAAAATATTTACTTCGCAAGCAGACCTTGGCTTGCTTTGTAGCAACCTTTTTTTTTTGGATTTTTTTGCCCGGATTAAAAGAGTATGACATTTAAGCACTCAGAAGATCATCAAAAACAAGCTGATGTGGTTTTTCTTAGAATTGAAGTGTTTGGATTTATCAAGCGTCATTTAAATTTTGCCAAAAGAAAGCGAGTAAAAAAGTGCATTAATGAGCAATTGCTTGGCAGCGTTTCTTCGAAAGAAAAACTTGCGTTATTCTAAGTAGAAATTTCCAAGACAAAGTACGTTGTTATTTTAAAGGATATATAATAAATATTGTCTCTTTTCTGCGATCTTAAATTTCAAATTATATGGAAACACATTTAATGCCAATTTAGAAATTAAAATTTTGCCATAACTGGAAAATCTTAAATTACAGCTTTACAGATACTTTTCTTCAAATACCTCAAAGTCATTGTTAAGTAGCCTTTCTTTATTTTGAATGATAAAAGATAGTGCAAGAAATTATTAAATATTAGTTTAAATTCGATGAAGCTATATAAACTGACTCGAGTAAAAATTTCACACTTTTAATTCATAATGAATGTAAAACCAAGTCTTATTGCATGGTCAAATCACATAGCACTTGCACTTGTCGTAGATGCTTCAGTCAGTCGAATGAATGAGTGAATCAGGACAAAGAACTTTTTATAATATATAGTAGTTAGTTCTTTTAGTAAATGCATATCAACTTACCCGGCAGTCCATTGTGCTCTTTTCTTGACATTTTTCTTGGAAATTCTTTCAGCTCCTCTCGCTTTATTCATTATCACGTCTCCCTTCAGTTTAGTTTCTGCTTTTAGCACTATTAACTATTATCTTTTGGATAAAGCAAAGTTGTCGCCGGACTTTGTTGGGGACAGTTTTCCTAATTGCTTGGGCATGTAATTAATTTAATTAACAAAACTTAAAACTGGAACCGGCTACAGACGTTGCTGCTTCTACTTCTTCGCTTCTGCTTCTGCTGTTGTCGTTGCATAATTAAAACAAAGCAGCGGTGCCAGGAAACTTTATTAAAGCGAAGCTCTGCAAAGAAGCTGCAAAGAAATAAAAAAAAAGAATGAAATTAATATGCCAATTTTTGTTAGCGTGTTTTCTCTCTCACTCGACAATCTCTGTTCTCTGCTGCTGAAAAGTTTTATTATACGCCTCAGTTAACATAGCCAATCTATTGATTTCCCTCCAAAGGTAACAAACAAAAAAAAAAAAACGAAATCAAAAGGTTTTTCTCTAATAAGAATTAATTGAAATGGAAATATTGAAAAGTTTCGAATGGGTGCAGTCTGTAAAGTTTAACTTAGGAATGGTGCAAGTGGTCGAAAAGTTGACTTGATTTATTGCCAATATTTGCTAGCTAATGGAATTTCAACGCACTTAAGCAGGGCTTAATTAAATGGCAAGAGGTCATGCTCGGATCAAAAACAAAGCTTGACTTGAATTCTGATATGAGATTTACCAAGTCAACACTTGCAGCAACTCTTAAGCTCAATACTTTCAAGTGTCAACATGACGTATACGTTATATTCTTGCAATGAATTGAATATGCATTGCATGAAGCTGCGATGAAAGAAGAATGAATGAATGACCTTATTACAAAATACGAGAACAAAATAATACAACACCAAGCGAGTTCAATTTAACTCTCTGGCGACATTTTCTAGTCATCCAGAAGCGAATCATCAAAGAAACAAGCTGCTGACAGCCTTGGCAAGGGGTTGGCTTGGCTTGGCTTGGCTTGCCGCAGCCAGCACAATTCCCAACCAGATGGACTGGCGCACACACACACACACACACACAACTTGGATACACCCCGCATTGTATTGTAGGAACGCCCAACTGTTTAACAAACTTCAGAATGAACTTTTGCCAGCTACTCAAAGTCAACAACTGCGGGGAGTCCCACCTCTTTCTCTCTCTCTCTTTCTTTCTTTTCACCAAACCCATATCGAGAATAAAAAGTGAAAACAAGCCAAAAACTGTGCCAACAGCTGCACAGGAGTTGAATCCAGGCATGGCTGACGGGGTTTGCATCCATGTCACTAAATTGTCAACAAAATGCAACAAATTGGCAAAAAAGTTTTCGTATGACTAGCAAAATTAGAACCCCGCAAGCAAATAAATGTGTACAATAACGAAAGAACCTCAACCCTACGCCCTCCACCCTCCACCCTGACACCCCACTATCAAACGAACAAAATGCAAAACAAAATACAAAAACAACAGTATAAAACAAAACAATACAAGGCAGAAAAGGGCGAACACCAAAATACGACCGAAAAGAAAATACCCAAAAAACTGGCAGTTCAACAAAAATATGTAATCGTTTGGGATTTTATGCAATGTGCAATAGAAACAAAAAAAGAAACGCAAATACCAATACTCGATAGCCAAGTGTTTCACTCAACGATACTCTGTATATTTGGATGCATTTCTGAGAATGCTACAACTAAATAAACATGTAAATATGTAGATGTTTAAAATTTTATTTTAAAAGAAAAAACAAAATACAATCTAAAAGAAATATAATAATAATATTAACAATAATTATACACTAATATTGTTTAATAACTATATGCACTAAAATTCTCGGTATTAAAAACAAAGAAACAAAATAAAATAAAATCATAATGAAATATAATAATATACTGATGTATAAAAATAATATAATATTTAAACTAATATTATAAAATATACTACGTATACTTTCGGTATTTATAATTTTATTAAAAAAAAAACTAATGACAATCTTAAAGAAATAAAATAATAAACTAATATTAGCCATACTATATAATATGGATAATAAGGACCAAAACAAGAGTTTTCAGGTTATAATTTATTTCGATTTAAAGCTTCATAACAATTTATAGTATAATAATGTATAATTAATATAAAGAGTATATTATATTTTATATATATTATAGTAAAATATTATATAATATAATAATGTACAATATGGACAATAACGAGAGTTTTCAAGTAATAATTTAATTCGATTTAAAATTTTATAACTAGCTTTTTTTCTCTTCCCCTCTTAAAACGTTAACCAATTGATATTAAAAACTTGGAAGGAATTGTTTTTACATTTGTGTTTTTCAATTATTAAAGAACGAAACAATTTAATCGCAAGTTAGATTATAAACAAAACAATAAATAATCAAAAACAAAAAATTTTTTTTCGCAAATACTTATAAATATATTCGAAAACATTCTAAACGTCTCATAATAGAATTGTCCCTTTGACATCGTATTCGTTATCACAATTGTCACGCCTGTTAAAATCACTCCATCGGCTGCAGGGTATGCCAAATCCCCCTTTCAACTGGTTTGCAAACTGGCAAACAAATTTAATGCTGCTATTTTTTGTTTTTGTTGATCTAATGCGACAAACGACAAGGTAAAAATGCAAACAAAATGCAAAACAAGCGTGGGAGCAGTTCTCTCTCTGTGCTCTCAATGCTCTCAGCTGGCGGTGCTCAATACAGACGTATACAGTATTTGTATATCTATATGTATATATAGTATATAGATGGGCCGACGATTTGTTTGTTTATTGATTGGAAAAAGCGGCACAGCTGAAAAAGGATTTCTGGCACAGCATAAGAGGACATACTACATAAGGACAACAGCGCACAAGGCTGCGAACAGCGAATTGCAGCCACAAACAAAAAAATCTACAAAAAAAAAGAAAACGAGACAAAAATGACATATATATAGTATGTTGGTAAAAAGGGAAAAGAAAGCGAAATGCACTACCTGAATTTTAAACTAGAAAATGGAAAATTGTTTATACAATGATCGATATAACCATTTATATTGCACGCTTGTTGAGCAGCAACAGAAAGCAGAGCGTGTTATTCTCCAGCTTGCTGCTTGTTATTGTTGTTTCTCTTGTTGTTTTTGTTTGTTGTTGTGCACTTAAAAACAAAATGCCAAACACATGCCGCACAAATCAAATGCGTTTACCCAGAAAATATCTATGCAAAATATTCAGGTAGAAAAGTTGCATACGAATTCGAATACGAGGCAAAGAGAAGCCATCGAAGCGAGGGCAAAATGTAGAAAAACTCGATGGAATGCCATCGATTGCATAAATTGATTAAACGCAAGCGTGGATATTGAAGTTGTATTCTCTTAATTGACTAAATTGATTTGATTATAATTTCATTTATTCATCAAATGTCTATAGTTGCTCTCTCTCATCCACAGTTCACTCAACTCCGTGCGTGTTTGTTTACAGCAAATAGAAATGTTTTTATGCATTCTATCGGGTTACAAATTCAGCATTTAAATACGTTAAAAATGGAATTCAGCCGCAGATATTCAAAGTGCATTACAGATTTGGCAGGAATCCTTTTACTGATATAAAGGTTGATAATAAAATTACTTTTATAATAAAAACAAGTAAGATAAATACTGTCGAGTGTGCTCGACTGAGAGATACCCACTATACAATCAAAACAGTGTGGTCTTATTCTCAAATTATACCAAATTAATATACCGCACTACAATATATATTGATATAATACTGCATTCAAAATAGACCATATAGTAGTAAAATATACAAAATTGTCAGCGTAAGCTGCTAAGACCCGTAGTTAGTGGACTAGAAAGATAATTTCTTTAATAAATTCAAAAATTTGTATCTGACCGCAACCAAGTTGTATGTTAATTTGTACCATAACATGTTTTGTTTATTTATAACTACAAATTTACGCTCGTATTTATAAATTATAAATTTGTATTTACGTATCACACATAAATTCATATTTAAACTTAGCTATCAGCTCAAATATTGAGATACTTCAACGCTACCAGTCAAAGATTTTACGACAAATTGTCATTGTTTCTTTTTACGTATCTAATGCAAATATTTACAAAGATCTTTCTTTCAACCATAAAAAAAGAAATAAATAAAATTAGTAAGAAATACATCGATAGTCTCCATAACTATGAACATAATTTAGACTTAAGTCTAGTAGCCAATAGTTTAACAATAAGAAGATTGAAAAGATACCATATACTCGAAATCTACCCGATAAGATAAATCCAACAAACTGAAAAGAGGTTTTATATATTTCTATTAACTTAATATTAATTATACAATTTACTTATTATTTAAACAGACAGATTGTAAATAAAAGAAGATAAAAAATCACATTTGCCAAGTTCTTGATACTTTTCAATCCCACCTCGCAGCTGCTAAAATATGCGAAAATCTGAGAAATGCATCAAGCAACAAGCACAAAAAAAACGATGCAGCTGCACTTAAAATATTACCTCAGGCTCGGCCATTTATTAACAATCTACGACGAGAAGCAGCAGCTGGCAGATGCAAAGAAAAGGCTAAAGAAAATTCCACAGAGAAAAGGCAGAGAAAAGGTGTATGAGAAAGAGAATGAGTGTGAGAGTGTGTGTGTGTGTGTGTGAGGGGAAGGAAACATTTTAGATATACAAGTATATAGTATTTGTGTAAGGCAAAAACTGTCACAGTTTGAAATCAAATAAATAATACAAATGGCAAATGTCAGCAGAATTATTGCACACAATGCAAATCACACAAACACATACAACACACACACACAGACACATTCAACACACTCTCACACACACACACACACACGTGCTGGAACACAATGAAAGTTTTTGTCAATTATTGGGAATTGTAGAGTTTTTGGCCAAAACTAATGTAAATAATTGCTATTGAACTGGCCACAAACGAAGCGCCCCGAAGCCCTGCACCGCATCGCTTCACCGCACTTTGTGGCCAAAAACAATTGATGATGCAAATGCAATAAAAGCTGCAGCTGCAAAACGATACGAAAATGCCCATTGTAATTAAAATGATGACCAGATCAATCCCCATTCAAATATATTTCATTGCAAATGCCAGCAAACTGCTGACCAAATCAATTTCCCATTTACCCCATTTCACATTTCCCCATTTCCCATTTCGCATTTCGCAATTTCCATTGCCGAAATTCAAAATGCAGAATACAGAATGCAAAATTTTCAAACAAAACTGTGCGCGAACAGTTTTTGGCAACAACAAAGGTTGAAGGTCTGAAAGGGGGGGGGGAGGATATTTGTCGCCGTTGCTTACGTGTCCGTAAAATTGCATGCGGAAAGGTGGCAACAACAACCTGATAGACGAATTGCGAGCGGAAAAAGCATTGGCTGGCATATTGCTGCCACATACTACATATATACATATCTATTATATATAGTAGTGTATAGTACAGTTATATACATACTATATAGTATGCACTGCAAGGCTTTTACATGTGCATGTGCCAGGTGGTTAGCAGTCAGCACATTGTACTGCAAATTGTGGCAGCATTGATGGCATATTAGGTGCCCCATTCAACACTTGCCGCTTGCTACGTGCCACACACACTCGACCAAGCGTCCATGTGTGTGTGTGTTGGAGGCGACCATATGGAGAAAGTTTTGCTTTAATGTCAGTTGAATGTGCTGCACCAAGCCATGCAACAAGTTGCGCTTCACTACTCTACCACTTTTTTTTAAGGGAAAATAGTATTTTAATTTGATTTCTATTTGAAAAGCTGAAAAATGCTAATTTTCTCAACTCGTCGCATTTCGTAGGAAGACTTATTGTGGGGAGTATAACTCCAGATGTTTGACTCTCATTGGGAGTTCTCAGTCGAATCCCTTCCACGCCAACATCTTGAGTGCTTTTCACGATTAGTGCCGCAGGGAAAACTGATTTCGTTTTTGCGTGTGAGGAAACTCCCTTTTGAAAACAGCTGCTTCATAAAATCTAACTTAATTAACGAGCAACTGTTCGTTCATTCATAAAAGTATTGCAGACAAAACTCTTAAAGAGTTTGTTAAGATTTTATAAATAAATGTTATATATTGTATAAAATGATATAATAAAATAATGCTCAATAAACAGATATAAAAATATTTTGACTCTTTTTAAATGTGCTGACATTTCTTTTCAGTTGTATATGATTAAATATTGAATGTTGACTCAATCATATATTTTAAAATATATTAAAAAATGTAAGGAGTTCGTTACGATTTTCTTAATAAAATGTAGATGGACAAAATATTGTATTAAATACAATTTCGAATACTATATGCATCGAAATCTCATAATAGTTTTGAATTTTTTGGGGAAAATTAATTCATATATAGTTCTCAATTAAATTATATTATAAATGTTAACTCTGTAAATTTTTTGATTATGATTTTCAAACTACATTTTTACATAAACAAATATTGTATTTAATTAAATTATCTTCACTAAGAAGATATAGAAATCTGTTCACAGTTTTTAATTGCTTGTTTGGTTCTCAATGATATATCATTATATAATAAATGTTAAATCTAACGTACATTTTCTAAAACATAAAAAATATTGGAAAAGTTCGTAATGAAATTCGATACAAAGTTTAAATGAAAGAAATGTTTTATCTAACACATTTATTATCCGTAAAAGGTGTCAAAATCTGTTAAGCCCTTTTCTAGGCTTTTATATTCAATGCAATAATGATGATAAGTAGAGCGAATTTCTGGTATTTTTATATTTAATTTCTCAATCATCAGTTATGGAGAATTTCCATCTGAAACCTTTCCGACTTCAGCATATAATTGCTAATACTCTTCATACAAGAAGATAAGCTTGAACATTTTACTATTGCCAGAAATTTCAGCATTAATTTAAATTGAATTTAATAATTATTATTACTCTGTAATCTAAAACTTTTTAATGACAATATGGCTAGAAATATTTACCAAAGTCTTTCTACAACTTCTTGCAATTTATTGTTCTGTCCCCAGTTATTAAGATTTTCCATCTTTATTATGCGTGTCCACTCCAGAGTATATGTATATAATATATAAAACTCCTGAATAACTCATAATATGTTTTGTACATTTTAGTATTGGCCAGGATATGGTTTAATTTGCGCATTAATTTAAACAAATAGCCAAGTCATTTTTGGCTCTGTCAATTTTCCAAAGCATTTCCGCCCAGTATCCTTGATCTGCAATTAATGCACTCCATTTACTCGATTTTGTTTGTTGTAATCCTGCCGCCTACGTCCTTTCGCCTGTCGCCAGTCATTGTAATTGTTATTAAAGACATTTGAACAGACTGCGAAAACAATGGGCGATGCCTGACAGGCATTAGAATATGCATCATAAGCATAATAAACACTTACACAGACTACAAAACAGCGCTGCCAATAATAATAACAATAGCAATAGCAATAGCAATAATAATAACCGTAATGATAATAATGATATCACATAATTAACTATCAAGCCGTGCAAAACGTCAAATGTAAAATGCAGAATGCAAAATGCAGAATATAAAATACGAAATGCAAACAAATTGCAATTTGCAATTGTTCTATGGAGCGTGCTATTGTTGCTCTCTCTCGTCATGACAACACAAATATTCCGCACATATGGAAGCATCAATGCAACACACAGAAGTTCAAATACTCTAAAAAGATGTCAGAGGTGGCAAATTGAATAGTTGAAGTTAAGGTACGAATTTCTATAGTTTTGTCGTTTACCAGTTGCATTCACAAAAAAACAAACGATTCTGAAATCTATTTATTGAGAAAAAAAAAACAAACAAAAAAATTCTGCATAGAAACATTTTTAAAATGTTTATTGAAAATATTAGAAGATTTTTTTGGAAGTACTACTTGGCGAGTGGAGCTCAATATTAGAAAACATCTAAAAGAAAACAATTGAATTGATAACGGACAATATTCCATTTAAGAGAAGTCTACTTAACTTATAAAATAAAGAAATCTTTTTGATTTCCTGTAATAATTGAATTTTATTATTTTCCCTTTAAAAATTAAACACCACTTATGCTATTTGATATTCGATTTTTTTAGTTTTCTTTATAAGTTGTATATACTTTTTCTATAACAATAATAGTTAATTTACATATTTAATTTTTAACTAGTATATTTTATGTTTGGAAATATCTTTTTATTATACTTTTTCTTCTCTAATTTAAATATTTTGCTTTTTAATATTCAAATTTTTAAGTTTTCTTTACATTAAAAGTTTATTTTCGTATTTCATTTTGACCTAATATATATTTTATGTTTGGCAATATCGTTTTAATTATTATTATTATCATTTTGTCTCAGACAATGAAAATAAAAATAATAAGTGACAAATATTTCATATTTGCTTTTTGATATTCGAATCTTTATGTTTTCTTTATTTTCACATTTATTTTTATTAATTACATTAATAGTTTAGTTTCATTTAAATATCATTGCAATATCTTTTAATTACAACCTTCATTTCTTTATTATAGGTATTGTATATCAGAAAATGAAAAAACCTTAGAGCAGTGAAATACTCGACTTGGTGACAAAATGTGCAAACTGTTAAAATTGCCAAAGCAAATGCTGAAGTCGAGCAAGAAAATAGATTTAAGCAGCTATAGAAATACGTATGCTCTTGATACGACTGTTCAGGCACATATATATGCATGAAGTGTCTCCTTGACGGGAGAAAGGAGAGAGGAGAAAGGAGCAGGAGAAAGGAGCAGGAGAAAGCTGCCGCTTGTTGCCGAGGCGCAAGTGGAAATGTTGACAATCGATGCGTGGCTTTTGTTTGAAAATCTAAGCAAATGTGTGTGTGGCACAACGCTTGAAGAGTGTGTGTGTGTGTGGGTGCACAGAAGTGTGTGTGTGTATGTGTGTGTGCTACATGCAAGTTGAATGGCCAAGCCAAGCCAAGCCGAGCACTCAGTTGCCTGGCAGCTTCATATGATAAATATGCAATCGGGCCAAAGGTGCACAATTTTTATATGCATTTCTCAGTTTGCTCTGCTGACGCCTTTACACCTTCCTCCCTTCCTCCTTCTCTCTCTCTCTCTTCCTCTCTTTTGCAGCCGTTTTTCTACTAGAAATTTTTATGCAAAAACAATTTATTACACTTTTGGCCGAGATCTGGATACGGATACGGATGCGGATGCGGATGGATCCATAAGCACACTCATCGCATAAAAGTATTGTTGCAACTGCTGCCACAACGACAACGACATAACGGCTGCTAGCAGTTATCGCCTTATGCATATCTTTCTACGTTGCCAACCTGGTGGTATCCTTGCAGCCTCGCTTTCTTTGGCTGGCCAACACACACACACACACACACACAAGATGAAGATGTGTGCGATTGCGTATGATATGCTTAAATTATTGCATTTCTTTCAGCTCCTCCTTGCATGCCTTTATCGTCAAAGATTGATTGCATTGCCAAAGTGCAGGGCACTATCTCCTCCTCCTCCTTCTCCTCCTCCCTTCTGAATCTCTGTCTCAGTCTCCTCTAAGGGCATTCAAGCAATTTTCATCTTATGATGAAGCACACGCTCCACGTGCAGCTCAAAGAATTGCAGAGACAATGGCAAGTAAGAGGAGAGAGGAAGAGAAAACAGCTGCTGAGAGTTGCCGCTGGTATCTGTTGTGATTTTACCTTTTCTTTAACTAAGCTACTTAGGCAAATATATTTCATTTCATTTCAATAGCATTCAATTGAAGTTACCAACTCGATTCCAGTTGAAAAGACGCGCGTTGAAAGGTTTATGATTTAACACAAACATTGGCCACAGAATTGTCAATATCTTCAATAAAAATAATAATTTTCAGAGACTCTATTTTTGGTCACAACTAGACTTAAAAGAATAGAATTTATTTTGTGCAGACTTCCTAATTAAACAGAATGAAGTAACAACAAATTCTAGAACAGGGTGCAAATTAAGCCAAGTTCAAGTGAAGAATACTTATTTAAAATCTTATAGAATTCTTCTATTTAAATTTAAGTTTCCCAAGATTTCCAATCATGCAATTTAGGGTAAAAGGGTAATATAACTTTCCGCCAGACAATGCATGAAATTTATGTTAAAGGGCAGAAGAAGATAGCTCTGACTCTATAAAGTCTATACATTCTTGATCAAAGTCAACATTTTTAATCAGCGTCGATAAAACCAATTTTTAGTACATACAATTATAACTACAGGGCTTATGATACCTGAAGATTAAATAAGAATTGATTATGAAATACTTTAGTAAGGAAAAAACACCTACTTGTTGCTTAGGTTGACATTCTGGTATATCCTATACGACATAGTATATTTTCGATTTAATAATATATCAAATAAAACCGTTGGTATGTTTTAATATTTGTGTGATATATTAAATTGGTTTACTTTAAGAATAATACCGAAATAAACTATAGCTTGTGTGTTACTTGTTTTATCGAAAGATTAGGTTTGTTTTGACTTTTTAGTTATGATTATGTTGACTTTATAAACTTTTTATTTGTTTTATTGAAAGAATAGTTTTATATTGCCCTTGTAGTAATTATTATATGACCCTTTATAAACTTTGGCAAATTCAAATTTTAGCCTTATATTAGTCTCAAAGATCTAAGGTTTTATTCTTAACAAATTATGATTTCGTACAAGTTGAAGAGCAACTCAAATATAACTAACATTTAATTAGTGAAGTTTGCACATCAACACTTTCACTTTAAAGATTTCTGCACTAAATAATACGTGTTGATTTCGACGCAGTTGTTTATGCCTGACTGATATTTATCCGAGTCTTTGAATTGAATACGAAATCTGCTAGTGTTGTTTTTGTTGGTAAACCAAAATCCTTGAATCCTCACAATTCAACCGACTGTTGACTGTTGACTGTTTGGCCAAGCATTGCACGCCTCATCTGCCAACTGAGTTAACCAGGCTATGCAAAGCTGCTTTCCATGTCTTCCACCCTCTTTAACCCCCCTTTCCTCCTCCTCTTCTTTGCGCTTTAGTTTGCTCTCTCGCTGTGCAGTGTGCACTGTGCACTGTGCTTTGCTAGTCATGTTCAATACGAGTCTAACAGCCTTTTTTAGCTCAAGTCTAAAACAAAAAGTTTTTTTTGCTTTGCTGCAGACATTTTAAGAAGCGCCTAGGGGGTCGAAGTTGTCGGCTTTGCACGCAGTTTAAAGCGACGCCTGCATGCGGACAAGGACAGCAGGACATGCACACACACACACACACAACATGTGTCCTAGTACACAAGCACACATACATATATACTATGTATATAATTGTAGAGTATGTGTGTGTGTGTGTTAGCTTGTGTACACTTGGCATTAACATAATTCATATTTTGTTGTATTTGCATAATAATAAAGCTGCTGATGCTGGCACATCAACGACAACAAGGCGACTATGGCACAAGAGAGGAGGCCAGGGGCAAGGCAATGGTCTTTTAGCCAGCACTTTGGATGAGCTGCTACTGCTTCTCTCGCTCTGCTGCTGCTGCTGTTGACAAATGGAACACATTTGGCTACACCCAAAACAGCGCAAACAAACCGAGCTGAGATTTATATAAGAAAGAACGGACATCCAACCGAAGTACGAAGATGAGCCCCAGCAACAGAGGGTAGCAAAGGGGAGGTAGTAGGGGGGAGGGGGTGTGGTAGCCCGCATAAATGCATGAATACTTATGGGAGAAATGCCAAGCGAACGCCACTCAGTGCATGCAAAACTGTAAACTGTAGTGCCATGTGGGCGTGTGTGTGTGTCTGCTGCTCTGCTAGTTTTATCCCGAGAGTTGAGTCTTGTACTGTGGAGGGGGAAGGGAGGGGAATGGGTACGCGCGGCATTGTCATGTTTTTACGTTGTATTGCACTGACATCTGGGCAACATAATTCGTTGACGCAGACAACAGTTATGTATACATTATGTATATACATATATATCTTGTTTTGTGGATCCCAACAGATTTCGCTGCCACTGTTGTTCCTCTTTCGTTTTCGTTTGCGTTTCTGTTTGCGTTTTCATTCTCGTTTTGTTTATGTCAAATGTGCATTAGGTTTTTTATAAATAATAACAACTGCAACGAAATGAACTTGCTCCATTCCATTCCATTCACATTGTATAGTTTATGGAAGTGCTCGTATTTACACACACACACATAACTAGTGACATTTTAAAAGCAATGTGCCTCGCATTTTCCCCTTGGGTACTATCAATTTTCCATGGGACCAAATCCGCCGCCTGATCCCAATCTCCTTTCCCAACCCCAACCCCAACTCAATGGCAAAAATAAAAAAAAATTAATCACTGAAAAGTTCGGCGCGCTTTCACCTGACAATTTGCACGTGCTTCAAACGTGGTTGGCAGGAAGGGGAAGGAAGGAAGAAAGATACTCAGGTGAACGTGGACGTTCGGTGTGTGCTCGGTGAGGCGTTAAAATGCCATCATTAAAAATCAATGTTTAAAGATTTATGAGCTTAACAAAGTGTTAATTACACGGGGCCAGCAACAGCAGCAACAACAACAACAATAACAAAATGTAGTCAAGCACAGCGACGGGCAGACAGAGACAGACAGACAGATGAACGAACAGACAGACAGACCGAAAAGATAAGAGACGAAAAAATTGCACAAAGCGTAGCCAAAGAGAATTGAAAACAAAGCAGGTTTGCAGAAAAATTTAACAAGAAGTGCGGAAAAAAGGTAGCCGAGTTATTTTTAAGACCCGCAAAGTTAAGCAAAAGCAAATTACAAAAGTTTATGTCTGTACGTGTTAGAGAGTGAGTCAGTGTATGTGTGTGTCTGTGTATGTTTATGGCAGCTGTATGTGCTTTTACTTAATTGACTTTTAGGCTCGTCTCGTAACCATAACCTAAATTAATAAATAATTACTTCAACGATATTTTAATAACAATTAGCTACGCATCAAAATTGGTTGCTTTAAGCGCAAATTATATGTATGCGCATTAATAATTCAATAAATTTGCATGTGAGCGCAATAATTATGCTCGCCAATCAGCTTTTTTTTTTTGTTTAATATTCCTATTTCATGCAAGTTCTGTGTTAATTACTTAAATTGTGCATACAACAATTCAAATTCGCTTTAATTGGTCTTTTATATGTATAAAATGGCAGAATATAAAACACAGCCGATAGCGAGAAAATGTTTTTGCATTACACAACACTGTCCAACAACCACATGCTTTGTTATCGACTGTTGGTAATCGACAATCGAAAGCTGCCGATCAGTGAGCAACATTGCACTCAAACATTAAACTTAAATTTGTTTTTGAATTTATGCGTTGAGGGCCCTGAGTTTGCTAATTAGCTTAAAATACTCGACTTAACATCGTCTTAGCGCTAATAGTTGCAGCTTTAGAGCCTCTGGCGTCGTATAAATACTTAAATAAATGAGAGCCAAGGCCAAAAATTAAGGTTGCTGAAGGTTGCTGATTATAAATTGAAGCTGAATAGCGTAGGCGTAGGACCCAAAGCGAACCCTCGAAATTTAATCAGACCAGAACAAAAGCCAAAGACAAAAAAAAAAAACATAACAAAACACAGTATAAAATAACGAAATGCAAAAACACAGAAAAACAAGGCGTTACGAAAAAAATAACAGTGAAATGCCTTTCATTTTGACCAAAAACAGCGAAGCGAGAAGCGAAGGAGACGCGCCAAGAAGGATAACCCAAACAACTTTCGTTGACGACGTTTTCATAATTCTAGCAAAAGGCACAAGATATGGACAGTAAGGCAAGGCAAAGCAAGGCAAACGCATAGCAAAGGAAAGCAAAGCAAAGCGCACGAGGAAAACCCAACACGTTAAAATAGCAAAAATCAACAACCGAAAAACGTAAAAGATGCCAGGCAGCAGTTTTTGCTTCAGCATAAGCTCTTCGTATGGGCGCGATTGTATGTGGGTGAGAGAAGACAAAGTGGGGGAGGAGAGAGGGGGAAGGGAGGGGGGTAAAGTGGGAACCGACAACGATGACGATGACACACGTGAGGTTTCGCAGCAACAAAAATACAATATACGTATTTATATACATTCCATATGCATATATAGCACACTTCTCGCAGTGTGCCGGTGTGCGAATGTATCGGTGTGTCTATGTGTGTGTGTCAGTGTGTGTGTGCGTGTGAAGGACGAACCACACAAACGCACGCAAAAGCCTTAAATATGCTTGAACTACTAAAGAAGCCATAAAGCAACCCAATGGGCCAACGACTACAACAATCGTTTACGTACGGAAAGGCGTTGAAAATTTCTTTGCACACATTCACATTCCCCTAATACGCGAAGCCACTTTTCGGCCAAGTCCTGGCATGTCCTCGCAACTGCAACAGCAACGCGTTCACTCGCAACAGCAAACTTGTCGTTTGAAACATATTCGAGTTGCAGGGGAAATTTCCCGAGTCAACAGTCCAACAGTAATGTTACAACAGCTGTTAGCCAAATAAAGGGATGAAATAAAAGGAGAATTGGGATTGTAACGACTTTTCAGTCATTACATAGCAATGAAATTTATAATGCTAATGAATTTGTAACGGCTTCTCAATCACTATATAGCAATGAAATTGTCTATTTCTAATGCATTTTTTGTATTTTATAGAATTTGTTAAAACAAAGTATGTATTGTAACACACTACTAAAGAAACTTAGTTGCGCTGAAGAAACTTAACTACAATGAAGTCTCATCTTATTTAAAGATGACTTGAAATAGTTATATTTTCAAGATTAATATAAAGAACATTTCCAATACTATCTTTTTTTCCCTTACGTATTCACAAATGTATGCAATAGTTTAGTAATATAAAGAACTATTCATTTTATAAATACGTATTTTAAATATAACAAAATATTTTTTTTATTTCATTATTTGTACTAGCTCGTAGTTATTTCAGTGGCAAGAACAAGCTCTGTTTGAGTTTGGGGTGAGTTATTATCATTGTGTGTTTTGAAAAAGTGGTTTTTAATGCGCTGGGGTGATTTAGAGGGTTTTTTGTATAAATATTAACCAGTTTTTGATTTGGAGACTTATTTAGCAAAGACATTTACGTAAAATTCAAATTTTCAATGGGAATTTTCTCTGGAAATTAAACTATTCCAGTGCGGTTTTTCGCATTTTCACAGAAATATAGGTAAATACAAAAAGGAAGTGGAATGAAATTCCCTATAAGCATTGCCAATATTTAGTCAAGACAAGTCCTTTGGTAAAATGGAAATTTGTTGGACGAGATGAAAATGTCCTGCGCCACCCGTTAAAGGTATATTTAAGCAAAAATGGATAAGCAAAACAGGGAAAGAAATGTTACATTAAGAGTTTTAGTCAAGACATGGTCTATATTGAAAATTGGCAAAGTTGTGCACCATTGAACTACTTAGGTACACAGCAAATTGCAAATTTCAACACCATGCACTGTATTGAAATTTGGAAAAGTATTTAGCTGAGACATGGTACATACCGAAGGTAAATACCTGTTTTATGGCGGTAGGTAAAGCATATGGTAATCATGAATAAGAAGTATATGCTGAATTTGGCGACAAAATTTATCCGCAGCTGGTGCAGGCTTAAGCAGGGTTACACTACAGGTAGATAATATACCTAAGTATCCATAATCAGGTAATACTGAGGCTGATCCCTTCACTGCATTCTGTATAAATAGTTTGCCACAACTCAACAGGACATCAGTCAGCCATCAGCATTACATCGTTCAACATGCCACTTCACTTTAAGTCGCGCTTCACCTTTGAAACTGCAAACAATGTCCGAACCTTTCGGCATCAACCGTCCATTCACCATCCCCACGTGGAATGTGAGAGTTGTCACAGTCCCGTTGAGGCAAATGAGCCATACAGTCATCATTGGTTGTCCGGCGAAGATGCCCAGCACATCAAGCTGGATCTGGAGAAGAAACTGCTGCTCAGGCAGATCGATAAGGAACGCATTGAAACCTTTATGCTCTGTGATGAAACCCAAGAATATGGTGGCGTTGAAGAATTTCTAATAGAGGCCAGAACACAAGCATTGCCGCAGCTGTTGCGCTTCTTGAAATACAAGGCCAGCGAACTGATTGTCACCATGGGCTTCTATGTGTCTGTGGAAACGGGGAAGCGCTTTTACTTCGAGAGTTATTCCTTCTCTATAAAGCACTTCCTGGACATTGAGGCAACACTTGACATGGTCATCGCTCGGCTCGGTCAGAAGATTTGCAGCTATCTGTATATGACGATGGGAGTTAGATTGCATTCATGCGCCATCAGACGCATTAAACTGACTGTTAAACGGATTAACAATGGACAAGAACATCTGCCACTGCAGTATCGCATCAAGAACATTGGTGGATTTAAGGCCAAGGACAATAATAAGAAGCAGGTGAATTTGTCGCTGCTCAACGAGAGCTATCTCAACTATCATGGAAAACGTTTTGGCAAATTTCCCGACGCCCTGCAAGTGAATCTCTATTGCTTCCGTGTTTGCGCCAGCACCAAGGAACTCTTTGCCGTGCCGTATTTGATCAGAAGCGAAGATGTGAAGAACACGCCCAACATTTCTCATTCAAACCGATGTGGCGGGAGAATTCCGAGGCATGCATGAAATACCCAATATTCGAAGATTTCTGCACACCGAAAACATGGATCGCTTTGTTGAATGCTCCGTTTGTGAGGAATCATTCATGAGTCGCATGCACTTTGCATTACATAAGCAAATGGACTGTGGGAGAGAAGTTGAGGTCCTGGAAATGGCCGACGAGTCTTTTGAGACATACGAAAATTGCGTTGCTCTGCCAAGGGAGTTCTTTAAACTCGACTTTATCGGAATTCGACCTAATTATTAATAATTGTATATTAATTAACATAAGCACTAATTATACCTAGCACTTCTAATAGAAATATATAAATACAAATAAATATATATAAAAATCAAAATATAACAACTTTTTATTTAAAATAGTGGGAAATACTAAACTTAGCAAGTAAAGAACCGAGTAACAAAGGAACAAATCTTGCTCTATGCCCTTTAGTTGCATGCGAAGGAATTGAAAAATTACACATTAAAAAAGTGGTTAAGATTGAGGGCATTTTATTTGGGAATAATCTCAGGCATAAAAATACTTTACAATAACCAGTAATTACGATTAAGACAATATACAAGACATTTCCTTCAGTCACAAAGTTATAAAATATTGTACCTTATTAGTGGCGGATTTAAAAGTAGGGAAATAAATTATAGGATTAACTCATTTCGATAGCTTCAGCGAAAGCAACAGCAAAGCAGAAAGCAGATAAACGAAAACCGGCGACTTATGCCGCTTTCTGATTTTCGTAGCTGTTTGATTTTTGTCTATGCTTTGACTGCGACTTCTGATTTTTTCAGAAGCAGTAGAAGAAGCAAAATCATATGAACAAAAATTTGTCACTGTTCTTTAAACGCTGGCCAATTATCCAGAAAAAGTATATTTAAAAAAAATGGCAAGTGAAACAGGGAAAGGAATGCTACATGAAGAGTTTTTAGCCAAGACAAGATCTACCACTATTAAGAATTTCCCAAGTTCTGCTACTTAGGTACACACCAAACTCAAAATTTCAAAGCAGTACATGAAAAGTGTTTGGTAGAGACATACCGAAGGTAATTAATTACCTGTTTTATAGCGGTACGATTGTAAAGCATATGGCAGTAAGAAATTATGCACGATTTTGGCGACATAACTTATCCGGAGCTGGTGCAGGCTTAAGCAGGGTTACACTGCAGGTAGAAAATGTACCTAAGTTTCAATAAACAGGTAATATTGAGGCTGATCCCTGCACTACTTTCTGTATAAATAGTCTGCCGAAATTCAAAAGGACATCAGTCAGCTTTACATTGTTGAACATGTCACATCAACGTCAGTCGCGCTTTATCTTTGAAACAAGAAGAAATGTACGTACCTTTCGCCATCAGCCGTACATCAACGATGTGACCTTGGAGTGCGAGAGTTGCCGGAGTCCAGTTGCAGCAAATGAACCATTCAGTCATCATTGGCTGTCCGGCGAAGATGCCCAGCACATCAAGCTTGATCTGGAGAAGAAAATGCTGCTCAGGCATATCGAAAGGGAATGCATTGAAACCTTTATGCTTTGTGATGAATCCGCATATGGGCGTACTCAAGAATTTATGCTGGAGGCCGGAACGCAAGCAGTGCCGCAATTGTTGCGCTTCTTGAACTACGAAGCCAACGAACTCGTAG
The DNA here is from genome assembly GCA_035046325.1 of Drosophila niveifrons. NCBI lineage: Eukaryota > Metazoa > Arthropoda > Insecta > Diptera > Drosophilidae > Drosophila > Drosophila niveifrons. The sequence goes on from JAWNOC010000052.1 coordinate 37,488,159, forward strand.
TCACCATCGGCTTTTATGTGACTGTGTTGAAGGAGCGTCTGTACTTCGAAAGTTATTCCTTCGCTATAAAACATTTCCTGGATATTGAAGCAACAGTTGACATGGTCTTCACTCGGCTCGTCGAGAAGATTAGCAGCTATCTGTTTTTAGTGATGGGACTTTTCCTGGATTCATGCACCATCAAACGCATCAAGATTAACTGTCAAGCGGCTATACAATGGACAAGAACTGCTGCCACTGCAGTATCGCATCAAGAACATTGGCGGATTCAAGGCCAACAACAATAGGAAATCGGTGAATTTGTCGCTGCTCAATGAAAGCTATCTCAACTATCATGGAACACGTTTTGGAAAGTTTCCCGACTCCCTGCAAGTGAATCTCTATTGCTTCCGTGTTTGCGCCAGCACCAAGGAACTGTTTGCCGTGCCGTATTTGATCAGAAGCGAAGATGTGAAGAACACGCCCACATTTCTCATTCAAACCGATGTGGCGGGAGAATTTCGTGGCATGTATGAAGTACGTAATATTCGTCGTTTTTTGCGCACGGACGCCAACGATCGCATTATAGAATGTCGCGTTTGTCAGGCGCACTTCACGAACCGTATGCACTATGTATTACACAAACAAATTGATTGCGGAAACGACGTTACGGTCTTGCAAATGGACAGCGAGTCTTTCGAGATATACGAAAATTGTATAACGCTGCCAAAGGAGTTCTTTAAATTCGCCTGGTTTGGCATTGGACCTAATTATTAAGTAATTACTATAAACACTATTTAACACTATAATATTGTTTAGAAATATATATTAACACAAATAAATTGATTAAAAATGATGAAATAGCTTTCAGTCTCAATTGGCGGGAATAACTACATTAGCTTGCGAATGGCAAGCAGTTAAAATTGATAAATGTCGTGTGAATGGTAAAAAGTGAATGCAATTAGAGTGACCATAGCCTCTGAAGCGCATTCGGCAATATTGTAATATTAAACCTGTGGTCACACTGTTGGTAGAAGCCGAAATAAACAAAAAACACCGCGTTTTAGAACTTTAATAAGATGAATCCCTTGGATAAAATACATGCACTTGATGAAATTGAGAAGGACATTCTGCTCTGCATGCAAAGTGCAGGTAAATATAAGTGTGTATTTAGTATTTCACATTTAATGAAGTATTTATAATTACTACAAAGGTTTGGCTCTGCAAGAATTGGGCAAGGAGAAGTCTTCGCAGAAAAGTGCCGAAACACAGTCGCAACAGTTCCTAAAGAGCTTATCCAGCGTGGAATCCAAGCTTTCAGAGCAAATAAACTACCTCACACAAGTGTCTACCGGTCAGCCACATGAAGGCTCCGGCTACGCCTCAGCCAAGGTGCTACAAATGGCCTGGCATCGCATTCAACACGCACGCTCACGAGTCCGCGAGCTAGAGGAGACCAAGGCGAAGCATTCTCATGCTGCCAGACAGCAACAGAAACGTCAACAGGAGCATGCTGCTGCCCAACAACAGCAACAAGCAGCCGCAGCTGCAGCACAGCAGCAACAACAACAGGCTGCTGGAGGCGGCGTTGGAAGTGGACCTGGATCTGGATCGGGTTCTGGTGATGGCGGGACAAGCGGAGGAAGCAGCTCCACTGGTGGCAGCGGTGGAGTGGGTGGCATGGGCACTGATTCCGCTGGTGGCGGTGGCATGTCAACAAATTGAAAACGCAAAATTTTATTTACGACTTTTATTAAACTTAAGTTAAATTTACTACGTTGTGCTTTCAGTTCTTGTGGAGGCAAGAAGAACTGCTTCCAAGGCCAAAGAAGTTCTGCTCACATACGTAGCGCACACATTGCAGCAGCACATTACGTTCGTGTCTGATGTCCGACTCGAGTAGCTTGGACAGCATTGTGTTTTGCTTGGTCATCAGGCGGGCTCGCTTATAGTTTAGGCCAAGAACCCTTTTCTTGGTTGGTGCAGCGCGCTTGGCCGACGTCTTGTTCTCAAGTTGTGACTTTGCTTCTAATGCTTCCGAACTTTCAACAGAAGGTTGAGTTGTAGTTGCTTCTGCTTCTTTAACTAATTCGAGTGATATTTCAACTTCTTTTTTGCGTTCGATAGGCGCTTCATCAGGTGCCTCATCGTCGGAGCTCTGTGGTGTCTCTTGAGGTAGCGTAGTGTCAACGACAGGCCGTACTTCTGTTTCTACATTATTATCTGAAGAAGTTAGCTCAGTTTGAGCGTCTTCCTTAGGTTCTACTGAAGTTTCAGAGCATGCATCATCCATTTCCTCATCTGTTATTTCATCTTCCTCCTCATCCTCTGAATCTGTGCCATACATGCCTAACATACTGCTCAATGCATTCGTCTCTTGTTTTAATTTTGCCTCTACATGTTTGTAGTCCTTCATTTGGCCAGTGCCACGAAACTTTCGTGCTTCTTCGGCATCAATAATAGCATCTTGCTCTACTGGCGGTGTCTTATCATCAGCCTGCTTTAGCTGCTTCTGCTGAGTTGAAATTGATTTCACTTTCTTTTGCTGTCTCTTGTTTAGCTTGGCACGCTCTTTGTTATTGCTCTCCGGCCGCGTGCGCCGTCGATCTTCAGCCTTGCCGAAACGCGCTTTAGACGCCTCCAAGCGCTCACCACGTTTCTGACGCTGCTCTTTCGCACGTTTGGCCAACTCCACATTAGCCGTCGTTGGAAATCTACAACAACAAAGTATTAAGCATTATGACTTGCGACTAGTTGCTAAACTTACCGTTTGCGCCGCTCTGCCCGCCAAGCAGCAATGTCCTCTGGCGTCCACACTCGCTTTACTGTTTTGTACAAGCCTGTAATGTGTTTGGCTTCAATGTGACGCTCCAATATGCTGGCCAAGGCAGTAAAATCACAATCTTCTGCTGGACAATCTTCATGCTGTTCTAAGTGCCTTCGCATGTCTTGTGCATTGGCCAAGCCCATGTTGCAGTTGCCACAAAATTCAGGACGAGGCGGCGATACGCATTTTGTAGGTGCTTCTAATGGGACTGTGTTTACTTTGGTGTGCTGTAATTATTATTGGCTTATTAGTTGTTCCAAGCAAGTCAATAGTGAACATTACCTGTGGCTGCTCGGGCTTCAAGTACTTGGCGGGCACTGTGCTGCCGCGTGCCCCATACATTGGTGGCGGCTGTTTGCTGCGTGGCAGCAGTGTCATGCCACATGGCGTTAGATAGTGTAGATTGCTTTTGCTTGGCTCTTTACTGTTTTTGTTAAAATTTGGGGAGGGCAACACAAACTTTGGCTCCATTTCAATTTAAATGGCAACAACATGTGCGCTAGAGATGAGTGAATAATCGTAAATAGAATTCACAGTTCACGTTAGATCACGAGTAAATAAGATAATTATTAGTAGAGCCAATTCTGTACATTGTGGTACAAATAAACAAGAAACTCAAAGTCTTAAATTAATGAAACTATAGTTTAATCGACAAAATCTATTATTTATACATAATTTGCACGTTATACTTTCATGGCTTTCACCGTTGCAAGAAGTATCGATAGTCGCGAATCGATATTTAAATCAGCTGTTTGCGCTTGCGAGCATAGACCAGTGTTGCGCAGCGAACCCGCATAGCAAAACCCAAAAGAAAGTGGCGAGTGTGCAATTCAACTATAAAGTGTCATAGATACAACGCATTTGCGTTTTTAACCTAGGCATTGGAACAAAGCAAATACTCAAATCGGCAGCAATGCAAAGTGTGCTAAATACAGTAAAAGGCACAGCCCTTAATGTGGCCGAATACTTAACGCCAGTGCTAAAGGCAAGTACCAGCAACAATGCTTCAATTTCGGGCGAAAGAGATGAGCAGCCCTCGGGTCACTGTGATTGAGTTAAAAAAAAACAAAAGCAAATCAAACTCTTTGTTAAATATAATAAACAATAACACACATACAACTGATTAGAAATTGCCTATGTACATCAAACGTAATTCTATATTATAGACATCCGATTGCTACGTATTTATTTTTAAATGCAGTGACTCGTGACTTAACGTTGTGAAGTGCGCATCACTGTTGGGGCGCTGTCGCGTCGCCTGGGCGGCGGCGGCGTCTGACTGGCGACTCCAAAGCCATTAAGTCGAGACTAATCAATTTTTTCCGCTCTGGCTTTTTAGGAGTCAAAGTTTCGTGAAACCGGAGTTCTAACGCCAGAGGAATTTGTGGCAGCTGGTGATCATTTGGTGCATCATTGTCCCACTTGGCAGTGGGCGGCTGGTGATGAGAGCAAAACAAAGCCATACTTGCCCAAGGGTAAATAATATATAGTTGACAACTTTACACTAAGCGAGCGCCGCAATCGTATTAAGTAAATTGAATTACAGATAAACAATTTCTGATAACACGCAATGTGCCATGCTATCGACGCTGCAAACAAATGGAATATGTGGGCGAGGAGACGCTGGTGGAGGAGGAGTCCGGTGACGGCGGCTGGGTGGAGACACATCAATTGAACGATGACGGCACCAACCAGCTGGATGACAAAATATGTGAACTGACGCTGGACGAGACCAAGGTTCAATTGCCATTAATTCCCAAGTGACTTAATCGAAATATTAAATATAAATTATTGTTATTTATTTGCTTAGGATGAAATGCATACGCCGGACAGTGAGAAGTCATCGGGCGTACCTGCTGCCTTGGGCAATGGGGAGGAGGAGGACGAAGACGATGATGAGGCCATTGACATGGATGCATTTGAGGAGAGCGGCATGTTGGAGCTGGTTGATCCTGCTGTCGCGACCACAACACGCAAACAGGAGTCGGACACACAGTCGAGCAGTGCGGCAGCTGCAGCTGAAGGAGGAGAAGGAGCAGCAGCAGCAGCAGCTGCTGCAAGTGCTGGTGGCGACTCCGTGTTGCATACACGCACCTACGATCTGCACATCACATACGATAAATACTATCAGACGCCACGGCTCTGGGTTGTGGGCTACGATGAGCAACGCAAGCCGTTGACCGTCGAGCAAATGTACGAGGATGTGTCGCAGGATCATGCGAAAAAGACTGTCACAATGGAATCGCATCCGCATTTGCCGGGCCCCAACATGGCATCGGTGCATCCCTGTCGCCATGCTGATATTATGAAGAAAATCATCCAAACTGTGGAGGAGGGCGGCGGCCAACTGGGCGTGCATTTATATCTAATCATCTTCTTGAAATTCGTGCAGACCGTAATACCAACAATTGAATATGATTTTACGCAAAACTTTAACATGTCCTAAACCAAAACAGCATCCGAATCACATTTGACAGCAATACCGAATACATAAATTATGCATTAATTAGACACTACAATAATAATAATAATAATAAAGTAAAAAAAAAAACGCTGAGCTTTTGGCGCGGCACAAAAAAAAAAGAAGATTGCATTCTCTAGACTTTGTTTTTATAATTACTTTTTATTACATTTTTGTTTGTTGGTTGGTTGGTTGGTTGCTTGTTTTGAAACATCTCTGAGATGACATTTATATGTTAACATAATAATAATAAACATAATAATTATGCATTTAGTTTTTTTTTTAGGTAGTTTTGTTTTTACTTTTTCCTTCAAGTTAAATGATTTTCTTTTACGCTGTTTTTTTGCTTCAACAATTTTAAAACATAAAACAGGTGTATGTGTTTGTGTGTGTGTGTGTGTTTTGCATTATACTTATTAAACTTTAATGTATATATTTCTTGCATTTACTTGTTAATCCTTTTTTTGTTTTGCTTTGTTAAATTTGTTTTTTTTTTTTGTTTTTTATATATATATATATAGATTTTCTTAAGAATTAAAATCACTTTTCATTTGCAATAACAGGTTCACATCGTAATCAATTTTACAATAAACATACCTTACGCCTTTTGCCTATATAATAAGACCCATTACACATTTTTGTTTGTTTTTACTTCCTGCAGAACCCCATACTTAATGCTCTCTTTAACGATATTAGATATAAGTTATACATATACATACATACATATACAATTTATATATATGTATCCATAAATTGTTTTCAACATTACGTTAGACGTCTCAGCATATATATCCTGATATATATACACATATATATATGTATGTATGTGCAGCATATCCTTGAAGGTATCTTAAACCTTGGCCTAAAGCTAACTTTTTGCTCTTTGCATTTTCCGTTTCCGTTAAACTCATTTGAAATGATTTCCTTTTTCTTTTTTTAGTTTTCGTTAATATTATTTATATATTTTACAATACATACAGAAGTTATATACCATCTAGAAATCTAAATATACATACATTTCCCATATGCATATAGATAGATCTAAAGGATATTCTCTTTATTCATCTTGTTTATCTTTCTTCTTCCTACTCGCTTCGTCCACAATTCTTGCGTCTAACAATAATTTCCATAACATGCATAAATTTTCGCTTTTTCTTTTTTATGTGTTTTCTATTTTTTACATTTTTAACAATTTTTGTTTTTATTTTTACATGCTGCCATTTTCTTATATTTGCAATTTTACTGTGTATTGGTGTATGTGTGTGTGTGTGTTTAATTACGTTTTAATTAATTTAATTTTATAAGGTACATTTTGTTTAAGCGCAATGCAGAGCCAAAAATGGAAGGTGAAATAAAATACATACAAAAAATATGTAATTAAAAGAGAATTTTGTTTCGTTTAAACTAATTATTATGTACATTAAAAAAAAACATTACAAAAAAATATATATATGTATATTCGAACCAAAAACCAACAAGCAATGCAATTAATGCCGAATTATAAAATAAAAAAATCTTATCTTTGATTTGTACAATTTGTTGTAACTCCCCACAGAGCGCTCTTCCCTCCATTTTTTGGCTGTGCATCCAGTTTATGTTTAATTATTCCTTGAATTCTATTTCAATTTTGTTTCGTATTATATAATTAATAAACATTTGCTTTAAACATTCGAAATAAACTTGCAGAAAATTCAAAATTAAAATTGCGATCTTAAAGATCTGAAATAAAAAGCATCTCAAAGATAATCGAATCACAATGTTTTTGAAATGATGTTTTTAATATTTCATTTTAAGGCAAGCAACCTTTTAGGTGCTAAGAAAAAAACGGAGATCTTAAAGATCAGAACATTAACGGATCACAAAAATTTGCTAACAAATATATATTATTCGTAATAAAATATGATTTCGTAATTGAAAAATTTAACAAAAATATCAACTGCAAGTATATTTAACTATTCGACCAAAGCCGAAGAACATTTCGATTTGAACTTTTGAAAATTGTTGTGTTGCACATAAAAAATAAAATATATATATATATTTATATGTATTTATGAATGGTTCTTTCTCTTATTTTGTTTTTGTTTTTACAATTAAGCAGCTTTACGATTTAACATTTAAACAATAAAATTACAAACATTTTAAACTTGTTGCAGCTAAAGTTAAAGTTAAATATACATACATATAGATAATGTAGTGTATATATATTTATAACTAGACTATAATTATTCATAATATTTAAACATTTTTTAAGAGAATTTCTTTTTTCTTAATTGTTGTTGTTGTTGTTTTGCTTTGTTTTTGTAGTTGTAGGTAGTTGTTTGCATTGTTTTATAAACTTTATACTTAAACAGAACATTAATCATAATTCATTTACATACATATTTTTAATAACACACTTATCTGCGCGATTTTCTGTGTGTGTGTGTGTTTTTATTTTTTTAATTATTCATAATGAACACCTAAAATTTGCTTTGTTTTTCGTTTTCGTTTTCTTTTTTTTTATATATTTATACTTTGTTTTAGTTATTTCCTTTTAGAGTAGACGCAAATACTATGCAAGACACTTGGCGCGAATAAAATGACAGAGAAAACAATAAATTGAAAATGTTCTTAGAATTGAATTGTTTATAAAAGGAGTGAGGGAGGAGTGAGGGGATGTGTTTTTGCTTTGAAGGAAAGGGGGGAGAGAGGAGGTCGCTTAAAATTACGCCAATTTCTTCACGTAAAAATAGATATATATACATATATATATACCATTTATATATATATACATATAAGTGTGTATAGTAGATTTATATAAAAATAAAATTTGTTATGCTCTTTTGTTGTTGTTGTTGTTATTTTCTAAAGAAAGTTATTCTTGCACTTTCCACAATTTTGTTGGGTAGTTTAGTTGTTTTTTCTTTTTTTTTTGTTGTTTTTCTTTTTTATGTTTTGTTGTTTTTTGAATTGCTTTATCGGGGGACACGACTAAAAATTAACACGAATTAATTTAAGACAAATTACTCAATTAGTTAAACATAAGCTAAAGCTAGTTCATTAACATAATAATAATTAACATTGAATCAACAAATGTGGTTGTAGGTGTAGTTGTAGGTGTGTGTTGCGTGTGTCTGTGTGTGTGTGTGTTTGTAGTTGGTAGTTGGTTTTGTTGGTGGTAGTGATGATCTTTCTGCCTTATATGCATTGTTCATTGCATAATTCATATTCTTCGCATAGCAAATAATGTTGATTTTTTTAACTGTTTGCTCTTTGCTATTGTTTTTTGTTGTTGTTGTTTGTTATTTACACTCTTTTTTCATAAATTGTTTAAGTATTTCCTTCGGTTCCTTCGGTGTTGCATTCCACACGCTTAGCTTACACCTTCCGCTTGGCGTGCAACATCTCCATGAGCAGCGTCTGCGTTGGCGCACTGCCCGCACAGTGCTTGGTGTACAGATACTCCTCGCCACGTGAGGCCATGGCGTGGATCTCTGGTAGTATGTTCAATAGCCTCCTGAATTTCTCCTGTAATGCAAAACGATAAAAAATTCAATTAAAGTATGTAAAAATTGATTCTCCACAAAAGAAATTGTATTAGCAAAATGTTTCTTATGAAAATAAGAAATAAAAGCTCCATTGATTTCGAAAATATAAATCTGTTTAAAATAAAATTTCCCTAAATACAATAACGTTTCTGAAATATCCATTTTTTATTCCTATTTGCTCTTAAAGATTAGCTATATACATATGTATGTTATATGATACTATTCCTATTTCTTGAATAATAAAACAATGCATTTCTCAAAACTAATATTAGACAATAATAATACAATATAAATTTCGTATTTCTTCAATATCAGACAATAATAAATTAATAATAAATAAATTAAATAATATATTTCTATCTCATGTAAATTTTGTCTCTATTGTCGCCCTGAAATGTCTCACTAAGAAATTTTCAATAAAAAAATAAATGCCCCTAGTTCCTATATTCTGGTAGAATAGCCTATATCAATCCTTTACTATGAATCTTTAATAATTGGTAGCCAATTTATAACTCTTTATTTTAAATGAAATACTTGTATTTGAAAATGCGAAACGTCTTTTCTTCAAATTTGGAAGACATTAAATATAAAATTATTTTATGTGGCAACTTTTTGCAAGTAATTCCAAATTAAGATCTGTCTATATCAGTTCATTTTTCGATTTTTCAAGACAACAAAAATACAATTATTTATGCGGCAACTATTTTACAAATAATTCCAACTAAAGATACTGTCTATATCTGTGTTTTCTTCAAATTTGAAAGACAACAAAAATAAAATTATCTTATTTTACAGGTAACTATTCTACAGGAAATCCCAATTTAAGATCTGTTTATAAATGTTTTTCATTCGATTACTCTTTTTATGATTAATATCGTAAAATCCATCTTTACTCACATTGACTGAGGTATAGCACGTAAGCGTGTAATCCAGCAGCGCTGCCTGCACACTCTCGTGCCCCTCCGTAACGGTCTTCTTGTTGACAATGCCGCGTACATCTGCAAAAAGGGAGGAATAAAAGAAGGGCACCATTTGAGTGCATGATTTTGTGGCAAGCTTGCAGATGCGATACTCACCTGGATTTAACAGTATTAGGAATTTCATGCACACATAATCGCCCATATCGAACTTAAGGTCCTGCAGCTTATTCTGTATCTCGTTGAAATAATCACCCAACTGGGGCACACCCAACAGGCCGAGACTCATCAAATCGAACACCTGACCATTATTCAGTTGCGTCTCATCGGGCAAACCGTTGTGTATGCGATGATGCAGATGGTCCAGCACAAGCATATCGGACCATGAGTGCTGCAGCAGCTTCATCTGATCGTCCACCTGTAAAGAGTTGGAGGGAGTGGGAGAGGGAGGCAGCGATTAGCAAAGTGTTTCACCATTGGGATGTTGCCATTTGCAAAGTGTACACTGAGAAAAAATGTTCAACTCTTAGTTGTAAGTTACATTTTGTAGTGAAATATTTTGGCATTTATGCTTTTTAAACTCAAATTGATGTACAATTAATAAGCGCTTTTTCTCATTGTCATTTGTCAGCTTACAAATATGAATTTGATGTGATGAAGATTTGTACAGTTGTTGTTGTTGTTTCGTTTTATCTCTTTTTTCTTTGCTGTGTGTGTAACAAGTGTGGTAAAGCCTAGCTTGATTTCAACATTCGCTCACGCTTTGCGCTCTCTCTCTCTGTGTTCAGTTTTAAGCTCTCTCTCGCTCTTTGGCTCTCAATCGTTTGTTGCGCTCAGTTGCGTCACCGTCGGCAGCGCAGTCGTTGTCATCGTCATTGCGTTGCGTCGCTGCTTGGTCTGACTGGTTCAGCTTTGCTTGCTAAGTAGGTCAGACGCCAAATGAAATCGAAATTCAATGCAGATTTAAGTAGCCGTCATCGTAGTCGCAGTCGGCAGCGCAGTCGCTACGTTTAGTTGTTGAACATAGTGTTTTTTTTTTCGTTTTTTGGATTTAGGTTTTACATAACACGTCGCAGACTTGGCCCCTAGCTTGAAAACTGGTTGTGGTACATTTTATGGTCTTGTGGCGATTGCTGTTTTTTTTTTGTATTTTTTTTGTTGATGTAGTTTTTTGTTTGCCATACCTTCAGATCCTTAAAGAAGACGGTGTTTCTTGCCCAATCGACTTGCGAGAACAGATTCTGATCGAGCACTTTGCACATCAACTCAAAGAGATCCACGGTTACTTGATTGTACGTCTGCTTCTGCAGCAGCGCAAACAGTTGCGTCTGCCATTCCCGATCGTCGATCGATTGCACAAATTCACGTATCATTGGCGATACCCTGCAAACAAATCGATATTATCGTTATCGTTCAAGTGTTCGTTCTCTTTTGTTTTTATCGATAGATCAAAACTCACCTCAGTGGCTCAATGAGCGCATCGGCTGTGCTCGATGGATGTGTGCCAGAATCGAAGCTTTAAGTTTTTCAAAAAGTATAGAAAGAAAGAGAGAGAAATATAGTAAAAAATTGCATTTGGTTACTGTTGTTGTTGTAGTTGTCAGATTGGTTGGCGCATCATTCTCCAATGTAGCAAAGTTCACCGTGGCATATTCTGTTCTTCTAGTTATCGTTATCGCAATTGCAATTTCGATTGTGGTGTTGATAAACTTAATTATTATGATTATATTTATCCAATTATTTGTGATTGCTTTAAATTATTTAAAGTTTTTCTGTTTACTTGCGGACCTATTTTAAAAACTAAGCAATGTTTCAAACCCTATAAAATATTTTAAAGATTTTATGTATTCTATTAGATCATATAATAACATATTTTAACACAAAAACAAGTAACAAAATTTAGCAAACAAAATTACATATATTTATAAAGATAATCATGATTAGCAAAAGGAAAAATTATAAATGTAAGTTAATCAATTAATATTGTTGGACACAATTGCTTGATACATTTCTTTTCAATTAAATGACTTTAATTTTATTTAAGCCATGTTAATCGATCAAAAAGGAGAAAAATATCTGAATTAGAAATATGTTTAAGATCCTTATTTAATTTAATAAAGTTTCCAAATAAATTGTTTTAAGATTCTTCATTGATTAACTCTTCGTTTCGTAGACACGATTTGTATTGCAGCTATGTCAATCATTTAAAAATAAATCTCAAATTTCTGCTTTAAGTTTCGATCGCAATCCCAGATATACATTATTTTATAGCTCCATCTTCATTTTATAAGATCCCATCTACTTCAGACTTATCGATCGCTGATATACCATCTAGACCACCTTTTTTTTAACCGACTATGAACATATGTAAACACTTTGCTGCACATCGAAAGAATGTTTTTTTTGGTTCGTTGGGGTAACTGAAATTTGGATTGGTTCACTCGGATTGTTCGTTGAGGTTGTTCGGGTGGTTTTTGGTTTTGTTTTTGATTTGGTTTTGGTTTTTGGGTTCTTTGTAAATACCACAATTTCGATTCGGCTGTGTTCTGCAGAGATCCATTGCCGGTTTCGTGGCAGCTGCTGTTGCTGTTGCCATTGCCGCCGTTTCCGTTGCGTTGCAGGCCATCGGTGCTGTTGTTGTTGTTGCCACCACCGCCACCGCCGCTGCCGCCGCCAGCGTTGTTGCCACCTCCGCCGCTGAGGCTGCTGCTGCTGCTGTTGTTGTTGCCATTGTTGTTGTTGTTACTGCTGTTGTTGTTGTTGCCACCGCCCAAGGAGGAGCTGCCATTGCCACCGCCGCCACTCACATTGCCGGCATTCATGGGCGTGGCTATCACACCGCCGCCCCCGCTCGCATTCACCTGCCCCAAGGCAATGGCAATGGGACTGGGCGATGAGTCCGGCGACTGTGTGAGTGAGGATACCTAAAAACGAGTACAAATTGATATAGCAGGATTTTCCACCGTTTAGCAGCCAAATTAAACTCACCTGAGGTATTTGTATTTCTTGCTTAATATTCATATTTGGATATGCTTGCTGATAGCCCGGCGAGAGCGGCGTCGGCTTGATGTCTGACCCAATTGAACTGCGCAGTGCTTGAAGCGCCAACTGTCGCTGTCGCATCACCTGCAGCTTCCGCGCCCGATCCCGCTTGTACATCGGCCCAAACTTGTTTCGTCCTCCACGCATGCGATCCGCTCGAACAGCTGCAAGACACGACATTACACAAATAATCCAAATTAACACGAGTTTAGTTTTATTCAAGTTATCAGGATTTACAAAATTTGTTCATACAATAATTCTCTAAAGTTTAACAAACTAAATATTGCTAGAATTTAAAAATCAACTCCGAAAAAAACCCCCATCAGGGATTCACTTTTCGAAGTATAATACAGCGACCTGCATTAGTGAACAGCAGTCACAAGCAATGTAGATTAATATTACTCTGATTACAAAACGACCTTTAGAAAACCACATTAAAAAAATAAATATGAATACGAAATAAAAAAAAATGACTACAGCCATTTAAATAGCCAATCAATAGAAGAAATAGAAAGAACTTTTTCGTCAAGTGCCAAGAAACTTGAATTTCAATACTGCAATGCGAAATTTTCGATTTATGTTATAGAGATTGATAGGAATTCCGTACCAAATCTAATTACAAGCGTTTTCGATTCTTATCGAGAAGTACATAATATAAAACACAAAGTTTTCTATAAACGAATATTAGTTTCTCACTGTATTGACTTGTGTTATGTTCTAATCATCATATGGGCAAATCCTAGAAAAAGTCCACCAGCGACCAATTTTTAAATTTCACATTTTGTAATGTTTCTTTATATGGAACATTAAAGTAGATATGGCATTTTAAGAATTGAAAGCAAAAAAGAAATTTCGATCATTATAAATGCACAAATTTGTATCAAACCCAATTTTATTTCTAATTTTCATAATTTTACTTAAATTTGTGCTCTGCGCACACCTTCAAATCCCTATTGTATTCTTTACAATTTTTCGCCTCTGCTTGGGCTCACATACAAATCAAAAGTAAATCACGTTGAAATAATTGTAAGGCACATTTTTGAATATAATATATATATATATATATATATAATATATATTTTTGTCTTATGTTAATGCCAGCGGAAAAAGTGTAGCGTGCGACACGTAGCGACACAATGGGTTTACGGCTTTGCTAAAAATCTATAAACATTATTAAGACCAAACTATCGGTTTTTGTCTTCTAATATTCTTAACTTTCTTTAGGATATTAACTTTCATAGGGTTTATTTTGCAGAATTCGCTAAAAATTGCGTTTGAAATGAAAATTTTAAAACTAACTTCCACTTTATGTAGCGTGCGACACGTCACAATTTTATTAATTATTTTCAAAACAGTGACTCCAGTGAAATTGAATCTTATACCCTCTGAAAGTACTCTCAATTCACTCTAAACACATAACAAAAGTTTACGGTAAATCTTTTAAAAACCCCCCAAAAAATTGATTTTCATTTGCTAAAATCGTGCGAATGTAGCGTGCGACACGTGGGATTTGCCCATATGGTGATAACTTATTACTAAAGAATTCGTACACAACCCAAAAATTTGTTAAAACCCAAATATAACGTTCATTTATATTAAGTTTGAATACTAGTTTTTAAAATTACTGTAAAATAAGTTTCTATCATACAATATACATTATTTTTTAATAATACTGAACAATAAGTTTCTATCAAATAATATAAATTTGTTTGTGTTACTATCATGATCTATACTGCTGCAATTGTAATCACGGAATTGAATTCAACTTGATTCAATATTTTGCTGCACTGAATTTGCATTCAACTCTTGAAATAGATTAGATAAGCGCACTCAATACAATAACTATTGAACTATTCAAATCGATTGCAGCTATACGATTTATTGGTCTTTCCCAGGAACCCTTTATTTGACTGGCTTTGTTGAGTGTGACATATTCAGCTTGCTACAAAAAAAAAAAAATCCCACGGTTTAAATACGAATGTATTTAGAGCATTTTATTTGCTGGAGATAAGCTCTATTAAATGGAATAAACGCAACTAAAACGTTAATGAATTTAGTTAAAATAATAATACCGACTTTAAACTGTCGATTTTAATGCTGTTAAAAATTATAGACTACTTTAACATTAATTTCGAATAATGTTTGGAAGCAAATAGTGATGAGAAGACTAAGAAATATATGTGGATTACATTTGAATATTAATAAATTTAATTATTGAAAAAATTCAACTTTGTAGATTTTACTAAATTGAGAGGATTTTTTATAAGTTGTATTTTGTAGCCATCTGCAATTCAGTTCTTAGCTAAGCTGTCAATAGGTTTAGTATTTTTTCATATTCAATTTGCAATTTATTCTTTATCTAACCTAATAATAGGTTTAGTATTTTTTCGTCTCCAACAGTATTTTTTTAGTCAAATTTACAGAGCTTTCTACTTTAAAGCTTAAACAGCAGGAAATAAATTCTAGGCTCAACAGAAAAGAATTGGCTGCATATTGAGAGAACACGTGTATGCGGCAGCATAAATGATGCGAGAACAATAGCTGGCCTATACACGTATCTTTGCGGAATATCTAAGCTGAGACAACGTCATCCTGTTAGCAGCAACCCCAAGCCCCAAACCACGCCCATCCAACAGCAGCAACAGCAACAACAACAACAATGAGAGCGCAGCGTGGCAGAGCAAAAAAGAATTGCACAAAATACAAAACAAAATTGTTACACACAAACACACTTCTACAGCCATAGACACAAACAGTAAGCATGAAAGTGTGTGTGTATGTGTGTATGCGCCCGCTATAACAAACTGAAACGCAATAAAAATGCGATTCTTATGGCCACAGCAGAAAATGTGCGAATGACAGCATGGTGAGTTGGTGGGTGGTTTTGGGAGGTGGGTTGGATGAGAGAGGAGAAGAGGTTTGCCTGCATTGCGGGTGCTGCTGCTATAAGTTAAACCAAAAGCGCGCCACAGAAACAAGCACACACACACACACACACTCATACAATCAGAGCAAGAGAGGCCGACATAAATACATAGACGCCGGCATCAACTGCAGGCAGCGGACAGAAAGGGAGGCAAACAGAATTCGCAGCAGCGACGCGTAGTTGATTAGAAGACGCAATAGACGTGCATTGGGTGCATAAGGCGACGTTGTTCTATGCGCCGCTTGGGCCGGCAGGTGGCGCTGTTGTGCCGAAACAAGCACACCCACACACACACACACACATACAAAACGCACACGAACACTGCTGGCACATAAAATATGCATTTGAAATGCACACGAAAAATTGCAAAGTCGTTTTTGTTTCTGTACGAAACAAGTAACTGTAATTTAGGTCAAGCGTATTGTTTACAAATAATCAACGCGTCTGTATGTAAATACAACTTACATAGTGTGTGTCTGTGTGTGTGTGTTTCGTATGCTAGGCAAAATTGAGGCGCGCGCTCTCAAACGCCGCGACGTCGCTGCGATGCCAGCGTCAACGTCGTCGTCGTCGTCGTCACGTGAAGAGAGAAAGAGCGCAGCGAGCGCTTGCTCTTTCGCTCATTATGCGTTCGCTGCTGCATGGCAACTCGAAAAGCTTTCTATTACGACATTTCGCTTCATTCGCTCGCCAACTCTTTTACTCTCACACACACACTCGCACACAGGCACATGGACACGACTCTGCCGCGCGCATTAGACAACTTTGTTGAGTGGAGTAGGTCAAGGACAGTTTGTGAAAACTGGGACAACATGCGCGTTGTTGTTGCCGCCGCTTCAAGTGAGAGCTGCTCTCATTCGCTGTAAATAATATGAAAAAAAAACTCTCACTCTCACTCTCACTCTGACTCTTACTCTCACTCTCTTCGTGTGTATGTTGGTTTGTTTGTTTGCCATCCATCCAAACGATTTTCCGGCCGCACCAAGTCAATTTATGTTGAGTTGATGCGGGCAGCTCTTGTATCTATGTGTATGTGTGTGTGTTTATGTTGGGCTATTATTTTTATAATATTTATAGGCATTTTATTAGCGCATAAATCGCTGGCTAATGCTGCATGGACCCGAGCTTAAGGTGAGCGTTATTATTTCATTCCATATATTGTATTTACTTACATAATTCGCTTAGCTCAAGATACTTTTTTATTTACACTTTCGTTTTTAAACAAATATTCACATGTAAAGTGCTTCAATTTCTTTACATACAAACAGACAACAGCTAAAGCTACAGTTGTTAAGTTTTCCCCATTTTCCATTCCATTTAGCATTTGTGTTTTACTGCCGGGAAATCAATAAACGCCCAGTGTCAGTTGGTCTACTGTTATTATTTTTAAGCTGCTTCTCACCCCAGTCCGACCCCAACCCCAACCCCAAAAAAGGAAGAACTAAATTTAGGTCAATGGTGCGTATGAGTAATTTTATACTTTTATTTCTTTTTCCTTCGCTTCTTAGCCACAACCACTGATACTGCCATGTATGGCTAATTAAAAGACCCCAAAATCGTGTGTGGGCAGGGCACAATTCGTAGTAGTCGAAGAAGAAGTAGAAAAAAAAGGGCAGCGCTCATTAGACTGATGTAATGCCACAATCAATTGATTACTTGAGAGCTCTAGGGCAATACCAGATTGTAAGCCAAGCTATAACTGATACTTGACAATGCTGCACACAGTGCTGAAAAAACAACCCATTTAACTCTTGGCCACCACTGGTCGTATAATTGATTTTAAGTCGCTACATATTGCGTATACGTCATGTGGCGCAAGTAACAAGCGTATACGTAATTATTTACTTTAGCTTTTTTAAACAGCAAGCGGCACAGTTCATTTTTAAGGTTGAAATATCTTTAAGAGCAGCTCTTAATAATTTTCATAGAAATCCGTTTTAGTTAACAGAGAGAAATTTTGATGACAAATTATTATTAAAAATCGAATTATGAACATATAAAAACTAGATAAATTTAGTCAATTTAAACGATAGAATTCTGTTTAGCTTTATTTGCTACAATTTAATAAATCTTTTTATGAATTTTCTGTAAGAAGTCCTGAACTTTGATTTAGGCTTACGAATCCTTTCATCTTGTTCGCATACTGTTCTTGACATATTTGACTATATTTTATGCGTGATAGTGAGCGTTCAGCAAAATACTAAAAGTATCCTGGACTTTTTCATATAAAACGCTATTCAGATTTTTAGATATTCAGCAAAATGAATAAGAAAATGCAACTCCAAGTTGACTAATTTACATACACATGAAATTACAGGGTATCTCTAAGTGCGTGCTGCTGCTGTTGAGCAACCGCTACTGTCATCGGGCCCCGCATCATGGCTGACTCATTTCTCCCTTTGCTCAAGCACATGCACAATTTGTATGGCTAACAAATATTTCAACACATTTCGTGTGCAATTCCCTCCTCCCCCTCGCCACCTTTGCTCCCACACACACCACTCACACAATGGTTGTCATCTCATTTGTAATACGCTTAACGTAATTTAACATTTTGTTCAAATCCCAATTGTTCCACGTTGCACATTGTTGGAAGTCAAAAAAAAAAAGGCACGTAATCCAAATCCAAATCTCAAATACGAAACAGAGTGAGAGAGGGAGACCGAGACGGAGATATAGAGAGTAACAACATATGTGAGTCATTCAGTCGCATTCGATTTCAGCAGCTAATTTCCAAAGCTTGAATTTGACAAAAAAAAAATAAAAAAAAGGCAACCAAGCAGCCAAAGCAAACCATCGAAGTTAAAGTCAAAGCTGCTCGAAGCAGCCAAAAGGCGTTCGCAATTATAAAAGCGTTGCGCTTTACCAGAGAGCGAAACGAAGGCGCTCAACATAGCTGACGAAAGCGTCAAGAGATTACGACAGAGTTGACATGGCAGCGACGACGACGACGACGACGGCAGCGGCGACGTCGGCAGCAGCGGCAATAAAAACAAAAACGGAAGGACGGAACGAGCGACACAACGCTGGCAAAACGTTCGAAATAATTCACTGAGTATTAAAAATAAAAGCAAACAGCAACAGCAACAACCACAAAAGCAGCGCTCTCTACATGTTGCATTGATTCGACATACACACATACACACACACACTCAGACATACGCTTGTATTTATATATCACGTGCACGCACACTCTGACACTGCGGAATCTAGGTCATGAGCGCAAGAGATGGCACTATGGGCCAAGTGCGCCAAAGCGGAAATGAGATGGCAATACGACAAACTACATACACATACATACGTATGTACTCTCGTTACAAATAAACTTATCTGCCAGCGTGTGTGCATGTGTTTGTATGAGCGCGAGAGAGTCTGAGAGAGCGACGACGCTCTGCTCTCTCTGTGTGTGTCTTTGCGTTGGAGCGCAGCAGCGGAGGCAGCAGCAAAGGCAAAGGCTAAGCCAACAAACCAAATCAAACCAAAAGCAAAACCAATTTTTGACTGCGTTTCTTTATTTTATTTTTAGCTGTGTTTTGTGGTGTTGTGGGTGGTAGCTTGAGTGGAGAGGGGGGAATGGATGTTAGCTATGGCTTTGAGCAGGGGGATCATGCTGAATGCGAAAAAGAACTGCTTGTGGCGGAAGCACAATAATGTGCATTTGAAATTGATTTTAGCATGCAAATGACGACGCAAGTATTGGATAACAACCAAAAAAATATGAAATGCGTGTTGGGAAATAAATAAATACTGATTAGCGACTGCAAAATTTATAATTGAAATATACTGCAAGTACTGAAATGCAAAAATGTCCTAAATATAGAATACTGCTAAAAAATTACTCTTCCTCCTTCCTTTCAACAGTTACCAACTCTCAAGCAGACATCTAGCGAGCAAGCAGCATTCACCCACATAAGTATTACACATGCGATTGCTATCGTTAATCTTTCATTGCGCTCCACTCAGATTTCACCAACTCCACTTACATGCACACATTCACACATTTACTCATGTGTTTCTTATTTGTTGCCTTTCTTGTACTCCCATGGCACATTAGTCCCGTTCACCCGCATATAATTTTCACACTTTTCCACACTCGATATTAACAGCACTTTGCATAATAATTTACGGCTGTTTGTTGTCAATGCTTCCCCTCTTCCCCTCCACACTCCTCATCATCCACATCGTATGGCCCATTTAGACTGCACACTATGAGCAAGTGAGCGTGCAAATGATAAAGCACAACAAAAAATACAAAAAATTGCGCGCAGTATATGAACAAACACTGAAGAAGAAGCAGAAGCAAAAGAAGGAAAAAAAATTATTACAAAATTCAAACAATGTTAAGAGCGCACGTACTCACAAACACACACATACACATAACTGACTTATGCTCAGAGTCGGACTCACTCACTCATACTATAGAAAAGATTGAGCAAAGTGAACACTCAAAGCAGAGACGCAGCGAGCAGAGCAGCTAGCAACAGTAGCAGCGACGTCTGAGCTCAGTCGGAATTCGGCACAGCATGCGGCCCTTTTGTATGTTGTTTTGAAGCTTGCTTTTGCGGCGACTGCAGCGCTGTCGACTCGCTGTTACCGTTTTTTTTTTCTTTTTCGCTGTGCTGTTTTCTTATTTTAGAGCGCGGTCTAAGCGCGCTCGCTTGTGGGTGAGTGAGTGAGAGGGAGACTGAGAGCACCGGTGCATGCTGCACTCTGTATATATGAAATGTATGTACATAAGTTAGCGCATATGCATATTACACATATGTATGTGCAACACATAAATGCGTTCACATATATGTATGCGTATGCATGTGTGAGTAGGCGCGTGCAGCGAAAGCAAATTTTTTTTTTTTTTGCTCATGGGCCTCTGTTTTAGCTTTGTAGCGAAGGGAAGAGAAAGATTCTTGAAAGAGCCAACGCAAAGAAAAATATGCGAAATAATTTGAAAAACAAACAAAAAGTTTTAACAAGTATTTGGCTGAAAACCAAAAGTTGCCTTTATTCCATAATTTTATATAAAAGATGCTCCAGTGTATTAAAGTCTTTAATTATTTATTCGTTTTCATTATGTTGAGCAAGTATTTTACTTAATTATATTTAATAATTCATTTGGCAGCCGCCACAAACAATCAGAGAGTTCATAAGCAAAGCACATTCTCTCAACAATATAATATAAAATATCCTCAAAAAGCAAGATGAAGGCAAATACAATAACAACAATGGAATTCATTTACTGATTCCATAAACACATAGCGGGAGAAAGAATGAGAATGTGAACAAGAAGGAGAACGAGAATGAACGTAAAATCAACAATTCTGGCTCATTCCACAAAGAAATGCGAAGATGAAGAAAATATGCAGCAAAAAGGAAGACGAAACTTGACTGCAAAATACCCTATTTCAAAAAAGAAGAAGCTGAATAATAAAATTCATTTCCTACATTATGTTTTCTCCTTTGACATTTGTGGAAAAGTTAAGTAAAATAATAATAACAGTTTTATAATTAATTTCAATATACTCTAGTTTGTTACAATGAATGTGAATTCTTTGAATATTTATAAAAACAATATAATAACATAAAATTTCTTTATATATACTTGTTGAACATTCTTCTATAATGTTTGCAGAAACCTTCATTAAAATAAAATTTCTTTTTATATATTTGTTGAACATTTTTCTGTAAAGTCTGCAGAAAAGTTCAATAAAATAATAATCTTGATTATTTTTATATTTTAAATTGGGTATAAAATTAAAAAAAAATAATAAAATAAACCTATACATGCTATTCATAATAGCAAAAAGTATTTAGCACATTTGAATTCAATCCTGAGACTAATCAATAAAATCTTTTCATTTTTATTTCCCACATACTTTCCTTTGCTAACCCTCTCACTCTGCCTCTTCCACTTGCTTGCAGTTGATATATAATTAAAACACAACTGACGCTTTTTTCTGATACTAAAACAGTAAGAAAAAAAAACCAGTTCTACTCGCTTATTCGCTCAACTTATGACTACAGGGTATAACATACACACAACAAAGTCAGCAGTTTACAAATATTATTATTTATTTTTGGAGAAACTTGGGATAGGTCTGGAATACGCTACGTAAGTATACGCTAATCCAATTTATAAATAATTGCGACTATGTGTCACGAGAGTCGTGAAATGAGGCGAGAATTGAGCTGTCGAAGCATTTCTTCGGTTTGTTTTTTAATTATTTACGAATATATTTACATAATTTGCGTTTAATTGTTGAGCCCTTTTTGATAAGCAGCCGCTCTTTGGGGGCCCACTCAAAGTTTCTCATATTACGAAAGCAGAAAAACAATTTTCCCCAGAGCGAAATAGAGAGTTCTTCTTCGACTTTTTGCTGCTTTGGTTGTTTTGGTCGAGTTTGCTGTTTTCAGCTCACAAAAACATTCATTCTTGTTGTTTTTGTGCATTTATAAATAATAAAGAATATCGATTTAATTTCTTTGGTCGCGCCGCGTTCCGTTCGCTGCCTGTCATTCTGCCTATACATATACATATATATAGTTAGTATAGCTACTGTACATATATACTAGATGATGACGACTATAGCAGCCAACAACAACAACAATGCAACCCATCAAAGTTGACAGCCAAAGGGAAGGCCAATTGACATGGAGCGGGAAAGCGAAGAAGATGGCTCGAGGGAAACGAATAAATGCATTGCATTAATTATTCACTGGAATAAAACCAAAAGCAAGGCAAGTGTCTTATATGAAATAAAAATGTGTGAAATACTAAGTAAAGGTTGAAAAACAAATTTCATTTTTAAATTGTGATGATCCGAAATGCAGCTAAGTTTCATCACAAAACTCCAAATACAAATATTACTCATACGCAATGTGTGGCAGTGAAATTCACAACTCGAAAAACGTTCAACTAATTAAATGATTCACTCAAATATTGGCAGGAAAATGGTTTCCACGAATTGCCAAAAGAGTCAATGAAAACAAACGAAAACAATTGACAAGCTGCATATTAAAAAGCCTTAGTAGCGAGACACAGGGTCACAACATATCACTCATACGCAGTGTGTGTTTGTCAACAATCTGAGGGTCAATGGGAAATACAGGTACGTGCAGCAAGGTTGATTCAAAATGCGTGCTATTAACTCGAGAAGCAATCGAATAGACTAGAGAAGACAGCGACACAGAGAATGTGTAGAATAAAATGAGAGGAGAGGAATGAGAAACAGACGAAGAACTGTTTAGGAATCTATTTAGGAATTCTTGAGATGCAACTAGAATAGTTAAATTAAAACATTATGTGTTTCTTTCCCTAAACTTCATAATGAAACTAGCTGATGACAATAATTTATTTAAGGACTGCTGAATTAGTTTCCAGAAAGAATTAGATCTTATATAGTTTCAAGAGTTTTGCTTTATAATAATAATTTAATAAAATAACTTTTTAAGCTAATAGTTTCAAAAACAATGTCAGCTGAGAGAATATGTAGATTTTTACAGTATGAAAAAATATTAAAACAAGTGAGAAGTGAAAGCAGTTCAAATAATTAAGTTATTATTGAGTAAATGTACTCAAAAAAAAGATAAATAAAATATAGAAC
The DNA here is from genome assembly GCA_035046325.1 of Drosophila niveifrons. NCBI lineage: Eukaryota > Metazoa > Arthropoda > Insecta > Diptera > Drosophilidae > Drosophila > Drosophila niveifrons. The sequence continues at coordinate 37,511,436 of JAWNOC010000052.1, forward strand.
TTTTGAGAAAGATAGCTGGATAAAGAAGTTTCCCAACAAATAATAAAGTTTGTCAAAGAAATAGATTTTACGGAAAGACTACTAAATTATTTTACGGAAAGGAGAACCATTTTCTAAATCTTCAACTGTTCCATAGTATTCACTATCTTATTCCCAAATCATAAGCAAATAAAATAGTTGCTGTCTTCTATGTTATACAATAGTAACTTTGTAACTTTATTTGAGGGGTACTAAAATAGTTTCCAGAAAGAATTCGATCTTATATATTTTAAATAGTTTTGTATTTTTCGTTATAAAAAAATCATATTTCAATAAAAGAATAAAATTTTGAATTTAAAAGATCCTGTTTTCAAGTCTAAGCTAACAAAGAACCATATTATAAAAAATCAACCTAGTAAAGAAAGAAGAATCATATTTCTCAAACTTGAACTGTTTCGTAGTATTAACTATATTATTCCCCATAAGCAATTCGAAGCGAATGAAATAAATACCGTCAATAGTTATCATTTAAATAAGTAAAATGTTTTAATCTAAAAGTTCTTGGTTTCAAATCTAAGCCAGCAAACAACTGCATTCGAATATATCTAATTAGTAATTTGTAGATCTTTAACTATATTATTCCCCATATAAAATCGAATCATATAAATGAGTAAAATATTTAATCTAACAGTTCTTGCTTTCAAATATAAACAGGCAAAAAACTGTATTATGAAATATCAACTTTTTAAAGAAAGAAGAATTATATTTTTAGATCTTTTCCGTAGTATTAAGAAAATAAAATAAAAACTAACAGTTCTTCGTTTCAAATCGAAGCCAGCAAAGAACTGTATTCTAAAATATATAATTTAGTAAATGAAGTTTTTTGTCAACTTACCCTCCAGCTTCATGCCCACTTCGAGGCACTTTTGGAATCGGCAGTATGGACAGCGTTTGCGCTGCGTCTTGTCGATGTGGCAGGATCGCTCCGCGACGCAAGTGTAAACCTTTTTGTTCTGCACGGTGCGCTTGAAGAAGCCTTTGCACGACTCGCAGGTTAAGAGGCCATAATGATAGCCGCTCACCTTGTCGCCGCACACGGGACAAAGCTCCTCGAACAGATGTTTGAAATCGATGGCTTCACCGCCGCCGCCTGAGCTGGCGCTGGTGCCACCGTGATGGTTGCCACCGTTGCCAGCCGAGGTGCCGGTGGCGCCACCGCCGGAGCCACCGCCAACATTGCCGCCAGACATGTGACCCGATGTGGCTGAGGTGCCACCAGCTGGTGGCAGCAACATATAACCGCCGTTGCCGCCAGTGCTGCCGCCGCCATTCAAAAGCTGCGACGCTCCGTTGCCACCGGCTGTGGCATTGCCACCGCCGCCATTGCCGTTGCCACTCTGCTGCGAGTGCGAGGAGTTTGTCTCCTGATAGCCTGTCGGGAATATATACTGTGAATCGAAATTGTATATATACGAATAGGAGGAGGCATTGAATTGATTCGCTGCATTCGCATTGTTGTTGGCAATATTCTGTTGTTGGTAATGTTGTTGTTGTTGCTGTTGCTGCTGCTGTTGTTGCTGGTGATGCGTGTGATGTTGTTGCTGCTGTTGTTGATGATTGCTCAATTGCAGCGTGTAGGCGCTGTAATCGTTATCAGAGTTGCTCAATGCATTTGTATCGTTATCGTTGTTGTTGCTGCCGCTGTTGTTATTGTTGTTGTTGCTTGTTGTGTTGTTGGTGTTGCTGTGCGCTGGACTCGCTGGCTGCTGCTGCTCAAGCTGCATGCTAAACGGCGACAGATTCAGCGACGATATAAACTGTACAGTCGCCTGTTGTTGATCCATTTCTAATAACATTTCATGGAATTTTCTATTCAAAACTCTTTCAACGATTTCTTTTGTTTCTTTTTCTTCTTGTTGTTGTGGACGGTTTTTAAGCAACAAATTGTATTGCTTTTGCTTTTGTATGTAATAAATGTTATACTTTGTATTTGATGTCTTTTAACTTTTGTTTTTTTATTTAAATTGCTTTTGCGCGTTATTGTTGTTGTTGTTAATATACGGTGGTCTAGCTTTTGCACTTAATTGTTGATTGATTTTTGGTAGCAACATTTTCGGTGCAACAATGAAACATTTAACTTAATTGTTTACGCAAGTTTTCCCTCATTTAATTTGTATTTTTTCTTTTTAAATGCTTTGCAAGCATTCGACTATTTTATATATAGAAAATTTTACTTAATATAGTTATTGAATTATTGAATAAACTTTACAGCACTTTTTGTATATGATTTTGTTGAATTATTGATTAACAATTGTAACAATAGTTTTATATTTGTTGAAAATTGTTTTAAGTTTAGAAATTCGTTTAACAGCGAAATCCAAGTTGGAATTAATTTTTTGTTTTTCTTTTTTGTTTTTTTTTTTTTTTTGCAGGTACTTTGACGAGGTGAGTGAAAAGATACGATATACGATTTTATATATTTCGATTTGTAAAGATATACATATATATATATTTATATTTGTTTTGCGTGTATTTGTTGCCTGGTTAGGAGGTAGGGCTTGAACTTATATTCTATATATATTTTATATATATAGAACTTTTCGCATTGATTGTGTGCATTGAAACAACAATTGTAATTGTAATTGATTTTTAAATTTGTGTATTGTATTTTATTTAGTATTTTTTTTGCTGTTGTAGTATTTTTATTGCGTCGCTGATCTATTTGAAATTTTTGTATTTTGTTGTGATTTTTTGTTGTTGTTGTTTAACTATTTGATTTTTGTTATTGCACTTTGCATTGCTTATTCTCTCGCTCTCTCTTTCTAACTCTTTCTGTTTGTGTCTCACACTCGCAGCGGGCAAAGGACAAAATGACACCAAAGCAGAGAGAACATAATCCTTGGGCTGTTCCTGCAGTGGGTGCAAATTGGATGCCGTTGAATGCGCTGCAAATAGGTGCAAAATGGGGGCGAGCAAAGAGGAATATGAGGAGGAGACGAAGGAGGACAAGAAGCGAATGCAATTTGTTTTTTTTTTTTGGTTTATTTTGTTTTCGTTGCGTTATTTCAATGCATTTGTTATCTTTTTTTCTTCGCTATTTAGGCCAAAAGCGAGCGCAATTTTGATAGACACAAACACACACACACACACACGCTCAAAACACACGCGGACATACGCAATTTTATTGGTAAGCACACTTTTCTACTTCTTCTTTATCGCGGTGTTGTTGTTAATTTGCCATATGTAACTATGTGCACTGTGTAGAATTATAAATTTATTTTATTTTTAATTTTGTTGTTGCTTTTGTTGCTGTTGTTGTTGTTGTTGCTGTAGTTGTATTTATATATATGTGTAGATTAATTTGCTATGCGAAAAACACGACCAACATCAACCACGTATCTCGATTGACTAAACCCAAGCAAACGGCGAGGATACCCGCCATACACTAAAAGCGCTGCGCTGCCGCTGCTGGCAGCGCTGTCGACGCTGACCGCGTTTTTACTCTCGCTCTCAGCAGCGAACGTTGCGTTATTACGTATGCGCCACTTGTGTGTGCGTGCATGTGTGTGTAGTGACTGAGTGGGAGCCAGTTTCACTTTCAATGCGCGCGCTCACTCGTTCACTCTCCCTCTCACTCACACTGTGACTGACTACTTGCTGCTTGTCGAGTTTTCGCTCTCTGCGAAGCTTGCTCTCTTGCTCTCTTTGGCTCTGCTTGGCTTGACTTAGTGCCCCCCTTTTGATGTCGTCGCTGTTGTTATTACTGCTGCATTGAAATTCAAACAGCGCTGAAAGCGAAAGTGAAACTTTTTTGGCATAGCTTTTGAGCCACTGTACACACAACACAGCACAGCACACACAGTGGGCACAAACGACGACGACTCATTCTATTCGGATGTAGTTACTAGCACTGCTATTAAACCTACCAATATTATGAAAGCGCTAAGCTTTGCTTTAAAGCTCTTGTTGTTGCTGTTGTTGCTATTTTGTAATCGTTACTCACTTTTTACTTCATTTACCCAAGTGGGAATTTTTCATCAGTTTTTCGGTGTTTGGTTGCTGTTTTTTCTTCTTCAGTTTTTTTTTTTTTTTTTTTGTACTTCTTGTTGCCAAGTTGGCGGCTGCGCTTGGTACAATTTTTGTTATTGTTTTTTGTTGTTTTTGTTGCTTGCGCGTCTCTTTGGTCTCAATTAGTTGTGGGTTTCTGTTGTTGCTGTTGTTGCATTTGTTCATGACACGGTTTTCATGTGGCGTGTTTTCGTTTCCTATTTCTGTTGCCGTTGCCGTTGCCATTGCTATTGCTTTTGCTATTGTCGTTGTTGTTGTTGTTGTTTTGTTGCTTTTGCTTTTTTCGCTTTGGCTCTCAATTTAAGCTTATTGTCTATTTTGGCCTTTTTCAGCATCGACTCTTATTTTATGTTCGCTTTTTTTGTGTTTTACTTTTTTATGCTTGATTTGCTTTTATACTGTATAACATTTTGGGCATATATTAAACATTAGATTGTGGTGGCATATATTAACTTTATGCGATAATTAGTTGTTGTTACTTTAATTAATCACTCTCTTATTTAAATCAGTTCATTTATCTTTCCGGTTTACTATTGTTATGCACTGCATTTATTTTAACTATTTCACAATATTATTCAAGTCTTTTAAGATAGGCTCTTAAAGTTTATTCAAAATTTGTGAAATCGTTTTCTGCATTTTTTACTATTTTATATAATTTTTAAAAATATAAATTAAGGTTTTCAAATTCAAATTATTCAAATTATAATATTCTGTTAAATTGATTTTGTGTCAATTTTATTTCTTTTTGAGTTTTCACTTATTTTATTTTATATTTTTAAATTTAAATTTTACTTTTTAATTTGATTTTTATTATAATTTAATTTTATATATTTTTTTATTTTATGTGCATTTTTAAAAATATTGATTTATTTTATTTTAATTTTGAACCATGATTTAGTTTTTATTTTAAAATATAATTTTATATTGTATTTTTTTATTATATTTAATTTTAATTTTAATTTTTTATTTTCATTTCTAATTATTTTATTTTAATTTTTTATTTTTAAAATTTTATTTTAAGTCGTAATTTTATTTTTATTATATAATTTTAATTTATTTTTTTTATTATTTTATTATAATTTTGAATTTTTTAAAAATTTTTTATTTTTATTTAAAATTTTATTTTGCGTTGAAATTTATTATTTGCATTTCTTATATTTCTAATTATTTGATTTTAATTTTTAAACTTTCATATTTTTTTATTTATATTTTTTGTTATATTCAAAATAATCATTTTTTTTCAAATTTGTATTCTTTAATTTATATATTTTTATGGTATGTCATATTTGTCTTAATTTTGATTGTATTACAATTATTTTTAATATATATTATTTTTAATTTTAATGATCATATTTATGTCTTTTTTTAATGAGTATATTTTGCTGAAGTCATCCTTTACATAAGTCGTCCCTTTTTATGCATTTGCTGTCAATAGTCTGTCGCATTTTATTGCATTCATTCACATATGCCGCATTCTGACCCCATTTACCAACCAACAACGCGTCGTATACGTAACTTGCAACAGGCATAAAACACAATTTTCAGCCTGCAGCCCAAAATGCAAAAAAAAAAAATAAGGATGCGCCCTGCCCATAAAAACAACAACAACAACAACGGTAATTATATAAGTTCAGCTGCGTTGAAAGGAGCATTAAAAAAAAGCGAAACTTTCACTCGTTTTACAAAGAAACGAAAGAAGAAAAAAAAAATAAAAATGTTCAATTCCTTAACTAAGCGAACGGAACTAAAAGACGACCCATTAAAATGCAACGTCTTGTGGGCAGTTACAAAAAAAATATATATACAATATTAAAAAGAGACCGACCGCAAAATATTGCCACATTTTGGGAAGGAGGATGAAGCGCAGTTGATGGAGGGGAAAAACCCGGCGCAACGGAATAAAATGCAGTTGAAATATTGAAAACTTAAAACTGGATATGATAAAGAGAGACAGAGAGAAAGAAAGAGAAGCAGAAGACACGCTGCACGTGAATATGTAGTTCAAAATAAACACGTTTTTTTTTTTTGTTTTTTGTGTTCAACGATTACAAAATGTTTTCAGTGTGTGGCGCCTCAAGACGAGTCGAGTTGCTGCCTCCGTTTTTAAGTTACGAAACTGCAACGCACTGAAGATTCAGCATTCAAAGGTAATTTTCATTTCCTTCCAAGCCAAATTTGTTCGTGACCGTAGCCAAAAAACTGAAAAATATGTGTATACAAGTCAAGAGTCTTTAGGGTCGCCTCTTCTTCCATATGGCCAAGGCAGGTAATGACAAAGCACAATGCGTTTTGTGTGTGTGGCAATCACCAAACACACACACACACACACACATTTCACTCTCACTCTCATGCCGAAAAAGTAAAACAGGTTTGCACGCGAGCTACAAGATACTCAAACTACAAGATACTTTGCAGCCAAGAGACCTACTTCTGCCCCAGTCTCAGTCAAAGTCTGAGTTGCTGCCTCAAATTCAGACTCCGACTCAGCTTCCACTTCGCTACTCCATTTAAATGGCTGTATAACTGTTGCCTGCTGCCTTTTTTATGTTTTTTTTTTTTATTTTGTTGGTTGCCTGTTTTACCTGCGACTAAAAAAACTTTAGCTCCCCTCTTTGCTCCTTCCTCTTCTGCTTGCGGATCCGCTAAGAAAAGATCTGTTAACTTCAAGTCCGTTGCTTGTTCTCGTTTTTTTTTTCTGTTTCTGTTTCAGTTTCGGTTTCAATTTCGGTTTCGGTTTTGTTATATTTTGTTTTTGTTGTGTGTTGCCTTTGACTTGTGCGCATGCGCATGCGCAATGACTTTTTTTCGACAGTTGTTTGTCAATCGCAAGCTGGCAGCTTGGCTTCAACAACAATACGCTGCTGTCTGTCTGTACAGGCGATCAATCTTTTATGAAATGAAATTCATAAATATTTGCAGAGTTAGACATTGCAAATACTCATTAAACCGAAGCAGTAATGTATAAAATATAATTTAAATATAGATTTGCAAGTAATTCACCACACGTAAACCTCAATTTTGTGTAGAAACAGTCCACCATTGCGTATGCGTGACGTATCTAATTACGTATGCATAATATGAGTTATTGCGTATACGCAACAAATACTATAATATATTATAATATTTTTCTTAGGCTATTCTCGGTTATGGTTCATAATGTTATAGCTTTACTCTATATATCGATTATATTTTATCGATTTACCATTCAATTCCTTCTAATTTACTATTTATTTTAATATACTGTTTTTTTCCTTAAGCTATTCTTAGTTTAAATGAGAAGTACTCACAATTACTATATTTTATGTTTTTATTATTATTATTATTCTCTTAATATTTGTATCCTTTTATTGTAATTTAATTATTCTTTTATTAATTTAATTATTATTTATTATTTTACTCTTCTTTTATTATTTTAATCTTTTATTATTATTATTTTTCTATACATTATTTGTATTCCTATATTACTATTTTTATTCTTGTATTATTATTTTTAGTCTTCTGTTAATATTTTTAAGTTTTTATTATAATGTTATTTTTCTATTATCATTTTACTCTTTTTTGTATAATATTAAATCTACTATTTTTATTATTGATCTTCTATTATTATAACTTTATTATTTTTAAACTTTTTTTGTAACTTTTGTTCCTTTTTTTATTCCTATTCTCCTATTTTTATTTTTTGTCTTTTGTTATTATTTTTATCCCTCTATTATAATATTATTCTTTTTTTATTATTTTAATTCTTTTTTATTATTTTAATTCTTTTTTATTATTTTAATTCTTTTTTATTATTTTAATTCTTTTTTATTATATTAATTTTTTTTATTATTTTAATTCTTTTTTATTATTTTAATTCTTCTATTATTGTTTTTAATCTTCTATTTTGTTTTTATTATTTTTAGTCTCATATATTTTTTTTTTTAATTTTTTGTTATTATTTATATTATATTGTTTATTTTTATTCCTATATCATATTTATTATTTATTATTATGTTTTCTTATTTGTTTAATAGTTTTGTTTTATAATACTTTAATTTTTTTATTTCTTTTAGCCTTAATATTATTTAGTTCTATCATTGATTTACTCATTTTTCTAATATTTATTTCTTTTTGATTTTTGAATGCAATTTATTGATTTACTACTAATTTATAATAACCCATTTTCCATTTTATATTCGATTTTTATTTATTCGTATTCCTATTATATTACTATTTCGTTTTCTGACTTAATGATTGAATATTTTAAAAATTTTTTATATATTATATTTTGACTTATAAAGACGAGTATTTTTTTTGTGCATTTTATATTTTTTGTATAAATCCTTCTCGCACTTTTATTATTACTTGCTCACTTAATAATAAAACTACAGCAATTACCATTTGCCCAGAGCAGTTTCGACATTTTTGTTGGTTGACTGCCAAAAACAAAGCTAAATAAATGAGCATTGCTTTCCTCCCTCACCGCTCACCCCACGCTCCACTTCCCCCTCCGCCCGCTGCGTTATTCTCTATGCTGCTGCTGTTGCTGCTTTAAGCATGCGTTTTGTCGGCGCTGGTGGCACAAATGTTAATGTCGTGTGGTACCAAACGGACAGGCAACAATTATTTTTGATTTTGTTGTTGTTGTTCGACTCATTCGAGTTGTTGTTGTTGTTGCTTTTGTTGCTGCCTTTTTTGGGGTCCGTTGGTGCAGCGATGACGCGACCTGCGACTTTGGCTTCAACTTTAACTTGGACTTCGACTTCCAACTTCCAACTTGGAGCTTTGGACTCTGGCGCCGTGTGGAGCAACTTGACGAACGGACAGACTACTGAACTGAGTGACTGACAGACGGATCTGCCAGGTTTCTTTTGTTGTTGCTTTGTTGTTGCTGCTGTTGCTGCCTTCGCTTAATTTCATAATAAAACATTAAACGTATAAAATTTACTTGGAACGTGCGCAGAATTCAATTCGAAAATCTCAACCGATGTTGTTGTTTTGGCTGCATTTTGTTTTCTATACCCGGTACCCAGAGGGAGCAAGGGTATTATAACTTATTGAAAGAATAAGTTACAAGCTGAGAAAGACATAAATTATATTCTAAATGTCCATCGCAAAACAAAAAGAAAAGGATTATCAAAGCTAAAGCCAAAAGGATTTGCTAAATGACAATTTGTTTAGAATTTTGCCAAAAAAAAAAGGAATAAAATAAATTTTAAATATATTGATTTTTTGAACCGATCTAGTTAAATGATTTAAAGAAATATTTAAAAAAAAATTGAAAGATCTACATTAAATTCCAAGTTCTTTAAGTGTTGGTAACGAGTATCTTATAGTTGATCACAAATTTGAAATATTATTGACTTTTCGATACAAACTAGTTGAATGATTTTAAGAAATATAAAAAAAAAAATTGAAAGAACTTAGGAAACTTAATTCTTTTCAGTTCTCTAAATGTTAGTACCAGGTATATCATAGTCGATCACTCTCTTGCTCTTTGGCTACTTGGTTTTTTGGTTTGGTTCAGTTTTGGTTTCTGTTTCTGTTTCGGTTTGGGTTTTAGTTTCAGATTCGAATTTCGGGCTGTGGTCATTTTTGGCCTAAGGTTTTGTTTATTTATTTTTGTTTAAATTTTTTTTTGCGCTGCCCGTTTACCAGTTGCCGTTTTATTCGTCGCTTTACGCAATCTACAGTTAATTTTGTTGTTGTTGTTGTGATTTTTTGTTGGCGATTTAATTCTGGAAACTTTTTTGAATGCCTTTTTTGTAGGTGGCTAAGCCCAGAGAGCCAGAGAAGGGTAGAAGAGAAGAGAAGGGAATTGATAAACCGGAGGTAAGCTATGTGTGCTTGATTTTAATTTATGTGTGGATTGCCAAATGTTACGGGACTTTTAGGTACACACAGCCACAATATTTCGTAAGCAACAATTATTATTTTTTTTTTTTGGGCATATGTTTCTTATTATTGTTGTTAGTTATTGCTACTGTTGTTTTGTTGCATAGGTTTTTGGGTCAATTTGGGGTTTGAGTTTTTTCAATGGAATTAAAGACATATGTTTAAAGCTTTGGGAGCGTAAATTAAGTGTAACATTGTAAACATGTTCTAGGAAGGCGATAAGGTTTGGAGAGGTTGAGTTTAATTAGCTGGGACTTAGTTTCGAAAAAGGGAGATTTGACGGAAAGATCATCTTAAGCGATAGTTGAATTAAAAAAACACCGTAAGCGATGAAATATATTATATGGAAACTAAAAAAGATTGATATTAGTTTTGGATTCTGTACAAAATATATTATATTTTAATTGATAACTTGTATTCTTTATTATAATTTATTTTTATCATTAATTATAAATTGTATTTTTTTTTTTCATTTAATAAATATTATAATACTATTCAATACCTCAAAGATAATCAACTCATACTTCTTCTTTTCTTAACTCTTTCCTGTAGCTAAACTGTTTCCACTGCATTCATAACAATTCAATTTCTGTTTATTCGCCTGGTCACACCTTCACATCCAAAGCATTCCCACTGCAATTAAAGCTTTCATTATCAGTTCCCCTTCCAGTCGCATTCCCACTGCGTTCCCACACTGTTGTTCCAGTGCATCCCGTTTTGCCGTTGCCCGCAAACAAATTTCAAATGAGGCAGGTCACTTATTTGACGACGGACGCACGTCATCGTCAACATCATCATGAGCAACAGCAACAACAACTACATCATTATCATCGTTGTTAAAGTAGCCCCTGCGAAGCGAAGCAAAACAAAAAAAAAAAACACACACACACACACACAAACACAACACCGAAAGCGACAACAACAAGAAATATAAGCGGCAGCTAAATTTAGAAAACGAAAAATGTTTTCATACATACAAACGCATTTACATACAAACATATCTACACTTTGTGCTCAAAACTCAAACCACAAATATAACAAAAACAACAGCAGCAGCAACAAATGGCAACAAGAAACCCAAAAACACAAAAATTATAAAAAACCAAAAAAAAAAAAACTCGTCTTAACCTGAAACGAAACCTTGTAACATTTTTCCCCAGCTTGGCGACGCCGCTGCTGCGCTGCTTCTCAAGCTTAATTGACGTGCCGGTTTACACACGTTGCTCGCTGGTCGGAGCAACGAACGAAGTGCGGGCAGCAGGGCAGCACTTTAAAGTGTGCAACGACAACGAATGCAAGTATACACACATACACAAAAGCAGCAGCCAAGAGCCGCAGAGAGCACAAAATTGTGCTTGTTCTCTCTCAAACCGCTGATCACTTTTGCTTTCAATATGAAATAATCGACAGCGACGCCAACAGCAGCAGAAGCAGCGACAGCAACAGCAATTGCTACTGAGCGGCGAGAAAAAACGAGAGCGTACGAACAAGTTTTCGCCCACATGCGCTTCGCCGTCGTTCGCCACATTGTCGGAAATGGAGCGCGGCGAGAGGCAGCAACAGCAATTCGCTCTCTCGCAGTTTGTTGGCTCTCTCTCTCTCTCTCTACATATGGCGCTGCCGCAGTCGCTGCTCTGCCGCTTGGGTGCGCTTTTTGGGGCTGGCATCATTGAATAATGTAATAAGTGAAAGTGTGTGGCGTTGTGTATGTATGTGTGACTGCGCGCAGTCGACGCTGCTGCTAGCGCTCGTCGCTGCCTCTGCTGACCTACTTTGCTGTTGTACAGATTCAGGTCTATGTTAGAGAGATTAATTTCGATTTCGTTTCGTTATACGTTTCGTTTCGTTTTTATGCCTATGCCAGCGACAGCTCTGAGCATGTGCGTGTGTGTGTGTGCTAATAAAGTGGGCCGCTGTGGGCGGGGCTGGGGGCAGAGGGCCAGAGGCTTATGCTGTGCATTGTAATGGAAAACTGTTGCCATGTTGGTGTAGGTTGACGACAGAACTCCAACTGTGTCTGTGTATGTGTGTGTGTTGTCTTTCCAACAACAAATGCCTTAGGATAGGTTCGACTTCGACTCTATTTTTATGGGCTGCCAGTGTTGGGTTTTTTTTGTCTCTCTAGTTCTCTCTTGTTCGCCTTGCCTCTGCTTTTAATGTTAATAGGTCAATGGGAAATTTAGTGGGGCGCGTGTGTCGGCTTAGTGTATGGGGTGGGAGTGGATATGGGGGTGTGGCCACCGCATCTTTTGACATGTGTACAACTGTTTCTAACCACATATGAAATGTCTGTATGTTTCTACTTCTTATGGTTTTTGGTTTGTTGGAAACTGTGAAAATGGCGACCATAAATAACCAAGTTAAGTAAACAGCTGGTTAGTTTTTTTGCCACATCTTCTATTGCACGACTTGCGTATACTCTACATTAGGAAGTATTACGCATAAGTCGCGTCTTATTCAAGCACGCTTGAAAGTATGCTACATTATTCTAAAAATAGTTTTTCAAGCTGTATTTATTTTTAAAATCGATTCAAAGCTAATTAAACTATATATTCTAACAAAATCCATTACAACGCTTTTCCCCTAATCGTTCTGAAATTAACTTCAATCTATACTCTCAATATTTCCAACCTACCTCACTTAATTGCAGCTCCTGCTTTTATTTAACGCTCAATTGGCAACCCATTAACACAATTCTCGCTTATCAGTGACATTACAGCTACCACCAAGAAGAAGAAGAATAATAACAATAAAGTTTAAGAATCGCCTGATCGACAAATGTCGCTATAAACCCATTTAAATGCAAGCGAAAAAAAATTCAATTAAATTCATCACAAAAGCACAAAAGTCAACAATAAATAAATATAAGCTTACAATGCACAATTAAATCAAAATAAATACAAGCAAAATGAAAAGAAATAAAAAAAAAATAAAAAAAAAAATAAAATGTATATAAAATAAAGTAAAGCGATGAGACAACGCAAAATGAGCAGCGCAGCTCACAAATACAAATACAAAGAGCGGGGCAGAGAGGAACAAAAGAGAGCGCAGCAAACAGAGGCGGGCGTCACGATTACAACAGCAACAAATCAAAAGCTTGAAATGCGCGTGTGTTTGTGTTTCTAAAGGGGTGCTGGGTGGGCAGAGGGAACGGGCGGGGCGGTGAGGCTGGCGCTGCCTGACGCTGCTAGCGTCGCTTCTGTACGTAAACGTTAACGCTGCACAAAATATTATTCAAAAAACCTTGACACACTTTTGTGCGCGCGTCGCACACATACATACATACATACCATACACAACAAGCACACAAATACATCATCGTACATACAGACAAACAAACAAACATACTACACAGCGAGAGATATTCGCCCAGGGACGGTTTCGACCGCAATTCGCCGTCGCCGTCGCCGCCGCCGTTGTCGACGCCGTTTGCGAGGAGGTCAGTTTAACGTGTAGATTTGTATTATGTATGCGTGTGTGTTTGAGTGTAGTATATATGGAGTGCAATTCTGAGCGATGCGCAATAAATTGCATTTTGACTCACAAAAACAACAATACCACTGAATGCATTTCGCTTGCATTTTGTTGTAGCTAATTAAATTAATTAACGCATATAAATTATACAATATTTATATTTATTATATATATTTACATATGCAAGCACTCACACAGACACACACAAAGACATGCATGCATCAGTTTGCTTCTTTATTTATTAGCACTCATTGCAATTGAGGTCAGCTACAAAAACAACGGCAACAAAAGCTCTGTAAATGGGCACAGACCACACAAAAATCACTCAGTATTTATTTTTTTTTCGTTTTTGTTTTTGCTTTTTTTGTAGATCGCGCAAATGCGTTGACGCTGACGTTTTCGATATGTCGATAAGTCTGTTGATATGTCTGTCAGTCTCTGTATTGTTATTGTTGTTGTTAATATCGAAATCGTAACAGGTGCGGCCTCTGTTTTTCTGTTTTTGCTGCAACGCTTGCAGTTTTAATTGTCGCGTGCTGCTTCTGCTGCTTCTTCATCTTCTTTTTTTTTTTGTTTTCATTGTTTTTGTTTTTACTCTTCATCTTTTTTTTTGTGCTCCATTGTCTTCTATGCAATATTACGAGTTGCAGTTTATAGTTTGATATTTAACAGCTGCAGCAGTATTTGTCGATAATTTTTAGTAACACTTCTGAAGTGCAAAACTATCCATAAATTAAGTCAGGGTAATGAAACCAACAAAATTTTTAGATGAATCGGGGATCACAATCAAATTTTTAAAAACTGAATTACAAAAGCTATAATTTTATAATAATAATATATATTTAAACAAAAAAGCGACCTCGCAACAGAAAAAACAGTTTGCATTATAGGAAATAAAATTTGGTAAATTTAAAAATTAAATTCATATTTATTTTATAACAGAAACCCCCCATTTATATTTAATACAATAATATTGGCAATTTCAAATTATAAATTTTTTTCGTAAATTAGTACATGTTCTCCACGAAGAATGATCTCAATTCAAAGATACTCAATATTGCAAAAATAAGCCACTTATGCGAAACGATTTAAGCTTAATCAACGTTTTGTCCCCTTTTGTGCTTCATTGCACATAAAAATACTTTCATTCAATTTGTTTTATGAAGTTCCCTTCTTGCATATGATCTTGACACATTTACAATGCGATTTCTATAGCTTTACTTTCTTTCTCAATTACACTGAAAAAGTTTCTTCTTTCGCTGCTTTTCATTCTCCCCCTTTGCTTATCTTGCACCCTTTGTATTCCTCGATATGCTAATTGATGACTAATCCTCCGGCAATCGTCATAAAAGTGTCACATTCCATGCTTCCCTTTTCGCATTCCTTTTCCCTATCTTGCGCTCTGTCTCTTTCTTTCTTTCTTTATTTTTCCCCTATCTCTCAGCTTGTTTCTTATTGTCATTTTGCTCGATTTTATACTGTGTTATTATTATGGCATGCATTTTTTTTTCATATTTATTTTTGTATTATTTTCCTCCTTTTTTGCACACATAAACACACATACAAATTCCGTGCAATTCATTTAAACGTCTCACGCGCGCGTCAACAGCAGCGACGACAGCGTCAACGTCAACGTCAGCGTCGACATCGAAGCCGCGTCGCTGCCCCGTCATCGGCATCGTTGCAGTTGACGAAGCTCGAAACTAGGTCACGAGGCCACAAAAACAATTGCAGCAGCAGCAACGGAGACGACGACGACGACAGCGTTGGTGGCTTGACTACAGTTGGCGAATGAGAGGGGGAGGAGACACGGGGTTAGCTTTGCAATGCGCGCTTTAGCTGGGTGGTTTCAAGTGGGTGGGTGATGGGATTGGCTGAGTGGGTGGTGACCGCGTGCGTATAGACAAATGTGTAGAATAAATGGTTACACGCAGTGGATGGTGGAGAGGGGGCGATGAAGGGAAGAGGATTGGGAATTTGTTTTGTGGATGGCACGCTGGCCAGGATGTGGGTCGCCACGCCTTCGCCGCCCTCGCTCCCGCAAATGTAGCTCGCGCTGCTTAATTAAAAATAGTGTTTTGCCGCTTTGTTTAGAGGCGCTTCTATATTTTAATTAAAAAAAAATATAGAATACTTTAGTTTTATTGCTGCAATAATTTAAAGCGTTGCTTTTGATTTACATATGAACTGGTTTTAAATTAGCCAAATTTTGTATGGAAATCAAGCTGGAATATCTAACTAACTAACAAATGAAAATATGCATAAAACAATTAAAGCACTATTTGATGTCTTAAGAAAATATAAATATTCGATTTAGTTTTCTATTTACAATATGGGTATTTTATTTATATTTATTTAATATCAACATTTTTGTTGCTCTTTCATTTGTCATCATTAAGATTTTATGTTTAATCGTTTAATCGATTGATCTTTTTGGCATATTCGCTAACTCAATTCATAATTTTTGTGCATTAACCAAATTAATTTTTCTGCTCTTTTGCTGAGTTATCATTGGAATTTTAACAATTTGCAGCTGTGCCAAAAACCCACAAAAGAATAACGAAACGAAAAACAAGAATGAATAACTATTTTTTTCGGCAAGTCGATGATGTGATACGCTTTGAATAAAGCCAAGGAATAGAAAAAGATATTACTATAAAAAATTAACAAAAATAAAGAAAACAATTTTTTTTATATAATATAAAGTCTTCAAGAAAAAAACATTACAGAAAACTATTATTGATAATCTAATTTCTTTAATTTTAATTTCTTTTAATTTAAATCTTGGAATTTTTTCAGTTTTTCATTTAATTTCATGTTACATATTTCCCATCATAATCATCATACCCTTCATTCTTTAAAAACTAAGGGCTGGGTATAGCAATCACAGCAAAATTAAAAAAACTAATTCAAACACACACAAACATTGAGATCTGCATAAAAAAACATAAAAATTGTGTTGTTTCTTTAATTATTGTTTCAAGCCCAAGGCGACTGCAGTCCAGCAACAGCAACAGCCAGCAACAACATTAATAATATTAGCAACAACAATAGCAACAAATTCCAAAAATCGCTTGTCAGTCTAATTAGGCATATTTTACTTTGAGTTTGTTGTCTGTTGCTTTTTTAAATTTAAATAATTAGCATTAAGCATATAAATAATAGCCAAGCATATGTGAGTATGTGTGTGTTTGTATCTTTTTTAAATGTTAAATTTATTAACATTATTAATACAATGTACAATGGAAATGAAATATGATAAAAAGAGATAAGAAATGACAAAGATTTTCCATGTAGTCAATTTGCCAACATATTCATACATTGTTTATTCATATGCGCTTTGTGAATATTCGTTATTCATTTACACTTGCTGTGCGCCATAAACGAGTTTCTTTCAGCTCACAAATGATGTCCCAAGAGGGGGCAACAACAAATGTAAGAATTTTGTATGGTCGATAAGGTCTTATCGATGACAAACATCGTGAATAAATCTAATCGAAAATAAATCCACATGAAATTGCTGAATGAATTTTAATTTAAAGTGTATAATTAAACCAAGAATATAGAAAATATTTGTATTAAAATTATCTTAACGAATTAGAAATCTTATTTCATTAAAAAAAATATAGTTTTATAAGGGTTAAATTCAGAAACAATTTAATTCTTATATTATATTTTAGTTTTTAATACAGGAAGTCTTATAAAACCTCTATATCGATTTAAAAGATGTTTTACTTCAATGTCCATTACTTTTAAAGTGCTTTGGAGAGTTCTTTTTGAAGCAATGTGCAATTTTATTTATTTATTCAGCCTAAAACATAAATTGTAAACAATTTCTTTTGTGGCAATGCCAAAAAAGTAACCACCAAAATGCTTAAATGTTGCCACAAATCTACATATGAAATGGTAAACAAAAACAGCATTTTTACATTCCCAAAAGAATGAAAATAAACGATTAAAATGCCAAAAACTATTTATAAACAAAATTTTGCACCACATCTTGAACAGAATCAGAACAAACGGTCAAGAGGCGGGAGAGGGGAAGAGAAGAGAAGACAAGAAGAAGAAAACGAGACCAGACAAATCAAATCAAAATGGATACAACTTGAAATCTCAAAAGAAGCAGCAAAATTGTAAAAAGCAACAACAAAAAACTAAAAAAAAAGTACAGAAATAAAAAGAAACATATATAAAAAAGAAATAAATAAAAAAATTTGCTTCGTCTGGCTGCTGACAACGCTGACGCTGACGTCGCTGTCGTAGTCACAGTTGTTGTAGTCGTCGTTGTTGTTGTTGTTGTTGCTGCTGCCCCGTTGTTAGATATGGTGACCCACTAACCTACTTTATTCAAAACGTTGAAGCTTTTTACGTACACACAGACAGAGAGACTCACACAGAAACACACAGACACATTCATACACAAAACACACAAATGCTTTACTGCTTCTTTTTTGATTAAAATTATATAAACAAAGTGGAAATATTCAACAACGCAATCGACACAGAAACAAAAACAACAAAAAAAAAACCAACACGAAATAATGAAAATGAAAACGAAAAAGCTAAAGAAGAGACTTACAAATGTCTCACTAGTTATCTCCCTCTCGCTCTTGCGCTGCGTTAGTTGCGTAGCGGGCCCTGCGTAGAGCGGGTTGAGGTGCGAACAGGCAAAGCACATGAAGCTTTTTTTTTTTTGTTTTTCGTTTTCTTTGTTTTTGTTGTGTTTTGCGTTTTGCCTTGAGCAATGAGCAAACCACAACGAGAGATTCCCACACGACGACGCTTCAGTGAACACACACACTCGCACACACACACAGCAATAGGCAAAAACAATGCAAACACAAATATAAAGCAAAAGCAACAATAACAATTCACGCCTCGCACGCACCTCGCAAACACCCATACAATCACAATATTGAACCTAACCCAACAAAAAATGCTGAAAATGTTACACACACTGACACACACAACGCACACAATTACGCACTCTGGCGTCGCTGCTGCCATCGGTCTTCACTCTCCCACTCGCTCTCGCTCTTGCTCTATCGCATTGCCGCCTTTGGAATTTATTGTGCGTGATATTTTTGGCAGCTTTTTATGCGTAAAAAGCAATAACAAAAAACAACGAATACGTGAATACGACGATCGTTTGCGCAATTTTGCTCATTCATCGCACGCACTTTCGTTTTTTTTTTTTTTTGTTTCGTATTGCTGCTTTTGTCTTTATTGCTGGCTTTTTTCATTTACCCTTTTTGCTGGTGTCTTATAATTTTGTCAGTCGGCAAGTGACAGCTGAGAAATGAAAACTTACGTTTTACAACACTTAAATTGCCTAGAGACGTGCAATGTTATTGCAATTAACAACACTAATTGTCTGCAATTTAAAATGGACATTTTTTACATTGCTGGTTAAAGTATATTATTTTATTTTTAATTTATTTAATGTTTAAGTAAAGAAAAAGTAAATAAGTACATAGTATATCTTTTATTGTATTGATTGATTACTTTTTATAATATTGAACTAAATGATGAAATATTTTCATAGTAAAGCGTATGTAAACTTCGTTGTAGTGTAATGCAACGTTTTCTTTACGTTTCATTTTGAAATACATGTATTTCTTGTGTATATTTTCTGGTTGTTTTAAAAGTCTCTACTGTTGTTGTTGTTGTATCTTTTATTGAATTTTATCTTTTGTTTTTGTAGCCATCAGTCGCGATCGCTGACTAAATTTGTACATTTTTCCAATCAATTTCATCAATTTTACGTGAAATTTCAATTTTTACGTCATGTTTGGAAGTTTTATTTCACATTTACTTTGTTGCGACTTGCGATCCCCGTTTTCCTTTTTAGGGAAAGTACAATTTTTGAGTGGTAACGAGACGCCATATGGTCGCAATATTGTGACTATGACGTGGCGACCTAAATTGTAAAGAGCTTTAACGATGTGCTTTATCGGTAAAAGAGGAGGGGCAAGCACACGAGTCTAGAGATAAGCTGTGACTTGTAAGTATCTCACACTGTTCTCAAGTAACTCGGGTAATTACTTATGGATTGCAATGAAATTTGCAGGATAACTTATTGGGATGGTTAGAAATGTGTAGGATATATAAGAGGATTTTAAGTATATATTCAGCTTTACCACTCTCGAAGCAAACAGTTGCAACCTTCTATCGTTTGTTTAATTAGTTGGCATAATTATACAGTCAAAAGTTAAGATTGTCCCCCTGACATCGTCTGTCAACAGTAATGAGTAGCAGCAGCAAACAGCAAATAGCAAACATGAGCAGCAGCAATAATAATACAAACAACTTGAACAACGTCATCCAACTACAAGTATATGAAGTGCATTTGTCATTGCAGCTTTAGTCAATTGTCCTTCACTTAAAACATTCCACGTACAATAAAACAACAACAGCAACTATACTCGCAGCATTTCAATTGTTTATCAAGTTGTTGTTATTGTTGTTGTTGTTGCTTTTATGACTTGGCTTGTTTTAATATGAAAAACTTCAAACTCAGAGCCATTAAACAAGTCTCGAGTTGCTTGCATAAATTGCGCGTGTGGCTAATTTCAAATTGTGTATACCACCCGTATAATATTTATTCACAACTAAATATTGCAGTTGACGTTGTCGTTGTTGTAGTTGTTACTGTTGTTGCAAATTTGATCTCAAAGGACACACACGCTTGCACTAAGTACGAAATGCGAACGACGCTTGCTGCTGTTTGGGGGTGAGGGGGAGGGAGGAGGGTTGCGGTGGGGTGGCTCGAGTGGCTGCCTTGTAAACTGGGTCAATGCAATTTGGGTCACCTAGATTTGATTACCAAACACCAGAGCAGCGTGTCAGCCAACCAGAACCAGCGAGTCAGTTAGTCAGTCAGCCAAAAGCTGTGAGTCAAGCCAAGCCAAGCCAAACGAGACGAGACGAGACGAGGGCAAGACGAGAAAAAGCTGATGATGAGCTGTTTCATATTTGTTGCTTTATACTTCAACAAAACTATTCTGTAATATATCTGAGAGAAAACTATAATCTATTCAATCTCTGTGAACTCCGTTTTAGTATTTTTCGCAGAAGTTAAAGTTAATGTTTTTTGTTGTAGTTAAAACGAAAAATTTAAAATCATATTTTAAGAATTTTAAATATAAATTGAAGTAAACTAAGATTTAATGTTTGTTGCTTTACACATTAACAAAGGTATTCTGTAATATATTTAAAGAGAAAACTATTATCTATTCAACTCCGTTTTAGTACTTTCTTAGTAGTTAAAGCCACTTCAAAAAATACTGAAAGGTGAATAATTCAACAGAAAAATGTAAAACCAGAGATTAAAAACTTCTCTTTAAATATAATACAAAATAGGTTTGTTAACTACTACAATTGAAAATCATATACTCGTATTAAGAATTTAAAATATAAATTTCAATTGTATTTTGAGTTTCTTTGGATATAATGATAAACTCTTTAATGTTTGTTGTTTTAAGAAAACATTTCTGTAATATATTTAAAGAGAAATCTGTCTATATTAAAACTAGCTTTAGCATTAAATTCTGCAGCTAAAGAAACTTTTTAAATAGAGGAGTACAAATCACAAATAACTAAAAAAAAACATGAGCATTTGAAATTTGTATATATGTAATAATAAATAATGATAATAAAAACTTCTTAAAAGTTTTTTTTTCAGTTCCCTTGGAAATCATTTTTGCTGCTTTACAATACCTGACAAGAAATATAGATTTTTATGCAAATATATTACTTTTTATTTTCATCATCCTTTTCATCTTACTACAGATGCTTGAATTTCAAGAAAATTATAAAAACTTCAGCTTACATTTTATTTCTTCTTAACAAATTGAATTTGCAAAAGAACTTTGAAAAAACAATTTCAAATATAAAACTATGTTTGCTTTTGCTTTTCGAATTTGTAAATCGATTTGCTTCAATTAATACAAAGTATAATAAACGAATTATATTCTAGTAGATATTATTTGCTTTTCCTCCAAACAATCATTAAAATATATTCTCTTGATTATCATTTGTACAAAATAAAGTAAAATATAT
Source organism: Drosophila niveifrons (assembly GCA_035046325.1). Taxonomy (NCBI): domain Eukaryota; kingdom Metazoa; phylum Arthropoda; class Insecta; order Diptera; family Drosophilidae; genus Drosophila; species Drosophila niveifrons. The sequence continues at coordinate 37,532,892 of JAWNOC010000052.1, forward strand.
ATGTTAGTACTTTTGCATTGATTTTTAAGCTTGAAATAAAAATTATATTGAAATTTTACAAATATTGTAAAAGATTTACAATTGGTAAGCAAATATTTAAGTAATATTTGGCTATATTACAAAATGTGTAATATCACAAAGTGTAGTTAATTCAAAAACAGTTTCGTAATGTATTATGATTAGTTATTCAATTGACAATTTCAATTGACACCCCCCAAAAAAATCTAGTAAAATCCATAAATCAGCCAATTCGCTGGCTAAATTAATAAATGCAATCAATTTCGACAATCAATTAGCCGCAATCCAAACAGCAACGCATTTGCACAATAAACAAATTCGAGTGCCAAAAAAATCATTTACAAATAGACCCAAAAAAAAAAAAAATCACACACACACACACGCAAAAAAAAGAAATAAATTCATTTATTTCAAAATTGAAATGCGAAGCAGAAAATAAAAATTGAACAAAAATTTTACGCAATTTTTTTCGTGTGTGTGTGCGTCGAAAACGATGATGATGATGTAAGTGCACGTGAAAAGCAACAATAACAATAACAACAACAATAACAGCATAAATAATAATAATAAACAAGCTAGAAGAGAAGAATAAACGATGAGCAAACACCCAGAGAGAAGAGACACAGAAGAGTCTGTTGTTTGTAGGGAGAGAAATACAGTTTCAATGTCTGTTTCAATTTTTAGTTTTTAAGTGTTTTTGTTAGTTTTTGTTTTATTGTTTGTTTAGCTGCTGCTGCTGCTGTTTGCAATTATTATTACAATGTTTTAATGGCTGCCATGATCTAAATTTCCCAACTAATTACTTATTATTATTGTGCAAAATAATTCGTTTTATAGCTGTAGTCATATCATCAACATACTCGAGACCACGCTGCGTATGAGTAATTTTTTGACATTCGCTTATCAAGCAAACACACAAAAACCAAAAGCAAATAAACGAAACGAAACGAAACGAAACGTAACAAAACGCAACGACAACGTCTTAAAAAAACAACAACAAAAAACTAGTGTTTTATAAATTATTTTTGTTTTATTTCGTATTTGTCTTCTTTTTTTTATTGTACGCCATCCATCTCGCTCGCTCTGCCGCTGCGAAGGTAAGGCGAGAGCGAGACAAAAACTTGGCCAAGTGCAGTAGGCCATGCAAATGGCAAAGTGGGTCAGCTATCAACTACGCACGCGTATTTTAATACTTTGCCGACTATCAGCAGCAATGGCTGACACACACACACACACATATACGAACAACACACACACACACAGTTGAGTGCGCACGCACAACACGAACAAAGCATCACAGCTCGGCAAAATCTACGACTCGTTGTCGTTGAGCAGCAACAACTGTTGTCGTATCAGCAGCAATGAGCAACAACAATAGCAACAGCAACGAGATAACAACAACAAACAACATTGTAAGCAATATTTTAAAAATAATTCACAAAAACAAAAAAATACACTAAAAATAATTTAAATATGAAGCCAACCCAACCAACAAAAAAAAAAAACTAGCTACTAGCAACATTGTGACAAAGTTACTTAAGAGCGCAATGCGATTAAAAACGAATTAAAAATGCTCTCAATTAAATGTAACATGATGAAATAACAAAAGAGGCTCTGTGGGTTAATGTTATGCGTATAATAAAGAATTAATAAAATTAACTCTTTTTTTTTTTTAAATATAATAAAATGATAATGATAAAAGATAGTTTCCAGGTTTTCTAGTTATTTAAAATGTTTTTAAACGTCCTGATTCTAATGGTAAAGCAAGTTTGTACTTTTATTATATAATTTCTACATTTTAAAAATCATTTTTTAAAGAGAGATTTTTCTATTATAATATAATTTCAATATTATAATAGAAAACACTTCTAAAATCATGTATTAATGTTAAAGATTATTACAAAATAATTAAATATAAAGAAAACTGCAAAAATTATAAAAGATATAAATATATTTATATAATATATATTATTTTGTTATATTATTTAAAAATTTATTTACTCATCTCAATTATAAATAGTAAAAACAATTAAATAAATGTCATAGACAAGATAAATGCCTTATAATATAGTTTTGCTATATTTAAACCCGCTAAGAAATAGTTTTTATGTGACAAGTTGCCTACTTACTATGGTTTTTAGTATCTTTTAGTATCTGACAATCTGGTATATTTTAGTATTATATGGTATATTTTTAATCTGGTACTATATCAACGAACCAAATATAGCCTTCAGTATTTCTAGTATTTTTGCGGTATATTCATTTAGTATTTGTAAAAATATTCCTGAAAATTTGGTTGCAATCAGCTAAAAGTTGTATAAGTTATTTAAGAAATATTTTTGTACGAAAAAAAAAATGAATACTGAATATGATTCTCAGTTGCCGTGTCGAACAATCTGGTATATTTTAGTACACTATAGTATATTTTGAATGTAGTGATATATCAATATACCAAATATAGTCTTTGATATATTTTGATTTTTTTTTTTTTTGGTCAATTAAGTCGGTGTACTTTAAGAATAATACTGCGCTTCAGTAATATGCTTTCTTTAAAAATGGGTAGCGGGTTTATTACTCGTTTTATTATCTAACAAGTATTCTTAAGTGTGTTTAATAGAAAAATATAAAAAAGTGAAATTGCAGACATATTTTTAGTTACAGTTCACTAAGAACTTCTAGTGAAAATCTGTAATCTTTTTCATATCTTAACTTGCAATTCTGTTAACAATATATTCTGTTTTATATTGTTCCACATAAATTCAATCATAGACCTCAATGAATGTAATATAAGCCCATATTTCATATATATATATATATTTAACTTGGACAAAGTTCATAAAGCAGTGCAGTTACCCTGCTGTAAGGGCATAAGAAACCAAAGTTACATCATAGCAGACAGTCAAACACAGATAATCAAAGTGCCAGCCATTTGGTGAGACCGACAGACAGACAGACGGAGAGAGACAGAAACATGGAGGCACAGAGGTGGCGACTCACGCATTTTCGGGGCAATGGGCAGCAGCAGCAACAGCAACAGTCAGCAGAGCACATGGTGTAAATTATTTTTTCGTCGTTTTTTTTTATTATTATTTGTCGTAATAATTTCAGTTTTGTTAAGGTCTTTCGGTAGCTCATTTCAGAGTACATATATGTATTCAATTATGAAATATGCACATGATTTTATTTAAATAAATGACACATAATATTTCATAAACCATTAATGTTTTTTTCTTTATTATTTTTATATTAGCTCGCTATGACCTCGAGTTCTTCGAGTGAAAAGATTAACAAAAAAAAAGAAGCCAAACAGCTAATCACGTGACTGTTGAAACATCAATTCAAACAGCGATCAAAATTCAGATTCGAAAGATCAAAGAGGCCAATCAAGTGACTAAAAATATGAAACATGCTAAGAAGAAGAAGAATGATGTCAAAAATATTTGTTATGGAGGTAAAAACTTTATACCAACTTAAGAGTTGTAAATCATAAAAACTGCCGAGCAACATAGGTCTTAAAAATGCTTAGAAAAAATATGCCAATTAAAAATTGTTAACAATTTTAATACAAAATAAGTTGTGTTAAAAATAAGCAATATTGGAAAACCTAAAAAAATCATGGAAAAAATATCAATCAATTAAAAATTGATATAAATAAAACGAGTTTAAAAAAATAAACAATATTGAAAAACCTAAAATTATTCAAAAAATTAAACCGAACAACAAAAATAAATATTACATTAATACAAGCGCAACAAGATTTTAAAATATTTAATGTAAATGAAAATACGCTATAAAAATGTACTTAAACGGAACATTCAACATTAAATAAGAAATTAAGATCGATAAGAGGTAGTAATATTGATATGCAAAAAATATGTTTAATTTTGTAAAAATCACGTTTTTTAAAGATATTTTGGACTATCAACAAAATATAATTGAAAAGATTTACAACTTGGGCAGCTTCGTCACTTTGGCTTATTTCATTGCTATAAAGAATTGTATTCGTTATTACAAAAAAAAATAAATAAATAGACTTACAAATTAAAATTAAATTATTATTATCATAATCAAAAAGATTTATAAATCAGTTATTCCATCTTAAGAGTAGCTGCCAAAAATGTTGAAATTCTTTATTAAATCTGAAATTTCTCTCTCTTAAATAGAAACACCTTAATTATTTGTCTACCTCTACCTTGATTACTGCTAATCGTGTATACCCAATACCCAGTGTACAGTTAGGTAACACACACCCCATACAACATTCTCCATATCTTTAAGCTTATTGCTCAGGTCTTTTGAGTCAGCAGCAACAACAACAACAACAATAAAAGCAACAACAAACCTCAACCTAACCCATTGGTAATTTTGCATGCCCATTGAAAATTGCAGTTGAGCGACAAAAACAAAGTTATTACAAAATTTGAAAGGGTTTAAATTTACAACTACAAAAGGCATAAATAAGCATAATTGCCGCATAAATAATGTACACGCTGACATAGAGAATGAGTGTGAAGGGAGAGAAGAAGGAAAGAAGGGAAGAAGAAACAGCAACAAACAGGTAAATAAGAAATAAATAAATATCTGGACCTGCCGCAACAATTTTACAAAGCAAACAAGGGAAAAGTACTTTCTTCGGTATGACGCAGTTGAAATACCCTAGAAAAGATTAAGTCAAGGACTTTACGTTATCGAATCGCTAATTAATACTATAGATAAGTTAAGCTGAAAAATGACGACTTCTTGCTTTACAATAGTAATGCCATTATTTATATCGATTTTAAATAAATCTAAACATTTGTTATTTTCATAGTCAAGCATTATTTATGCCTTCCCTACAAAGCGCATTATAAAAACCCTCAACAGAGATCGAAAATTTGTGCAGCAATTCAAAAATGAACAACAATAAGGCAATTTGCATGTATGAGTAAAATTTATGATAAGACCAACGTCGAGCCCCTCTCCCTCCCTCTCTCACCCTCAAGGCAGCGCTGCCGCCATTTGCTGCTTATCAATGCGCATTGCGTTGACGCCAGCGCGACGACGTCGCTGTCAGCGGCAACGTCAGCGTCGCAGTCGCTGTCGACCCATTTTACCTAAACTGCAAGTTTTTGTATTGCTCAGAGAGCTTTTTTGTGTTTAGAGCAAAAGCTCACACATGCGTTTGTTTCGCGTAGTTTGCACTGGGCATGCATGTGTTAATACGTATGTACGTACTTATCAATGTGTATGTGAGTCGGTGTATAAATAGCTTTCAAGCTGTTTTGTATCTGTATCATTATATTTCGCTATCTCTCTGTTGATTGCGTTTGTTCTGTGTGTGCTTCACTGCTGAGGATCGCCATAGTTCTTGTTGTTGTTGTTGCTTTGCAGCGACGCCCAACTATGCACACACAGACACACACACACACACATGCTCAGCTAGCTCACACGCACGCACAGCGAAACGCACACGCGTGCAGCGACAAAAGCTCCCAAAAAGCTCTGCTTGTCTGTTCGCATTCGTAGTGTGAGTCGCTCTACATGTGTACGTGTTTGCGAGTGTGTGTGTGTGTGAGACCCGCCTGCAAAGCATTTTAACGTTTTTTTTTTCTTCTCAGTGGAAGCAAAACAAAAAAAAAACTACAAACATTTCTGTCGCTGCGAATGCTGAGACAACAAAATGCCGGCTATGATGAATACTGAATGCGCTACAGTTGGAATAAATGAATAAATTCAAAGAGTATAATGATCAATAAATTTAAACTACTTTTTTAGTATTAGGTTGTCACTTCGCAAAATAAAATATAAATTAATAAAACTCTATTCAAATATAAAAAATATAAATATAAATAAAATATTAATAATAAAAAAATATTAATAATAATCATTTATAATCAATATTTATACAGCGCAATAAATTAATTGGTAAATTATATCAATAAAAATACGAAAAAAAAATTTCAATCAATAAAAATAAATATTAATATTTTTTGGAAGTTTCAAATATGAAAATAAAAAATATGAATAAATATAAAATTAAAAAGCAATATGGAATTGAAAAATGTATTAAATGAATTTAGAAATCAAGTAGTAACAAATTATTATTTGGGTTTCATTTTAGACATTTCGAAATCCATTTGAAATGTAATTTTAAAAAATTGTATTCACATTTTTAGCATTGAAATTCCCTTGTACAATTTATCAAACTATTCGCTTGACAGTTTCTTAGTTTTTTCGTCAGCTAACAGGTTAGTTTTTTGGCTTGTTTAACTGCTCGGCAAGTTATCAGTGCACCTACCGCACTCATAAAACACATGACGTATACGTAATAAACATTTCGCAAATTGTGCATTACGTATACGCCACGATAAGCAAAAGATAAGACACAACAGCATCGTGCGAGCTGCAAAAATGTTCTATTACAACGCAGTTAGAGACCACCATAAAGATACAACATAAGCAATATCTATCCACATACATAAATACGTTTGTACATATGTAATGGATATATACTTGTATTGTGCTTATAGAATGCGGAAAGTTGCTGTCTCCCGGAAGGCGTCTGTTCAATTAGAGTAAAACTGGGCAATGGCTGGCAAAAAAAAAATACAAGCGGGTTACGTTCAATGTACAGTAAATTGAGCAATTAGAAATGTAACAGCAAAATCAGCAACATCAAGCGAAGCTATAACAACTTATTTAAAAGCTTCGACTGAGTAAAATTGTTTAATTAAATTAAGTGAACTGGTGAATGGGCGAGAATTTAAAATGCAAAATTATTTAGAGATTATTTATTATTTATAGATTTTAATTATAAAGTATCTAAAATAAAGGAAACTATTTTAAATATGCGCAATCTGTTTACTTTATGAAAATAAAAGATGAACTAGAAGTTATTTTTTATTTTTTTGTTACTTTATTTTTATTATTATGTAAATTATGAATTATTAAATTATTTCTTTGTTTAGATACTTTGGAAAATAAAAAAATTAAATTCGATTTTTTCTATAAACTCTAAAAGTAATAAATAATCATAATTAAAGAGTTTAATAAAAAAGAATATTTTGTACAATTTATTTATAGAGTTTAATGTTGTATTATTTATAGAGTTAAAATATAAATAATAAATAATCTTATTTATATAGTTTAATTAAATAGAACCTAAGCAAAAAAATAATTTCACATTTTTCTAGTATTTTTATGGTTACATAATAATGTAAATATAACATTAGTTAGAATGAGTAAAAACATAAATAAATTTAAATTACATGAAAGAAAATTTAAAATGCCGAAGTTCCTTCCAAGTTATTTTGATTTTCATATTTTTATTACATCTGTTGCTGTGTGGAATTAAAAGTGCATATTTTAAATAGCACAAATATGTAATTCAGTGCTGGGAACAAGCAATAATCAAAATTGCAATTGTAATTATTTAGAATTTTTGCATTTTCTTCTTGTTGTTGTTGTTGCAATTATGTGGAATGCGCAAAATAATATTTAAAAAAATATATGCAAGAAATATAATGCATGCGAATGTAACTAGGTCAGGGTGCAGGCCCACACACACGCACACACACACTTACAAGCAGTAAATGCAAGAGAGAGAGAGAAAAAGAGAGTAAAAGAGCGCACGCTGCAAAATGAGGCGCAGCGAGAAGCAAACGAAAAACAAAATAAGGAAAATCAATGCAATTAAAGCTCGCATTCTCCATTTTGCACACACACTCTCTCTCTCTCTCTCTCACTCGCTCGCTCTTGGTTCTTACTTGGCTGCAAAAACACCCCTTTAGCCTCTGCCCGCACACCTCTGCCGCTGCTCGCTGCTCCCACACACATTGGGAAATTGCAATTGCTATGCAAAATTAGTGCAAGCAGCGCAGTTGGCAGCGCTGCCAACGTCGTCGTCGTCGCCGCCGTCGTCGAAGCTGTTTGCAAATGTGGCACAGGGTCAACTGGCGACCCATTAGCACACTTTTCCATAGAGACGCTCTCCTCCTCTTCCACCTCCTCCTCAGCCTCACGAGACGGCCACTCAGCCAAAACTCTCAATGGCAGTTTTTCAATTTGCGAGTTAAGGTCAGCAACAAATGCGAGAATAACAGCAACAACAACAAGTGGAGACAGACATAGAAACAGCAATAGAAAGAGCGAAAGAAAGAGTACGATTGTTTATTAATCATTTTCAAACAATTTCGAAAAGTTTGCAAAGGAAAAGTCGCACATTGAAGAAAAACCAAGAAAAGTAATGAAATATATTTGATTTTGGATTTTTCCATCTGGCATTACCAAGGAGAATCTATTGATTGATATCTGTGTTATGAAAATCTTAAAATCAAGCAATCTGCTAGCAAACACTTGCCAAATTTTTTAACAGATTTGCGTTTAATATATTTTAAACAGTCGTCTAAAGAAATTGTTGCAATACCTTCAGAGCGATGACCGATTTATTTAAATAGAATTTAAGAATAAATTGTGTACTCGACTATTATCTTGTCTGTCATTTTAATAAAATGAAATGAATATAACGAAAATCTTAAAATTAAGAAATCTGATAGAAAACATATGCATAATTCTTAATCAGCAATGACTTGAGTGAAATTTAATTATATTTAATATATGGGTAATTATCTGGCGGAATTTGTCTCGTGTCTATTAAGTGTGAAAAAAAAACATATAATGAAACAATTTTAAAAATAAGTTAGAGCAATTCTTATAGCTCTGGATAAGCACTAAATTTAGAGCTATGATGGATTTGAGGAACTTTTCTGCTTTTCAATCAATTATATAAATTTTATCATTTTATTTCTATTACAGCAAAAAAATAATTCTAAAATTATTCTTTGCTTTAATTTAATTCTAAATAATAGCTATAAGATTCATACAACAGAAAAATAATTCCAAGATTATTCTCAACTCTAATTAAAGTAATAATCAAGAGCTAAAAGATTCATCTTTACTCAAAATAAAAAAATTTTTTGATATTTGTTATTTTCACTTCAGATAGTGTCGAGAGAATTAATTACCAATATATGTGTAAAGAGATTTTGCAATATATTTGGGAAATACACGAATTGTAAATGTGAGCGTCATTTAATTAGAAATGAATAATAGTGTATATTATCATAAATTTTAAATGAATTTTACTAACAGAAAATCTTGAAATCAAGAACTGACACACAGATTTTACTTGAGTTTAAGTCAATTGTGTTGTATTTAATATATGAATATAAAATAAAGAAACTTTCCAATAGCTTCAGAGCGATTTCTCTCAAATAGAGAAACTAATTCTCAAAAGTATCTCGTCCTTATTGTTGGTAAACTCTAAGATAAATTATTAAAAGTTTCTTTAGGAAGAAATAACATTTTTAGAGAGAAAATAAGAACAGCTTCTTCAAGTACAACTTACATAAATTGAAATTCAATTACAATTAGCTTCTTCAAATAATTTGAAGGATTACCTCATATACTACATAAATATAATATACAAGTATAGTTCAACATTAACAAACTTGAACAACAAAAATAATAAGTTAATATTAAAACAATAAAGTATTAAAGAATATAAAATTTGACTGTAACTTCAATTATCACACATTATTTCGAATCGAATATTATATTCTTCTAAACTGTTTTCCCAAACTGTATTCAAGCCCAAACAAAAGCACTTTGATTTAATAAATCTTGGCTGCATTCATAAATAACTCAAATTAAAATACCACAAATTGCAAATTCACCTTTCAAACCCCAGTTGTAATTGCATTTTATTAGAGTTAATTTCATTAAATTGTTTCGTTTGAGCGCGTTTTGCACTGACCACTTTGGAGGGCGCTAAATGGCTTGGCAACTTTATCTAAACTGCATATTAATCATATTAATGCACACACCTAAAACAATAGAAGTAAAGTATATGGACTGAGTTTGTGTATATTCTATAGTTTCAATGTTGCATCCTTGATAGCATTTACAAGATTTCTGATCGCTTGACTAACGCCAATCCAAGCCAAGCCAATTGTATTTCAATTACAAATTGCGGTTTACATTTGAGGTTGCAAATTGAATAATACCCAACGAGACATTAACCCATAATGCAAAGCGTGAAAAGCGATAATGTGAATGACCATTCTGGAGGATATATCGCTGGGGGACCATTTAACTCGTGCTAATTGCTTTGGAATATCTTGAAAATTATGCAAAAAGTCAATCAAGCGTTCAAAACTAACCAAGTGCAAGTATCTGATGTTCAATGTGGGAAATATTTCGATGCTATTGAGTTGCTTTATAGGGTATATACAACATTATTATTATATATATGAATACGATATCATTTGCAGCAAGAGATTATGAGTATCTATCTACTTTCTACAAAGAAAGAAAAAACGTTCTAAACTCAAGAAGAAAATCTTTAATAGTCAAGATTATAAGATGTCAAAATATAACCAAAAAGGTTTATTTTTGAATGAAGATCGAAATTCAACAAAAATTTTAGATCTGAAAATTCAAAATTTTAATCAAATTCCAAGAATGGAAAAATCTGGAAATTGGATCATTTAACCTCAACAATCCATTCTAAGCCTGAACCTTTGGGAGTTTTCCCTGATTATGATAGACTCTACTGTGTTCTTAACAGAGAAGAATCATATTTCAATATCAACAATTCTATTTTCTTTTTATCTAATACTAATTAATAACTTATTTAATAGATTAAGTAATTTAACATATATATTATCTTATCGAATTGGGGGTTTTGTGGTTCTTCTCTAATCGTCAGTCAATAAAAGATTAGATTAAAATTGTTTAAGTATCCCATATTTATACATATATGAAATTCTTATATTTTTTAAAATAATTCATAAATTGTTACAATATTTAGGAAAATATTTTTGTAAATAAGTGAGTTTAAATAATATAATATACATTTGTAGCAAATTTAATATGCAATTTATTATGGATTAAAATATCAAATCATTTTTATATCTTAATAATGATAAATCACAATAATCAAAGATATCGTTAGCAAACAATTTGAAATAGTTTGTATGGTATTTTAAATACTTAAATTTTATTTTTACTTTTCTTAGCTTTAATATTAATTACCCAAAGAATACCAATCCTTCTTATTACATTTTGCGCACTTTAAAGCCGCTTAAAGCACAAAAGTCCTTCAAGGTGAGCGCCAATCCTGTTTCAAAGTCAAATCAAAGCCGCAGCTACGAAATTTAAAGCAGACAACGCGGCAGACACAATTTACATACAATCGCATGACCTTGCCACATGCGGCACACGCCAGCTGCAGCAAGGACATGCAACATGGTCCTTGGTACTGGCGTCGTTGACGCCGGCGTCGCAGTCGCAACCTTCGGCATAAATTAGAACCTTGTAATGCATTTTACAACATATATACACATATATATATTGGAGAAGCAACAACAAATTGTATGCACTGGCCCCAGCAATGTCATGCCCCAATTTGCGTCGTCGGCGACCTCGTTAGCTATTTCCAAACTGCAGCAACAGCAGCGATAGAAGCAGCGGCAGCAACAGCAACAAGCGGCTGACTTTGACCCATTTAAATCCTTTGAGGTATGCAATAGACAGCAGCGCAGTTGCTGCCGCAGTCAGCAGCAGTCGGCAGCGACGCCACAAACATTGCAATAATCTGTGTCAATGTCAGCCGGCGTTGCAGTGGGCGGCGACGCGGCGTTAAATCAACTGAGGCAGAACACATAAGCGCAAGCCAAAGCTCTGCTGCGAGCTACAAAAAAAGCACAGACAGACAGCACACAGAGAGAGAGCGGCAGACAGCGAGAGAGCGGGTAGGGACAGAGACGGATAGAGAGAGTGCATGCGAGTCAGAGCGAGACAAAGCAATGCGAGAGCGCACGCGATGCGATGCGATGCGACGCACACAAATGTAACCTTCAATTTCTATGCAATTTCGCTGCGTCTGTGTGCATGTGTTTGTGTGTGTGTTTAAGTGTGGACATCCTTGTGCTCAATCTCCAATATTAGAAAACAAAAACAAAAAAGCAAAAGAAACGAGACGTGCGCTTGACCCAAATTCTAATGCGCGGCGACCTTGCTCCATTTTATAGCTTTTACACACAGCGACGCCCCTGCACTTGCGGGTATTCAAATGCAGTGAGTATTAATGTGCATATGTGTGTGCGCAACTGCATAAAGTGCGTTGAAGGTCGGCAAAGTGGGCGACGAGACGCCTGACATTGCTGAATGTCAGCCACAAGCAACAACTACAACTACAATTGCAACTGCGATGACAGCAGCAGCAATAAACAACAACACAAGTGCGTCTCTCTCACTCACTTAGAGGCGTCTGCAACGTTGCGTGCTCTACGCATTGTCAGATAAACAACGGATGCCAATTGATGGAATGCTGACACAATGCATTTGCATTTTATACCCTGCAATCGACTCCTAATGGGTATGCAACAGTAATTGCACTTTTCAAAAAAATTCAATTATAACAAACTTTAATAACACGTTACTTATTACATTGACACAAATGCGGAGACATAAATAATTTCTTGAGTGTAATTATTTTCTATATATAGACATTCATTGCTTTAAGTAGTACCTTAACAACCTTATCATTAGTGACTGATTGATTCTAGATGCCTATAAATAACAATCTATCGTAGCTAAATGTATAGAAATGCATCATTTTTGGGTATTATTATTATTTGAAAATAGATATTCATTAATTTAAGTAGCGAATCCATATAATATTCATATAGCACGAGCAATATTATCTAGCACAGCTGACTCAATGCATACTTTTACTAATGATATTTTATTGTTTAAAAATACATAATTTCTTGAGCATTATTCAATGTTATATAGTTGTCGTTTTTTTAACTACAGAATTCAGTTTTACATAGATATTGTTTTTTTTTTTTTTAATACAGAATTCAATTCAATTAAATTTTATATAGATATTGTTTTTCTTTTTTGTTTAATACAGAATTCACATTATCCAAGTAATTACTTTAATAAGAAAACAACTTTGGAGTATGCTCGACTATTACATATCTGCTACCCAATTTGAATGAAGCAAAACAGTACGGTATTATCCCTAAATTAGACCAAAATATGCCACGAAATACTAAAATATACCAACGGACACTACATCGTTGAAGTGCTACATTAGAAATATACTGAAATATACCAGATTGTCAGCCAAAGCATTACAAAAGTTTTTCTTAAATAACTTCTACAATTTTTATCCGATCACAAGCAAATTCTCAGGAATTATAAATTCTATAGTTATAGTAATTAAAAGATTAAAAGAAATAAAAACCATTTTATCTTTAAGTCAATAAATTTCTCTAAAATATAATTTTTATTTATTTAACATCAGAAATATTGAAACCATTTTAGTACCAGTCTGCTATGTAAACACAAAACTGTGAAAACTTTAAAATTAGCGTTTGAATAAATTTATGTGCGTTGCAATCACCCAACTAAACATTTGGACATGCAATGCCGAGACTAACTAGCTAAAAATTTGAATATAACTAGCTGCTGTCCTGTCAAATTGCATCAATAGCAATTATAAAAGACATAAATATCAAATCAATATATTGCTTGCTCTATAATATCGCAAAATAAAGCTACCACTCAAGATACCCTGTTATAATACAAGCGATTTTCTTATAGACAAAACCAGTTTATAGGGTAGCTTAACGTTGCGATCTGACAAATAGATCATCGAGTTATTTGCATGCAGCTTGCGCCATAAAAGTGGGTTAGTTGCATTGCAATGGACTTTTTATGGCTGCGGCTGCTGCAAGTTGCAAGCAGCATGTGTGTCGGGTGTCGAGCTGATTTTATGATCGCTCCATGTGGCACAAATATGGTGTGATGTGGTTGACTGTGGCGTGGCTATCAAATTTAACATTGCACTTGGCAAACAGTTGATGGCAATCAAGAAATCCAACACTAAAACCAAAACCAAGTGCCAAGGCTACACAATCTGTGTGCAACATGTGGCAACTGCATCTGCAAATGCAAATGCAATTGCAACTCATCATCACATCGATTTGAAGTTGAAATTGACGAATGATGGCTAAAAATCGTAAACGTATAATGCAAATAAAAGAAACGACATAAATCACAGAGAATTATTAACAAAATTTACAAAAATAGAAATAAGAAATAAAAATTTCAATTGTTGTTAATTAATGATAGGCAAATGAATTGCATCTTAAATACGCAATGACATTGACTAGATTTCAATTCTCTAAACAGCAAAAAAGTACAAACTCTGTATAAGAAACTATTCAAATGGAATTCAGAATACATTCAGCTTAATTCCAAATGTGAATTAACGTTAAATCAAAGCTGATGAGTTGCCATTTCAAAGTCGAGATATGCATACTTTCAAACTTGATGCGAAAGTGAATTTTATTGTGGTTCTATTATGCAATCTATTTGAACAAAAGCATAGCAAACGAAACTTGTTTTAAGAATGTTTTTAGCTTAAGCATTTTGCTTTTATTCTAATTAGTTTCGCAGACATTTGAATAGAAGAGAATACAAGAATACACATTAAAGACTATTATTCTAGTATTTATATTATTCTTTCTTTTTTATCGTAAACTTTCGACAAGATTTGCTAGTTAGAAGATATGCTTAGGTTATGAGATTGAATTTTTCTCTTTTCTCTTTCTTTTCATTGATTTTATACATGGGTCTTTATTATTATTAAATACTGATAATCATAATATGTATATTTTAATATTTTGAGTTATTGATAAGCAATTTCCAATGCGGTGAATCACCATTATTTATATTTGTTGAATTCATTACAATTTCTAATATAATTTTTTTTTATTATTTATTTGGAGGGATTTGAAAAGACATGGTTGTCTTTTATTTTATCATTATATTATTAAATATTATATTAAATAAAATCTTTTATTTTATCATTATATTATTAAATAAATTAAATATCTTATTTTTTAATGTTTTTCTTTTATAACTTTCGGCTTTTGAATTATGTTTTAATCTTTGAAGAATTTCTTTTCATTAAATAAATTAAAAATTATGCTATATTATTTGTTACTGTTTTCGTTTTATAACTTTGTGACTTCGAATTATGTTTCAACAAAAATCTTTGAATTTTATTTGAAAGTATTTTATAATTTTGGAGACGTGTTTTTCGGAGTATAATATGTTCCAGTTTTTATTCAAATTAATATTATGCAGTCATAAAATTTTTCTTTCAGATATTTCGTTTATTTTTTGCCACTTATTTGTTATTGTCTTGTCGAATAATGTTCTGAAAAAACTTTGATTATTATTTTAAGTTTTTTGTTTGAAGACGTGTGTTTTCAGATTATTATTATAATATTATTCAGTTTGTATTCAATTGTTTTCTGGAGATTAATTAAAATTATGCAGTTAAGAAATTTTCCTTTTCAATTATTTATTCTCTACTTTTTCGCTGTTGCGTTATACGAGTTTCACAGTTTTCCTTTGCAACAGAATATTGCCAACACACTTTAGATTTTCTATGGAACCAATCAATCAAAGCAAATAAAATGAGTTGAATGCAACTTACCCCCTTGATCATCAATCTCTAGACCAAATTCATCCTCCGAATTGGATTCATCCTCCGAGCTGAGATTGGAACCGCTTAGATTGCCAGCCTGTTGTTGTTGTTGGTGTTGTTGCTGGTGTTGTGATGTGGCACATGAGCTGGCAGCAAGCTCCTCAATACTATGCAACGATCGTCGATTGGCAGTGCTCGTTGTGGTTGTTATTGCAACAGCAGCAGCAGAAGCAGCAGCAGATGGTGTTGCTGCTGCTGTGGTTGTTGTATCGGCGAGGCCATTGCCAACTGGGACGGTGGCTGTGGCAACCGCAGTTGCATCCTTGCTGCCAACCACCTCAAAGTCCAGCAACTGTGCTGTCGATGAGCTGAGAAAACTAGAGGTGCTGACTGCAGAATTTGCACCATTTTCAAGTGGTTTCAGTTGATGATATTCCACAGTCTGATTGTTGTTGTTGCCGCTGCCGTTGCCGTTGTTGTTGTTGTGGTTGCTGCTGTTGCTGCCGTTGCGGTTGCTGCTGCTGTTGAACAATAAATTGGCAAATGATGGCATTGTGACTGATTCAATTATAACTGCACCGCTAGATGGCGCTGTTGTCTTCTCCACATTGTTATTATTGCTATTGCTATTGTTGTTGTTGTTGTTATTGTTGTTGCTGTGATTGTTGTTATTATTGTGGCTGCTGCTATTGGGATTGCTGTGGTTGCTATGCGGATTGGGACTGGCAAAGATGCGATCACAGAGGCCACTCAATGAGACGCCGCCATCCAATTGACTGGCATCGATGGCCTGCAATGTGCTAAAGCTATCCACTGGCGGAGGATTCGAGTTTGAATTCTGTTGCACCACATCCTTCTGCAGTTGGGTGTAATTGATGAACGGTATCATTGGTGTGCTGCCAGCGGCAAGCATTTGATCCTTGTGATGATGCGGCAACAACTGTTGCTGCTGTTGTTGTTGTTGGTGATGATGTTGCAGGTGTTGCTGTTGCTGGTGGTGATGATGGTTGCTGGTGTCATTGTTGCTGGTTGCATAGCTCACAATGTTGCTGCTGCTGTTCTCCGCCAGCAAAGGTACATTAAAGGTATCCATTGTTGCTTTGTACGTTGCGTGATGTGGTTGTTGGTTGGTGATGTTCTAGTTATTATTGTTGTTGATGTTGCTGTTGCAGGTAACGATAGTATTATTTATATTTACTTTAAAACTGCAAAAAAGACAATAAAACCAAAACAAATAAATTAGATATAATTCCATGTAAGCGTAAGAGAGATAGCAATGTAAAGGGCAAGCCGGAAGCTCGCCCATGCAAAGCTTTTGCATGAAAGTCAATGAAAAGGCGCCTGAATGTAGGTCAAGGTCAAACTACACATTGTATACAGAGTTCCCAGTGAGCTTTCAATATGGTTTCCTAGATTTTTAAAGCTAAGCTTCGACATATTGTGACAAAACTACTTTAAACAAAAGCGATTGATATATCTTTTAGAAGAGATTAAAACAACTGAAATAATTACAAACAAATAACGAAATAAACGAAATTAAAAAGATTTTTTTCATTTCATCATCTTAGATGTCAAAGAATAAAATGTTGGTTTACTTTTTAATAAATCCTAAAGTAGTATAGATTTCATTTATGTGGACAGAACAAAAAAAATGTACTTTTAATTACATATTTGGAAAATTAGAATCTAGAGTTTTTAATACGATAAATTGAAATTAGTAATTTTGCAATTATAATTATTCAACTTTCTTTGCGACTAGTTTTAAGAAATCGATTTACCCTATAAGATATCATAAACATTTTCAGTCGCTTTCCCATGCATATTTGATTAATTACCATACCAATAAATAATAATATTGCTATAGTTATAAATTTGTATCCGCGATTAAGTTTCAGCTTGTAATTTCGCTTTCATTTGAAAATAATTAATAATTATACTTTCCCTAAAACTATTGAGTCATTTTTAAGACATCAATTAAATTATCAAAAACGCAAACAAAAGCTAAAAGTTCTGAAGTTGATCAGTGCCTCTATACGATCTTCTATAAGATCTAGGGTTGATTGCCCCTATTTAATTCCAGTTTCCATTTAATCCAATTAGACCCTTCACTTTCAGTTGTTCCTGATGCCTTCTCTCAGTTGCTTCCACTGCTACCACTTTACTATAACTTCATCAGCATAATTAACTTTTATGTATCTGTGAGAACGAGACGGCAGCTTCATCTTCCAGTTCCAATGGCTGCCAAACCAACTGGAAAGCCCTCTAGTTGTTTCCACACTTCCATACACACTCTTACACTAACAGAAATTCGTAGCTTGTGCACAGAACTTAATTAACTTCATTCAACTTCTGGCTTGCCATTCTCCTTTGGCATCTCGCTCGCACTCGCACAACTCTCTCGCTCGCAATGGCAGCCGAAAAAAGCTCACCCCAACTAGACAAAAGACTTGGGACAGCTTCTGACCGGGCACAAGGGGCGTGTCAGTGGCGAGGGGAGAGATGAAACATGAACTTACCTTTTCATGCACAAAAAAATACCCAAGAAGAAGGAAAGAATTGAGAAGCAGCTGCTGCTGTTATTGCTGTTGCTGCTGTTGACTGTGACGTCGCCAGCGACGGTTTAGCGCATGCGCCGCTACCCCAACTGCGATCACGACAAAGAAGAAGACGCTGCTGAAGTTGTTGCTGTCGTTGTTGTTGCGGCTGCTGTTTCTGCTTTTGGGGCGCTCCGTTTACTTTGCTTTTTGCTCTTTGTCGTTCTTAAAACCAGTTGGGACCGAAAGCAAAAGTGCTATTATTATTGTTGTTGTTATTGTTCTGCTGCTGTGGCCCGTTCGCCTTCTCTCTATTTGTTTGTACACTTCACACAGCAGAAGAACTTGCGTGATTCATGTTGCCCTGCTGCCCTGCGGTCCCGCTCCCGCAACGATCATCAGCACTGATGCAGTTTCCGCCTGCGCCAGCAGCAGCTGCGACGACGTCGTCGACGTCGAAAGCTTTTTCAGCATATTTTTTTTGCGCCGCTCACACACATTTATTTTGCGCTCACACAATACACACGTACACACTAATACCCGTAGACACACTGTTTTTGTCGTTGTTGGTGCCTCTGTTGTTGTTATTTCTGTTGCTGTTGTGCTCTCGCTAGTGTATGTTCTTATTATTTGCGCTGCGCCAATTCTCTTGCTATTTCGTTCTTTTTTCGTTTTCGTTTTGCGTTTTGCGCTTTTGCCTATTCGCTATTCGCTTTTAATGTTGTCTTTCGCGCATGGAATTTGTTTTTGCATGACGGCGGCGTCGGCGTTTGCTGCTTCCTTTTATGTATTAAAAACAGCAAATTTATTGCAATTATGCCGAACCAGACGACGGCGACGACGACAACTTCTTGCACAACGACGACGACGACACAAGACGACGGCGATGACGATGACGGCGGAGAAGAGGAAGACGAGCACGCGCAACAAGCGAAAAGCTCTTCCTACAAAAACAACAAATTGCAATTCCCTATTACATACACATGCACATCGCAACGATACACCGACATACACATACACTACACGCGAACGAACAACACATGAGAACAGCGCGCATTTATATTCACGCATACATACACATATACACAAATATTTACTGGTTGTTGTTGTTTCTGTTGCTGCGGCTAGCTGGCAGGGGGCGCTCTGCTAATTTTTGTTGTTGCTGTTCTAGGTGCTGTGCTCCAATTCTATGACACAACAACAATGCACGCTGTATACGCATACATTTACACATAAATTTGCACACACATACATATGCAGATGTAGGTTTGTTTCATTTGTATGTGATAATTTTACAAAAATTGCACTACCATTATTATTAGCACTGTTTGTTGCTGTAGCTGCCCCTCTTACGCATATTAATACACATTTTCATTTTGCTTGCAAATATAATTTAGTAGCTTCTGTTGTCGTTGTTGTTGCTGTTGCTATTGGGGATTCTTAAAGTTGCACGGTGCGCTTCGCTTTTAAGTTTTTTTGTTTTAATTTCACTTTCTACGCCACGCTGTTGGGAATTCAGTTTTTATTTTTATATGCTTTTACTTTCAGCCTATTTGTTTATTCCGTATTCCCGTTTTTGCTTTTTTCGGGAAAAACTATACACGGCACACGGGACAGACACACAACACACGCAAAAATTAGGTCTGTAGGCCAACACGAACGGGAACACAGTAAGAAGAGTAGCAAAGTTGTTGGCGTAGGTAGAAGAAGAAGAGGAAAGCACACACGCATACACACAGTCACATTCGCATACACACACACAGTCAGCGAGATAGACAGATCGAGTGTGGCGCGGGGCCAAGGACGTGTAAAAAGGCAGGCGGCAGCAGCAGCAGCGCGACAGCGTCAAAAATATTCTTGGCCTTTAAACGCGCATTTGAAGAACAAGGACGGCAATCATATGGCAAGCAGCGCGTTCAAAAGCTTTTAGCTAAAAGCACGCACACATCGAAGCGACTGTGGCGCAGCTTTCCAAGAGGCACCACAGCGACAGCTGGCGGCAGCTATTGGAACTAGGCGGCGACAGCTCAGTGAGCTTTTGGACCGTTGAGAATTTGAATGCTGACTGCATAAATTATTGCCGCAGGTCGAAAGTTAATTAAACGGAAAGGTTAATAGAAAGTGTAAAATTTATTTGATTTGCTGACACTCAAAACATTAATTAAATTTGATTCTTTTGTTCACGTTTATTGTTGTTAAGAAAATAGTTTGCATTTCCGTTTATTTTGTTTATAAATTACATACAATCATTGAACGTTGTTGCTGTTTCTCATGTACAATACGTTACGCCTATTATTTATATATTAATGTATACATATATACTGTATATATATATAAATTGCCAAAAAGTAATTTCAATTATCTTTTTTTAGTTGCACAAAACCTTAGAGCCTAGGCATATTTATAATATTACATCGAAAATTACAAATCTATGTATATATATGCAAAATTGATTTATGTTAATTATAATAAACATTTTAATTACTAAGCATTCTTTATATATTGTATATATATATTTCATAATTTGTTTCGTTTATGTGTAATAATTTCATTTAAAAATACATAATACATAAATACGCCTTTGTTGCTTCACTTATACTCGAGATAGTACAATATCATTATTACATATTTGAATTATTCTTATTATTATTTCATTTCTTTGCTAAAACCATAGATTACAGTTACACAATTAGGCCTACATATCTAGCTATATCTCAATTAGCTGTGGGTGCTATCTCTGGCTATCAAAACTAGATCTTAACCGAATTCGCGTTGCTCTTTTCCCATTACATAATTAAATTTATTTGTTTTATTTTGTTTCTTTTTTGAGTGTTTACATGTATGTGTGTGTGTGTATAGCACCTTTGTATCACTTTGCGCTTAGCTCTAATTGTTTTCTTTTTTGTTTTGTTTTGTTTTTGTTTGTTAATATAAAAGACTTTGCCTTCCAAAGACAAAGACGTCAAACTGACCACTAAAATTACTAGCTAAAATATAGATTTATATATACTTTTTTCATACTAATCCATATCTCTATGTTACTTGCTATATAATATATACTAAATATTCTTGACGTTTCGTATTAAAATTTCATTAAAATGGTTTTAACTCCTAACAAATTGCGGACGCTCTCATTGTATCTGATAAGCACAACCTTCGAGGAGCTGAACATGTTCAGCTTCTCGCCGGCGCACAGCAATTGGAGGCAGGTCGCCTGCTCCAGAAAGTCATCGATCTTGAACTCTCTCAGCAATTGCTTCTGCGTGCTGGCCAGTGTGGTGCTATTTGGACAGATCTGTAAGGTAAAAAAAGATATTTTAATAATACAATCCATTTCATCTAAAAATTTAGTATCGTTCTAACCTTATTCAGCAGCGTATCCTTCGATTTGACTTTAAGTAAATTGCACAAATCATTTAAGAGTACCCATTTATCACTGCCCTCATCTTTGAGCAAGTACAGTGGTGGCAAGGGCACATCGGCCTCTTCAAATTCAAAAATATCACCATTCAATTCGTCCGTCAACGTCTCTCGTTCGTTATCCACATCCACATCTGCATCGGCATCATCATTATCCTCATCATCGTCGTGATCGTGATCCAGATCATTAGCGTGATCATTATGATTGGCATGCAGATAATGCAGAGTATTATCATTGTCATTATTGATATTATTATTTGCATTCATCTCGTCATCATCGTCTTGGGGTTCCAGTTTAACCTCATTCTTGACATTCACAACACTAGTTACATTTCGCTCAACACTGTTATCGTTACCGTTATCGTGTTCGTTGTTGCCGTTATTCTTGTTGTTATTGCTATCCTCAGTGCCTGGTTCCAGTTTGACCATCGCCGTCATCGCCATTGCCGTCGTTAAAGTCTTTGCACTTGTCTCCCCATTTTGTTTAATCATCTCTTTGCTCTCCTTTTCCCTCTCCTTCACCTTATCCTTATCCACTTCATTCTTTGCCTGTAACAACAATCCTCCATTGCTGTTACTGTTGTTGTTGCTGTTGCCCTGGCTGCGATTTCCTCGCCTTCTCCTCCTTTCTCTACGTAGAGCTCTGCTCATATCACATGCTGTATTCGGTACATTATCGAATATATCAAAACCATTTTCCTTTTCATCTGCAAAATAAATGAATTTCAATTAAATATTGATCTATAATTAGTAGTGAGATGCGAGTGCTTACCAAATATCTCCCAGGGACCCTGAAATCTCATCGGTTTAATGTCAGCGGCCGCACTTTGTGCATCGCTGAGGTGAGAGCGCAATATGCTGCACATCAATTTGCTTGAAGCTAACATGAGTGGCGTTTGACCTGAAGGGGAAAGAATGGAAGATTAATAATAGGAATAATACAGAGATTTTAGAATTGAATCGAATTAGAATTATAATAAATTAAGAAATGAAAGGGTGAAAAAAGGAGCTTGCAAATTAAAGGGAATTTTAAAAAAGCATAATCAGTTACAAAATACTATGTTGCGAAAAGTGAAGTTAAAGAATTATCTATGATGTTTGAAGATGGGAAAGAAGGAAGAGTTAAGACTACGAAAATGAAAAGGAATAATGAAATATAGTACAATTTAGATATGGGAGGATTATAAAAAAAGTAGTGAGCAATAGAAGATACATTTCGGAAAGTTCAAGAAGACTATTTAAAAGTAAACGTTATCTCACCTGAATACGTTGCCAGCAACGGATCGGCGCCGTAGGAGAGCAACAACCTCACCACCTCCTCGTGATCGTTCTCGATGGCTCCATGCAGCGGACGAATGCCCGATTGGGCGGCCTCCGAGTGGTTGGCGCCAAACTGCAGCAGGAGTCGTGCAATCTCGAGCCAGCCCTGAGTGCAAGCCTCGTGCAACGGCGTATATCCCGCATTATCCTTCTGATCCGGATTCATGCCCATGCGATCCAGACAATAGACGACAACATCAATCAATCCCTGTCGAGCAGCCTTATGCATCGTGCTCTGACCGACACCCTTGTTAAGCACCCACTTCTGGATCTCCCGATAGATGTCGACTTCAGTCTTCACCTTAAGCGGGAGATGCGAGGTGCTGCCCGCTATAGTGCTGTCCGTGTCATCTAAACGCTCATCCGCATCGGCTAAGGAGCTGGCAGCCTCCTGTTCCTGGTTCGTGTTCTGCAAGTTGTTCGATTGATTGCTGTTGGAGCTGTTGGCTGGTGGATGCGGCGTGGGTCGCTTCTTTTTGCGTATATAGTCGAAACCGGAGCTTCCCTTACGCCGCAGATACTTTCTCTTGTGTGGACACTGCGTTGAGCTGCTGGATGCGGGTGTCGTGGGCGTAGCTGTGGCTACCTCAATGTTGGTTCTGTGCCGAGCCAGCTTATTATTGTTGGCGGCGCCAATGCGATTCATTTGCTCCAGAAACTCCTCGTACTGCGTGTAGCTTAAGGTGGGCGATTGATCCTGCTCCTGGGCGCATTCTGGCGGCGCCGACGCCGGACGCTCGGTGCCCACAAAGATCTCGCGTATGATTTCGCGATGTTGCTGTAGCTTGGACTCGGTGCGCGTTTTGCTTTGCAACACCTTCGTATCAAAGATACTAAAGTGCCGTTTGCCCGTGTCGGGAGCAGCAGCAGCGGAACTTTCCTGCGGTTGTTCGTACAGCGAATTCGATGCGGAGGTTTGTGAGGTTTCACTGTAAGTGTGCAGACTGGCAGCACAATTCACCGGTTGCCCGGACTTGACGGCGCCATTGGAGGTGACACGCAGATGCAGCACATCAATTATCGACTGTGGAGTGGTAAGACGTTGCGGCTGAGCTGGTTGCTCTTTCAGCATAGCTGCGGTGGCCTTGACACGCGGTTTGCGTCCTCGGGTGGGTTTAAAGCAGGCCAGCTCCTGTCGCAGATCCCGGCCACGCTCTAGATCCGGCAACGAGGCCGCGACCTGCGGCAGCTTGTTCAGCTTATTGATGGAGATAAGGCGTTGTGGGATTTTCAACGCCAACTTGTAGCGATATTCCTCGAGGAAGAGTTGCTGCTGCGGTGTTGTGGTCTTGGCCTTGGCTTTCGCTTTGAGTTTGCGACCATTCAGTTGATCGGCGCTGACGACAACGCGTTTGTTCCTCAAACGCGTGACCATCATTTCCTTCTTGGCATCGGGTACCAACTTTCTCACATACTTGCGCTTGATCTTTGTGGTGGAGTTGCGTATGATTTTGTCGTTGCGCAGCACCTTGGAGTTGGCCAACTGCTGTTCCAGCTCTTGCTTTCGCTTCGAGCGTGTCATCGTGTTGAGGGCAATGCGATGAGGTTTCGTGTTGGCTTTAGGTTTGCTGCGTTTCACCGAAGGCTGCTTATCTGCCTCGTCCTCGTTCTCATCTTCGTCCTCATCCGACTCTTCATTTTCCTCATCTTCATCATCGTCTTTCTCCTGCTCCTCTTCTTCTTCCTCCTCTTCATCATCATCGTCTTCTTCTGCGGCTTGTTCTTTTTGTTGCTCCTCTTCGTTGCTGCTGCTAGTGCTGCTCTCATCCTGATCTTCATCTTCCTGTTGTTCTTTCTTCTCGTTTGTCTTCTCCTTTTCTCTCTCCTTCTCTTTCTCGCGCTGCTTCTGCTGTCCCTTGGTCTTGTTCTTGCCTCCAGCATATTGCAGTTTATTCTTAAGCGTTCTCTTGCCCTTCTTTGCTTCACTCGAGCTGTTGTCCTCGTTCTCCGCCTGCTCCTGCTCCTCATCGCTGCTTTCCTCTTGACGCTTTCCCTGACTTTGTTCCTGTTTTCCCTTCATTTGCTCTTTCTCTTTCTCCTCGGCCCTTCGGTTCTTGCTCTTTCGCATCATCAGCGGCTTTTTCTGACGCGCTGTCTTGCGCTTATGTAGCTCCGTTGTATCGCTCTCGGAGCTACTGCTCTGACCCGCTGCTGGCGCTAACCTTGCCGCAATCCTTTTCTCCTGAACTAAACGCTTCTTCTCCCGCTCGGTCTTGCTTAGCTTTTTCTGGGTGCCATTCGTTGTTGTATTGCTGGTCAGTTGCGTCGTCGTTGTCGCTGCAGACTCCACGTCGGGCAACGTCGGCTGACGTTTCAGTATTCGCGCCACGGGTAAATCATCTTCGCTTAATTCTAACTTAATGGGCGTGGTTGTGGGAGTCATCGGTTTGGTTGGCAGCACCTTGCTGAGCAGTTGCTCAACCAAATTGTTGCAAGTGCTGCCCCAATCACCTAGCAGACTGTGGCTGTTAAAGACCGAGGAAGAAGGAGACTCCTCCGGGGGCTGTGGGAAGCTCTGTTCCGGCGTGGGCGCCGGCTCCAGCTTGATCTGTATGTGATTGGTCAGCTGTGCGGGCGAGGGAGTCGTTATGGGCGTGGCAGTTGAGTTGGAAGTGCTGGCGGCGTTGACTTCTCCTATCGAGCTGGTCGTGGAGCTCGCAGGTGCTAGCACAGGCGGGGTAAACGTGAAACCCTTGAGCTCGGCTTTCGTGCGTATTCTCGGCTCCACTTTGGGCACCAACGGTTGCGTCTCTTGCTTGGGTTGCGGACACACAATGATACTGCTGCCGCTGTTCTCGAGTCGCTGCTTTGCCAGCGCCTGCTCATTGATGGCTATCACAGGCACACTGGCGGCCATCGGCGGTGCAGGAACGGCATCCAATCGGGATTGCTTAGCTAGCGCTGCGGCTGCTTGCTGGTTGTACTCTTGAAGATGACGCTTCCGTCCGAGATAGTTGGGATTGCTGCTGTTGTGCAGATTACTGCTGGAGGGAACTGCAATGCTGCTGCTCGATGGGATCGGAATTGGATTCGGGCTGCTGCTGCTCACGCTGGCTGTGGGCGTCGCTGTTGCCGGGGGTGGCTTGGGTAGCGCTCTTATGCTCGTCTCGGGCGGGAGCTGCGGTCGCTTGGCAAAGGGATTTGTCTCCAACACACTTGGACGCAACTGCTGCGCTGCCTTGATGAGTAGCGGAGACTCCGTGGAGGCAGCCGAAGCGGCGGTTAGAATTGAAGCATTTGCAGCGGGCGCTTGACGTATCACAGCTGTAGCAGCAGCAGCTGAACTTGTCCCGCTGCCGCTACTACTACCACTTCCACCGCTGCTCCTGGCAAAGTTGGGCGTAATGTCGAAGCGGGGAAGTCCCAAACCCGTTCCGGGACTAGGCGCCGCCTTCGGTTTGTACTTGTACTCCGTGGAGTCGGCAGTCTGTTTCACGGTACGCATGGACAGATCGAGGGGAGAGTGCGCAAGCGGTGCTTGCTGTATCACGGGAGCCAGTATGGGCTGAGGAACTGTGGGAGGTGGCACCAGTACAGGAGCGGGTGCTGCAGCGGGAACTTGTCGCGATCCGAGCGTCTTTTCGATTATCTTGAGATTACGCTCCTTTTCGCTGATGTTCTGTTTGAGCATGTCATCGATGAGCGCTTTGTAGTTGGGCTTGACACTGGGCGTGTTGCTTTTCTTGGGTGGCAGGGGCGTCATCTTGGGCTGACAGCAAATGTCCGGACCATGGGGATAAACCTGCAGCGTGGAGTGACTGACTAAACCGCCCGGTGCATTACCTACACTAGTGGAAAGTCCTGGACCGCCTCCTGCACTGCTTAGTCCGCCTCCTCCGCCTGATCAGGTCCTGCTCCTCCCGTTGGAGGAGGTGTGTGATTGTAGAGCTGCTGTGGAGGCGTCGGCGAAGCCACCTGCGCTGCCGCAGGCGAAGGCGTGCCATGATGATAGTATTGCACATAGGAAGCAGGATTGGCGCTGGAGCTCGAACTGGCGCTGGCATTTGAGTTGGAACTCGAACGGGGTTGGCTGCTATGCTGCTGCAAGAGCTTGCCATACTTGGTGGGATAACCGTGTGGCGCTGCGGGGGAAGCATCTCGTGAGCCAGCCGCCGCTGTGGGCAGCTGATCGGGCTCGACAACTGCGGGCGGATTATAGGGATTGTGATAGAGCGAGGCACGCGTTAGTCCGGAACTCGATTCGGGCTCCAGTTTGCCATAGCTAGCGAGGGGTTTACTACTTGTGCTGCTTGTGTAGTAGCTGCTGCCGGACTGACTAACCGACTGACTGCTGCCGCTCGTTGGTCTGCTGCCACCGTAGCCACCACCACCACTCGCTGAACTGCGTCTGTAGTCTAGACTGGGCGCTGGCGCGGATTCACGCACATACTTCTCGATGGCACTGTGCACGGTGCTCTGAAAGTTCTCCGTGCTAAACTGCGGCATCGGCATGTACAGACTCTGATGCTGTTGTGCAGCTGCCCCCGGAGCGGCGCCTTGCGGAGGAGCTGCTTGTCCTGGCAAACCAGGCGCCGAACCCAATGTGGCTGCAGCGCCACGTTGCTCGGTCGGCGGTTCGTAGTGCTGCGGACATTTGCGTGCATAGTTGGGACTCGGTTGTTGCTCGCTTGCGGTGCCTAGCAACGCATTGCTGGGATTCACCACATGATCCAGCAGCTCGTAGCGTGTCGCTGTGGCGCTCGAATGCAACTTGCCACTCGTTGCATACTTTAGGTTATCCTCGTAGTAGCGATGATTGGCTAACGCAGTTGTGCCTAGAGCACCAGGTCGTGGTAGTCCTGAAGGCGCTCCTGTTCCAGCTTGCAACTCTTCCTCCTCCTAGACTAGCAGCTCCTCGCATTCCCCCGGTTTCTCCTAGACCTCCAGCTGCTCGTCCAGGTTCCCCTAGACCTCCCCTGACACTCCCTAGACTCTCAGTTCCGCCCACGCTGCTGCTGGAGCTTATCGCCGTCGTCGTTCTAGGTGGCGCTACCTTGCTGTAGCCATAGCGTGCCATGTGCTGCTCCTCTGGCGGCGTCTGCCAATAGCTGTTGCTGTTGTAGTGCTGTGGTTGTCGCTGCACCAAGGTGGACGTCGTGGAAGTTGTGGATGTTGCCCCCGTTGGAGGTGCTTTGTACTGCTGCCAGCTGGCATGTGGCAGCTGTGGTTCATTCGACTTTTTGGTGACAATCAGCTCCCGATTGGAGGTGTAGTACTGCATATGCGGATCGCCACCAGCTGCACCACTTGCACCACTAGCTGCAGCACCTGTCGGTGGCATCACAGATGCTGCCGCTGCACCTCCGCGCACATATGCCGCATGCGTCTGTTGGTAACTCGATTGCTGTGGCGCTTGCTGTTGCTGTTGGTGGTGTGGATGCGGGTGATGCTGCAGATGTTGTGGCTGCTGCTGCTGCGACTGTTGTTGCTGGTGATGCAGTGGCATAGACATGGGCAGGTGGTGTTGATGTGGTGCTGGTCCACTCGTTGTTGCCTGTTGTGGCGGTGGTGCAACCGTTGTGGTTGCTGTGGCTGTGGGCGGCGGTGGTTGCTGGTGGTGATGTTGCAGGTGATGATGTACGGCATGCTGTGGATGCTGATGTCCATGCCCATGTCCATGACTATGACCGTGTCCATGGGGATGCTGTTGGAGATGCGGTGGCTGCAGCTGGTGGTGGGATTGTGGATGATGATGCGTCTGATATTCGTGATGTCTGTTTGGTTCCATGTTGCCTGCAAAGGGAAGAAAGTAGAATAATCTTAGTAAGGTAGTAAGGAAGAGTTAACTTAAGCGATATTGAGTAAAAATTTGAACGAATAAACAGCTTTTTGTCTGTTTTTAGATAAATTAAATTAAAAAGTATAATAAATACTTGCAAATCACATTGCCGAGTTTAGCTATAAATATAGTCACAGTGATCTTTAATCTTTACTTAACTAATATATGTGTTTATACTTGCAAATAAACCAGATATAATCGTAGATGATAAATGTAATCATAAATGAACTAAGTGAAAGTAAACTATTCAAAAAAAAGAAAGGAAACTCAAGTCTAGACTAGTCTAGAAAATAGTTATTAGATTCACAAATAAATAGTGAATCACTAAAATAACTTTGCGATAAGAAAACTTTAACTAACTGTTTAGTAAATTTATGGATTTTCGATTCCCATAAAAAAATTTATAAATCTATTATCTGAAGACAAAAAAAAAAAACTCAAGTCTAGACTAGTCTAGAAAATAGTTATTAGAATCACAAATATATATAACTTTGCGATAAGAAAACTTTTAGTAAATTTATGGTTTTTAAATTCCCAAATAAATTTATGAATCTTTTATCCGAAAACAAAAACTATCTCAAACTTTAAACATATAAATTACCACTTCATCAAACTTTGAAAACTAAGTTCAACCAACAATATCGAAATCTAAAATGTTAATAATGCTATACGTAATCTATAATTCTAGAAACATTCGCATGCTACACATTAACTTTCAATCAACAGCTTTAGAATTTATTTCCCCCATAAGAACGCTTAAAAATCAAAACAGTTTTAACCTCAAAATTAAAGCTAACCTCAATATATCGAAATGCACATCTATAATATCAAATAGCTGCAGGCATATTTGTGCTATAATCAAGCATAAAACAAGTTTTCCGACTGCAAGCTAAAGTAAGACTATAATTAGCAAATATTAGCACATTATATAATCGCATTTAATTGATTCCAGACTTGAATAGCTAATTCCCAATAGCGAATAAAACTGTTAAGCTCTCGCGTATATTGTTCGATAACTTTATATCTTATCGCGAATTAAATAAAACACAATTTGATGAAATGAAATAAATTTCAAAACAAAGAAACGTGATGGAAAAAAGACTCTAAATTGCTTTCGTTCAGTTCAATGGCTTTTTGTAGAACATTACCCCGCAACAAAAAAAAAGCCATGACTCATGATGCGTTTTAAGTAATTTATATAACCCCGACGAAAGATGTACTCATCTATATATATAAATATACATAAATATATTTTCATATGAATATATATGCACGAGGAACCCCTATAAAAAGTTAAAACATTTGCATAATTATGATTCAAATAGTTTTCCATTTGAACCAGCAGAAAATTTCAATTACAGTTTTTTTTTTCTTTTCAAAATGTAAAAAAATGTTTCACGTTCTTTGATAAGGGATAAGCTGTCGCAAGTGCCTTGAGTTGACTTCGCTTTAGGATTACAAATGTGTATGCAGAAGGCTAAGAGATAAGCACAAATACGATCCATTTTAGTTCTAGGGCATTTCGGGTTTCAGGTGGAACAAGAATACAAAAATAAATATAACACGAAGAAAAAAAAAATGGGAACAGTTCCCCATACAACGAGCAACTCACGTGTCGCTGATAAAACTATCAAAAATGTAAACAAAACTTGAATAGCATATACAAACAAACACAGATACAAATATTTTCATAGCACACACACACACACACACACACACATTCGTACATAGATAATCACACTCTAAACACACACACACACACACCCTCACGACCTCGCAATCATTTCGCAATATAAACAAAAATAAATAGAGAAACACGAAAAACAAAAACTAGAAAATATTTCTCTTGAAATTTTTTTTTTTTTCACATTGCCATTTTGTTTATAAACTTTTTGATGATTTGTTATACATATGAAAATTTGCCCCTTTTGCTTGTGTTATTTGTCATATAATTTATGCCAACTATTTTTAACATTTTTCATTTGTTGTTGTTGTTGCTTGATTTTTGATGTGGGCGTGTTCGACATGGTTAATTGCCATTTGTTTATATCTGCCAGTTGAAAGCTTGACGTTCTCATTTATTGTTGCAATCTATCAATATTAATAAACAAAAAGAAAAAGCCACATAGCATAAAAATATTTTGAAGGTCTTTCAATGCTTATTAAATTAAACGCACTTCCATTGCTTGTTTATTGTTAATGAGGAGAATAATGTATATAATTACTTTTTATTTACAAATATTTGATTTATTATTAAATAGAATTTCATAACATTAGGTGCTTAGCTTCGTGTTCCTAAGTTAATGCAATTCTTTTAAGTTTCTTAGAAAACTAGAAAAACTATTTTGAAATCTTCAAGTGAATTTTGACAATCGAATCATGTTTATTATTACTTCATAGAGGTATTCGCCAACGCATTCTGAAAGATTCTAAGAATTTGTTCAATAAACACTGTATATTGTGTAGAAAATATATAAAGAGCACTTAAAACATTTATTAACTGTCTGTAGTATATCTTCAAGATATATGCATTTCTGTTCAATTTATCTACAAATTCTTTGACTCTTAATAACCCAACTAAAGAAAATCTATTTTCGTGTTGAATACTAAACCTTTGCGTTCTTATAATACAGGAATCTTTACAATTAATGGTTTATTTTATATTTAAAAAACAATAAACTAATTATTTATATGCCGTATAGCAATAATATAGTTTAAATTGATTTAATTTATGTAGTTAATTAATATGTTAATTTATTGAAGCACTTCAACTGTTAAGTCATACGAATGTTGTTATCTCTTATCTTCCTTTTTTTTTTTTTGTTTTATTGAAATTTATTGTGTATTTATATATTGTTTTCTGTAGTATGAATCCATTGATGAATTCTCCTCCTTTGCAATTAATATGCATATGAATACTAATGAATTGTATTCTTCGGAAAAATAATTCCTTTATTAACCTGAAAACCAAACGAGATAAAACTTTCTTAGCACATTCTGAAATATTCAAATTTCAAATGCATTATTGATTTCGTCATTTAAATACCAAGTACAGGTTTTTGTCAATATTATTGTTAAGAGTTTATCTAAAAATAAATCTATGCAAATTTGTAGCATTTTATTTGCGTAATGCCGTTAACTGGCTGGCTGAACAATAATTCCTTATTTGACCATGTCTTCCTCTATTCATTCAGTTAAAAGATATAAAACTTGTTAAATACGCTTATTAATGACCGTGCTAGCCACTTTTTGATGTTCGCAGACATTTCAATTGAGTTTTAGTGCGAGGCAAAAAACAAATATTTAATTTATAATCAAAGAGAAATAAGTAAATGAAGGTGATGAAGAAGAAGCACAAAATTCGTTGGCCCCAAAAACAAAATTCAAAGCGCAGCAGTCGGAGATGATGAAGAAGAAGCAGACGTCAGCGATGGCTGTGCTGGGCCGTAGATTGTAGAGGTCAAGGCTAAATGTATTTATGTGCACACGTGTTGTGTGTGTGTGTGTGCGAGTGAGTGTGTGCTGCTAGTGAAAAAGTGCAAATAAATTGTGACGCATTTTTATTTGTTATTGCAAATGATATAAAAGTATGCACAAACATACACTATACACACACACACATTCTCATATGTACATACTTAGGCATGCCCCATGCGAGGGGAATGTGTGAAAGAGGCGGCGCGACGAGTCGCGAAATGCAAACGAAACGAAATGAAATGAAACGGAACGAAACGATATGATACGAAACGAAGCCGCACAACACACACAATACAAAGCAACGACGTAAGAGCACAACGAACTTTTGCGAAATGTGAAATTATAAAACAAAAGCGGCAACGACACAACAACAACAAATAACTGCGAAATTAAAATGCTAAATAAATGCTATAATAAAAATATATAAAATTTTTAACAAGCGCCAATCACTGCCAACTATTAATTTGCCAGTTTGTTTGTTTGTTGTTTCTGCCATTTCTTGTTTTGTTTTCTTTCTCTCTCTCTGTCTGTCTGTTGGTTTTATAAACTCCAGCTGGCATTCCAACTGGAAAAAAGGCGAAGGCCATTTGGAATGAATGCACATGTTTAATGCAGTTGCGAAAACGAATTGTAAATGCATAAAATCAAATTCAAATTCAATTACGCGTATAAAAGTGAAATTTCGCATTTAATGAAACTGCAATGACCTTGGCAAAGTGTAAATAAAAAAACAATTCCCACGATAAGCGATAATGATGACGAAACGCTTTTTACAGACTCTTTATCGATTAATTCTATGCATGACAATTCATTTTGTTGAATAAGAATTCATCTTTTCAGATCGTCGCATTATAAACTGAGATAGCATATCATAGCTGACTTTAAAACTGACTCAAGAAATATGGTTGTGATAAGAGAGCAAAGCAAATTAAGTGATATGTTTAAACTTTTTGATGACGTCCTTGACTATATAAGCTAACTTAGAATATGAGAATAGCTATGTTTTAAACGAAATAATAATTATTAAAAATAATTGACGAAAACTATTGTTATATAAGACCTGTTTATAAATATATATATTTATAACTATGATATGAATAACCTTGAGGTTAAAGTATTAACTCTTGCAAGCAACAACCTTAATGGATCATTGAATGACTCACGACTTTCTATTCAATAATTTAAATAACTATAAGGGTGCAGCATTGTTTTTTTTTTTTCTTGGAATATAATTAATGGAAGAGAAATGCTTTAGATCGTTTAAAATATATTTTATACTTCATAAGCTAAGGCATACAATAAACCCAAAACTTTACTGACATTAATTATCAACAAATTAGATTTCACAAAACCAAGCAAAAATTTAAAATATAAATTAATCAATTTTATGATCTATTATCTCCACCAACTTTAACGCAAATGCTCGAGAACAATATGAATTTAAGAATATTTATTTCATGCTAATGTTGTTCAACTTGTTATTCACAACCAGGAAACAGTCGAAGACTATAATTCATTTAATGAATCGATGGTTGAAAGCAAAAGAAAGAGGCTAACAAAAAAAGTATTTTCTTTGTTCAAAGATGAACTCACAAATGCTTGAATCAACTGAAATGAAATTAAAATAAACATACGGTTGTTTTTATAAAGGAAGAAATTAATGCAATAGATCCGTGAAATTGTCGTATAACGAATGTTGAAAAAAGTGAAAGCTAACAATAAGTTGGCAACAACCTTATCAGATTATCATGAGAACCAAATGTAGTACGTACTTTGGAGTTTAAACTAGAACATTGCACAAGTATGTGAGTAATAGACTACTTATGTATGACAACAATTGATAACCACATTTGCTTACAATAGATAAGAAAAAGAAGCTACCAAGGATAGTCGCTATCTAATTAGTGATTAGTGCCCCACTTGAGAGAGATAAGTTCATTCGGTCACATTTAAGAAATTGATTGATTATTAAGACGAATGAACATTTGTATTGTAACGAAGATATTTATTGATTGTGCTCTGGGCGATGACAGTTAAGTAGTTACGTAGTTCTCAATGACTAAGCGATATTTAAGCGATCTCAATGGAAATTTACAATTTACATACATAATGTATTCGTAGCATTCGTGTATTGGCATACACACATGTGTAAACATATTTCATTTATAAATAGACCTCCAAAAGAAAATGCGTGCAAATTGTTTGATAAAAAAGTTTCTTAAAAGCCCACAACAACATGAATAAGAGCAAACCACAACACCAACAACAACAAACATGGCAAAGGCAAACAGCGAATTTTTGTAATGCCGAACACGACGACGAAATCGGGGCGAAACGATCCGAGCCGAAACCAAGTCAATGACGATGAGGAGGAGGAGACTAACGATCGCCAGCCGAAGCTACATTTGTTTTTCTTTTTATGTTTTGTGTTCTGTTCTTTTTTTTTTTGCTTATTCGCCTTTGGGGGCCAACGGCACATGAACGGAACAAAACGAAACGTTAGCGCAGTCGCGGTCGACGTCGACGGAGCCGCTGCCGTCCGTTGATGTCGCAGTAGTAGCTGTAGAATTTATGTCGCCGTCGTTGAGGCGCGCAAAATGTTGTAATACACAAAGTTGACGAACGAGCGAGAGAGATAGTGAGAGAAGGCAAGAGCTGCAAGCATACTTTGTACAGATGTGGACTGGTAATGTTCTTTGCTCTTTATCTCTCCTTCTCGCACTTTTTTTGTTTGTCTTATTAACTTCTTAGCACTTCAGTGCTTTGTATACCCTTTCATGTTTGAAAGTTGCGTAATTTTGTCAGATCGATTGAATGTACGGTATAACAAGCTTATTTAAGTAACGCTTGCATATAAAAGAATTATTCAGCGAATAAAATAAAGCAAAAGATGTCTGAATATGTTTCTTGATCAGTCATTAAAATAAATTTATCAAATATCAAAATCTTATCTATAATTGTCAAGCACTACTTTAATGGAAATCACTTTTTATTTGAATCTGCTTATGATCATTTTGTCTCGATTAAAGTGGAAAGAGTATCAAATCTGTGGCATTCCCTCATAAGTAATTGTTGTTTGTGTTAAGCGTGTAAAGATGATGACAAAATCAAATAGCTTCAGCAGCAGCAACAAAAACAACAACGGCAAGCAGAACGAGGCAATTTAAGATAACAATGTCAACGACTGTGTTGTTGTGACGCCCCCCTCTCCGATCCAAAAGCTCAGCACTTGCGCACGACTGGGACGGTGGCAGCGACGCGACGTAACGTGCACACACACGTTTTGATTTCGTTCAATATATATGCAAGAATGAGAAAAACAGTCAGACAGAGTAGGAGGGAGAGCGAGACGAGAGATCAACGAATTTGTCGTTTTGTGTTGTTGTTAATTTTATTTCAATTTATTAGCATTTATTGTAGTTGCTGTTGCTGTTGGTTTTTCATTGCCGCCTCATGCAAACTTTTCTGGCATTTTGCTTTGAGGTAATTTGTCATAAAATGATTTAATTGCTCAAATTATGAGTTGTGAAATTGTGTAGAAAAAGGATGACAAGCGAAAGACACAAAAGCCAAAGCGGAATGCGCAACACACGAGATATGACAACAAAAGATGGCCAAACTGTATTGCGAAACTAATCAATAAATAAAAATAACAACACGAACTGCGATATCCCCCCTAAAGACTAGCTTATACAAAGATAACGTTTAGATGGATTGGCCAGATAAAGTGAAGGTAGTGTAATTGAAGAAGAGGAAGAAGAAACGTTTTGAACAATGGAAGAGAAAGTAAGAGAACGGTTTGCTCTTCTTTTGTTATACATACATCAAAAGAAATCTGATTATAACAGAATCGTGTTTTAAGCTTAAAGAGCAGATGTAAAGATAGCGTAAAGAAATGGGAACAAGATGAAATATGGAGTCAAGTGAAAGTTTAAATTTAGAGAGAGCATCTAAAAATATACAAAGAATAAACTAATAATCGAATAGAATTTTAACTGTCTTCTAATACTATCCATTATATACAATTAAAAAGAAATTAAATTTCTAAACGTTTAACTTTATAGATTGGAATGATCCAATAAGGAAAGCCTGTAAAGTTTTAAGCAATAAAAGTATCAATTATGAAAAAAGCAATAAACTTTTAATATTGCAATAAGGAAGGCATTAATCAACGCGCAAAAAAAAAATTTTAAACTACCTGTTAAAACTGATTTGAATTAGCTTTGCTGTTCGTTGGCCCATTTCTAGAACGGAACCCATTAAATTATAAACCATGAAATGTTGAGTAATACTGTTTGGATTCAAAACATTTTTTCGCTTTGTCTCGCCTGATATTTCACACTTGCTCACTTGTTATTATAATATTTACATGGTATTTGTGCAATAATTGAAGAACAAGTCAATTGTTACAACATTAATAACAGCAGCAGCAAAACGCATGTGACACAAATTCCATTTGCATTTAGCATTATTCACTACTCCAATTTTCCACATTAATAATGTTTGTACATATTTCCCGTATTTTGTGCTCTGTATTATTACCGTGCTCATTTTTTTCCGTTCTGCTTTATACATACGACGACGTCGGCGGCTAATCATGGAAAATTATGAAATTGTTGCTGCACATTCTATTGAAATGAAGAAAAACTAAATGACCTGATGAGAATTTGTTCTTGTGGAACGGATAATGACCAGAGACGAGAATTATAATATTTTGTGGGCGTAACCAGACAAATTGCTTTGTGTTGAATAGAACAACATTTGTATTAGATTGGAAACCCGATATCATGTCAAGTGGAAGCGCAAGAAATCTAATTGCAAGTGAATGGAATACAAAGAAAGCAAGCGAAAAGATGAAAGAGGGAAAGCTTTATAATTGAAGCTTCTTACATTTTGTAATAATTTCATTAAGCTAAGAATTGTTTTAGTATTTTTTTTTTTATGCTGGTACGCAAAAAATTTCTGGTAAAGCTTGTGTATTTCATGGTTTCGCAGAAAAATCATTTATAATTTTAATTAATTTAGCCAAAAGTTCATTGCCATTTGCGATCAGAGCTCGATCAATTCTGCTACTTTTAGCATACTTAACTTTTAGCTCAGATTCGATGACAAATTTGAAATGTTTTTCCTTTTATTTGTGAATGATTCATTGAGAATGTTTATGAATATAGTAATATATGTATATTTGAAAATCCCGAGTTGTTTTCTGTCAAGTCAGCTAGCAACTCAGTTGAAAATTGAAGGGTGTATAATAAACACAAATACACACACACACACAAACACACGTGTGTACCTGGGTAATACTCTAAAAATAAACGTTGGTAAATAAAAGTTGCAAAAAGGCTAAAACGGGCCAAGACAAATGTGAGCATGTGTTGGTAGCAAAGCACAAAAAAAAAAAATAAATAAATTTCAAATGATTACTGTTGTTATTTGTGTGGAAACCTTTTTTACGAACTGCCAGCGACAGTTAAAATGAGGCAGCAGAATTACTAAGTATAAAAAAATATATATATGTGTATATGAGGGAAAGACATTTCCAATGGGGAATGTTGTTAACCTGTAACTTTGCTTTGTATAATGAAAAGGTCATTCTATTAATAAATAATGATTGCATACATTTTTAAAAATGACCAATACAAAAAGGGGTTCACCACTTAAAGGAATTGAAAGTTAATTAATATTTCTTAAAATATATTTTTCTTTCTTCAATAATTTGAATATTAAAAGTTCAAAAAAGTTGTCCCAAACAGCATTAACTCAATTAAGCGAAAGTTTTCTAAAATATATTTCTTTTAAAATTTTCAAAGTATTGAAATTAATTGATTTAAAGTAAAGTGAAAAAGTTTAAAACACTCAAATTGATTTAATTTAATTGATTAATTGATTTTAAGTAAGGCGAAAAAGTTCTCAAACCTTCCCAGACAAGTTTTTGTTTTGAAACACTTTACCCTTAATAAACTATCCACAGTCGAGACATATTATTTCCATTAAGAAACATATTCTTAATTAATGAAAAGGGTCTTTGTTGCCATAGCATCCCTTTAAGAGGTTACTCAAGTTTATTTGAAAGCAAACAAAAAAAATTTGATAAACCACCGCTATTGAGGTTTGAGAGCTTAATAAGCAACATTTAACCAGAAATGAAGAGCTCAAACAAAAGATGAAATAATCGGCTTATAAGTGATTGAAAACGAAGCTTTAATGCTATAAAATTAAATGAAATTCGTGCCTGCCTGCCTTCCTGCCTGAAAAAAATAACTCATAGCAGAGCAGAGACCCCATGCCGGGAGTTCAGAATACAACAACCCTTCATTATGGCAGTTGAATGCGGTCTCTCAACAGGTATTTCAACCCCAAGTTGCACTATAAGTGAACTTAACCTGCATAAATACATACATGTGTGTGTGTGTGTGTGTGTATCTGTGTGTGGTATGAGCGTTAAAGTTTGTTGCCAACTCATGATATAGGCAAACAGTTCTTCGGTTCTATTTTGTTTCGAAATAAACCGGTTGCCGGAACGTTGCGAGCGCTTTAACAAGGCAGCAGCAACAACAACAACAGCTAAATACAACTAGAGAAACCGTTTAAGCGCACACAATAGCTACAGATACAAACTAAGATACAGATACACACTTATAGATACAGCTACAGAGCTGCAGATACATTTGTATAAGTATAACTAAATAAAATACAACAGAGAAAAAAAAAGACTCACTCACTAATTATCAACCTCAACGAATCGCGCACAGCTGTACAACAAAATCTACAACAATATTCTCCATTCCGAGTTCTCACTTCTCACTTTTTGTGGACAGCAAACAAACAACAAATCACACACACACAATATACACACACACACATGAAGAGCTTGGGCAAACACTGTCAGCAGTTTGTGTTATTGTTTTTTGTTATCAGCTCTTTAAAGTGTTGGCTGATTTCAAATTTCAGATTAAAAATATTTAGAAAACGACAACTAATGTGGCATTTGCTCTCTATTTACTGTTCTCTCTCTTTCACTTTGTGTCTATCCTTCTCTTTTTCTTATGGCATTGAGTAATTTATGAATCGAGAATAAAAGTAGAAAAAAAAACAAATGTGATAAGCAATTGGAAACTAAAACGTGACTTCGACTTTAGCTAATAAAAAATAATAATAAAGGAAAGCAAATGAATAGATATTGAAGTGAAATGCTTGCTTAATTAGGCATGAAATGTTTAGCTGTTACTGGGGCTACGATATAAACAATTAAAAAACTTTGAATCTATTGATAGAGCCTAACAAAAGAGTTACTTTCATTATCTTTATGAAATCTACAATTATTCAGTAAGAATCTCTCAAAAATAATATGCACGCTTTAGTTGGGCAATCTTTTTAATATACACATAAGTCTTAAAACTAAAATAGGAAATTTAAAAGAAAAAACTAAATTTATAATATTTCCTTTATAATATTCTTATTATTTTGTGATAAATGTGAAAACAAACCGGAATATTTTAAAGAATTGTTATTCAATATAAAAAAATTTTATGTAGAGCAAAACTTGTTTAACTATAAAATCCCCAACCACAATTTATTATGTTGCTTTAGACTATTATTTTAATACTTTTTTACAGATAACGGTTATAAACAAAAGCAAACTTTTTATACAGGCCATCGACTCTATAGCCGTGTAATTCTCCACTTCAAAATATAGAAAATAAAACCAAATTCCTTCATTTTAACGACTCCAATAACTTCACTGATTATAAGTTGATAACTATTAGAACAAATTGAACTCTTTTTAGAACTTACAACGCCCCAGAGTCAAACAGTAAATCAAAGGCAATTGGAAACCACTTAAACAAATTGATTTACTATATTTATCTGGTCGATTTTGGTGATTTAAGAGCTCAAACCCATTAAAATCGACACAGAAATTGGAAAAGAACAAAGCGTAAAGGTGTTTATGCTGATATGCTATACATGAAAAAGAAAAAAAAAAACAAGAAACAAAAGGAATTGTGAAACTTCACTAGAAAACCAGAAACAAAGCCCAAAGTTGTCTGCAGATGCTGCGCATTTTTATTGGTCGTGAATCATAAAAGATGAATCAGTTTTAGCAATTTAGGTTATATTAAATCCAACGAACGAGAAAAGATACATGATTTCTAATTTATTTTATTTTAAATTATATAAACTTACATATTTGTAATTTCTAATATCATCTTTTGATGAAAATATATTTATCCAATAAAAGTTTTTTATTTATTATATTCTAATCTTCAATACACATAAGACGCTCTAAAATTAACTCTCCAAATTGAGTAAAAGTTATACCACACTCTTTTTGAAGAGCTATAACCATAGATTTTACCCACTAATCTTCCAACTAAAGTTGACTTTCAATCATATAATAATATTAACAATATTTGAACTAATCTAACATTAAAAAACTACACAATTCTTCAATAGAATCGTTCAAGTTATGCAAAGCTCTCAAAAGATGTTGTTCCCACGATGCTGTTTATGTAATCTTGAAATTTTAACGTTTGTCATTCAATTATGTAAATAGAGAAGATTCATATTTATAAATATCAACGTGCTCAACTGGTTAAATATATTTGGAAGCATCCGAATGATACTTAAATAAAAATATGCAAGCCATGCTTAATAACATTATTTTATGAAAAACTTTTACGATGACTACTTTCACAGTTACATTTTTATTTTCGTTTTGGGGAGTTCTTGAAAAGTTGCTGCAACATGTGTTGTGTAGTTTGGTCTGATTTAAAGCCGAAAAAGAGCAACCGAAAAAAATATTAAGCTCAAATAACGGTAAATAAAGCCACCTGTGGCCATATACAGCATACGCACATACACACACAATCACACAGACGTAAAACTGACAGTCACAAGCTTACGTTCATTCCATTTCGTTTCTCTCGCTCTCTCTGTCTATCTTTTTACCACTGTCTGTCTGTGTCTGTCTCTCTCGCTCGCGTTTGGAGTCGACAATAGGCAAAGAGCTTTAATTAAAGCGCGCCCTCATTAGATTTGCACAAAACATTTTTTATGTTTGCATAATTTAAAGTGAAACGTGTTCAAAATTAATTTAAAGGCAGATAAAAGCACATTGAGTGAAGGAAAAAAAAACATAATAATAATAATAATAATAATAAAAAAAAAAATCAAAATGAACAACACTCACCTGCAATAATTTAAATAAAAAACGCAGCAGCGTGCGCTTTGGCCAGAGAGCCCTTGAAAAAATTGTATGTTCAATTGTTGTGCCGGACGCTGTGGCTGCCTTTGTTGCTGCCCCTCTTGAGGCTTGGGGCGCTGCTGTTGCTGCGCTGCTTTTGTCGCGTGTGTGCGTGTGACGTTGACACCCACACACACACGTGTATTTTCCTTTTGTTGCGCTTTTTTGAAGCTTTTTCTTTTTGTATTTGTCACAAGACTTTTACTATTATTTCACGTTGTAGTTTTGCCGGGGTCTCCAACTGCTTCTGCTGCTGTTGTTGTAATTCCTTTAAACATTGCTTTTCACTTTACTTTTTTTCTTTTTTAGCTCACACAGTTTGCAGAGCTAAGACCACAAATACATAGACGGCAAACACGCACACATATACGCTGATGAAACACGTACAAAATTTCTCGCGCAGCAACTTTTTAGTTGTTTTTGTTGTTTCTTTCTACATTCATATAAGTATAGGTATATATGTATATGCTTTGTGTGTATGTATGTATGAGAAACCAGTATTTGCCTTCTTCTTTCACTTATTTCAAGAAATTGTTGAATAACGGTTTCGAATTGGTATTGCGTGCTTTTCTCGTTGTTGTTGTGTGGTTGTTGCTGTTGTTTTATTAAATTTCACTTTGCTTTCTCGTGCTGCTGCGTTTGTATTTCTTGTTGTTGTTAGCACTGCGCACATAGTTGTTGTTATCCACACACAGACAGAGACACTGGACTGGCACACGCACTGTGCAAAATGCAGGCTGTTTAGTATTTTTGTTGTTGTGTGTGAAATTTTAGCCCTGATAAACCTGTCCTGCTGCCTCTGCTGCAGCAGCGTCTACGTCGACGTCGCCGCGCGGCGTCTGCTGCTTCTTCTTGCACATTTGCTTCACTTTACATAGCTCACACACCACAGCTATTGAGAAGAATATACGAAGAGAGAGGGGTTTAATATTAAACACACTTTTGCATTTATTCAATTTTATATTTGTTTTGCACGAAATTCAGTTTGCATTTTATATATATTTGTATTTATATGAAAAAAGCAGGCAAACAGCCAGCAACAACAACATAATCATCATCATCATGATCATCAGCTGCAGGCGTGTGTAGTATAATTAACGACGACGCAAATATTCCAAAAAGTATGTTGTTTTGCTGTTGTTGTTTTAAGCAACGTTCATTGCCATTCACCACACACACACACGCATACAGACAGTAAACACACACTGTAGCAACGCTGGTGCTGCTTCTTCTTCGCCGTTATGTAGGGACGTCGACTGCGCTGCCGCTGTCGTCTAGCAGGGGGGGCAACGACAACGTTTCGTTTCATTTCAAGGGAACTTCATTTCTATACTATTTAAGCGCCCCCGCAGCCGAAGAAGCAGCAGCAGCGTCTTACAAACGAAACAAAGAAAATTTCACTTGTCTCGCGCCACAACAACAATAAATAATACACACACACTTACACTCATACAGACACAGACACTCACACACATACGTTGCGCTTTTGAATGTCAAAATTCAAATTTTTGTTGTTTAAAAGACATTTGATTTAAGATATTTACACACACAAATAGACTGACACAATTACAAATGTTTTCTACTTTTTTAGTGGAGAATTCTTTTTTTTCACATTATTATTATAATACACTTCACTACACACAACACTACGCCTAGTTGTTGTTGTTGTTGCTGCTGTTGCTTGCTTTGCTGTTTCTTGTTGTTGTTGGCCTACTTTGTGTGTGGGGAATTTTCGATGTAGTTGTTGTTGTTGCTCAGCTTCTCCTTTTGCAGCTAAAGAGACGCAGCAGAGAAGAGACTGCTGCTGCTACGACGTCGTTGTTGAAAAATTTCACACGCGCCGTTTTTTTCTGCCTTCTTTTTTTACGTAAAAAAAGAAACTTTTTACGAAATTGCCATTGAATTTCGATTGCACTTGCACAAACTTAAAAATTTGTTACTAATTATTTACGTATTTGTATATATGTTGCATTATATTATGTGTGTGTAGATATATAATCGTTTTTGCTTATATATATATATATTATGTATATATTTGATTTTGTTATAAAAAGAAATCACTACTACTTCAAAAAACGAGAGAGACGAAGACGAACGAACGTATGAAGAATGAATGACTGAGGAAAGTGACTACAAAAATACGCTGAACTGCCAACTGGTTCGCGTTTAATACGCGCTGCCACCACAAGCAAACACAATGAACTAAAAATGGCCAACCTGCCAAAAAAATACAAAATATCGTAACGTTAATCGCACGACAACATTACAGTGCTATCGATAACATTTAACAGCACTGTTGTTGACCGGGCTGAATGCTCGAAAAAAATTGTTGCTGTTAGCGTGACCGCTGTTAATGTCAGCTGTTACAGCTGTTAGTAAAATTGTTTACATTCGGTAGCAAAACAAATGGTCCGTCGGTATTTCAATATGGGTTGCATACGGTCTCACTAAATAGTATGTACTTGTGGGAGCGCCTATAAAAGCAACGAGTACTGCGTTGTACGTGTTTTAGTTAACAAAATTTAGCCGCATTAACAGCGACATCGCGTGAAATATTGTAGTGCTTATAAATTGATTACATTTCAACAAATTTTGGTTATCAAAAAAAATATAAAGGCAATAAAATGGCTGAACGCGATGCCGCATCGAACCAACTCCTCGACTATAAGAATAATCTGAAGGTGAGTTGCACAAATCAAGCGGGGCCCCTTGAAAACAAACAAGATCAAATTCCAAAGAAAGTCAAGACGCAGAATACAAAACGTACAGCACACCCGTTTTTAATGCAAAAATCGAATTAATTTATTCAAATGGCATAACAACAATAATGAAGCGAGAATATGCCAAAATAGCCGCTTGCAAAACAAAACTGCAGCAGCAGCGCAGTCGACGCCGGATAACAGAAAAAGAAGAAGAAGAAGCGTAGCAAGAGAGGCAAAGTTCAACAACGTTGTTGTTGTTTTGTGTTGAGTAAGGCAGGAGTATTGTGCTCTCTCTCTAGCACTCTCGCAAATCCACTCACACACTCAACTAACCTTTCACTTGTCGCTGCCTCTCTTTTGCGTTTGGCTTAAAAACCCCCAAAAACTATTCGTTATCGTTATCACTTTAATGCTTGATAAGGCTTATCACAATTGGCTTAATGTTAAATTTAGCACCTAATCCAAAGGGCTAAGAGGCACATATATTTCCTATATGTTTACTGTTTACTCTTCACGTTTCTGTGTAAAATCTATTATTTCTTTATTTGGCACCAATTTTTGCTTCTATTCAGGTTTTTTATTTTTTTTTGCTTCGAGAGGAGATTTACGAGTTTGCTGAATTTATTCATTAGCATATATTTCACCTAAAATAATCGCACTTGCTCCATATTATTTGAGTCATTTCCCCTTTTATATCTCGTTCCATTTCCGTATCTCGTTTTATTGTCAGTTAATCTTCAGATAAGACAAATTAATTTAACAAGTGCACTTTGTGAAATGAAACTTGCCACCTTAGGTGG
The DNA here is from genome assembly GCA_035046325.1 of Drosophila niveifrons. Taxonomy (NCBI): domain Eukaryota; kingdom Metazoa; phylum Arthropoda; class Insecta; order Diptera; family Drosophilidae; genus Drosophila; species Drosophila niveifrons. Next base: position 37,577,736 of record JAWNOC010000052.1, read on the forward strand.
CAAAGACAGCTTAATCAGCAATTTAGATATAGGTTTCTAATGACTTTGTTAGAACCTTGAGTAAGTGCACTTAGGATATTAACAAAAAAAAAAATAAAAATACACACTCTAATACATTAAATATTTCTGCTTGATTTCACATGCAATAGTTTTCAAAAATTACTCAATGCATAATTGTTGCTAAACAATTATAAACAAAGACGTGCCAAAGTCGGCTTTTGAGCGGGGCCTAGCTTTATTTATTTATTTATTATTTAATACCCGGCACTATTTGCTTAGAAGGTTATTATTAGATAGTGAGAAGTGCTTTAGAACCGAGATCTCAAAGTTTTTCAAAAATATAATTATATTATAACTCCTTAGTTATATCAAAATGAAAAAAACTTTTAAAATTCTTTAAAAAGTAAATATCTTACTTTGAAATAATAAACAACAACAAATATCAAAATCATTTAATTTCAAATGAACTTTTTCTTTAAATTTTAAAATGTATTCAATAGGTCAATCATTTAACTTAAATTATTTAAGAATTTTTATAGTTCTTTATGCATACAATTTTCAAAATTCTTTTAGAAACAATTTTTCTAATTTAGTTTTAAATTTACATAAATTATGAGAAATTTTAAAAAATAATAGAATTTCTTCAAAATGCCTTCAATTTAATTAGAATGTTTAAAAAATCTTTATTTTAAATTCAAGTGTTGTATAATAATGATTAAACATTTGATATTTTCTTCAAGATCGTCAATAAATTTCTATAAAGGAAATTATTAAAAACGTAATTGTATAAGAATGACAAAATCCTTGACTTTTTCTTTTAGATCCTAAAAAAATTTCTTTAAAGAAGAGTATTTAAAAAATAATTGATAGAGAAAAGTCTGTATTGGTTAAATATCTGACACCTTCTCAGTGATTTTGTTCATTATTATTTTTTATTTTATTATCAGGTATCTCTGAGTCCATCACAAAATAAACTCCTGAGGGGCTTTGCTAGGTTGGTTCACAACAATTTATTTGTTTGCTATTTAGCTGGATGTCAATGCACCTTGGAGTTGCATAAACTGGTTGCAAGCACTCTTGGCGTGTCGATCGATGCCGTTGAACTCGCCACGCATGCGCCCCAAACAAGTTCAATCGGCGAGTTGCAAGTGGCATGGTGGGGAGAGGGAGAGGCAGACTTGGGGGTAGAGAGGAGGAAGTAACTGCGTTAACTTATATATTGTGTCTGCGTGGCACAATCAGTTTTGCTTGTTGCACATTTGGTTATGCAATGCTGTTGGCACTCGCCTGCTAAATTCAGTACGAAATTTTAGTAATTGTTGTTATTGTTGTTTTTGTTGTATGTGAGAATATGTTTCGAAATCGCAACAGTGGAAGTGACCCAGAAATAAAAAGAGGTGTTCGTTCGTGTTGTTCCGTTGCATGACCTTCTATAGAAACTAAGCAGCCAACTCGAAACTGCATTTTGTCAGGCATCAATGCGGTCTTGCCTTTGTTTCAAGTATCCCCCCTCTCTCTTCCTCTCTTAGCTATATATGGCTATTGCCCAGTTCTCTGTGCATCGGAATGCCCAAAATACGAAAATATTTCACTAGCTAGACGATAAACATATCCAAACAATAACACATGTAAGAGAAGTGTCCCTCAATTGTTTATTTGCATTCTAAATGTTTGACGAATTCTTGTGAAATGACGTGGATTTCTTATAGAGGAGAATCTCTCTAAAGTTTAGACACTAAATTTAATAAGAGTACAAGGATTTTTACCTATTTATTCTGAATTCACTACCACATTTCAGATTGAACAATTACTTTACAAAAATGTTGAAAATTAAGGCTCCTATGCAATATCAATATAAATCTTTGTTTTAATAGTTATTGTAAAATATGTTGTTGGCTTAAATGAAATTTATAAGTTTTTTAAAAAAAATATTGAAATCCCCAAAATGTCATTAATATTTTTGCTCTTCACTGGAAAATAAAAAAATACAAAACAAAATTTCTAAATTTTTCACTATTTCAATTTTATTTTAAATAATATTCTTAAGAGTTCCATTAAATATTATATTGAAATCCCTAAAATGTTATTAATATTCTTACTTATTTTTCTGGAAAATAGGAAAAGACAATAATATAAAATTTCTAAAAATTTCATTATTTAAATCTTATTTTCAACGAAGTTCTTAGGTGTTTTCTTAAATATTATATGTGAACTCCTAAAATATCATAAGTATTTTTATATTTTGCTAGAGTCGAAAAATAAACAAAAAATAGAAAATAGTATGCAATAACATAAATTTTCTGATTTCTGCTTCTTCTGAATTTATAAAAAATATAAAATATAAAAACCTCCCCTAAATTTTTCATTATTTCAATTTCTTTTAACATGCTGAAATTGTAATATTTTTCGCCCAATTTTATATTAGTGCCTTGACTATTGAAAATAATACTTTTTGGATTAAATATTGCCACGTATAGTAGCCAATAAAGCCTACACAATAAATTATTGGGTTGTATTAAACTTGTAATTTAGTAGGATCAAGTTATTTTCAATTTTATTATATTTTTCTTTTAATATCTGCTATTTCAATGAAAATCATAATACAAAGAATCCTTTTTTTCCATATTGCTAAAATATTAATTACCCAAAATGAATAAAATTGTTGAATTATTTAAAAAGAAATACAGTAAGCTGTTATAACTAAGTTTTCTTCAATTTTAAGCGCTTAATTCGTTAAAAACGCGCACTGCTATTCAAAGTTCAGAGCTGTATGTGCCTTAAGTATTTGAGATATTGCATCTTTTGATTGTCGATAAGAAAGTGATTTCCGCTGATTATTTGAATTTAATATTGTAACAATTTTGTGACATTAAATATTGCGTTAAACTGTTTCCTTTGTTCCCCTTCACTTTGAAGCAATCTCTGAAAATTTGAATTACTTTTTTCCGACCTGTCTCGCCGACACATTTTCCATCTTTATCTATAGAGCTAACATGCAATCTGCAGGCTTCATTATTAAAACTTGTTGCTACCGGCAGCCAAACAAGTTGCAATTAAAACTTTGCTCTGCTAGTTTTGTTTCTTTTTTTTTTTTTTGATTTGCATTCAGGTTCAATCGATACACACGAGTCTTATCAAAATGCTCCACACACACACTCACACACACATACAGAAATCGAGAATATATATAGTGAGGTATATATGTGCAGTATATATATTTAGTGATACCGGCTGTGTTTGCTTCTTATTATCTATCCATTTGCGCCCTCTGAAGTGGCCCCACATTTCACAGTATTCAAAGTGCAAACAACGCAGATTGCAAATCGGAAAAAAAACACAATGTATTAAGCATGAAACATAGTGCAGAATCTATAGTATAGATATAGATAAATTCCACATATTAATGCGAGCTACACAAATTGCAATAAATTGGCAAGTTCGAGAGCAGTGAAATTCAATTAATGTCGCGCTTTTTGTTTAATATGCCGGAGTCATCGTCGAGCTCTGATGCATGTTGTTCCTTTATACTATATGTACTATACTATATAATTACAGTGCTAAGTATATAGAGACAGCGACATTGTGCGCTAAATGCCTGTGAGATTGCATTGTTAGTCAGTTGTTGTGTATCTTGAAGATACAATATCTTTGTGTCGTACATGCGGAATTGCTGATAAGCTCCTCTTGGGAGCGGCAAGCCAGCTGCACCCAGGTTCAAAATCATAAAGATCTTCTATAGTGCAAAGAGCTCGCATTATCATGAAATATGAAATCTTTCCTTGTAGTTTTGTTTTCACTACTTATACAAAACAAAATCTCAATCTCTATGCAGAATTATTGCGCCCCCCTCGGAGTGCTATGATAAGCCTTCAAAATGTCTGCCAATCTTTATGTTTATGTTTTTTTTTTCTTTGTTTTTCTTCTTCATTTGCACCCGATTAGATAAGATAATGTCAGCTCATACTTTGAACTCGATTATATAAGAGCACAAACTGCAACTAAGTTGAAATTGATATTACGCAAATATGAAGTCCTACTCTATAGAGAGAACCTTAAATTTTTTTTAGCTGAACCCCAGTGAATCGTAAATTCCAGAAATAACATAGCTCAAGTATTTCGTGACATTCCAATTTCGTTTGACATTGCTAATGTCAAAAGAAGTGCTGACTTACTTTCAGTAGCTGCAGAAATATATTAATGAACGCGGGGCTTCAAACAAGATTGTATAAACATGTTTTGGGTTTTAATATTCGTCATAGAAGGGGCGTGACATATAATAAAATGTATTGATTATTGATAGCTGATATGTGTATCGATATAAGTAAGTAAACACTTAAGTGTACTTTGATGACTATGATGTATAGCAAATTTGTTATCATAAATCATTATGTTGGCAATTTTGGGAAATTACGAAGAACTTGTTAACAATTTGATATGCTTATGCTTTAAGTATTATTTATTTTTAAATTAATAAGGCAAATATTACGATTATTAGTTGAAATATATCAAATTTAAATACTATTAGAATTAAAGGAAAATAAATTTGGCAATTCAACGTGTTTTATATTAGAATCAGAAGAGTTCAAGGTAGTTTGATTTTTATACAGTAAAAAATTAATCTAAAGAAATAAAACAAGAAAGAATAAGAAGGAGAAGGGGAAAGTAAAGTATATAGTATTTATTTATTTATCAAAGAAGTAAAAGGTGGTATGATTTTTTAGAAGTAAACAAATTAATCTAAGGAACAATAAGAATGAAAGCAAGGAAGGAAAAAGTATTTATAAAAACATTGTTGTATTGACTATTTTGATAGGATTATAAAAGTAGAACATATGAATAGAAAAAAAGGATTAAAGGTTTTATTTAAAGAAAAACATCGCAAGAAAAGAAGTATATGATTATTTTAAAGTGAAAACAATTAGGAAATTTACACGAGAATGCTCCATAGGAGATACGTTGCGTTTTGTCCCATACAAAAGTATTTATTTAATAACTTCCACAATTTTTATCTGATCGCAACCAAATTGCGGGTATAATTATATATACAATTCTCTTATTTTTATCCCTCAGTCTGAAGATATTAGAAATAATAATATAAATTTTTAAAGCTATAACTCATTTAACCATTCTCTTCTATATTTTCAGGAATCTCCAGGTGTGATTTCAACTGGCGCCGGTGCACCGATTGGCATTAAGGATGCCACTCAGTCGGTGGGTCCTCGCGGTCCGCTTTTGCTGCAGGATGTGAACTTCCTCGATGAGATGGCGCACTTCGATCGCGAACGCATTCCGGAGCGTGTGGTGCACGCCAAGGGCGCTGGTGCCTTCGGTTACTTCGAGGTGACCCATGACATCAGTCAATACTGTGCCGCCAAGGTCTTCGAGAAGGTGAAGAAGCGCACTCCACTCGCTGTGCGTTTCTCCACGGTGGGTGGCGAAAGTGGTTCGGCTGATACGGCACGTGATCCTCGTGGATTTGCTGTCAAGTTCTATACGGATGATGGTGTTTGGGATTTGGTGGGCAACAACACGCCCATTTTCTTCATTCGTGATCCGATTCTGTTCCCCAGCTTCATTCACACCCAGAAGCGTAATCCCTCAACGCATTTGAAGGATGCCGATATGTTCTGGGACTTCTTGACGCTGCGTCCCGAGTCGACGCATCAGGTGTCGTTCCTGTTCGGTGATCGTGGCACTCCCGATGGCTATTGCCACATGAATGGCTACGGTTCGCACACCTTTAAGCTGGTGAATGCTAAGGGCGAGCCCATCTATGCCAAGTTCCACTTCAAGACGGATCAGGGCATCAAGAACTTGGATGTGAAGACCGCCGCGGATTTGGCTTCATCGGATCCCGATTATAGCATTCGTGATTTGTACAATCGCATCAAGAACTGCAAATTCCCCAGCTGGACACTGCATATTCAGGTCATGACCTTTGACCAGGCCAAGAAATTCAAGTACAATCCATTCGATGTGACCAAGGTGTGGTCCCACAAGGAATTCCCCTTGATTCCCGTGGGCAAAATGGTGCTCGATCGCAATCCCACGAATTACTTTGCCGAGGTCGAACAGATTGCGTTCAGTCCGGCGCACATGGTGCCCGGAATTGAGCCATCGCCCGATAAGATGTTGCAGGGTCGTCTCTTCTCCTACTCGGACACGCATCGTCATCGTCTGGGACCTAATTATCTACAGATTCCCGTCAATTGTCCATACCGCGTGAAGGTCACCAACTTCCAGCGCGATGGCTTCATGAATGTCACCGACAATCAGGGCGGTGCACCCAACTATTTCCCCAACTCCTTCAATGGACCCCAGGAGTGCCCACGTGCTCGTGCCTTGTCCACCTGTTGCCCGGTGACCGGCGATGTCTATCGCTATAGCAGCGGCGATACTGAGGATAACTATGGCCAGGTCACCGATTTCTGGGTGCATGTGCTTGACAATTGCGCCAAGAAGCGACTCGTTCAAAATATCGCCGACAATCTGAGCAATGCCAGCCAGTTCTTGCAGGAGCGTGCCGTCAAGAACTTTACATTGGTTCATGCCGATTTTGGACGCATGCTTACCGAGGCCCTCAATTTGATCAAATCGTCCAAATTCTAATTGATCTAACACCCAGTGGGTTTTGCTTAATTCATTGCTGAAGAGTACAGCTTATTGCACTTTATAATCCATATTCCCACTGAACCTCTTTTGGTTGCGGGCAATTTTTTGTGGTACTTTAATGCTCCTTTTCCTCCCATGTGCGTGTGCCTTGTTTTACGATTGCTAAATTGTAGTAGCTCTTAATAAAACACAATCATATTGTATGTTATCGATTTGTAATAAATCTTAATCTTTTTGATATACGAAAAGCACCAAGTCGTTTGAATTGCTATATACATTTAGCGCATATTTGAATTAGCCGGGCAGTGCTAATTAATACATATCGATATGCGATGTGCATGGTATCGAGGGTAAGCGTTTTTCAAGCATGTAGACCGGTGCTATCGATACTTGAGTACAATTGGTATTTTAATACTGCTGCTCTGACAGCTTGCGGAGTTGCCAGATTGTATCATTGGCGGACGTTTGAATTAGCGAAAAATTCAAATTTGAATTTGACTTTGCCAATTTAAACTGTTATGTGATAGAGAAGATCTATATTCAATGTTGCAGTAATTAGAAAAAAATAAAAATTTTTTGCACATTTTGAGCTTTTTATTATTTTATTTTTTTTTGAATTTTACAACTATATAAAACATAAATCATTTGCAAATTTACACATTATCATTTAAGCTTAAAACTAATGCTATTTTTGTGCTCATTTCGGTATGCATTTAAATATTGAGTAATTGTTTTCATTTTGATTTTTTCTGTTTATTTTTTTTTTACATGTTTTCTTCTGTTTTACATTTAACAATTTGAAAAATAAAAATATAAAAAGAAATACAAACACATGTCAGTCTAGTTGATGGTATATCAAAGAAGAGAGTATAGAAAATACATTTCAATGCCTGTTTGTTTTGTTTTATAACATTTTATATATATATATATAACTTTTGATTATTACTCTAAATGCAACATTTAAGTAACATTGTTCATTTTGTATATAGCTGAGTTTTTGTTTCAAAACTATTTAAATGTATTGTTTGTTTTTTTTTGTTTTTGTAAATTTAAAGGCTGATAGTAAATGCGTTAGGCTGCTAAACGGACGCCCCATTTCCTAATTAGTGTTAACTTTGACATAATCTATACACAAGTCGCTATAACATTTGTAAACTGTTCACAGTAGTCACTCACTAAGTGTGTCAGTCATCGTTAGTGGGGGGGTTAAAGAATTATTTTGACGTTGACTTTTGCTAAATTCGTTTAAAAACTCTCGAACTTTTGGTGGTGGTTCCTCTTGTTTATCAACTCTTAACAATAATAACTAGCGTCCCGTGTAGTAGACCTAATAAACATATCAGCAAAGGCACGTTTTCTTTTTTTCCTAGTTCATGTTTCTCTTTGTACAGTTCCCTCACGCCGCTGTGTTCTGTGTTAATTTTAGACTAGACAACTAACTAATTAATTAGATTGTTGTGGCATTTGCAGCCAAATTGGCCAACGTTTACACGGTGCCATTGACAAAAGTCTGTGTGGCATTAACGATAATCCGTGTGGCATTGGCCTTCAACGCCAGCGACTGATTTTCTGCAAGTGCGGCGGCTTGTTGCGCCCACTCAGGGAACGTGTCCAGATTGGGATAGACGACCAGGGCCCAGGTTTGACAGAAAATGAAGAGCACAATGATGGTAATAATTGTCGGTCCAATGCCGGCAATAGCCATATCCTTGCTACGTATATGCGCATAGCCAGCAACGAGAGCATTTGGCGGCGTGCTCACCGGCAAATGGAATGCCATGCTGCAGGCCAAGCCAGCTGGGAATACCAAGTACAGCGGATGGATTTTCAACGCCAATGACTACAGGAAATGCAATAAGTTAGTATATATTAATTTCAATAGGGATTTAAGCGCAATATCTTTACCATTTCATTGAGCACAGGCACCAGAATATTGGCCACAGCCACATTGGAGCTGAAGGCAGTCATGAATACGGCAACTAGGATAACCACAAGCAGCAGCAACGAGTTGGGCAACACCTTCAGACCGCTCATCGATTTGCCAATCAATGAGGCCATGCCACTTGCCTTGCTGCCCGCAGCCAGAGCAAAGCCACCGCCAAGCAAAAAGATCAGACCCCATGGCACACGCGACTGGATGAACTTCCAGGTGATGAGCGAAGGAGTTGGGCCCTGGGGTGGGGTTCCATTGGAAATGCAGTAGCGCATGAATGCGTAATTAGCTGGCAGCACGAAGCACATAATGACCACAAAGATTGTTGGCATAGAATTTTTAATGACCCTATAATATGAATATGACAAATATTAGTCGCAAATAAAAAGATTTAACTTGAATACTGAACTCACTTGGCATCCAAATAATCGGCCCAACCAGGGAAAATACCCGGTTTGCGTGTAAAGTACATGATCACCATGATGATGAAAGAGGATCATCACTTGAATCTCGTGCATGGATATGGGTCCCAGCTCGTTGTAGCGCTGATCGATAACCTTCTTGGCCACATGCGCATTGTCATTGCCCACCTGCACCTCTTGGGCTTCCTTGCTCTTGGGGCGCCACAGACCCATGAAATGCCATTGCAGGAACACATATGTCAATAGAGTATAGACCAACATCGATGGCACCGAATAGAACATAAACGTGGGGAAATCCATCTTTTCAGTGGCATTGGGGAATGCGGTATCGTAGATACCCTTGAAGGTAAGATTTGTCGCTGTGCCAATGATGGTGCCGCAGCCGCCCAGAGACGAAGCATAGGCAATGCCCAGATAGTAGCACTGTGTGACTTTGGTTGGGTAGGGCAATCTGCAAAGCAGAAAATGTGTTTTTAAAAAACATGTTCCAAATTAATATAATAGCTAACTTACTCATCTTCATTCTTCTTTTTGTTCGTGCCGCCAACCATTTGATACTCGGGCTCATGGTAAATTTTGCAGACGCCTTGCTGTAATTTGGAAAATGAATAATTAAATAAATAGATGCCAGTTTGAAGATATAGAGACAAATATTCGATATAAAAAAGATCCACAGACACATACAATGTGTTAAGAATTTATCAATGAATCGAACTTTCGATCTAATAGATTCTTAATTGATTTTGCATCAATTTTAAATTAATAAAAATAACATTGAATGAAAAATGAAAAAAGACAAGGACACAATCCGAATTTTGCCTAATTTCCATTAAATTAATTTAAAATATTTGGTATTTAATGAATTATTTTAGCTGACATAATTTGTAATCGATGCCGCAATATAAATGTAACCGATGTGGAGGCGTGTCGATAGACACTAGCAGTATCGTTTGGCATTAGCAAGTCGATAGGCACTAAGCTATCGGTATCGTAAGGAGTTAAAGAGCAATCGTTAAAATTAGAACAGTATACAACAGTCATTAGTCTTAACGAAATCAGTCGACAACAGGAATCAGCATTATTTAAGTTAATAAATCTATACCTTTACACATATTATTCTTAATAAATAAAGGAATACTATGTGTACAAATAAATAACACTACATAAATATATGTTGAACTCACCGCTTGCAATTCCTCGAGCACAGCTTGAATAATTGGACACATCATGGCTGTACAGGCAGCATTAGAGATCCACATGGAGATGAACATGGTCACCATAATCAAGCCAAAATGTAATCTGAAATATAATACATATTATAAGCAAAATTTTCATTTAAGAATGGAAATTGCTGACTGCTCACCTTCTGGGACTGCAGCCCACCATTTGGATGACTCTGAGGGCCAGACGCTTATGGAGACCGCTGTATTCGACAGCGAGTGCAACCATAATGCCGCCCATAAACATCACTAGCGTATCTTTGAAATAAGTCATGCAAGTCTCTTCAGATCCCTGAAAAAATGTTGAGAAATTAATTAAGTAATTGTCATTGGAATTTAGAATGTGATTAATTTACCATTATACCCATCGTAGGAAATGCTATTATCGGTATCATGGAGGTGACATAAAGCGGCAACGCTTCAGTGACCCAAAAGACGGCCATAATCAGCAGAACGTACATGCAGCGGTATTCCTAAGAGAAATAGATAAATATTAATGATTAATGGAAATATTTGATAAAATTGTTGCATATTTAACTTACCAATCGATCGTTGTTTAACAGCAGAGGAAGGCAGACGATGGGCATGAGAAAGACAACCAAGCCCTTCCAATGATTGGCAAAGAACGAGCTGCATTTGACCTCCGGCTCGACGGGTTCGGCCACTTCACTAAAAAATAAAGAAATATATTTAATTAATATTTAAAATTTAATTTTAAAATGCAAGATTATAGTAATAAGAAATATTTTAATAAATATATTAATATAAATATATAATATTAAAAAACAATTTTAATTAATAATTCCCAAAAAAAAAAAACTTTAGAAAGCAAAATAAAAAGGGTGCTCAGCATGTTAAATTAAACCAGATTATATGATTATACCCAAATTATACCGCAAAAATACTGAATCATGCCGTATGTTATATTTGGTATAATAATATACGTAGCTTTACATTTAAAACATGCAAAAGTGATTTTAACATATTTGAATTTTCAAAAATTTTCAAATGCTTATAGTAATATGAAAACAACATTATTTTATTAAATTTATAAATATACTTACACTTCCATTTTGAACTCGGGGTATATCTGTAAAGAAGCACAAAAAAGAAAACAAGTTAATAAATTAATAAAAATATAATCGACAGGTTTTATTCGAGCGAGCCTCCATGAGTATTCATTCATCCACTTGCTGCACTATTATTTATTGTTGCCATGTTCTCAATTTCTGTTCAAATGGTTCTATTATAATCGTTTACAGTTCGTTAAAAACACATTCATCAATATTGTTGAGAGCGAGAGCGAAAATGGGCTCAAAACCAATTGAAAATCAAGCAAATTGACACATAAATTGGTGTATCCACGTCAACACAAAATAATAAAAACAAAAATCAAAAGGGGGATTATGGGAGAAGGCCTTAAGTTGTTTTATACCCTGTAAGCTATGTAACAAACGGTAGAAAAATGGAACTGTCTAATATTAAAGCTGAGGAAAATGTATTTACAAGAAAATGTTTAGATAATAACTCTCTTTTATTTATCTTCTTTTTTAACTGTTTATACAATATATGAAATCTTAAGTAGCTTTCATTATTTACAGGGTATACAACCAGACAATCTGTGGGCGCCTTTCAGCAATTCCTTTGCAAATTTTGCGCAGGCGACATTTAATGGAATGTAAACTTTGCATATTTGTTGTGTGTCTGTGTGTTCTACAAAATTTGTCCACAACAATTTCAGTATTCGGTGCGTTCAGTTAAGTTCTATATGTGGGTATATAAATATTTCATAAGAGCATATTCATGACGACGTCGTTGGCCTCCATACGATGTGTTGGACAGACGTCATCGGGCCGTTGTCGATAGTTAGGTAATCACTGTGCGAATTCTCCAAGCAAAACACCACACACAACAAATCTGTTTTTTTCTTTTTCCTATACATACAATACTCGTATATAGATAGTTTGTATATATATTTAGAACTAAGTTTATTGCCATCATCGAAGTTGGGAGGCACGTCCAGTTTGTGGCTATCGCATACAATCGATCAATGGGTAAAAGGGAGACACAGAGTCATAAATAATGATGATGAAAAGAATTGACGGCTTTTCGTAAGCTTACACCTGTGCGTTGTCATTGGCTTTTACAACAATTGTATCCATCAGATACAATGTGTATATTTAGCTTAGTTGCCCAAAGATACAAAACGACACCCACTAATTATAGTGCGGTGGACTAGCAAACGGCGCCAATGTCAATGTCAATACCATAAAAAAAACCAAAATATATACAGACTGCAGCAAAAAGGGAGAGTGAAAAGGGGGCGTTGAAATTGAAACAATAGCGTGCCACATGCAATATGCGTAGAACGTTGACTATAATTGAAAGAGAGAGATAGTGGGGAGAGAGAGAGAGAGAGCGCGCATCGTTTCGATGAGGTCTTAAAGCTCACAAAGTACAAACAGATCTGATTGAAAACTACCGACATATGAATCATCTACAGAGGGAAACGAGAGGCGCGACAACTTTAGCACTTTGAACACTTTAGTAAATTAAAAAACAAGGGCAAAATAATTAAAAACAATAGCGTTGTTTACACTATTACACATGTTGCAAACGTTTGTAGAACTTTCATAAAAATTTAATTATGTTTATGAATGCTAGACTGCAAATGGCAAAAATTTAATTATTCTAAATAGCTGCATCATTTTAATGAATTCTAATTTCATTATTATGTATGGGTGCATCATTAGTTATATGATTAAAAACAGATGTTTTCTTGTCGTTATTTACAAATTGAATTGTATGCTGAATTTATAACTAATGAAGCTTATCAGGAAAAGCTCGGAAACATGTTTTTTTTTTCAATTAATTTTCCTATGATCTTAATCAAGCTCAGTTGCAACTCAAAGTGCACTTAAATTATCGCATCTATTGCAAATAATTCCGACTAAATCCGACAACAATCTACAGCTCTCTTTTTTACCTATTTGTAATTTACTTTAATCAACTCTTTATGAACTTAATAATGCTCAGTTTAGCACAATTTTCGAACAATTGTTTATTGTTTTAATGTCGGCACTTTTTTCAGACTTTTTGTTTTGTATTTATTGTTTACAATGTTATTGTTTTGTATAAGCTGTTATTGTTGTTGTTGTAGTGTGCTCAGAGAACCGTAACTCAATCTATAGGCGACAAAATTTGCATTTAATTTTCACACCAGAAACGTCGTGCAATTTAGAACGCGAAGCAAGTATCAGATATTGTTTAGTCTACCATTTGTTTGAGATACCCTGTAATAGATACAGTCTGTATTTAATTTATGACTTTTGCGGCCTGCGTAGAAAATTTCACGAAGATTGCATAATAATTCGCCAAGTTATTTGAGTTATGTAAGGTCAGGGAACCCAAGACGTGCCTCTTTGAGACTAGTTTAGATTTGTGTCACCCTAGAGGGCAACACTTCGTCATCCGTTTTGTTTTTTCCACAGAAAATACTCGTTATTCTGAATAGAGGGACATTTAATTATTACATGTGCTTCATAAGTATATAATACAGCAGCTGAGCTTATGAGCTGTTTCTACCAATACTATACTATATATGACTATATAGCGACACATATCTGTGTTTGTGAGGCACGTGTGAATTGTTCAAACTGTGCCTGGTGTCAAAAGTCATTTGTTATGATTGAAAAATATAATTAAAAAACAAACAGGACAAAAAAAAACAAATTCCAGCACGCGCCAATGTCCAATGAGGGGCACAATCGAATTTGAAGTGTGACCGCATTTTGTAAGTCACTCTCTAGAAATCTAATATAATATAATATTACGCCACAGATGAGTTAGTTCATTCTTATGTTCTTGAGTGTGTGTGCTTGATTGATTACAAAATTGATAGACAACAAACAGCATGAGATAGAGCGCAGGGAAACCGCACAAGTTGATAAAGTTGAGCATCTATTTAGTATATTTTAGATGTTATTTACTATCAATTGACTGTTGAAGGGACCTACGTCAAAATGCACCCTGACTATCAATCAAAATTCAATATGTACAAAAGAACGTTACTATACAAGCTTGTCGATAGATACTCAGCGACTATCTCTATGAGGTAAATATTTAAACACAAGTTAGGAGCATAAAGCGTATGAAATCTATCGCTCATAAACGGAGTCCATTAAATGCAAATTCATTATTTCAATAAAATCTTTAAATAGTGATTAAAAATTTTACAAAAACTTTAAAATTTATTTTCAATGTTCCAATATATCCAAAAATATAAAAAATATACCGAGTGTCATATTTGGTATATCGATTAAGCACTACATTTGAAATATACCAAACTCGATTTTCAAAATTAAAAAAATCTTAAAAAATCTTGTAAAGAAAAAGCTGTAGCAATACATAATTTTAATGTTTTGTAGATTTCGACAGAAATTAAGTTGATAAATATACTAAACTGTATATAACCTTTTTCGGTTGAGAGATCTTCATATAGTATGGAATAAAAGCAATGAAAATGTTAAATATCAGATTAAATCTTTAAAATTTTCCATACTGTTGAGTTGCATTCATATTAAACATCTATAAGTATATTTATTATATACAAAACTCGACTGGAATCCACGGAATTTTAATTAATAATGAATCTATACATATTTTGCATTTGTATAAACAAATACTTATTCATATTGTAGGCAGGTACATGAGAAGCTGATTAGCTAGATTACAAGTTTGCTTTCTATTTAATTCATATTCTAAAAATATGACAAATTTAAGTATAGTCTTTGTTATTGTTTGTCGTGTTACGTTTGACGAGATCTATTGAGCTGTTGCTCGAGACGTCAATCATAATACGGAATCTAATAATACACTTTATTCCCAACCCAACCTCACTCACTTGTTGGTTACTAATCAAAGTTATATACAATATAATTACATCGCATTCCTAGAGAGTGATTTCGTTTAATTGAAGTGAATAAAACAATTGAAATACCAAAACAAAGGGAAATACCAATGTTAGGTATTGTGTTTTTTTATTTTTATTTTTAGTTTGCAGATGAAGTAGTTGTGATATTGGGGAATATTGTTACCAAGTTTTGATAAGTGAAGTGTTTACAAGTTAATTGATTTAATGGGGCCGCGGAACACATTCAGTTACAACAAAAAGAACAAAGCGAGGTAAAATTTGTCATGAAACGCAAATAACCCTCAACTTGGATCACGGTTTCGAGTAACTCTTGAATATTAATAAATTAGCCAAGATTAATGCGGGGAATTAATGTGTGTTTATTTAGTGTCTTTGTTTTTGGGGTGCGTTTAACCAAAGTTGACAGCTTTAAACTGGTTTGAAGCTAAACGCAACTCGCCATAAGCAGAATTTACAGCACAAATTGTAATCACTTATTGGCTTTTGACTCAGTCATAAAGAACATTAAAGACTTTCAATTCGCATAAGTGGGACAAATGTGACACAAAGTTGCTATAAGTGGGAAATTATGAACTGTATATTCAATAAAGATGCGCTGTCTGGAAAACAAGTCTTAAGACAGCATAAGACTTGTTCTCAGACAGCATAGATAAGTTTATTTTATGACTATTAAAGACTCCTTAAATAGCTACACAACTTCAAGATTCTGTACTTTTCCAGACTGGATTGCATAAATTGTTAATTTCACGATTATTTAACTTGTTTTGAACATTAATCACCAATTGTAATACAAAAATAGATTCCAAATATTCAGCATTATTTTGTGCTTTATTTCTTTAGCTACTGGATATGTAAATATTCATTTTATACTTTATCTTCATCGCAAGTAATTTCTAAAACAAATTATTCTTCCTCTCTTTCTCTGTCTGGTCTTTCTCAGTTTATATCAGGGAATTCCCTTGGATAATATCTCAACAGCTTTGATTTACTTTAAAATTACACTTTTGAAATCCCAGAGTTACAACTTTTTAATTACAAAAATTTGTAATATTTATTTCTTTACATTTTTGCATTTATCTTGTTTGAAAATCCCCTTTTACAACCAGTTTTTTTTTTCGATTTAAATTCATCTGACCCTTGTAAGTAGTTACTTTCACTTTACATAATCGTTTGCTATATATCTTCATATTTATAAGGTCAGAATACATTCGAATAAGTTGCCAAAATATGGCGAGATAAATAAGCCCAATAAAATGTCTGTATATAACGTATTATAAACAATTTACCGACAATTATTGCACATTTATTGGCAAACTGTAAGAACTGTAGATAAGAAAACTAAGGAAATTTTGTATTTGTTGTGTCGAGTAACATAAATTATAATATAGAAAGTCGCAAGCAAAAACATGCCAATACAATATAGATAAATAATATTTACATTGTCATATTTCAAATGTAAACTCTACTTTTAACAATAAACTATTCCTGCTTAAGCAAATCTACTCACAACACTTTTTGACGTTTTTACAGGGTATTTAGCTAAACATCTCATTAGCTGCCACACACATTGTTGATAAGCAATTGTGTTGCGAAACCCACTCGAAATGTGTTGCCTATATACTTGACTCTAAAAAAAGCTAAGCAAGCTTCGCACTTTACCCCCTTTAATACACATTTTAATCTGTATTTGTTTTTCGTTCTTTTTTAGGCGCTACAAATGTCGATTAATAAAGTCAAAGTACAAAACTACCAACAACAAATGCTAAGTGAAGTGGGAGAGACAAATCCGTATGAAAATTGAAAGGCAAAAGAGACTGTACTCATTGTATGAATGAAGTACAGGTAAGCTTGGTGAGCTCATTAACTTGGCAGGTCTAACGACTTGAACTGAAAAGTCACCTTTATGACATCGTCAGTCGGCAAGCCGCATAAATTTCATATGGAAATTGCAATTGTGGTGAACGCACTTGGCAACAACTGAAATTGAAATTGGAACTGAGCAACGCTATAATGTATTAATAGCTTTAATCGCATACAAGAAAATCGAATCACAAGAAATTAGCTCGTGTTAACTTGTTTTTCTGCAGCTGATCTATTGTGGCATAAATATTTGCAGTTTGAATTATCGATCATGCACCTTCTACATCGTGACAAGCCCAATAAACATTAGGTGCAGAAAAAATATTATAAAATGTCAGCTGACTTCATTCATACACTTTACTGCAATATGATTTATAGACATTTAAGAAATCAAAATATGAAATTAATATTGCTTTTATTTACGTCTAAACTCTAGGCCAGACAATAAACAAAACAATATAAATAGAAAAGCAAATAAGAATTGAAATATCATTCACAAAAGAAATACTAGTAATTGTTTACAAAAAAAACTATTAAATTTCATTACGAGTACACAAAATTTCAGAGTTTATTGCACCGCTGCTATGCACCATAAATACTAAATTAATTATTTCCATAAATTTGCAGCATAACTGCCGATAACCTCTGATATTCATTGATTAATTTGCATTATAAATTATACTTTTTATCATATCAAACTTTTTTTGCCTTCAACAAACGCTTCCCAAACGCCAAGTGACTAGCATACGAAATTAAAACTAACCCTGTGACACAAAACTGTGAGTACAAAAACTACTCGGATATTGAAGCTGCCATATATGGAATAGATCAGAACAAAATAAAAATTGCTACTAAATAATTGTGCCAATTAACGTGTCATGTGAATGAACTTGAAATTTACATAGTCAGTTTCAATTTCTGTGGAAACTATGAAAACATTTGCATAATAATATTGTGATCAGGTGTTGAGCAAAATAGAAAAATAATTAATCAATCAAACAGTTGAAGATGTCGTCGAGGACATAAGTGTGATGTAAAGTGTTTTCAAGTGGAAAAATATTATAGAAATTCTATAATTTAACAACTGTCGAAAAGGGAGAAATTTTAGGAAAATTGTAATTCATTTAAAATAATAATATTTTATAATAAAACGAAGTTGAAAATGCGAAAGAAGTACTTCCACAGCTACCCCGAAATTTAATATATTTCGAATTTGGACTATATATTGATTAGCTCGTGAGTAATCTTTATAATTGTGCCATATCACGATTGTGGCTAAAATTACGCATATCTGTCTAGATATTCGGCTATTCGCTTCATGTTCGTTCAATGACCACACACAACAAATGATATCGTATCCGATATAGAGCTTTTTTTATAACACCGAGAGAGAGGGAGAGAGGCAGAGAGAGAGAGAGAAACACGTCAATTTCTATGAGGTATGTGTTGTGTTGTTTACTATATTTGATTAGCGGTCTCATTACTTCAGGTGTGAATCAATTGCCAAACAAAATCACGTTATCTGCCTACGCAGAGCAGCAAAAATAAAAGGTGTTAATTCAATTTGTGTGAAATGTTAGAAATGCATTTCACTCCATTTTGTACATCTCATTTACTAGAGTTAATAAGAGTGGAAAGGTTTAAGAAAAGGTTAATAAATTCCACAATAATTGTCAACTAGTCCAATCTGGACATTACGAGATTGTTCTTTGTGGAATGTGTAAGATGCTTTAAAGGTACCTGGTCTACCTGATCGTAAAGCGTTGTGTTTAAACAGCTGTGTTGAATCAACAATTAATGAGGTATTTCCTGTTTTATTTTATAGCTGAGGTGCCAAGTGAGGAGAAAGGTAACTAAACTAGGCAATTCTATATTTATATCGAAATCTATAAATGCACTTTTTATGTTTAATTATAACTACAACGGTTACTGACATTACAACAGCGAATGAATGAAAAGGTCAGGAAAGGGAACTCCAAAAAGTTTATTGAGAAAGGGAAATATTGTTTATTATTTGAATATCGGGATATTGCACTTTGAGGGGGGAATTAAGAATTACAGCATTAAGCTTCAGGTTTCAACGAACTGAAGAATTTTGGATTGCATATTTATAATAAGTTCCTGAATATTAAATAATTATTTATAACTTATTATAACATATATTTAAAATAACGTCTGAAGTAAAATGAAAATTAAAAAAAGGCTTGTTGACATTATACAAAATTCACAGAAATCCAAGCAAAGTTTTGTAAAAAATATAATAATGTGAAAATTGTTCGATTAAAACATCAAATAAACTCTAACATCTTCAAATAAATAAATTTTTCATATTTTTATAAAAAAAAATATGTTTCTCGCCATTGCTTATCGCCAAAGTAGAGCAGACTTCTAAAGGCCTTGAGAATGCAGTTGACAACGCTTCTAGAACCATGAGGTTTTATTCTATTCGCTTCAGAGCATTGATAACACGCTGTCTAGATTTCTTTTTGTGAGTCAATAAAAAAAAGAAATAATAAATGTCAAACTGGATTACATAACACAAGTCACAGCTGGACTTGTTTTGGGTTTCGGTTTTGTATTGTATCTTTTTTTTTATTTTTACGGAAATGCACGGGGACAGGTTAACAAGCAGTTCAAAGCACGACTAACAATCAAAACAACCACCTGTAAAAGACCCTTTGAGCAGTATCTGAAGGCGGAAAGTTCAATGACACGTTCGATACTCAAATCACATCTTGAAGTCATTTGTATTATTGCTAATTGCTGTTTTGGATGCAATGCACATACTAAAGTAAAATACGAATTGCAAACTGACGACAAATAACAGATAAAAGTTAAAAGATAGCGTTCAATGTTTCAATGTATGTTTGCTTCCACAAAATATATCACCTGATCAGTTGCGCCTCTTATGCTACTAACTTAGACTTAGTTCTAATGAGGCGTCTAGATAGGCGGGGGCATTAGTTGTGCATAGATACCCTACGTGATTAGTGAATGTTTGGAAATACGTGAACAGTTCATGGTTATATTATGCAATGGCATGATCAATGAAATCTATAAAAATCAAAGGCATTTTATTGATAAGAAGTTGTCGTAGGTTGAAAGGAAAATATTTGATTTAAATATAGAGTTATCTGGCCATGAAATTTTTTCTGTTTTTGGGCTTTTAACATGACATAATTGCGTGCCCCGGAAAAGTTCGGAAATTACATAAACTGAATGGATGACTAATTTAAAAGATTTACTAATTTTTCGATTCAGAAATTACTAAAGAAAATTATATTGATTTTCTCAAAATTCTGAACAAATTATATAAAGAATAATATTTGCCCAAGACTCTATAAAACATATGTTCTAATCGGAAATAACAAACGCTTCATCGAAACTTTATTGTCAAGAAACTTATATTAAAATTTTTATAATAACATAGAAAAAAATATTTTTTACTATGAATGTTTAGTGATCTTGAGACCTCATAGAACAATATATATTATAAATCTAGTAACATACATAGCTAAACAAATATATTTTGAAAGATCAGCCGATTAAGTCTTTAAAGAATCATGCAAACATAGAAATCTTTTGCTCAAAGTTTGTTTTCAACATGGCAAATAAGAAGAATATTGAAAGACTTGAGAAGACTTGACAATTCTCAAGTCAATGTTATAGTCGTTTTCCTGGGTCAATCTCAACTTAAGAATACAGCTGTTAAATGCCACACAAAGCATGTAAATTGTCTGTTTACAGGTAAACAAATTGTGATTAAACTTAATGGCGCACACACCTACAAAACACACACAAAGTCACAGCCCTAAAGAAGGGAAGAGAGTAAATGGTATCGGTCAAGTCAACAAATGTACTAGGCAGCTGCTATTGCTTTGGTTCCGTCTGAGTAGAATTGGTGGATGGAATCGAATAATATAGGAAACACACAAGAAAGAAAGAATCATACTCACTCACACACACATAGAGAGAGAAGAGTATCGGAGTGAATGTGTGTGCGTGTGTGGGGGGAGAAATGCAAGGCAACAAAAGTAGAAAAAACAGAAACACTAAAATAAACTGGCCAGTTTACCATACAAAAGACAAAGAAAGCATGGTCTTTGGGGGTTCTTTAAAGCGATTCGTATTTAATGTATGCGCCTACTATACACGATCTGGATAATAATTGGTGAATTTTTCCATCACTCACTCAGTTATTCAACCAAGAAAACAAAAAAAGCAAACGTCAGTAGTTCTTAAAGTTGTGGCGGCACTTTTTCTAACCAAAAATTGAAAATAAACACAGCGCGGTATTTTTATCGCCGTTACAATACACACATACGCCTAATATACATATAGAGATATGTACATTTGTTTTTAATTACTATACTATTTGATTTCACATGTGCTTTGTTATCTCGAATTATATATGTATTTTGTATTTTCATTTATAATTTTACGTTGTTTGTGTTATTTACTTTTTGAGAATTTGCAGCGTGTCAGAAGCAGCGGTCACAATTTTGTTGGTTTCCAAGAGACGACGACGACGACAACGAAGAACGGTAGACGAAGGACTAGGCGATGACCAGAACACGCCCGTTTCGCATACGTTACAATGCGCGACTGACTGAAACTGAAACAACTCGAGAAATCGTTCGATGAAACTGACTGCTCGAGTCCGATTCTGTGACTGTGTGCGTCTCTGTCTGTGTGACTCTGGCCGGCAGAACAACAACAACACACGCATACATAACTCGGTGCAGCACTTGTGTGAGTGAATACATGTGCCCAACGCACAGTGGTCGAACGTTTGAGGTACAAATAAATAGTATTTGGGCAATTTCAATACAACATATATAATAATTATGTATAATGGCTAATATTCTTCCTTTTTGTTCAAAGTTTCTAAAATGTTGATCTTCGGAACCCACTATTCTACTTTATTTTGATATAAAACTGTAAATTATATAAAAACAAATTGTATTCACTTTTTAGTATTACATAAATTGCATAATATTGTCATATTCAAAGGACTTTATTAAGCTAATAAGCCCCGTCGTATAATAAAAATTTTAATTTGACAAGCTTTTTAGTTCGCGTTCAACCACTATGCGACGCAACAAGTTGAGCATAGTTGGAAATGCAATGTGAAAAGAGTTTGGCTGCCATGTGCGCGAGAGTCTGAGCGAGAGATTCGTTTGGTAATTAGAGATGGCAGCGTGAGCTGCTAATTGAGCTAATTATTATTGAAGTGGAAGTGTTTCATTGTTAGCAATATTAATGGATCGCACAAAGTGGGGATTTTCCCAAAAAAAATTTAAATAATAATTATTATATTATTTAGTTTACAACTTTACCAGACTAAATTAACAACTGCAGTGAAATTGAAATACCCATTTAAGCAAAATATATTCAAGTTATTTCTTATTAGCTGAGAGGACTTGTTGCATCCTTCACACGCACATCACTACCAAGCAAAGAAGCCCAATAGCAACAGACACAAACAAACAAAACAGTGGCAACGCCACGAGCGCCTAAAACGGCATCTCAGTCGCGGCTTGCCACTTGATGGAATATGAATAGAGGGCGGGGCAGAGAAGGTAAGTAAAACGTGAGCGCATGCACATACACACACACACTGCATACATGCGCATGTCAAGGCAGCAGCAGCAACAGCTACAGCGCTAGCAGTAGAAGGAGGTAGAAGGAGAAAGGCCACCAAGAGCAAAAAAGCTGACAGATCGAGCATATAAATTGGAACACGTTACCAGAAAATACCAGTAAGCAAACGATTAGACGACAACAGAAATGGAAAACAAAACAACAGCGAAAAATGTTGACAAACTGCATTTACTAGACACACTTGTTGCATTGCAGGAAATGTTGTCGTAGTATCTCGTAGTATCTGCACCCAGCAACAAATTGCAGACCCCGTCCCGACCCCACATACGACCAGTTACCTATCCAAGCAGAGGGATCGGCGCTGAGGGGGCTGGGCAGGAATACGTATGCATAAAGATTATGCATGGTCGGTGCAATAACAATGTCTTATCAGTCAACCAAAATGCGCATTGTCAGCAGCCTGTAACTGTAAACATGTGTAACGACTTCTACAATCGATGGCTGTACCTCAACAGTTGTTTCCTCTACAGATTGAGAAAGAGAAGGAGCTACTCAATTACAGTGAAAGCGCAACAGGTTGTTGCTTCAACAAGTTTGCAACGAAAACTGATAATTTAAAGCATTTCTTGGTTAACTGAAAGTATCATTTTCGAAAAAAATCCCTTTTTGCTGGGAGGATTTAATATAAAATTGATTAATATTCAAATCCATACCATTGTCCAACTGACAAAGCAAAATGATACTCTTAATTTCTGGCAATGCTTTCTTATCAGAGTTAACACTCAATTAAGATATCGATGCATCGGAGTTGCAAAAGAACGAATTTGGCTAAGCCCCACATATTCAATGTTTTGGTAACACTTTTTTTATTAATACTTTTTACTTCCGTCTTTGGTTTTTTGCAGAGTAAAGCAAAAGTTTAACCAAAAGTTTCCCACATATTTATTTTTGGTTAGAAATAACCTCCCGATCTCCTTATGCTATCAATATATCGGAAATGCAAGGTTGCATTTCATTAAATCCACACATTGAAAGTTTTGGTAACACTTTTTTATATTTACTCTTTACTTCCTTCTTTAAAAAATTCTCAATGTGGTTGCTTGTGTGCAAAATTTAAAGTTGAATAATATGCATATATTAATTTAATGATAGCTTGCATAATAAGGATGGAGTGTATAACAATTTAAAAGCTAAAACATTTGAGATGTTTTAATACAATGAAGATTACATGTCAAAAATGGTAAGAAACAGTAATTGCTTGTATAAATTAATAAATTTCTAACACTTAAGCGCAGCCCTTAAAGTGCACTTGAAAAAAGTTAAATACATTTCCAAATCGATTCTGTTGCCAACTGTTGTTTTCACTTGAATTCAATGTCAATTTGAATATCGCAGAACAGGCAATGGAGCAATTAAAAACAGGACAAGGACAATTTGTGCACAAATATCAAATATTTATCGCAAACAATCGATGAAAGAAAGCAATTGAATATGTCTACGGAGAAATATAATATAAACATACATATTCATATGTTGTGAGATCTACGAGCAGTATTTATTATTTAAAGCGACACACTGTTCACAGACTATAGTATATACTATACGCATATATCAAATTTCCGAAGTAAATTATTAATTGGATCAAAAAGTCAGCCGCTTTGTGAGATACATATGTATATGTTTGCACATATTCTTTGATGCGCCTCAGTAAGCAATTAAATATAGTATACTATACTACACAGTGTTATATACTTTTAGAATTGAGAATAAAAGCATCAACGAATTAATAAAAATGTTTCATTCATGTTTGGCATGATGCAGCAGAAAACATTTTATTCAGAAATTCAAAATAATTCGTTCTGTTTTAGGGTAGGTGAAAATTATACGTTGTTTATAAATTGAATACTTTAACTTTAAAATGTTATATGAATCCATTATTTTCTTTATAATTATAGTTTTAGACCTTGAAGGTAGCCTCAAGCATTGTAGTACAGTCTTGCCAATTGTATTTTTAGAGCAACTACTTAACTGGTCCTTCGGCAAGTTTCTATATTGGTAACAAGCACTATTAACAGCCTCGCCAATCTTTCTCTATTTATAGGCAAAAAGTCTGTAAACAACATGGCTTTAATGGAAGTTCTTCTCGTTGCGTGCGAAACCAGTTGCGGAAGATGAACTTAACTTATGACAAGCATTTAGTTTGTGATCAAAGTAAACAATACTAAAATCATTTCGAATGACCCAAATCTTTATAAACGAGGAAGACAAATTTCAATTTTTTTCTTAAATATAATGTCGCATTAGATAACAGATACAAAGATCATCTACAAGATTTTCACAAACAAAATTGCGTATGAATATGTTAAGACTGAAAGATGCTATATATATAAATTTTGGACTTTCGTCAATTGTTTTGGATGGCGATGCTATACAACAAGTGCGTCATTTGGCACGTGAGACCAAGGGGGTTGAGGTTAGCGGGTACATTATACGGAGAACATTTAGGCATGATTATTTCTTTTAAGACAAAATACACAAATGAAGGCAGTCGCTATAAATAGTACAAGTTGTACTCTGAGTTATAATGCAGATATTTTGAATCACATAGTACATTCCATCAGGTGTTTTTTTTCTCTCGGTATTAATGGAACATACTTGAGAAACTAAAGATAGATTGGAAAAACTGAAATTCTGAAATTTGTGTTACTTTTCATTCATAAAGAAATAATATTTCAGTTAGTTACTATCTCTCCTCGTTTAACGATTAATGCTCTGAAATTTCTTGCATGAAGTAATTAATTTCATTAATCATTTTATCAGTTCCATGCCTAAATTCATTTGTATCAATTAACAGCAAAGTAAACCATCCAACCTTGAGGGACAGCACATTATAAGTGTTTATTGCTGTCGTTGTTTTCTTTTTTTTTCGGTGTCTGCCATTAACTTTTTTGTATATACATGTACATATATGATGTGGACTCACGACTGATAAAATGAATGGGGGGGGGCAGTAATCTAAGTTCGTGCTTACCCCCTAATTAGGGGTTAACAACAATTACAGAAAATTTGTTGATTCATCTGAGATTGTTGTTAAAATATTTACACTTTCTGTTTCTGCTTCATCTTTCTTCAAAGGAATCTCCACTTTATTTATATATTAGTAAAACGAATCCACAAAAACAAATTATATGACTTTTTCCGTTAAATTGCCACATTCCTTAAGCCTTTTTATCAATTATTCCTAAAGACCTTGGCACGTTAATTATGGAGAAATTCTATTTTCTCAGAGCTTATCAAGCGGCATTACGAATTATTCGTTTTGGTCAGGTGGTTGGCAAAGATAAAAAACGACGCGCAGATTTTGCATGATAACGGCAGAGAGAGAGACAGAGTTGAACTTCGAGACGGAAAAAACGGAAGAAACGAAATAGTACGTCATCAAGTGAATTTTTCGTAACCATTCTTTACAATTAGATAATATAATTATATGATATTTGTAGTCATGGGATTCTCTAGTGACACTCTAAAGAGCTGACTGATAACACAAAAACACAGAACATTCAACTGATGAAATCATACGTCGTGCTAAAGCAACTTGAACGCGTGTGTGCTTCAGCATGAAATTTCAGATAGCAATACAGCTGGGAAGTGTTTCCCTTGCTTATTGTAACTACAGAAATGTCGGATAATATCGAGGGGTTTTTCGAGAGCGGAGCGAATACGAGAGAACGACAGTGACTAAAGTAAGATATGGAAAATAAATATGTACACACATAGAACAGAAATGGAAATAAAATTAGAAATAGACTGTAAAGCTTTACTTCGTTTGTACAACTTTCAAATAGTACAAACTCTCTACATTATTGAATCTATAACAAAAAGCTCTGTATTACATTGTAGTCTACAATTTTCACTGACCATGTAACCAACTTTTATAGCAAACTCTCTGCAATATTAACCACAAAATCAGTTGGCTTAAAGGGGCTTGTCATTGCCTAATGACCCAACACGAAGCACACCCACGCAACGCACACAGACACACACACATACACACGCACTGTTACGTACAACACTCACACTTAAATAATTTATATTCAAGGTCGGCAAAGGGAATTCAAGAAAATTATCTATGACAGAATAATTATTACTTACCATTTTACTAGTTTCCGTAGCCATGGCTAATTATTTTATTTTTTGGTTTGCCCTTTCTATCGAATACTTTTTTTTTCTGAGATTATCTCATAATTTTTTGTTCACTTTCTATTTGCGGCCACTCTTGGGGAGACCGACCAATTCTTCGGATTATTATAGACAACGTTTTTTATTGTGTGTTCTGCGACGCTCGATGACAAATTTGCGAATGCGCCCCACTCAAAATTTTCTTTCACATTCTCCATCTTATACTTAGTGTGGTCGACGTCGTTAAAAGCAAAAGCAAATCTTCGATAAGCGCGTTTGCGGAGAGCGCTGAAAAAAGTTTCGAATGATACGCGTTAGTGAGAGCGAGACAATAAGTGTTACAGTCACATGGTGTGAGTGAGTTAGTATTTGCTCTACTTGCGTGTGAGTGTGGATGTGTGTGCGTGTGCATGTAGTAGGGCTGACTGCGCTGCCACTGACCTTCTCTTTTACAACCATTCACATTGACCTTAACTCCTGCTCCTTTCGTGCAGTTGACGTGACGTTTGCCTTTGTTTGGTGTGATGAAAACCTCATTCATAAAATGCCAAATAATTAACGATAGTTAGTGACGTCTGCGCAAAAAACAATCGCGCAGTCATGCGAGTTGTTATTAAAGTTTATGAAAGGTGTAAAACAGTTGTGTACACACAACGCCAATTGGCAGCCAATTTCAAGTGACTGCAAAGTAGTATCACATTGTAGAGTACGGAGAAAGAGATAAATTATATAAGTTCATAATTCAAATTGAGCATCGTCAAATATTTAGACTTATTGTGAAATAGATAAACTAATGAATTAATAAACATTTCCAAATTTAACATATTCAGTCAAATATTGCAAGCACATGCGAAA
This sequence comes from Drosophila niveifrons, assembly GCA_035046325.1. Classification (NCBI taxonomy): domain Eukaryota; kingdom Metazoa; phylum Arthropoda; class Insecta; order Diptera; family Drosophilidae; genus Drosophila; species Drosophila niveifrons. The sequence continues at coordinate 37,605,354 of JAWNOC010000052.1, forward strand.
GTTATAATTTATAAGCACTCAATCGTTGGACCGTTACTAACTGCATTTTAAATAATTATCTTATTTCTGCACGAACCCATTTTACGCGAGTACGTGAATGTGCTCGGTTTGTGTCTTTGCTTAGCTCTGTGATGGCGCCATCTATATGTCGAACGCGCGTATTATTTGCACTGACCATGTGTGACGGAAGATGGCGCCACCACTGCAGCAATTTATGAAATATTTAAATTGAACAAAATGTAATTTAGTGAATATAAACTGCGAACTGCGAAAGCAAAAAACATAACTATTAATAAATCACAGTAAATTGAAAATCCAAAAGTTTTTTTTGTCAATTTATAATAAATCTATAAGCTAAGGTTAACCAATGTTTAAACGAGAAGGAATTACAGAAGAAAGTTAAAATTTATAATATTATTCAATTCAATTGGGATTATTGCATTCTGTCCACAAATCGTGAATGAAATACAAATGCTTCCAGTTCTTTGATATGTTTATTTATCCTCAATTTGCGCTCGTTTCAAGCTGTTCAAAATTCATATTTAACTTGAACTTAATCTTCTGTTAATTGCAACGAGTCATAATAATCAAGTTGACACAACAGAGAAATACTTGTGAAATTACTTTCATAAGCCTTTTATCATTATGAAGTTGTCTATTGAAATTGATATCGCACACAATCTGAGTAGCAAAATCTGTTTACAAACTGGTTTTCAATGTCAAATTAAAAATGGAATATTAAATTTCCGCCGTCAGTTGCGCCGAAACGGAAGTGCAGAAGCATATGAACTGAGATCAACGTACTGCAAAGTCATCATCATCATCATCATCATCTGCAACAACAGCAGTCGCAGCATCATCATCATCGTTGTGGCAGGATCAAGAGCAGACTTCCCCCGTTAACACCCATTGCAGTTGGTTTTTTATTCTGTACTTTTTGAAAAGCCGAACACAACCCTATGACTAGAACAAAACCTAATACAAAAAAAAAAAAAAACAAAAAACCGCTGCAGTTGCGCGTTTCTGTCAGATGACGATGATGATGATGATGCAAGAGCAGAGGACAGACGCTAGAGGAGCTCAGCAGCCTGCGCGGCTGCCTCATTGTTCCGCTGTCGCGTCGCGTCGCGTCGCCGACGATTGGGCAAGAAGGATAACGAACTCAGTCAGTCACTCACTCAGTCAGTCAGTCAGTCAGCCCATTCACATCCACATTCACAGACATTCACATTCTCATTCCCATTCCTCTTTGCCAATCTCATTCCATTCATTCGGCCCATGCAATCAGTCGCCGCCGAGGTCGGCTCGGCTCGGGTCTCTCTCTCTCTCTCTCTTTCTCTCGCTCGACCTTATCGACATCCTAGTCGTCTACCCTTTTCACGGCATTGAATTTCCCCCTTTTTTTTGGCAGCGTCGCGCTTTGTTTTGTTTGTTGCGCTCGTCTCGCTCAAATGCGAGGATTTTGCAACGTCCTGTAGTTTTGCTTTACCCTAGAAAATGTTTACTGAATGGGTATATTCGCGACTATTTTATAGTTTTCAAAAGAAGTAGAACAAAGATTGGATTAATCAAAATTCGCATAGTTTCAAAAAGAGTTTACTCATAAATTAAATTTACTACCTAATATTATTTTCATTAATATTTTTATTTATTTTAAGTAAGCATTTTTATCATTTATAGTTTTTATATCTCAATTTATTGAATATATATAATGTAAACCATTTTTAATACTTGTTAAAAGCTGTTTTCCCAACTATTTTTTAGCTTTATAAAGAAATAGTGCAAACATTTATTTTTGTAATTGAAAAACTATTATTTTTTTTGGTTATGAACTTAAAACTTTGTAAAGCTTCAATAAGTGAATTCTAAGTATTTTACATTTCTACCACAAATTATTTCCATTATTGATTAATTTTTTTTCAATTATATATTTACTATTTTTTTTTATTTCAAAGAGTTTCTATAAAGACTCAATTTATAGAATCTTTATTATGCAGAGCAATTTCTAAACTATTTAGAAGCTCTATTACTATGCCTATAGCAGCCGAAAATAATATTTATTTTCTGAAAAGTATTTATATTTAACTTACACTATTTACATTTCCAATAGATCAATCCTTATCCGCTAAATAATAATTCTTTACAGGGTATCATCTAGTTGACACACCGTTTGCTTTTAAACTACTTCAATAATGTTTTTTAGCGCAGCTGCTTTGGTTGTACGCTGCATTAGCATTTCATATGCTGTAAGCTGATCGGTACTTCAACATGCTGGCTGAGATTCTCAACAGATTCTTAACTTAAAAGTTATATTACTTAGTGTAGGTGTTGATTGGGTTGATTGATTCTCTAGCAGCTTTTGCTGCGGGCAAGTCAAGCCCAACTGCATAAATGCCAATCTACAGTTTCAGTTACTTAAAAAAAAGATGCAGAGTGAGAGCGAGAAAGAGCGTTTCATCCTCCCCTTTGAGGCCCATAGAGAAATGTGCACAAAACCGTAAGTAATTGCTGGGATATGCGTGCAAATATTTTATGTTTTTGCCCAAAAAAAGGAACCCAAAAAAATAGAGGAACTCTATCGAGGGGTAACCCCTCGTTGTTGTAATTAAAAAAAATTTCAGGTTCAGTGTGCAAAGGGCTAGATGAGGAGCGTGATTGTGCAAATGTTAGGCGAGTTGAAACGGTTTCTATTTTCCTGATGCACTTTCTCATTTATTTTTGGTTGTATATTTTGATCATCGTGTTTTTATAGCGCAATTGCTTGATTGACTGTTCGATCATCTTCGCATCTTGAATATTCCAAAAAGTTGTATATTTTTTTCTTTTTCTAGGGATTGTCTGCAATTAGTTGCACCTCTTTCATCTTTTTTGTCATTTTCTTCGCCGGCTGTTTGCCGGGTTGACAATAGGCGAGGGGAGCATCCCTCCCTGTTGGGAATCTTTTTTTCGGTTTTTTATTTAGGATCAACTAAGGAATTTGTTTCCCTCTTTGCGCTCGCTGCATCTTTTACCTGGGTGTTAGTTTCTCATAGGTTTCTCTACAGTTCATTCACCTAAGAATTAAGTAAGAAGCAGCAGCATTTCTTAATGCACTTAAGGAATTATTCAAATCCAAATTAAAAGAAAAAAAAACTAATGTAAGTGGAAGGCTTTGGAATTTGTGATTCTCTGCAAATATGTTATTGTAGCACTCATTTCATTTATAATCATTTTATTTAAGAAAACTATTCTTTTACTATAGTATCCCTCGAATTTTAATTTTTATTTAATGTTCAAGAAATTTAGGAACCATTAAATTTAATTTTAGAGCTGGCCTTTTCAACTATTTTAATTTAAACAGTATCAAAAATATTTATGAAAAAAATAAAAACATTTTATGAATCATGAAATCTAATTCCAATACAATCCCTAAATTTGAAAATGAATTTAGAAAATGATTTGTTTTCCATTAAAACTAGAAACTATCTGAAAATTAAAAAAAATTTGATTAAAAATCTCTACTAGTAATGCTAATAGTCTAAATGCCATTTAAATTTTCAAAAAAAAAATTTAGAGTTCAATTTTAAGAGTGAAACTTTCATAAAATTGAGAACAAACTTATTATAATTAAACTGAAATTCTCGATATTTGCAAAATTTATCTATTAAAAGCAAATATTTTTTTGTCACGCATTTCATCTATTATAAGTAGTGCTGTAAATATTATAGCACACCAATTGTTAAAATATGTTAACGATATGTTGTTACAAAAGCATTGTTGTTAAGTCATTTAAAAATAGAGGTTTCAAACGCTTATAAACCGCTTTGAATTCAACAGCTAAAGAGAGAGCAGCAAAATATGCAAATGAATTAGGCAGAAGAAAGGAAACATAAATTCCATAAGGCAGACAAATAATGTTCTTTTCGTAAAGGAAAAACAGGAAAGCAGAAATGGAATCTCAGCAGGAAAAGATTGTTTAAGCAAAAAGCGCGCCAAACGCATAAAAAACCGAACAAGAACTCTTGGCAGGCAAACACACAAAAGGTGAAGCAGATCAATCTGCAAGAGATCAAGAGAGAGAGAGAGAGAGAATGTGTGTGAGAGTAACTATGTATGAGTGTGCGAGTGTGTTTGAGTGTGTCTGTGTAACTGCCTCTAAAGGTGTGTCAACAAAGCGACGTAAAAGAATCTCGGCCTGAGTTTGGCAAAGTCTGACGGATTATTGTGCAAGGACAACCTCATGATCACTTTGTTGCCTACGTCATAATGAAGATGATTGCATGCGTATGTGTGTTTATGTGTGTGTGAGCACACAATAGGGAGCGAAACCAAAAACCTCGTCGCTGGCAACCCGTTTTTTAGGGTTTCTTTTTTTTCATATATAGAGTTAGGGTTGTCCAGGGGGATGTTGTTCCCTTTTTGCCGCGCAAATTACGTTTCACCCCTTTGTAAAAAAACGTACGTCAAATGATGAATATATATATAATAAAGGCGAGAGGCGATCTTCTCTCGCCTCAAACTTTTTTTTTTCATTTTTGCGCGCGCTGTCGAGACGAGAAATTTTTTAAAAAATTTTCAAACGCAATCAGCGATTTTAGTCGTCGAAAGTGCGTGGCTGGAAGAGCAACGGGCGCCAAAAGAAGAAAATTTTTACTTCAATTTAAATGTTCAACGAAAACACTTCAAAATTATTAAAATAAATTTAACAATAAATTCGAAATAAAGTGCGTGTTAAATCAAAATTTAATAGAGACAAAATTACAAATATTACACAAAAATATGTTTCAAATACAAATCATAAAAAATACTCGCATTTTTGAAGCACGTGTTTTGTGCGCATTTCTCGATTTTGCGCATTTCAAACTTTAAAGTGTAAAGAGTAAACCAGAGAGAGAGCGAGACAGATAGAGATGGAAGATGGAAAGAGCGTGCGAAAGCAGAGAGTAAAAAGTGTAAAACGCCGACAAAAACGAATAATAACGACATCGAAAAAAAGAAACGCAACGCAAAGCAAAAGCAAAGTCAAAATTACAATTCGCAAAATTCAACAAATCAAAAACACTTTTTAAAACAAAATTGCATTTTGAAAGCTAAAGCTTTGAAAATGTAAAATTTGTTTATGGAAAAGAGTATCAAAAAACTGGACAAAAAGTTTACCAAAAAAGAAAAATACACAAAATCCGAAAGCAAAAACAATTGGCAAACAAACAAAAGAAATCAAATTAAACAAATTGTGAAAATATGTTGGTAAGCTTTTAGGCAAAGACGAAAAAATAAAGAAAATATCAAAAATTTAACCAAAACATTGGCAAAAGTTAACAACAATTGCTGGAGTCTGTTTAATGCGCAACATTTTCACGTGTGTATGTATGTATGTGTGTGTGCTGCGTGTGTGTGTGACTTAAAAAATGGCCGCTATGCGAGCGAGCGAGATAGCAACAAGAACCATGTCCTTCGCCCGGGCTGTTGCTTACTTTTTGTTGCATTTATTTAGGTAATTCATAAATGCAACAAAAGTTCGGAAATTTATAAACAAAACTTTTCAAATTATTGATTATTTATTTATTTGCATATGCTAATTTATTCTCTCCACTTTTGTACAAATGCCTATAAACATGCATAGAGAGAACCTTCTGTCATTATATAAGAGTCGGTTGAATTCACACCGGCGTATATCAATATACTACTTTTAATTGAAAAGTTGTATATTTGAAATACAAATCAAGCACATCTGACTGAAAGTAATCTTTTCTTTAATTACTCACAATTTCAACTACATTGAAAAAAATTAACTTTTTTTGAATTTACATTCAGATATACTGAAGTTTAATTCCCCTTATTTCAATAGTATGAAAGTACACTAAATGTATATAAGAATAGAACATTTAAAAACATATGAGTAGAGAAGCCAATAAAATCTAGTAATATATCGCATTATTTGATAAAATTGTGGCTAATTAAATAGAAGAATATGCTTTAATGTCTTCACACTCAGAAATTATACACACTTGTAAAGACTTGAATCATTCAATGAATAGTTAAAATTTAAAAGAGTATACAATTCAAAACATAGATGAAACTAAAAATTATATTCTTAATTTTTTTTTATGTGTTCTCAGAAATCGAATCAATCAACTCTAAAATTTGAAAAGAATATATAAATTCAAAATATAGAAAACGTGATATACACCTGATTATGAAATAAAACTATTACCCAAAAAAATTAATAACTACTTAAATATTGAAAATATCAACAATTTCAGCTGTCTGAAAATTCGTTCCTTATTAGAAGTTAGAAGCTACAGATTTAGAATATTTTAACGGAGACAGTTTACTGGTACATTGTATATTAGTTTGAATAGTGCTTAATAAAATAGAAGAATATTATACTTCTCTGACATCAAAAATAAAAAATCCTCAGCATTCGTTTCATCTATTTAAAAAATAAAACTAAAATTTTCATTGATGCTATAAACAATACTCATTAAAAAAATCCTATTAACTGTCCTTTCCGTCACTTAAGTTTCATTCATTTAACCATATAAACTTATAACCATATATGGTGTATCATCTTATAAATAAACTTTCAAAATAATTTCCGATAGTTATGAGTACAGCAATTGAATATCTCGTCTTCTTTTGAACATCACTTTAGTATCTTTAACAAAATTTGGAACACACCTGATTATAAAACAAAAGATAACTTAATATCAACATTAACCAATAAAAATAGTTTGGACACTTAAATTTCCTTTGAAAATAACAACAATTTAAGCTTTAAATGTCATAAAATCCATTCCTTATAAGTCTTGTGACAAATAAACAATGTTAGAAGCTGCAGATTTTGTATATTTTAACTGAGATAGTTTAAAAACCAACTTAAAGCCAATTACTAAAAATTTAAATTTTGCTTATAACAATTATTATTTAAATTTTTGGCATATTTCACCGATGACTACTTTCTTAGCTGAAAACAGTTTAAATCTGCCATTAAACATTTCTTAAAACTTTTGGTCAACAATTTTCTGAGCCGAACCAAATAGCTAATATTGTTCTATTTAAACAAAATATGATATTTGGCTTTATAAATCAAATCTAAAGCTATGTCAAGTATTATGAGTCTTATGTACGCCATTTTAGAGCGATAAAATATTGAGCAACCCCTCGCTTACTCTTAACTCGCAACTCGATCAAAGACTGACCATATAAGCAACTGACAGAAAGAACGAGTGGGAGTGGGAAAGAGATGGACTGATAGGGAGAAAGAGAGAGCGTGACTCGACCTCTAACCAACCCCTAGCACATACAACAAACAAAACACAGAACAAAACAACAACACAACTTCTCTTACTACCACCAACAATCAAATGGTCAAGCGAACTGAAGCCAAAGCTGTAACAATAACAGTAAAGGCAAAAAGAGTGCGTGAGAGAGGGTGAGAGGAAAAGAGAGATGTGGGGGAAGGGGAAGAAGGCAGGCCTTGAGCTGGTCAGTAAAGTGGCCAATGGTCGCTGCTGCCAAGTGGCAACATGCAACATGCAAAAATGGCAAAGTTTCACCATGTGGCAGGCAGTTCTTGTACACTTAAGTGCAAAGCAATGCTCGAAAATATTGCAATTAAAAATAAAAACAATATTCAAAGATTTATGTGAAATGCAATGCAATTGACATTTAACAATAGACAAAGGCCAAAAGTAAATAATGCAACTTTGCAAATGAATTGCTAAAATAGACTGCAATTCTCCTAAAGATTCGTTAAACAAAATGAATTAAAATGAGTCAAAATATTCCGTCCAAATTGAATAAAATGTGGCAGCAGATTAAAAGTTTCATTTTCAACTAAATCCATTAAGAATAGAATAACAAATTACTTTCACTAAATGAAAAAAAAAATATCGACATTTTAAAACACATATCTACTTAACAACAAAAAATTAACAATTTAATAGCTAACAAATAATGTAAATTTAGAAAAATGTTGTACATTCTATGAACAGTAATTGCCATAATTGAAACAATAAGAAATATGGAACCTAACTATTACATTACATAGCATTTGTGTTAGACCTTTGTAATGAAAATATAACAGATTTGACAAAAACACATTTTAAAATTATATTCGCTAAATGGTCATCTTTAAATATTACTAACTAATTCTAGATTCAATTGCATACAACAATAATTCAATAACCAAAATCCAATACTTGAAACTGACATACTTAGAAAATTTTGATCACTTGAATGATTTCATATTAATAACAAATAATTGCAAAAATTGGCAAAATATAAAATGGGTGACTGTCCAAAAATCCATATAAAAAAGTTTGACAGCATTTGCGTCAATGTTTCTAATGAAATTACAGAAATCATATACAAAATTTAATAATCCCTAAACAATACTGTCTCCATATTTAATGCTATAGTTCTTTGTAAAATTCTCAATTTCAATTGTACTGGCAAATTCTTTTTAAACATCAACATTTTTATAAAAATGCTTTAAAGTTTTTACTAATTTCCATAACCAATAATTTCAGTTTTTAACAAAAATAATACGTGGATTGCTATTGGCATTTATAACATTTCAAAGAATTTAATATTTGTAATCAAATTATAACAAGAAAATTTATAACAAAATTTTAAAATTTCCTTTTAGAACATCAAATATTACTAACTGATTTAATTGCCAGAATTACAAATTTTTACCAAAAACATTGTACTTTCATTAACTGATTCAATTTCAACAAAAAATAATGCAATAAGTGGTAAAATATGAAATGTAAAACTCTATTAGCTCCCATTTAAGAATGTTTGACATTTTAACAAATTTTGTATAATCAATTTGAAAAGCTAATTTATAACAATGTCCTCATAGAAAATTTTAATAATATTCATAGAATTGTGAATTCTGAATAATAGCTGCCGAAGCTCTTATAAAAAATCAATATTGCGTTAAATTCTTTTTAATGTTGTCGTAAAAATTTCCTTAACCAATAATTTTAATAACTGGAAAATATAAAATGTGGAACTCTCTATTGACATTTAAGTTTTTTAAACAATTTATAATAAGATCTTATTTAACAAATTTTTAAAAGTACAAAGAATACTACCATAAAATATTTCAAAGTTTTTCGATTTCAAATAACAAAAATTGCATCAAAAAAGTTTTAAGTTTCGATTTACATTTCCAAATGAGGAGTATTTGCCTTGACAACTGATTAACCAATTAAGTAGCTAATCTAATATGATAATTTAATCTATTTACATAGATTGAATTATATTTCGAGCACTTAAACAGCATTTAATATAATTGAACTGGCTTAAATTATGTCGAGTCTCTTGTGGGAGGCAAAATGCTGTCGAAATCTATAAATAAGCATTTGCTTTGCTGCCAGAGATTTGCAGCAATTAAAAGCGATGTGTCTTCAAAGCTGGCGATGTCCATCTCAGTTCAGGTAGAAATCTCAGTTAAGGGGGTAGTGATGAGGGGGAGAGGAAGGGGGTGGGGGAGCAGGTGACGTGAACTTTTTGATGTTGGGCTTGACCCGTCCATGCGGGCAGAAACACAAACACAAACAAACACAATTGAAAAGCGTGAAACGTGAAAATGCATTTTCCATGTTAGCTGCTATTCAAATTGCTTAATTGCGTATTAAATATGCACAAAAGTAGGCAAAAAGTATAAAACACAAATACACACACACACACTCACACACACATACATGAGCACTGACCAAATTGTCCTGCGGCAAGCGTGTGCTTGAGTGTGGAAATATTTGTATCAACAAAACATTAACTCGCTTGACAGTTTTCTGGCAACGTGTGCCGCCTCCTCCCTTCCCCCTCCCTCGCTTTGCCTCTTGCCTTCCCCCTCCACCTGCTCAACCCTGTCAAGTGACACCTGATTTGCCACACACACACACACCATACAAACACACACCTCCATTCGAAGTGTATTCCTCTCACACATAGCACGATTACCTTTACGTAACCGAGCCAAAAAAGAAAGCGAAGTCACGTATATGCGACTATTAGATACCCTTCAATAACACTAATCAAATATTGCAAATTTGTGAAATTCTTGACGGAATAATTTTAAGCTTAAATCATATAATTATTCATTAAAATATTAATTATTAAACAAAACAAATTATAGAGAATGGTAAATTACCTCTTTCATAATTTTATAGTTTTTTGGTATCATAGGCCAATCACAGAAAATAGTAAAATTAAATCGTATCAAAATTTATCGAAAATAGAATTGTTTAACATAAAACTCTTTTGCTTAATTTTAAAGTTTTATCGTCTCCAAAGTCATATAAAATATTAAAATGAAACATTATACGAATTATTGGAATATTTAATAGTTAAATTATTTTTTGAACAATTTTCAAGTTAATGCAAAACTCATAATCTAAAATAATTACTAAATATTGCAACAATTATAGAAAATTGTGAAATTCTAATGGTAAATTTCTTTCAAGTCAAAATCCATAAATACAAAACGAAATATAGAAAATAGTAAAATTTTTTCTTGAATAATTTTCTAAATTCCAAAATTCAAAATACAAAACAAAATATAGAAAATGCTAAAATTCTTTCCTAAAAAAGTTCAATATGAATCATATCAAAATCTATAAAAATATAAATTCAAATACAAAAATAACTATAGCAACGGCAAAATTTTTTTCTTTAATAAAATTCCAACTTTAATCGTAATAAAATCCATTAAAAAAAATAAATATAAAATAATTTTTAGAAAATGTTGAAATTCTTTTCTAGATAATTTCGACGAATATTTTACACCAAACTCCATATAAAAACAAAATCGACTATACATTTAAAAGTATTATTCCAAAATTTGGTATACATCCAAACTATAGTCTAATAATAAAGATTTTATGCAGACAAGACAACGAAAAAACATACGTATTCAGATTCCCTTTCAAAATATTAACATATTCGCTTTCATCGTTACTTAAATTCGCATTTTTCGAACGCCCAAAATATATTATACCCCACTAAGCTCTTGGTAATGAGTATAAAAAGGTTAAAAGTCAGCAGCAGCAACTTGTGCAGGCAGCATCAGAAGACAGGGAAGAAATAACTGTAGGCTGCCTGCCGGATGCTTTTTTGTGTGTTTAATTGACGAGTCGAGTTGAGAACTACGGCGGAATGTCAAATGTGGTGAATCAAGTACGTATTGCCCTAATAGAATTTCCATTTGTGTCCATTAGCCACTTCGAATGGCGGAAAGACAGTCGTCTCTCGTTAGTCTATCTCTTTTTCTTTCTCTCTCTCTCTCTCTTTCAATAATATATTATGGAACAACGTTGAAGGACAGCATTTATATTTCATATTATGATATTTTTTTTCTTAAATGAATATTGACAGTTAATTTAATCTATAATAATTACCGCCACGCAGGAAGATACAAAATTCAGAGAAATACGGAAGAACAAAAAATTTAATATACACACATTAAATGCATTATCCGCAATTTAAAATTATTATTCATATGAACTCACTACACTAATATTTCGTTTCAATTAAATTACAAATTCTTTGCAATAGCCCAATAAATAAGTAAACATGCTACCATATTTTCCATCATTCCGTATTTTTATCAGACATAAAATTTCAGATTTATTTATAAAATTTGAATTTCATCCCATATATTTCTAAACCCAATAATTTCACTAAAAATGAACAACACAAATATCTCATATAGTCAAAAATTTCATTTAGGTGTCAAAACAAAATCCCAAATAAAATATACCGATTTTTTTTCAAAATTCTTAATACAAAATAAACATTTTATTTGTATCCCAATTTATAGTCAGATATATAAAAAAGAAAGTACAAAAAAACCCCAATTTTATTCGAAAATCATTCATCGAAAAACAGGTAAAAAAAAAATTCCACCATAAAAAAATCTTAATTTATTTCAATGTCTTACAAAAGAAACATTTCGCATTTGTGAAAAGAGACAAACCTTTAAAAATCCTAAAACAATAATCTCAATGGAAAAAATCGAATCTAAATAAGCAAAAATATAAATAAAAAACACTCTAAAAAAATAGTTACAAACAAAAAAAAAATTTTAATTTTTTTGGAAATAAACAAAAATATAAGACAAACCTTCAAACAACCCAAAATAAAAATCCCAAAAGGAAATAATCTAATTTATTTTAAACTCTAAAAAAAAATAGTAATGAAAGATGTAATATTTTGCATTCTTGAACTTTAATGAACAAGAAAAATATAAAAAATATCAAGGGAAATAATATAATTTATTAAAAAAAAAATACTTACGAAAATAATAGTTTTAATTTTTTATAAATAACCAACATTTCAGAAAGAACCTTCAAACAATCCAAACCAAATAAATCAAAACCTCAATGGAAATAATCTAAAAATAAAAATAGTTTCAAAAGTAATATTTTGCATTCTTGAAAATGAACAAAAATATATAAAACATAAAAAAATATCAAGGGAAATATTCAAACTTATTTTAAACTCTAAAAAATAGTTACGAAAATTATAAGACAAGCCTTCGAGCAACCAGAAACAAAAATCCCAATGGAAATAAATATTTCAAACTCTAAAAATAAAAATAGTTACGAAAGTAATATTTGCAATTTTTGAACTTTTTGGAAATGAGCAAAGTCAAATCAAGAATTCGCAATATTTTAATAAATACAATTTGATTGAGGGCATCTTGAAAGAAAGTACATAGTGCTATCAAACTACGAGCTTTCTTTCAACATCTCCTCAAAAATCAAAAATGAAACTTTCCCGATTATTTGGCGACTTTGCAGCTAATTTTTTAACAACCACATAGCCTTGATCAACATGCAACACATTGGGAAGCAACAAATCAACTCAATTAGCCGGTTCCGTGTCTCCTGAAGTCTGAAGATGTCAGCAAACTTTGGCCCCAAAAAGTAAAGGTAAAAAAAAAACTGCGAAAAGAATCTATGAAATTGTTTCTGGCAAATCAATTAGAAATATTTGGCCAAAAAGTTTTCACGCGTCGAAATGTTAAACGTAGACAAAACAGAGAATGCCAAGGCAACCACACGAGAGGGAGGACTGAAAAGAGGTGGAGGTGGAGGAAAATGTCGAGGAAAACATGTTCTAATGGCTGCTGAGGTAAACACTGAGAAACGGGGTAAAGGTAAAGGGGAAATGGACTGACTGACTGACTGGCTGTCAGTTGTATTGTGCTGTGACTTTTTAACCTAATGAATAATAAATTGGGCCAATTGTCACGCAAAAACAAACGCCAGCCAAGCCAAGCCAAGTTTATAGCCAAAAGTGTAAGGATATAAGGGTAAGGATAAACACAAGGATATTCTCAGCATAGCTGAGTCTAAGACTAAGGCATTGCTCTCTCTCTCAATCTATTTTGGCTGCCATATCCAAATTGTAGACACATTTTGCTGCTGTTTTGTTTATTTGTTTATGTTTTGGCTTCTTTTGCAAATGTCGCCTTCGATAGATTTTGGCATTTGTTAAGTTTGCGCCAACTCGCTGGGGAAATTGCAGCGAAATGCGGCAAGGCAGGGGTGGCATGCGGCATGTGGCAGGCAGGCTGGCAACATCATTAGCTTTAGGTGGCAGCTTGCATTTGCTTTCCCCTTCTCCTTTGCCATAACAAAAGTAATTAGCATATTGAAATGTTTCCGTGGCTCATCATCAATAATTTAGAGTTGCCTTACACATCAAGTTGCACGTTGCACGTTGCACGCCTGCAGCGTGTCTAGTTTTTGCAACACACAACATGTTACTCTTGTTTGTTGGATTAAATATTTAATTGCAAAAATCGAAATCGAAATCAAACTCAAAAGGGGGCACAACAACAAGCTTCTTAGTAGAGTGTTGTCAACATCTTGTCAATCACAATTTGCCAAATAAAATGTAAATGTCATTCAAATAGTTCGCAATGTGTTGATGTCTGTGTATGTGTGTATGTGTGTGTGTGTGTTGTTTTCCTTGATTGAAGGCTTGGGGACTATGTGGTTTAAGAAGGAAAAAACTAAATTAAAGATTTGCTTTTCCATTAACACCATTATTAAAGTAACACTCAAAATAAATATTTCTAAAGTATTCACATCTAAATTCAATAAACTGAAAGCCAACAGTGTAAAAAGCAGTTTTTTCTACAGTTCAATATAAAGCAAAAATATCTTAAAGTAAAAATACTTTCTTGGCAAACTAATTCAGTTAATTTTGGCATTAAATAAATTAATTTTAAATTTATGACCACCTATTAAAATTAAATTAATAAAATTAACAAATATTTAAAAAAAATTCAAAATTAAAACAAAATAACAATTTTTAAAAATTGTTCTTCATTTGAAGATACCAACTCCTAACTAACTGAACTCAAGTTCCCATTACTTAAATTCAATTTATTTTACGCATTCCAATCAATGGCTTTTAAACATAAAAAAATTTAACTTAAATAGCATTAATAAATTCTACTTAATGGACATCCAAAAACAACTTTTATATATATTAATAGGAACTAATAAAAATTAATATAAAAATATCTCTATTTTTTCAAAACGCCAACATAATTACCAAAAGTTGTTCCACATTTTATAGTCAAGAAAAAAAATACCCACTGAACATCATTGGCAAATTTCTTAACACAGAAATAATTATATTAATGCACTTAAATTAATTGAGTTATTAAAATAAATTTTTATAAAATATTTAAGTAAAGTCCTAATACAAATTTATATATTCAGTTAACAATCTTGCATAAATTCCATAAATTGCTCTACACTGACTTCATAATAAAATATGAATAATAACCAAATTCTTGATAAAAAAAATAGAATAAATTTTGCAACCTAAATTGTGTCGTTAAAATAAATTCACGATAACTTAAAAATTAATAATATATACAGCATCAAAGTCAAGCTCACAATTTACTTTCAGTAAAAGTCAAAAATAATAAAAATAAAAATAGTCTTTCTAAGCAAAAAAAAAAAAATATATATATGTATATATATACACCATCAGAGTCAAGCTCACAATTTACATTCAGCAAAGGATTAAAAACGTCACTTCAATTATCAAAGCTTACAGGCTCTACTTATCAAAAGCTGCAACTTTGCCAAAAGGAAATAATTTGCAGTAATTCATTTTAAATAACCTTTTAATTTAAATACAAAAAAGAATAATTTTTGCAGCTATTGAATTGAATTAAATCTTCACAAGTTTCTGGACAACAACCAAATAAAAAATAAAAGCATAAAGATATAAATAAGTGAAACATCGATTTCAAAAGTACATTTATGAATCAATCAACTCCAATCAAAAGCTCGGTATTTGCCTGAAAATAATATATTAAAATTCCAAGCAGATGAGAATCGAACAGCATTGAAAGCTTCAACAATATTTTACTATATATGCACACATTCAATGAAAACAGTAAATAACTGACAGATAATCTAAAAAAAAGCAACGTCTAAAGCACTGAAAGCACTTTGGCAAAGTTCATTAAAGCCATCACTTCAAAAAAGGAAATCAAAATAGTCCACAATCATCAAATCAATTAAATCGCTCAAAATAAACCCCAACAAAAATCGAGTTCTCAATAACTGAAGCTTCCATCACCAACAGAGCAAATATATCATGTGTTAAGGGATGTCGGTCAAGAGATTGCAACATATCTATTTTGATGCCGCATTAATAGAGCCAACGAAAGCATTTAAAACAATTAGCAAAGTTTCAGGCAGAAGCAAATATTTCGAGTATCACAATTCAGCGCATTTTTAGGGGCGTTACAATACAAACATAATTGAGGAAATGCTGCAGGTAAAAAGCGGATATAATTTACAAGTGACATAATTTACGCTTGCGCAAAGCATTGAAGGACAACAACAAGAACAAAAGTCAATGCTCATTGGCCAATGATTACACAGTGGCAAAAAACCGAAGTCAACATTTACACACATCGGATATTACGTATACGAGTGGTCGTCGCTTACTCGTGGCATTCATCTCGTTATTACTCGTGTAGCACTTGGAAATTCGTGTTTGGCAAGGATCACAGGATATAGGATACAACGTTACAGCATTCGCAACGCAATTGCAGTTCAAGTGCAGCACTCACACCGTGCAGACGTCTTTGCTCTCTGACTAAAAGCAAAATAGTAGCAAAAGTTGAAACCAAGCTGAAAATTGTAACAAGTGCTAGAAATTATTGTGCATTGTACTCTACTAAACTACTGACTAACTGTTTGGACAAGGCGAGCTCTGCTAACAAACGACGCCTATATCCTTTTGATTGTTGCTCAGAAAGCCTGATTTTTTAATACTCGGCTTTCGAGTAATAATCGAAACCAAATAGACGCTCGCCACAACAATTTAAGTGAGCAGTGAAGCTATTGGTAAGTTTCAATCTAAGATATATTTTTACATAAATACATAAGTAAAGTATTATAGAAACAAGCAGAAGCCTGAAGGAATTTTCGTTATTATAATAGAAGTAATAATAATTATTATTATTTTTTGTAATAATTAAACACGAAATAACTAAATAACAAACTATAAAATATTAAAAGCAAAGATACGTTTCATTTAGCAACTAGATTCAAAGAAATTCAACCTTGATTTATCTTAATTTTTTGTTCTAATATTTAAGCTAAGAATAGAGGTAGTTTCTCGCTAATAAAACTGTCATTGAATTTATTAACAGGGATTTGTAATATGTTCATTATAAGATATTTTGCTTTATAATTATATTTATAACGTATATGGGTAATTCTCAGGCGGAAGGTTATTCCTATAGCCCTGGATTAGAATTATATTACATTTAGAAATAAGATTGATTTTAGAAACCTTTTCTCTTCTACCATAAAATATATAAGAATTCGTGCATTCATTTTAAAACTGAAAAGTAATTCTAAAATCATTCTTAGCTCTAATTAAAATGTTAATCAAGAGTTATAAGATCCAGCTCTACTCAAAATAGAAAAATGTTTTGTTATAAGTTTTTCTCGTCAGGGAATAACCCGCATAGGATATTTTTAAATATTTATTTATATTTATATTACATTATAATAATTAAGTTATACTTATCATTGTGGATAGAGAGATATTTTATCATCCATTCTTCATCATGTACTTTTTTAATAGTGAATTGATTTCAATTAATTTAATAATAAATTTTAGCATTATAATATTTTTATAATTATAAATTCAATTCTTCTGTTGTGTTTAATTTTAAAATGATTATATCTAATATAAATAAATAATTTCGATTTTGTCACTTATTCGACTATTTAGTTGAGATATTTTGGTGTAAATTATACAGCTTTAGTAGTAGCTTTCTAATCTCAGTTCTCAATTCATTGCAATAAAAGAGTTCAAAATACTGTATTTAATTTGAGTGGGTTCACCTCTTGATCATATGGCTCATTATTTGTTGATTCTTAAGTATCTCGAATTGTAATTCCCACAAGCCACCCGCATTCGCTTTTGTGGCCCAGCTATTAAAGACTTCCTCGTAGTGCAATTAGTCATCAGCAGCAACAAAAGTGAGAAACAACCAATTGTCGTTGAACTTTTTGGCCAAAAACTACAGCGAAGCGACCTTCGCATTGAATGCGTCCAACAACAACAAAAACAATTGAAGTATTGGAGGCGGGTGTCAATGCACCTGAACTTGTTATTTTTGAGGCAACAAAAGTTCGGTTAAAACTATTATGTATTATTTATTTTGGTTAAGTTGTCAACAGACAAAGTTTTTTATTTTTTATAGTGAACTGAACTTACTGCGAATTAGCATTTCGCATACAAAAGGCGAGACATAGAGAACGCAAAAAGAAACTCAGCAAAAAAAAAACTGGCTAAGATCAATGAACCTAGTTTTTTTTTGGATGGGCGGCGATACGTTTCTGGGTTTGTAGTTTTCTGGTTTTCGGTTTCATTTGAACTAATTTCGAGATAAGCGTCACATGTCTCTCGCTTGTCAAACGAGTTGTCCAACAAAAAAAATAAAAATGAAATCGATTAATATTCAATCCAATCTTTGTGGTCTACTATTCGAACTGATTTGTTTTTGATTTGCCATTTAACATAACTGTTCCTGTTTCCACAAGCAAATTCAATTCCTGATTGTCGCTTGACTTGACATTCAATTATTATTTTATAATTATTTTTATTTTTTATCAAATTGCATTCAATGCGCTTCCACCTGCATTTTAGTTTTTTTTTTTTTGCTGCCATTGAGGATTTTCTACTATTCGTATTTTTTTGTAAGGGCAATGTTAATGCCAAAGCAATAATTAGCATTTCCACAATTATTACATTGCATATGGACTTGTGTCAACATTGAAAATCAATTATGTAGGCACGTCGCTGCCTGCCTCATCATTATGCACAACTGCATTCTCGATTTGCATAATACCGAAGATTGGGCCAAGTCCAATTTCTGATGGAAATATGACGTTTAAGGTTATTTACACACACCCATTAAGAAGCGATTTCAAATATATCTAAATGTCATATATTTATTTGAAGTTTAAGGAACTAACTTAGATTTTATTTCCCTTTCCCATATAAAAAATTAATTTGTATCTTGTGTATATTTGCATTTTTAAGAAACGTTTTCTAAAATATCTGAACATCATACATTTATTTTAAAGTTAAGGAACTAACTTAGATAATGTTTCCCTTTCCGATATAAAATAATAATTCTTTTTTTTTTTGTCAATCTTTTGCATTTTTACAAAGTACTTTCAAAATTATCTGAATATCGTTTAATTATTTGAAATTTAAAGAACTAAGATTTTGTTTTCTTTTCCGAAATAAAAAAATTATTTTTTTGCCCATCTTATAAATTTAATTTTTACCTGTTTATAAAATATTTAATCTAAGAATATTTGATACTGATAATAAGCAATTTTTATAAGATTTCGTTTGTTTTAAAGTGAAATAACAATAAAATATTATTAAGAAACACGTGTGTTCTATTAGGTTCGCTTATCTTATCGTCGTCAAAAATCAAAAAGCGAATATAAATATAAATATCAATAAATATATTAATCTTTTTCTCCAATTAAACATCCCTTTCAATAAAATAACCAAAGCTTTTATGAATTAACACCGAGAAGGTGTGAAATAAACAACATTATATCATAACTCGAGTACTATTTATAACACTATACATGAGTACATGATATTTATAATATACGACAATAAAAAGCCAAAAGTTAAATAAGGATAATGGGCCAATAAACTGGTTTGCCACTTGTACAATTGATAATAAATACATTTCGTATTAACACAACTATTTGTCACCCATTCAATGTCATGAACTTCATTGGGTCATAAAACGCAAAACACAAAAAGTTTTTGTTGCTTTTGTTTACGTTTTCAGTTTCGTTTTCATTTTCGGTGCTTCTACTACTCGGCATCTCCTTAATTGTGGGTGCGAAACAGAGAGAGAGAGACAGAGAGAGAGAGAGACGTACAGACAAACCAATTGAAATGCCAAAACGTGTGCGCTTTGCATAAGTATGGGTGTGTGTGTGTGTGTGTGTGTGTAGTGCAGCACATGAACGACACCGAGGTGCAGTCGTGTTAGCGCGTAAAGCTCACCTACGACAACAACAACAAAGCTTAACGGCAACAGGTGGCTGTGAGACTTCCGTTCGTTATCAGAAAGCTCGACGACCCGAACGTTTTTTGCTAATCCGCATAGAACACACAGAAACCGCAGCAGAGCAGCCGCAACTCAGTAAATAAGTCAGTGGAACAAACGCTGCGACCCATATATAAATTAATTGGCACACAGAATATTTGTGACAGTTCGTCGTATGCTTTCGCAACGGCAAAAGCTTCATTGGGTTCAAAGCACAAAACAAAGCAAAACAAAACATGTCTAAATTAATCAACATTGTTATTGCCTGCTCTATTCTCATTCAATGCGCGCAGGCGCAAATTGCGTGTAAGTTTAATAATAGGGGAAATTGACATAATAATTTTATAAAACTTACCCAATCAATCGTTTAGTTACTGGTCTGCCTTGCACCGTGCGAAATCCTAAGATCGTCGGCGGCAGCGAAGCCGAGCGTAATGAAATGCCCTTCATGGTGAGTTTGATGCGACGTGGTGGCCACTTTTGTGGCGGCACCATTATTAATGAACGCTGGATTTTGACCGCCGGCCATTGCATCTGCAATGGGCTGCAAAAGTTCATGAAACCGGCGCAGATTCAAGGCGTTGTTGGGTTGCACAGCATTCGCGAATATCTCAATGGCATTGGCAGCGGTCCGGATGCATTGCGGGTGGATTTCAAGAACATTGTGCCCCATCCGCAATACGATTGCAATAATGTGAAGCATGATATTGGTAAATAACAAACTTAGCTGTACCCGCCGCTTCAATTGTGTAATTCCAAATGTTCACTTAGCGCTGCTGGAGCTTGTGCAACCAATTAGCTTTACGGCTCACATTCAACCCAGTTGTGTGAGCTCGGAGAAGGAGCAGCGTAGTTTGGAGCAGGAATTCGCCACCGTGTCCGGCTGGGGCTGGACGCATGAGAATCAGGCGGTGGGCGATCGAGCCGATGTGCTACGCAAAGCCACCGTTAAGATCTGGAGCAATGAGGCCTGCGAGCGCTCCTACCGTGCACAGGGCAAATCCAATAGCATTGGCGACACTCAACTGTGTGCGGGCTATGAAAATGGTCAAATTGACTCGTGCTGGGTGAGTATGCAACACTTAACGGGAGCAGCAATGTTATGCAGCATCATTTTTGTATTTTCTGCCAGGCGGACTCCGGTGGTCCATTAATGTCCAAGGAGCACCATTTGCTGGGCGTTGTCTCCACTGGCATTGGCTGTGCTCGTCCTGGTTTGCCGGGTATTTATACGCGAGTTAGCAAATACGTGGATTGGATGCAGAGCGTGATAAATAAGCGGCAATAGCAAGCAGAATGCTGTTGCTCGACCAAATGTGATTTCACTGTGATATTTAGTTATTAGAATACAATTAAATGTTTTTACCAGCAAAAACGAAAACTTTTTTCTTTGGCGGCAAAAATTAACCGTTTCGACCGTAACGTTGCCATTTTGGACTAGAGTTGCCAGTTTTCATTCGTATTTGAGCTCCCACTTGGTGTAGCCAGATTGCTCAAGTTACCAGGTGAGCGCTATATTGGCAACGCTAGCGACCATCAGCTGTTTATAAACAAAAAAGAAATGGACGATTCAGCACTTACGAGGTAAATTCAATAATAAACATTTTATTAATTAAATTGTTAAACAAGTTCTTTTAATGCACTAAACGTAGTCAGGCAATTGCTGAGTTGATGCGTGAAATGCCCTCGCAGAACGGACAGGCATTTCTCGGCCCACAAGAGCGCAAAATAAATCCGCTCGGCAGACCAAACAAACGATTTCTGGGCCGCACAATAAACACAGCGCTGCGGCACAATAAGCGTGAAACCGAACGTACTCATGCGAGTTGCCAACAAAAGTTGCTGGAACTGGACGAACGTCACGATAGACGTATGAGGAATGAGTTTTACACCCGCAATACAAGCAGAGAACACAAGCGGAAAAGTCGCAGTCGAAAGAAAAGCAGCAGACGACGTAGTCGCAGTCGAAGCAACAGTAGCAGCGACAGCTACGAACGTAAGTCTCGAAGTCGCAGCCGCAGGCACAGTAAGAAAAAGAAACGCAGCAAAAAGCACAAAAAGGAAAGGAGGAAAAAACGACATCGCACCAGCAGTAAAAGCAGCACCTCCAGCGGCAATGAAGAGCAACCGAAACAGCCAGAGGAAACTGAACGAAGACAATACTTCATGCCACCAAGCAATTTGGCTTTGGCTGTTGCCATGGCCGCCTACACTCAAACTTTATCCGCGCAACAAACACAAGCCAAGGTTGAAGTCGAAGAAGTATTGCCAACACCCTCCTCTCCATTAAGTGATATTATAAAGGAATTGATGTCCGACGAGGACGTGGAAGCGGAACGCAAAGAAGCATTATCAGTTGCAGGCTCAAGTGATGAAGTGGAGGAAGTACTTACCATCAATGTCAGCTCACATGAAGAGAATATGTCGAGCAGTACAGACAGCGACTCCAGCAGCGAGAGCAAGCGCAGCACAGGCAGCTGCATAGCTCTTGAAGATAGTGTAGAAGAAATAGAGGAGCCTCTGAGTGGCAGTGATATAGAAATTATTGAAGTTGATTTAAAAGACCAAAGTCTGGTAACAGTGGCGTCAACGCAACAGGCGAATTCAAAAGTTACGTCTGATGACGATGTGACAACCACTGTAGATTTGACTGAAGATTAGCCAATTTAGTTAGAGCATACTTAAACAGGGTCCTTTAGCTGTACAAAATACATATATATATTTAAACACTGAATGTTGATAAGAAAAAAAAGCAAAGTACAATCTTTATTTACAGTATAAAAATTGTTACCAAATAAACCAAATTTATAATATTACCCAAGAGAAGGCCATCTAAATCCCTTATTTACAATTAAAGTAATGATGGTCATGCATAACTAATTAAACGATAATTTGTCAATTTAAAAATGGATAAAGAAACTGTGATTCTTTAGATTGATGCTAAAAATGGTTTCGTATAAAAGAGTAGCTGAAACAGTTGAAGCTTACAAAGAAAAAATGAATTTCTTATAGGCTAAAGTTATCATTTGTACATATTGTGAGCAACAAATTGTTAATAAAGAGAATGTTACCCACCCAAAAATTAATTTGTTGAGTTTTTCTTTTAGTTATCAGATGTGTTGTCTGTTAACAGAAATGTCCAAACATTAAACTCTTTAGGCCCATGATAGTTGAGGTAACGTCGGCAATTGTATGAATGTCAACAGGTTTGCCTCTCCCGCTCTCTTTACTCGCTCTCTCTTTTTGTGGGGCGATCTGTCAAACAATGCTATCTTGTCAGTTTGCGCCCAGCTGATTTGGTATTTACAACAACAACGCGGAGTAGAGCATTCAATTAGCAACTTTAATTACAGTCGTAAAAAAGAGTGATATAGCATAGTTTATATAATGTTTGGCAATCTGAAAAAGAAGCTAAGCAATGCCATACAAGAGGGCATTGTAATTTCCGAGAGTCTACAGCAACACTATCGTCAACGTGTCAGCAGCAGCAGCAGCAACAACAATAACAGCAGCAGTCAAACAAGTGCAGCCACAACACCAACGACGCCATTGGGAGCATCCCGATTGGGTCTCAGCGATAGTTTCACCTCTAGTCGTAGCAGTTCACACTCTTTGGCCGATGGGGTGCCAACACATCTTAATGTGGCAGCTGGTTGCAATTTATTGTCCAAATACGAGGATGACTGGCAGAAAATTCACGCATCGAACGAGGAGAATGCGCAGCAAGCGGCCGCAATTGCCACACAAATAACAGGCATACAACAGCGGGCCAGTGGACAACATGCAACCATAACTGAACTCAATAATTGTCTGGCCGGTTTACCAGCGTTGGTGGTCAAGCTACAAGCTAGTGCCAAAACGTTACAATCACTGGAGGAAATGGGTGCCCAGTTGGAAGTTGAATTGGAAAAGCTAGAGGATCTGTGCGAAGAATGTGAAATGCAGGAATTTGTGCTGGAGCAGCAATTTCAATTGTCCAAGCACAAACAGCGTAAGCTCAACGAGCTGGAGCAGTACAGACAGAAGATTGCAGCAGAGCATCAGCAAAAGATTCGGGCTCATGAGCTGCAACTAAGACAGCTGCAAAAAGAACGCCAGGCTGTGTTCGACGATGCTTTTCGTAGCGATCTCGAGGAATACAAGCAACGTGGCCAACTCACCAGTATGTATTTAACGATTGTCAATAAACGAATAACTAAATTAAGCTATTTATCTTATTTGTAGAGATACCAACAAAAATAAGTAAGCAAACTTCTTTGGATGAAGTTGTGCTGGAACAGAACGATGAGGAGGCCAAGGATGCTCTTGAGCAGTTTCTAAATGGTTGATAATTAGCCCAATTGTATTGTCTCATTAGTGCCTTTAGTGCAATATGCATCAATATCATTTTATAAGTTTAAATGTAAATATAAGTACACTTAATTTCTTAGAAGAGTACGTGTTTTTGTTTTAATGCCATCCAATTGTCCAACAGCGCTGTAAAATGGTGTTAACAGAGACCAATAACTAGAGGTGGAGAAACATCGATGTTCACGGACATCGATGTTTTCGATGTTTTTGGCGCTAAAAATCGATTAAACATCGATGTTTTAAATAAAAAAATTATTTTTTATGAAATTTCAATTTTATTTATGTTTTTGTTTTTGTTGAGAAACAAAAGCTTGTCTACCACTGAAGGGGAAAGGCGAGTACGACGGTCTGAAATAACTTGGCCTGCCTTGCTAAACAGACGTTCCGACTCGCATGACGAAGCTGGAATGCAAAGGAACTTTTTGGATATCTTTTTCAAAGCTTCTTCAGTTGAGATCTGAAATAAGATAGTATGTTTAATTTAATATTTGAAAAACAAATGTCTTAGCATATAGGGTCTTACCTTCCAATACTCAAGGGGATCGCAGTTTTCCGGCTGGTTCCCTTTTTCTAAATGTTGCCGTAACAGAATGAGTGAATCAGCACGATGGGATTGCACTCTTGCCTCAATTTTCGTTTTAAGAAATGAGAACCGTGTCGGTTCCTCTGTTGGTGGTGCTGGCTGCGGTCGTGGGATTGTAATACAAATGGAGCTCAGCTCTTCCTGGAGAGCCTTGGCCGCTTCCTCCGCGTTCGATGCGCTAAGAAATCCCTGTTTTTTAAATCGAGGATCAATGATAGAGGCTACGCGTGGAATCGTTCTTGTTTCGTATGGAAATAACCTTTCTCTTAAACGCATCTTCACATAATTCAAAGCAGCGATTCCTTCCACTGTTTTAAGTTGCAAACCATTAATTTTGTGGCAAAGCTCGCAAACAACAGGAATAATTAATGAGATTGATACATTAGTGTTCGTTGAAACGGACAGAGTTGCATCGGCAAACGGGGCTAACAACAAGGATAATTCTTTTAATGTATCAATATCCTCGGCAGACAAGGGTAGTGGGGCATTGTGGGATACTGCCAAGACTACACTTATGTGTTCGTTCGTTATAATTATTCTCTTAATCATCTCGTACGCGCTATTCCAGCGGGTCGGCATTTCTTGTATCAGGCCGTACGGATTTTCTGCTTTTTGCGCTGCCTTAAATTTGGCGTACGCAGTCGAACTTCTTTTGAAGAAAGCCACTATTGTCTTGCACCTGCTTAGAATATCTTCTAAAAATTGCTGTTTCAACATGTCCTGGACCAGCAGGTTGATTGTGTGGGCCACACACGGTAAGTGTTTGTATTTTAATGACTCGCATGCTTTTTTCATCGATGCATCGTTGTCTGAAACCATACATACCACTTTTTCCGATATCGACCAATCTGATAGCACCGATTTAATGGTATCTGCTATATTCGCAGCTGTGTGATTGGTTGGCGTTAGAAGGTGCTGTGTTGCTAAAATGGCTGATTCCAATTTGAAATTGCTGGATATAAAATGACATGTTATAGTTATGTAGCCTTCGTTGGCTCGAGATGTCCACAGGTCTGTGGTTAATGCCAGATAATCAACGCTGTTTAGTATTTCTCTCAGCTTTGCTTTACATTTTTCATATTGCATTGGCAAAGAAACATCCCGCAAGTATGTCCTACTTGGCAATTTGTATCGAGGGTCCATTTCTTTCAGGAGGGCAATGAAACCCTCATCCTCGACACAACTAAAAGGCTGAACATCCACAGCAATCATGCTTAGCACCATTTCATCGATCTTTCTTTTCCTGGCCGAATCATTGCTGTAATGCACAGTGGACTTTCCTTTGCTGTCTTTAAGCCGTTCTGGATGAACGTTGCTCAGATGGTTAAGAAGGTTTGTGGTGTTTCCCATCGTTTTTATGGCCTTTCCACAGTAATTGCAAACGGCATGTGTTTTCTCAACCGTTTTCTTGAAATGATTCCAAGCGATGGAAGCTTCTCGCTTCTTTTTTTGAGCTGGCTCCACATTTTCCTCTGAATTTGATGTTCCTTAAAAAGTAATATTTTCATATTAACATAAAACGTATAACGTACAAATGTACATATGTACATATCATGCGGTTGCATCCAAGCAGAGGTACACATATGCCTGAATGCCTGAAGCATTTATGTCCAAATTTCGACAGCTTTAATATTAAAATTACTTACGTTTCAGGTATCTGTCCATGACCGTCCACTCCACTACTTCAGCCAACACCACCAACAGAACACTAATATGAAACATAATATAAGTAATTTATAAAATAATAAATAAATCCCAATTTACTTACATTTACGCGTTTTCTTCTTCTATGCGCACGTAGAGATGGAAAAAAATCGATGTTGGCTGGCCAAACATCGATTTGACCGATGTTTTGAAAACATCGATTACATCGATGTTACCATCGATTTTTCTCCACCTCTAAGAGCAGATGCGAGCAAGAACGTTACAACAATTAAACTGAAGACATAAAAATAAAGTGAATTAATAAAAAAATAAATAAAACATTAATTTTATTTAGAACAATGTTAACATAACTCTGTTAACAAAACTGGCGCAGCCGACGGAGTAACCAAAAACATTAAAATACCCACTTAAGTGCAGTGTTGAGTGAATTGGTGCTTGTGCAAATTACATACATACATACTTACCTTGTGCAAAAGACACATAACCTGAAAAGGCACGTTTTGTTAAAACATACCGGCTAGAGAAAAGAAAAGACTCGCAAAAGTGTGTACAGAAAAAGACTTGCAAAAGTGTGTTCAAAAAGAAAAGAAAAAAAAAAGACTGGCAAAAGTGTGTACAAAAAGAGAAACAGAGAAGAAAAAGACCAAAGCATCTAGAGCAACCTTTTTTTTTCTGTGCAGCGTGCCGGCATTTCGAAACTGTACTTATATTTGCATGTAGATGTGATTGTATGTATAAATCAACAGTTGCACACACCAGCATCTCGGAGCGAACTCATTCAGTTCATAAGTGGTTCGATGACAAGTTCATAAGAACGTCTGCTATCGTATCATAAGAACGTCTGCTATCGTATCATAAGAACGTTTGCTATCGTATCATAAGAACGTTTGGTATCGATATCCGACGAGAACTAGCAGAACTAATTCTGTTACAATATTACAAGTTCTAAAGAACTCAACGGCTATTCATTTTGACTTCGAACAATGGCAAACGATTTTACTTTATCGTTTGGGGATATTCTTAAGGATGCCCACCACATTCACGAATACAGAGGAGACCATTCAAGAGCTCTATCATCATTCATTCGTGAAGTGGAGATGATATTTTCTGTATTACCACCGACAACTACTGCAGGAGCCTACGTGTTTCACCGTGTCGTACTCAACAAAATCCAAGGCGGAGCTCTACATGTTGTGAGAACCATCGAGAACTCCGAGCCGTCGTGGGACGACATCAAGAAGATTCTTATTCGGAATTTTGGCGTAAAGGAGTCCTACAATCAACTTTACCAAGAAGCGTTTATGCTAAGTAACAATAACAATATTACAGAGTATTTTAAGTCTTTAAGAAGTATAATGTGTAAAATTAATGAAAAATACGAATATGATAACGTAAAGCATTCTGAGTTTAGTCCCAAAAATGTTGAAGAAGCTATGTTAAGAACATTCTTGAAAAATATTGATGTAAATTTAGCTTCAGTCATAATTAATAGAAATGTAAACAATTTAAGAGAAGCTTTTGATTTATTGGAAACTGAAGGTCTTATTAGAACCCAAAATGTTAAAACAAAATATACTTAATTGTTAGGAATTAAATTATGGTAGATTACGTTACATTTGAAGTCTGATATTTCTTCTTTCTTTTTATGTTGGAGCTATGTACATTGTTTAAATTAAATTTTCTATATTTAGGTTCATTTTTGTGTCTTAACGATTTATAGTTTTTTATATATCCTTCATTAATAACCCTTGCCCACTTCCAAGATTTGCTTTGTCCATTTACAGAGTGAAGGAAGTCGACCAAAGCCTCAGAGGATGCGATGTAAGGCCCGAAATAGGCAGTCTCCATAAGCAAGCGAACATCTATGTTCAGCGCGGTTGCTGCTTCGTTTACCCAATGGAGGGCACCAAGTCCTGAATCT
Source organism: Drosophila niveifrons (assembly GCA_035046325.1). Taxonomy (NCBI): domain Eukaryota; kingdom Metazoa; phylum Arthropoda; class Insecta; order Diptera; family Drosophilidae; genus Drosophila; species Drosophila niveifrons. The sequence goes on from JAWNOC010000052.1 coordinate 37,633,515, forward strand.
GACAAGGATTTCATGCACCCTGACATAAGAATTCCCTTCTTCGTTGGTTCTGAAGAAAGAGAGTCAGAAATCATATTGATTACCAATCTCTGGGTAACCACTGATCCTCTGCCCATCGCGTTCTCAACATCCATAAGAGAGGATGTGGCCCCGATTGGGGGTTTGGGAATGTCGTAATCATTTGGCCAGAATTGTGGAATCCTATCCACAAGATTCCTATCAAGAGCCCTAAGTACTGTTGTATGACTCTTAGCTATTCCTCTTAGGAGGTTCAGACAGATGTATCCTATGTAGTTTAGGAGATGCCTCCTTCTCTCATCCACCTCCGATGCTTTCGGCTGGTTCGGTTCTACCGCTGCATTAATTCCATCCCACATGTACTCATACCACGATATGGCTTCCGCCTGAGTAGTCGCCATTCGAGTCACAGCAGACGAAGTCAATGTCGAACCTGCGGTGGGGATCGGAAGAGGAATTTCTCCTGTCCCGGATTCTGATAACGGTGTCCACTTTCGAAGAACCGTCTCAGAGAGCTTGGAAGGGCGAACCTCAGCAGTAAAGGGATGCCCATCAGAATTGGAGAAGTGGTCGTCCGAAATTAACATGCTTGAATTTCCTGAGTAGGTCATTCCAGCAATGATAATGGAGACTTGTTCGTTCAGTTTAGTCAAAGGTCCTCCTAAGTACCAATTTAGAATAGCACACCCGGCAGAGACCTGCTCTATGATGGAAGGTCTACATTTCCACCTCGCCCCTGCTTGGAGATTTGCGAATGTTGTAGCATCCCATAGAATACTGGGAACATCAGAGTCCCCATCATTGGAGAGCCCGCGAATTTTTCTGGCTTTCTCGTCCCATCCTTCGATGGTAGGGACATCGTCCTCGGTGAATTCTTCTCTTGCTCGGTTCATTTTAAGAATGATCGTTGAAGATGATGATGAAACTGAAGTTTCATCATGAAACTGAAGTTTCATCATCATCTTCAACGATCATTCTTAAAATGAACCGAGCAAGAGAAGAATTCACCGAGGACGATGTCCCTACCTACCTAACCTTCCATCATAGAGCAGGTCTCTGCCGGGTGTGCTATTCTAAATTGGTACTTAGGAGGACCTTTGACTAAACTGAACGAACAAGTCTCCATTATCATTGCTGGAATGACCTACTCAGGAAATTCAAGCATGTTAATTTCGGACGACCACTTCTCCAATTCTGATGGGCATCCCTTTACTGCTGAGGTTCGCCCTTCCAAGCTCTCTGAGACGGTTCTTCGAAAGTGGACACCGTTATCAGAATCCGGGACAGGAGAAATTCCTCTTCCGATCCCCACCGCAGGTTCGACATTGACTTCGTCTGCTGTGACTCGAATGGCGACTACTCAGGCGGAAGCCATATCGTGGTATGAGTACATGTGGGATGGAATTAATGCAGCGGTAGAACCGAACCAGCCGAAAGCATCGGAGGTGGATGAGAGAAGGAGGCATCTCCTAAACTACATAGGATACATCTGTCTGAACCTCCTAAGAGGAATAGCTAAGAGTCATACAACAGTACTTAGGGCTCTTGATAGGAATCTTGTGGATAGGATTCCACAATTCTGGCCAAATGATTACGACATTCCCAAACCCCCAATCGGGGCCACATCCTCTCTTATGGATGTTGAGAACGCGATGGGCAGAGGATCAGTGGTTATCCAGAGATTGGTAATCAATATGATTTCTGACTCTCTTTCTTCAGAACCAACGAAGAAGGGAATTCTTATGTCAGGGTGCATGAAATCCTTGTCAGATTCAGGACTTGGTGCCCTCCATTGGGTAAACGAAGCAGCAACCGCGCTGAACATAGATGTTCGCTTGCTTATGGAGACTGCCTATTTCGGGCCTTACATCGCATCCTCTGAGGCTTTGGTCGACTTCCTTCACTCTGTAAATGGACAAAGCAAATCTTGGAAGTGGGCAAGGGTTATTAATGAAGGATATATAAAAAACTATAAATCGTTAAGACACAAAAATGAACCTAAATATAGAAAATTTAATTTAAACAATGTACATAGCTCCAACATAAAAAGAAAGAAGAAATATCAGACTTCAAATGTAACGTAATCTACCATAATTTAATTCCTAACAATTAAGTATATTTTGTTTAAGCATATTTTGTTTTGTAAAACTCAGGAGAGTCTTAACTTAAGCGATGGGAAGTTATGTACTCAGAGCTTTCGTTCTCTTCATATCTCATCTAACAAGAGAGAGAGATCACAAGCTCTCTCAATCACATACTAGACATAGAAAAAAGCTTTTGAGCTCACTTGTAGAGCAGATGCGAGCAAGAACGTTACAACAATTAAACTGAAGACATAAAAATAAAGTGAATTAATAAAAAAATAAATAAAACATTAATTTTATTTAGAACAATGTTAACATAACTCTGTTAACAAAACTCGTGTGTGCTTAAGTGTCTCTATGTGTGTGTGTGTGTGTGTGTGTGCGCGCTTATTTGTATCATTGTGTGTGGGTGCAAAAAAACCCTCACTCACTCGTGCCAATTGCAGGTGTAATATTTCAATGGTAAGGTTTGGGTGTGTTTGTGTGTGTGCGTTGCACTATAGGAAATTTGACCACTTTTGCTGGCCAAAAGTCATTTTTTGAAAGTTGGCCGATTGAAATAATTTTAGGTGCAATGTGTTCACAATAGATCATTCATCAATGTTGCATACCAGAATTTTCGATAGATGGCGCCACTCAAGAAAGATCAGCTGATAAACACAGCTGTGTGAATGGCAGTCCACGTGTTTTTGCATATTGCATTTTTCTTGCAATTTTCCAATTGTCAATAGCGAAAAATTAAAGCACATTGCTAAAATTTTTGAAATGAGTTCTATCCACAGTGGTTTGTATTATGTGTTTGTGCTTGTCAAATGTGTACAAAACTTGTGTTGTCCCCTTAATAGAGTAAAAGTGTAAGTAACCTAAAAAATTCATTTTTTTGATGAAGTCTCATTTTTCGAAAGCTGTAAAAAGTGTGAGATTCAGATCGAATTGATGAAATGTTGTCTATGTTGTAGAGTATTTCATTCTTGTTCAAATGAGAGTAATTAAAAAGATCACAAATAACCACAAATCCCTTAAATTTTAATTTTTAGAACGTAGGGTCAATGTCCCCAACATTGAATTGTTCGGCAAATGGTATGAAGCGATTGGAAAAAGCGCAAAGAAGGATGCAGTTTTTATACCCGCTACCCATAGGGTAGAAGGGTATTATAACTTTGTGCCGGCAGGAAATGTATGTAACAGGTAGAAGGAGGCATCTCCGACCCTATAAAGTATATATATTCTTGATCAGCGTCAACAGCCGAGACGATCTAGCCATGTCCGTCTGTCCGTCTGTCTGTCTGTCCGTCTGTCCGTCTGTCCGTCTGTCCGTATGAAACACTGGATCTCAGAGACTATAAGAGATAGAGCTATAATTTTTTTTCGACAGCATTTGTTATGTTTGCACGCAGATCAAGTTTGTTTCAAATTTTTGCCACGCCCACTTCCGCCCCCGCAAATCAAAAAAATCGAATAACAAGCGTAATTTTAAAGTTAAAGCTGCGAATTTTGGAATATATAATAATAACAATAGTATTTATGATTCCTGAAAATTTGCTTGCGATCAGATAAAAATTGTGGAAGTTATTAAAGAAACACTTTTGTATGGGCCAAAACGCCCACTTACGGGGGGGTCTCAAATGCTTTGGCCGACAATCTGGTGTATTGTGCCGTCTATGGTATATTTTAAATGTTAGTATCACATCGTTATACCAAATATACCATTTGGTATATTTTTAGTATTTTGCAGTATTTTTTGGTATATTTTGAAAATAATACCGCAATATTTTGCTTTTATTCAAAAGGGGTAGCGGGTATCTCACAGTCGAGCACACTCGACTGTAGTTTTCTTACTTGTTAAATGTATAAAAGCCGCTATACCAGGAGAGGAGCATGATGATATTGTAAAACATACTAGCGAAAAAGTTTTCTCCCAGATAAATAGAATGTGGAAGTCCTGCAAAGGAAATTTAAAATACTTTCAACGCAAGCATGGAGGTTGGATGAATTCCCAAAAGATCATCATTAAAAAGGAGAGCATAAAGCGACGTGGTCGACCAACACTGCCATACAATGCGAAGGGCACTAGATCTCACAGAAGGCTAGCTGCAAGTATCGCAAAATCCCAAAAAAACAATTACAGTTTACTAATTCAAGCAGCAAGCTTGGCTGCACAAAAGCATAAAAAATTTGACCTTGCTAATGTGCTACGGCTGCTTTCGATATGCCCGGAAAAGGCAAAATGTATGCGCAAAGCAGTTAAGACACCAATAAGAAAATTAGAAGCGGTTACTCCTAATGAAGCGTTAGCTTTCATTTTAGATCAAAATTTTACGAAAGATCAGTACACGGCTATAAGGGATCAATCAAAAAAAAAGAAATGTGATATATATCCATTATATATGACGGCTGCTGCTCAAAAAAAAATGTGCCGACCTGAAAATTTTACTGTCGACGATATGAAATCTGAAGTCACGCTGCAGAGTCTTCTCGTCCATACAGCCAGTCGGTTAGTTAATTTACAAATTGACGTCGTGGAGAAAATTATGAAAGAGCAGAGTACACAACTATTATCGGCGGAACTTATCCTAAGCTACGGATTTGATGGAAGCTCTGGGCATTCAAATTTTAAACAAAAGTCTTCGGGAGCACAATGTAATGACTCAAACATATTTGCCACAACAGTCACGCCCCTTAGATTAATAGATGCGTCCAGAAACGTAATATGGAACAACCGCACACCGCAGTCTATTAGATTTTGTCGGCCTTTGAAATTGCAATACATAAAGGAAAGTAAAACTTTGATTTTACAGGAAGATGAGTACATTAAGAAACAAATTTCTGACTTAATGCCTTGCAAAATTGTATTGGAAAGCGGAAAGGTTGTATACGTGAAGTTTCAGCTGCAGTTACCAGTAATCGATGGCAAAGTGTTGAATGCATTAACGGGCACAAAATCAACACAAGCTTGTCCAATTTGCGGAGCCACTCCATCAGATTTTCTTCACAATAAGAACTTTAAGTGCGAAAAGTTCTTACCAATAATGAGCAATTTAAAATATGGCTTAAGTCCACTGCATAGCTGGATTCGATGCTTTGAGTTTATTTTGCATGCTGGCTACAAAAGTGAAGTGAAGAAGTGGAAGATTTTGGAAGAAACAGATAAAAGAGAGGTTTCTGAAAGGAAAAAAACAATTCAAGGCTTATTTTGGAGTCGCCTATCCTTAAATGTGGATAAGCCAAAAGTTGGAGGATTTGGCAGTACTAATGATGGCAACACTGCACGTCGTGCATTTTCGGATCCCCAAGTCTTCTCAGAGATAACTGGCATCGATGTGCAGCTAATTGACAATTTAAGAACAATATTAATTTGTCTTTCATGCCAGCTGCCAATACATGTAAAATTTAAAAATTTTTGCTTCAATACTGCAGAAATTATTATAGATCAGTACCCATGGCTACCCATGACTGCATCGGTACATAAAATTTTAATTCATGGAAGTGAAATAATAGAAAATACAGAATAATAGAAAATTTAGAGTCAAGAATACTGCGACAGAAAAAAATGTCTCTTCCTTCGGGAGTATTAAATTTATTAGAATGCTCATTAAATACGGAAGAAGAAATGGAGGATGAGAGCAGCTTTTTGAATGCTGATCTGCTTTGGTATGATATTGATTTGGAAAACGAAGAAGTTTTATAGGTGTGTATGGAAAAAATATTTCTTAAAATATATTAAAAATTGTGCTTTATTACAGGACTGCAGAAGAAAGAAATCACATAATTTTTTTTTTTTTTTTTGTAATTTGTATTAAATTAAGGCGTGCCACGCCGACTAATGTTTCAAAATATATAAAATAATTATTATAGAAACATTTCTTGTATATTAAAATAGTATTTTAAACATTTTCGCAAAATTGCTTAAATTAAAAAAAAGGGGGCGGTGCCACACCCATTTTTTTTTTAATTTCAATAGATAATGGTTGTCTTAACCTAATGCAAAAAACCGATTTGAATTATCTTGCTCCGTTCTTGAGATATTAATTTTGGCCAGCAAAAGTGGTCAAATTTCCTATAGTGCGTTGTGTGCTTGCAAATTTATATTTGTGCTTAGCTTAGTGGCTGGCAAGAACAACAATAAGAGCAACAGCAACAGCAACGAACTGAAGTTGGCAACTGATGCCGCTTTGGCGCTGCAATAAATAGCCGAGTCGAGTTATGGCTGCTGCTTTTGCTGCTATTGCTGCCTTTGCCTTTACTGTACACACAGAGTCGGTGGGTGTATGTTATTTCTAGAACGTTAGACACACCGAGAGAGCTAGGCTAGGCTGCCAGCGCCGGCTCTCTTGCTTTCCCCCTTTTTGTTGCTCTCGCCGTTTCTCGTTTGGCGTCTCATCAACGCCTTCATTAGGCAGGCGCCAAGTGGCTTACCTCTCTGCCTCCCACCTCTGAAACAGCCAGGAAAGTAACAAAAAAAAACATCATTAAATTTACGAGACTTTCCTAGAACATAGTACACAAAAGGAGCCCAGCCTCAAGGAGCTGAGAGTTGTGTTTTCTTGAAATGATTCCAAGCGATGGAAGCTTCTCGCTTCTTTTTTTGAGCTGGCTCCACATTTTCCTCTGAATTTGATGTTCCTTAAAAAGTAATATTTTCATATTAACATAAAACGTATAACGTACAAATGTACATATGTACATATCATGCGGTTGCATCCAAGCAGAGGTACACATATGCCTGAATGCCTGAAGCATTTATGTCCAAATTTCGACAGCTTTAATATTAAAATTACTTACGTTTCAGGTATCTGTCCATGACCGTCCACTCCACTACTTCAGCCAACACCACCAACAGAACACTAATATGAAACATAATATAAGTAATTTATAAAATAATAAATAAATCCCAATTTACTTACATTTACGCGTTTTCTTCTTCTATGCGCACGTAGAGATGGAAAAAAATCGATGTTGGCTGGCCAAACATCGATTTGACCGATGTTTTGAAAACATCGATTACATCGATGTTACCATCGATTTTTCTCCACCTCTACCAATAACAGAAATTCATCAGAATACAAAATGTCGAATGCTTGCGATGTTTGTTGAATGCATTAAAAATACATTAACATTCGGCTAAACATTCCGTGCTAGTTAAATTTAAAAATACAAGAATAATGGCATATCAAGGAAATATTTGAATTTTACATTATACATTTTTTTTAACTAATTTCCAATTGGCAACATTAAACAAAAATTGCTGATTTTGTAGTATTTAATTGAATTGAACTAAAAACATCGCAGCATCAGCGTCAACTGACTTTTGGTATTTTCTGCGACTCAACTAGCTGTCAACAGAGAAATTATATTTCATCTTCTCATGAAAAATAGGTATTACTCAATTTTAGTTAGAAAGATTGAAAAAAATGTTGAATTACCGGCAAAAAAACCGTCTCAATTTACAAATCAAGCAGGAGAGACTCAAAAGCCGTTTTAAAAGTTGCGCCTATTTACCACCACAAGCGAGTAATTACAAAAGTGGTATATTTGGTGAAGCCAATGAGTATATTTTAAAATTCATCTTTGGTCACGCTGACCAAGACCTGTCCTGTGGATTTATAAATTGTTTTAATAACATAAATGGTAAATATTTAAATACATTGCATGTATTGCATGTGCAAAATCATTGACAATCGTTGGCGAATCAATTAAGAGTATGTTAAACGTTGTGAAAGCTGAGCATCTTCGGCATTTGGCGACGTAAAAATTCGAGCACGCGCAGGCTGCTTGCCGTCTGCTGCCGTCATATCAGCTGCTGCTTGGCTGTGGTTGTGTCGTCGACGGGGAAGCGTACTACAACGATACCGATACCAATTCCAAGCCCAACAATTCTTGCCCTATACGACGACGACAACGACGAAGCCGGTGTTTTCATACTATATAAAAACATAAATGCAACGCAATACACGTACAAATAGTGAAGTGGCCAAATACAACATAGAATGATTGCATTAAGTTGCAAATGCATACATTTGTATAGCAGTAAAATTAATAATATGCATACAGTTGCATTAAAAGCTTTGTGAGTGTGTGTGAAAGTGTGGTGGTGGTGTACAAAAGTGTAGTATGCGCTTGTGAGTATGTGTGTGTGTGTGTGTATGTGCGTGAGTATCTTGGGTGTCCTGTGTGCATCCCGTGTAATTTTTGAGCTGTTGGAAAAATCATTTGAGGGGTTAGGAGAAGACTAGAGTCGCTGCTCGGCGCTAGGGGGCGCTTCTGCCAGTGTGTTTTAACATGGAGAATCCTTTCAAAATAAAAAGGAAATTGATCTAAATTTGATCATGTTGCATATTTGTTGAAAATTCGGATTGAAATTATGTAGTTTAGTCGAGCGAGTAACATTTGTAAACTAATCAAATTTTTTTGTTTTACAGTTAATGTTTTTTTTTATAATATAATGATGATGTTTCAATGACTGTTCTGCGCTGAATTACAGTGGTAAGCATAATTACTCACAGACTGAATTACAAGTAATTCAATTATAATAACAATGTCTCTTATTCTCATACATTTTGTAGCTGGAAAATTCGTGTAATAATCACATCAATAAAATAGCCAAAGCATTTAAGTCGCCTTCACGTTTTGGATAAAACAGGGCCAAACCTTTTCGCAATCAGATCACACAAGTCATGCCACGGGGTAAACGTCGAGCTCCAGAAATCGGTGACAATATGGATGGTCAATCAAAACGAGCACGCACCAGCTACACAAGCATTTCAACACAACAAACCAGCCGGTGAGTGAGATAATATATATGTACATAGATCTGGCCTATAGAGATAATACATATGGTACATCGTATTTCGTAGTGCCAGAAGTATCTATTTATAATGTGGTTCACAATTTACATGACCCCCATAAAAGGTATCGTATGATTCACCCTTGCAATGCATAAATTTTTAATGAAAGTTTAAGCTGCCTATGATTCAGCAGTCAATTAAGCATTTTGCCAACATTTAAGGTGGTTGTGCTACAAAAGACCCGAACTTTGATAAAGTAAGATAGGACCCATCTACATCTGCATATAAAATCACTGAGTCAGCTATCTATAGTTCAAATATTTTAAATATATATTTTTTTCTAAATCTGCCAATGTTTCAAGCATTTTAATTGCTTAGCCATATTTTATGCTAAAATTTCCGGCCCTTCTTTTCACTTGCTCTAATCTTATCCGATTTAAACATCTCAATTGCGTTTTCGATGACAATGCAATATTATAAATCCATTGTATCATAGATGATAATATATGTATAGTAGAGTTCTTGAAATAGCGCTGCATTCAAATGGATTGTAGTCAAATCAAGGCAAATTATAATCATTATTCAGCATACTAGCAAACTTTTAAGTTTAAGCAATATATACAATAATTGTAATACAAAGTAGAGGTGACTACTGAGAAGCAAAGTTCGACTTTATATTTTACCTTTTACGAATTATGATAGATCTTTTGACTTTAGTTCAGCTACCCAATCAATTTAAAAATCTGTTTAGAAATACATTTATATTTGGAATTGATTTATTAACTTGGCTTGAATGTTAGTGTGTTCTTAAATTAAAAAGAGGTGCAGATAAATTGAAATGATTAAATGTGTAGTATGCGCTCAATTGAGATAATTGAAATATACATTCTTAAGAAACTTAAAAACTAACACTTGAATTCGATACGAAAGTTGCCAGATTATTTAAACTAGATATGCCTGCGTTTATTAGAGGAACAAGAGAAAAAAAAGAGATTCAGCTTTTGAAACTATTTCAAAAGACAATCATTTAATTCAATATATTAAACTATTAGGTTTACCTCTAATAAACACAGCAAATTATTCAGTAATAATTTGTTGGTTAACTGTGTAAATATATATAGTCGTATGTATATATATATATATTTCCATTATATATATATATTTATGTTTATATACATATTAATTTGTAATATGTATATTAGTTAGTATTTTCATAATATTAACTATATGGAAGACATTTTGCAATTCTCATATATGTATGTATCGCTTCATTTATAATATAACATTAAATATTTCGTACTGGACGATGCCTCACAAAACTTTCGTCTAGGTTTCGAAACATGATTACAATAATTGTTTTACATTTTTTGGTTGTTTGTTTGTTTTTGTTTTTGTTTTTGTTTTTGGTTTGGTTTGTTTGGCTGTTTTTCAAATACGAGAATACTGATATGCAACAAATAACGGTACAGAGACATGACTCAATTAGTAGTTGAACAGAAATGCGGCAGAAAGTTGTTTCCAATTTGCAATCTTTTACTCCATTGAACCGTATTGCACCTTCTTGACTTTGAAATATCTGCAAACAAAGTAGGAAAACACCAGTTAGTAATTGTCTGGCAACGCTCGGCATTGTTAAGTTGGCTGCGCTTCAGCGCAGAGTTGACTTACCGCCAGCCGCCATAGCCGGAAATGGTCAGGAGCACTGCAATGGCCAACGCAGTGCCCACGGCGAGTGGAGCCGTCTCATCGCGATAGGATCCAGTGGCGCTACAATGGAACGATGGTCCCCACTTGCCGCTGTCCTTGAACATGAAGCTCTGCATGTGCAAGTCGCGCAAATAGATGCGTGCAATGTGCCCCGATTGGTCGCCCGAATCGTGTGGAGCATAGAGGATGACAGTCTGTTCCTTATCGCAGACATAGGACTTGCCCACTGGGGTGGGGAAATACATGGGCGTTTGGGCGGGTGAAGTAAGCCTCACATTCAGATCGGGACGATCGGGATGCTCGAAGAGCGGATTCGATGATGAGTAGCTCAACTCGAAGAGATTGATGTACCAGCCCTCGCCGCCCGATGACTGCGTAGAAAAGTGAACTTTGAATTAACCTTTGACCTTATTTTTGTGGTGGTTGTTGTGGGAGGTTGGTCAACAACAAAATCAATATTCGCTACCTTTTTAAATGTCATGGATAGCTTGAAACCCTTGAACTCCATGGTCATTATCTCCAAATTGGACTCGTCACATTGGCCACTGAGCACCGGATGATCTGGCATATACAAATCGCCCTCGACATCCTCGTTGAGCTTGTTGCGATATCGCACACTAATCAAGCCATCCACCTGCATCAGAATGCAGGTGATGCCATTGGTGGCATTCAAGCGATACAACGATGTGATCGCATCGTGATTTTGCGACGAAGCCTATGGGGAAAAAGCACAATGAAGTCATAGCATGTGTGAGGGGCGAAAAAGGGGAGAGCAAATTACTTACTGATGGCGATTTGGTCGTGTATTTGGATACCCTCGGAGTTTTGGTTGTAAACGCGGGCAGCTTCAGTCCTTGAGCACTGGCCACTGTAGACAAAAAAATACAATAAAAATTGAAATAAAATGCGTGCCAAATGAATGCGCACAGCACGCAATTGCACAATTTGAGTTTCAGCATTCTATGCGATGTTATTTCAAGTCACTGTGTCAGGAGGCGACTATTGATTTTTTACCCCCGCCCTTTCCCCCTGTCGCTGGCATTGCTTTTGGCTCTTTTTTGTTATTTTTGTGGGCACTTACCGAATAAAGCGAGCAACAGGCATCCTATTACTTTGCAATCAAATCCATTTGCCAACTTTTTACCAAATATTTGCAACATTTTCATTATTTGAATTGACTACAAAATTCAATGCTGTCTTCTTCAGTGAATTTTGACGTAGCGTAATCCCTTCGTTCCAAATTTGGCCAACAACGACGTGTGTCTCGCTTTGAGTCCTGCGCACAACTGTGCCCTATCGCAGTATGTCCTTCCTTGACGTATCCTTTCGGTTCGTTTTATTTCGGCTCTCGACTCGGCTCTCCACTTTGCTACAAAAATTCAACTCTCGCTTTCAGTTGGCAATTTAGGGCGCAGTCGCTCAAATTCTCTTCCAAAAATGCGACTATTTTTTAATGTCTGCACAGTGGCGGCGATAAATATTCCTCCACTTTGTCGAAAAGTGAAAATATTTAAAGATTTAAAAAAAAAAATGTTAGAAAAATATAAAAATTATATTTAAACTTAAAGGTCTTTATAAAAATATAAACAAAAAATTTGTGGATATTATAAAATAATATTTTTAACTGTATTTACTTCAAAGTAAAGTTGAAAAACTATAGCTAATGTAAAAATAATATTAAAGAATAAATACTGAAAAATATATGAAAATGGGATACAATAAGAATACCTTAAGTTTTACTAGTAAAAAGGGAGAAAACAATTTACAAACACTATCTATTAATAATACTTTCAAGTTTCCATATAAAAACGTGACGTGGCTTATAAATGTTAGTTTATATTAATGTAAATGATACTTCAATAGCAAAAAAACACGGCAATTAAATATAGTGCATAAAATATATAATTTCAAGTAGAGATACGCTTTATGAGATCGATTACTTCCCGTTTATTTCGCAAATACTTGTAATAAAATTGTTATTACCCGTAATGTACTTCATAAATATCTAATCTATTATGAGTGGATTCAAGAATAAGTACTGTGTCATCACACTTGGAATCCACAACAGCCTTACATGTTTGCATGCAGTTTGTTGCAACATCGTTCTCTCCCCTACTTAGAATCCACAGTCACATATATAGTACATACTATATTCTCTTTCCGCATCAGCTGTCACGAGTCGATCAATAGATCAGCAGCTGTGCGAGAGTAAAATCCAGAGAGAGAGACAGAGAGAGAGAGATCACGGAAATAGAAACAAAACCTTTCACTTTCAGCCACAGCCGCATTTGTTTAATATTATTTTGTCAGCATGCTGCTTGACAATTGATTCTCTTAATTATCAAATGCATTAGCAAGTTTATTAATTGGAAATCTTCAGCGTTTGCTGCTTCTATTCACATTTATCATCGGGCCTCTTTTTCAATTGTCACTTCTTTGTTGTGTTGATTTGTTTTGTGCTCTTGGCATTGGCATCCCCGACGACAAAAGTTTACTATCGCTATTTTTAGAAGGCACAGCGAAGAAAACTGAGCAAAGAATAAAAACAAAAACATTTTGCAAAACACGTCAACAAGGGGCGAATGCTTAGGCAATAGAAATCAAGTAGTTAAATCGAATTTATATAAAAATACACACATATTGTTATGGCCAAGTAAGATTAAAGATATAAAAAGTAACTAGAAACCAAAATGAATATATGTATATCTTATAATTCGTTGCAGGCGCCATATCAGAGCGGAAGATGGCTTCAGCCAGAAGCGCTGCTTGGCCTGGTTCCATGAATACACTACGCCCGATGAGCCAGATACGCTGGGTAAGTTATCGACTATATGCATATATATAGTAACTATCGATTTACTAATTGAATACTCTCCAATCCTCAGGGCCCGATGGCATGGAGAAATTCTGCGAAGATATTGGCGTGGAACCGGAGAATATTGTGATGCTGGTGCTCGCTTACAAAATGGGCGCCACCCAGATGGGATTCTTCAGTCAACAGGAATGGTTAAAAGGTCTCACAGATCTCGAGTGTGATACGACAGCGAAAATGGTTGTGAAACTGGATTATCTGCGCAGCATACTCAACGATCCCAACTCCTTTAAGAGCATATATCGATATGCCTACGATTTTGCCAAGGTTTGAAAAGAATAAATTGAACACTGAATTGATCTGAATGATTATTTGATGTGCATTTCGGATTTGCAGGATTCGGATCAACGGAGCATGGATATTGCGACGGCCAAGGCGATGCTGCAATTATTGCTGGGCAAGCATTGGCCACTCTATCCACAATTTGCGCAATTCCTAGAGCAGTCCAAGTACAAGGTGATCAATAAGGATCAATGGTGCAACATACTCGAGTTCTCGCGCACCATCTGCATTGATTTATCCAATTACGATATTGATGGCGCATGTAAGCTTTAATCATAATAATACCATTCTCTTTGTGATAAAATGTATAATGCATTAATTGTCTATTGCAGGGCCTGTTATGTTGGATGAGTTTGTGGAGTGGTTGCGCTTGCAACGTGGCTTAGTCATTGTCAGTTCAGGATCCAGCTGAGAGTTCCTGGATCGTGTACTTCTAGTTAAACTTTAGAAATTCAGTAGTGTCCATGATGATGATGATAATGAGACCAGCGAGAGTTTGATACACACACTCACACTCAACAGACACACAGTCTTCTCATTACACACGCTAACTCATACACACAAACAATCAAACACACGACACACACACAAACACACCCATACAGCGACACACAAGGCACTTGAGACTGCGTAAAAAACTGGCAAAGCAAAACCAACTATGAAACTACACTATTGATATATATAAATAATATATTTAATGTAATAATTTAATTGTAAACATCATTCAAAACAAAGCAAAAACTACATAAAGTGTTACTTTTAAGACCAAACATTTTCTGAAGCAACTACAAATGGGCAACAGACAACTCATCCAATGATGGCAGCTAGCAGCAAAGCAATAATCGAAAAAAAAATGGATAACAACAATTACGAAAGAGATAAAACAAAAACAATAACAAATATTTATAATAAACAATACTGCATACGAGTATATCAATCGCATAGTCAAACAAAACAAATTAGCAAAAGAAAAGTAAATGAATTAACATTTGTTTAAGCGTGTGTGAAGGCAAGGAACTAACTAAGGGCAACTCGAAAAGTCTAAAGACTATTTAATAAACGTATTAAGTAAGAATTCGTTTGTGTTTTCAAATTTAACTTATACACTCGACTTTCAGAGATACAATTTATAATTCAAATCTTAACAGCCCCATTTACACTTATAAAAAGAACAAGTTCCGACAAAGTTCAGTGTCGGGTGTTGCCAGACAGAGATGTGGCCATATTATTGTATCGCCTTCGTTTGTAATTACTTAAAAAAAAAGACGAAAGACCCCTTATAAATTGCTATAAATAAAAGTTATGCAAATAAAAAGATTTGTTTTATTCAAATTACTAGTTGCATAAAATTTAAAATATCAACATATTGTTGAGCAGGGTTGCATGAGAGAGCAATCGTCTATTCGGTAACCGCATTTTGCTGGTATTTGCTGTATATTCTTAAAATCAAGAAAAAAAAAACGAAAAATTACTTAATAAAGAAAAATTAGAACTTATTTCAGCATTGATAGAACGCCAATAATCTAGTAGACCAGCTGGCTTTGAAGATTTGTATCGATTTTTTGATATTAAAAACTCGATATTTAAAACATTTTAAAAGCATCGATACTTCTATTTCGAGTCAGCTTGGTGACGCTGACGAACTACTCAAACTGGCATTCAAAAAAATAAACTGTTTCGGCGCGTTCTCCGCTTTGTGCCTGTGTTTCGTGCTGTTCGCGGTTTGTTCGGTCTTGTTCTTGGAACATATTTTTGTTATAAAATCATAGTAATACTTGCATTTTGGTAGCGCGCACAGTGCTCATATTGCACAAAAGAAGCCTTTTAGTAAAAGCGTCGAAACAAAGCGAAAGGCAGAAAAGAGCAAAGATTAATTGAGCAACGTGAAAATATTGTAGTGCAGCAGTCAAATCCACCTTAATAAAAATGGCCGCAAAACCAGAGGACAAAAGTACGGATATACCCGATCGTCTCTTTGACTCCAATCTTCGCAAGACTTACAAGCGTATGCGCTTCTTTGGCAAGGTAAGAAGAGTTGGTTTTAATTCCACATACTAAATAAATCAAGCACGGATGCTGTTAAGATTCGCTTGCGCAGATTTTTGCAGCTGCAGCGGCAGCCTTGCTCTTACTCTCTTGCTCTTGTCACTTCCTTGCGCATTTTATTCCTGTTGTTGTTTTCACGCAACATGCATCTGTGTGTGTTTTTGTAGTATGTGTGAGTTTGCATGAATGCCATATGTGTGTGAGTATGAGTGTGAGAGACAGTGTTGTCAAAGACTCGACAGCAACCAGTTGGTACTTTTGGCGCGTACTAAGTCCCATATGTATGTAACCATGTGCAGCCTCCTACATGCAGACATATATACACTTGCAAACACATACACTTATGCGTATGTATTTAATTCGTTTTTTGAATAAATTCGTTACGCGTGTAGGGCGGCTTTGCAAAATGTTACGAGATCATCGATGTGGAGACAGACGATGTCTTTGCCGGCAAAATTGTGTCCAAGAAGCTGATGATCAAGCACAACCAGAAGGAAAAGACTGCTCAGGAGATCACAATACATCGCAGCTTAAATCATCCGAATATCGTAAAATTTCACAGCTATTTCGAGGATGTGCAAAACATTTACATTGTACTTGAGTTGTGCAAGAAACGCGTAAGTATTTTACATATTCGCACACTAGCAAAACGTTATCCTTTCAATATTCGCCCCGTTTAGTCGATGATGGAATTGCACAAGCGCCGTAAAAGTATTACGGAATTCGAGACGCGTTATTACATCTATCAGATCATTCAGGGTGTTAAGTATCTGCACGACAAACGCATCATTCATCGTGATCTGAAGCTGGGCAATCTTTTTCTGAATGACATGCTGCACGTAAAGATCGGTGACTTTGGTTTGGCCACACGCATCGAGTTCGAGGGCGAACGCAAGAAAACACTGTGCGGAACACCCAATTATATTGCACCCGAGATCCTCACAAAAAAGGGCCATTCATTTGAAGTCGATATTTGGTCAATTGGTTGTGTGATGTACACGCTGCTCGTGGGTCAGCCTCCATTTGAGACAAAAACACTGAAGGACACATATTCGAAGATCAAAAAGTGCGAGTATCGTGTACCAAGCTATTTGCGTAAGCCGGCCGCTGACATGGTTATTGCCATGTTGCAACCAAATCCAGAAAGTCGACCCACTATTGGTCAACTGTTGAATTTTGAGTTCCTTAAGTCGTCGCCAGTGCCAATGTTCTTGCCCAGTTCGTGTCTGACGATGGCGCCGCGTATTGGCATCAACGATGTGCTCGAGGATCCAGCTCAACGCAAGCCATTGACGGAGATGAATGGGCTGCGCGATGATACGCGCTTGGAATCAACATTCCTTAAAAATAACTTGCACGACGCCATCACAGCCTCGGCACAAATGTGTCGCCACAATGAGGACTATCGCAGCGACATCGAGAGCTTGCATCAACAGCTCACTACGCTCATCAACGACAAGGTTAGTCTTCTGAAAGACTTGTATGATCTTGGGCATTATATTCCCTGTGTTTTTTTTACAGCCACGATTATTGCAAGGCAATTTGGGTGATGAGAATACTGATCCAGCTGCCCAGCCACTGTTTTGGATATCCAAGTGGGTGGACTACAGCGACAAGTATGGTTTTGGTTATCAGCTATGCGATGAGGGCATTGGCGTCATGTTCAATGATACCACAAAACTTATACTGCTGCCGAATCAAATCAACGTGCATTTTATCGACAAGGAGGGCAAAGAGACTTATATGACCACAACAGATTACTGTAAAACGCTCGATAAGAAAATGAAATTACTGTCGTACTTTAAGCGTTATATGACCGAGCATTTGGTCAAGGCTGGTGCCAATAACGTGACAGTCGAGAGCGACCAGATCTCGCGTATGCCACATCTTCATTCCTGGTTCCGCACAACGTGCGCCGTTGTCATGCATTTAACCAATGGTTCCGTTCAGGTAATTTAATTCAATTTGTAATTTTTATCAATATTGCTAATCACTATATATTTTCTTGCAATTTAGCTCAATTTCTCGGATCACATGAAGATCATTTTGTGTCCACGCATGAGTGCCATCACATACATGGATCATGAGAAGAACTTCCGCACATATCGCTTCTCCACTATTGCCCATAGCGGCGTCTCCAAGGATCTATATCAAAAAATACGCTATGCTCATGAGAAACTACGAAAAATGCTCGAGAAGATGTTTGTTTGAGCATTATTATTAATTCGATATGTGCACAGCAGCAGGCTGACTTCATTATTTTTATGTTCTATGTTTAGTTTAAGCGCATTTATGAACCAGCAATCTGCCAGGCAACATCATCATGTTCACATCTATTTACCTAAATCTTAGTTGCTGTTCAATCCCAATCCTGTTCAATGTTTAAGTTAAATTGTACCCTCATTGTTTTCTGTTTAATTTCCAAATAATTTTGAAATTCAATAGGTTTCGCCATTCAGTGCATGACCACATAAATCGGTTATTTAAATATTAAACGAATCAAATTTTAAAGAAATAAATATAAATTGTAATCTAATGCCAATTTATTGCGAATAAATTAATCTGTTCAAAGTAGTAACGGCACAATGTAGTTTATCGATATTAAACATATTTTTCAAATTGTTAATCGGGTTATCGAAATACCTTAATTAGAAACACACAGCTGATCACGCTGTTAAAGTCAAATTGAATGACACGTAAGACAAAATAATTACATAATTAACTTTAAAATAGCATACTTTGTGTGTCACGTCAATAAAATAAAATCAACGTGTACAACAGTTTAAATGTTTACCAATTTAGTATTTTAGTTGGTAAATGGGCAATTTAGTTTAATACTAAATGCACACTTGGTCACACTATTACACATTTTCGTATTGATTTTATTTGCTGAAAAGTCCAAGACAAGAAGTTGCGGAATACACAAAGGGTCACTAAAGGCGTTTGGAATTTGTTGCATCTAAATGCAACTTAGTGTACAAAAAAGCCAAACTTGCAAACATGGGCGACAATGAGCAAAAAGCCCTCCAGCTAATGGCTGAGGCTGAAAAGAAGCTGACACAACAGAAAGGTTTTCTAGGCTCACTATTTGGGTGAGTAATAATTTCAATATTATATATTATTGCAAATATTGTTGTCGCGCTGAAGTACTCGTAAACTTGACTTAACAGGCTTTGTATATCGTACATATATGTTTGAGCTACTACGCATCTATCTTATGTATACGTTGACTTCATATACTTATTTACGTGGTCTCTATAGAGAAAGCTGTAACATCCCCCATACCATACATTGACCCCTCTGTCGTTGCTGTTGTTGTCGGTATACCATTGTAGATGAAATGATATTTAATATTTAAAACGAACGTGTGTCAGCAATCCCTGTTGGTAGTTTGGTTTTCTCAACCTACAATAACAGCAATGTCATAGTTCATCATAAATAAATAAGATAGTAATTGACTTTGTTGGACCCTAACAATTTAACAAATTTAATCGTTAGTCAATAATCAGTAACCAAATTTTGTAATCAATAATCAGCAGTAGTTTTGATAAGTCAAGTCATTCGCAAAACTGCCGTACAAACTACGCCACCTTCGATACTCTTAATAATCGATTATTACTTAACTTTGTTGCATTTTATAACACTGCAGTGGCTCAAACAAGATCGAAGATGCCATCGAATGCTATCAGCGGGCTGGAAACATGTTCAAGATGTCCAAGAACTGGACTAAAGCAGGCGAGTGCTTCTGTGAGGCTGCCACGCTCCATGCACGCGCTGGCAGCCGTCACGATGCTGGCACCTGCTACGTGGATGCCTCAAACTGTTATAAAAAGGTGGATGTTGAGAGCGCCGTCAACTGTTTGATGAAGTCCATTGACATCTACACCGATATGGGACGCTTCACCATGGCTGCTAAGCATCATCAAAGCATTGCGGAAATGTACGAGAGCGAGCCCAGCACACTGGTTAGAAAACTACATTATTTAAAAATGCTATAACGTTGATTACCAATGGCATATTCCAATTTTAGGCCATGTCAATTCAGCACTATGAACAGGCAGCTGACTACTTCAAGGGCGAGGAGTCGGTTAGCTCGGCCAACAAGTGCATGTTGAAGGTTGCTCAATACGCTGCCCAGTTGGAGGATTATGAGAAAGCAATATCCATATACGAGCAGGTGGCTGCCTCCTCCCTGGAGAGTTCGCTGCTCAAGTACAGCGCCAAGGAGTACTTCTTCCGCGCTGCTCTCTGTCATCTGAGCGTGGATTTGTTGAATGCGCAGCACGCCATTGAGAAGTATGCGCAACAATATCCAGCATTCCAGGATTCCCGAGAGTTCAAGCTCATCAAGGTAAACTACTTGAAAGTTAAGTAAGCCATTTATATGCACTAAAACATTGCCTCTTCCTTCAGGTCCTGTGCGAGCATCTTGAGGAGCAGAACATCGAGGGATTCACAGAGGCAGTTAAGGATTATGATAGCATCTCACGCTTGGATCAGTGGTACACAACTATCTTGCTACGAATTAAAAAGGCCGCCGATGAGGATCCAGACTTGCGATAAACAATTTAAACACTCTATAAACGCATATAAATACATACCTATATAACTAATTAAATGCTTTTTTCAGTTATAAAAAAAAACAAACAAAAAAAAATCTATATATAAATATTAATTAACTATATCTACATATATAAAAACCACATAAACTCAATAACGAAAGTCAAGTGAAGAGCACTTTAATTCAACATACTAAAAACTATTTTAACGTAACATAATTAAACACTCAATATGCTCAGCACCATTTTTGAAACTGAAATCGAAGATATTTTGACCTCTCACTTTGCCCCCAAACTGCAATTAAACTAGCAATATTGGAATTGTTATTGAAATGTTATAGTGTGTATATGATTTTGTTTTGCAATATGTTACTCTTACAAACATAAATAACTTACAACGCAAGAATCGTTAAATTATTTACATTATGAGATTTGTGTTTGTTTTCTGTTAAGTTTTTTCTTAAACCATTAGCCAAATTGTCAATTGACAGCGAGAAGAGATCTGAATTTCGCATTTCTATAATAACTCAAAACTCAACGATTGCACCTAATCAAAGAAAAGACACATTATGTAAATCTTCTAAAACAAATACATGAATTAAGTAAATGATTAAAAAATATCTAATAAAAACGGAAATATTTGAATCGCATGTAGTTATTGAATATGAATTTCAATAACAAAGCAAAGAAAACTCAAAATTACGAAAGATTGTTAGTAAAAGCATATGAATATTTAAAGGCAAAAAAGTAAAAAATATTTAAATTACATAAACAATTAATCAAGTAAATTCCTTAGCATATTTTGAGGGTCGCAGTTGAAATATTTGAAAATTCCATCTCAGAAAATATCAATATTGGGTTAATCCAAAAGTATAATTAAATAAAAAGTAATACAAATTTTAAAATGTTTCGGTGTGTAGTAGAGATTCAAAAGATCGTTTAATAAATAAAATAGTTTGGATTAAACATTTAACACTTATGGTATATGGATTATCTAATTGCAGTTGTTCTTAATTGCAAAAATAGCATACCTACTATCGATATATAAAGCCCATTACACAATGTTATAAATACAAAAGTAAACGACGGAAGATTGGAAAGTAAAAGTGCTTTTTAAATAATAAAACACGAATGAAAACTTGATTCTTTCGCATTGTTATTATGGCTGCTATATAAATATGAAAAAGTGGCCCAATCCTGCCAGATTTCCACATATATAATATGCTTAGAACATCTATGTATATACCAACGATTGCAAATACATACTTGTTTATGGTATAAACACCTAAATAAAGATAATATATAAATACTTTATTCGCCTCTAATCAGCGAACTTCCAAAATGAATTTACTTTTATTTCAATTTTTTGCGTATACTTAATATTTATTGCATGCAAATTAGGGAATTCTTTTGAAATCTAAAGTATTTAATGCTTCAATCGTTATTAGTTTTATTATTAACATGGGATTACATTTTTTACATTTTTTTATTCTTTGTTTAAATAATTTTCATTATAGAAATGTGCAAAATTGTAATTTTATAACTTATTACACTCATTTCTGTTATGTAGTTTGCGGTTAGTAATTGTGTTTTCAATTGACTATTTATTGCAAGGGAATATTTTACAACATTCTAGCAATTCTTCTAAGTGTAACTGTTAACTGAAATTTCCCACAGCAACACAGCGAACTATCAGAAATCTTTAATTACAAAGTTCTACGTATGAAAATTTATCGCTCTAATTCTAATCGAATTGACGTGTACATTGTATTTATTATATATTATTTATACTTAATGGTTTACCTCGTTGTGGCACAAAAATGCAGCGTGACTAAGTGTTCAGGATATGCAGCTGTTTTTTATTGATAAACGTAAACGGGTTTTTAATTTCATTCAAGTTTGCATTGAATAGTGGCAGAAGCGTCACAACTGAAGTTTATCAACTATATAGTACGTAGTTGGTAATTAGTAGCAGCTAATCTAAGTTCACATCTCAAATCACAACAGAGCTTTGTTCTCACTCAAAATTCGTTTTCTCTCTCGCTCTCTTTCTCTCTCATCTTGTATGGATTACACTTGCATGCATGTTTTGCGTACCAAGATATTGACCCAAATGTACTATTCTGCTACCAAAGAGTACCCAATATTATTTGCAAGCAGAAAGTGCACCATTTTCCAACTCATAGAATGTACAAATGCCTTACAAATGTACCGCTTTTGTTATAAAAGTACAGAGTATGATAATCTTGAGTATGCGTGTGTGTGTGTGTGAGTCTGAGTTTAAGCTCGCTCGTGTGTGTGTGTGTGTGAGTGAGTGTATTTATCAGCATGTGCCTGTGTCTGGTCTAAGGCCAATGCCAGTTGCTCCGTCGTTCTCCGCGAGTTAAGCACGGCTTGGCTCTTGACTCCTCAACACTGAAGTAATAATAATAAAAAAAAAAACAGATCTTCACTACACGCATCCCATCAGCTTTAGCATCAAATCGAAGCAAATAATCACATAAATAGCATTATATAAACAAACGGAAAACCCAACCAAGTATCGCAAATACTATATACGTTTGATATATTCATAATTAAATAAATATACACATGCAAGTCTCTGTACATTATACTCTGTATATATGTATATCGCTGTGAATTTCATTGCATTCCGGTTTTTGGATTAATCAACAAATCGACAAAATCAACAACAACAATCATATGTGCGACGTCAGTGGCTACTTTAAATTCAAAACATCACAAAAATCCCAATCAAAAGAAAAATCCAATATATAAATATTACGTTCTCTTTTCTGCACAATATTTGCAATTATTATCATATTATGATAATTTACACCAATCTCCAAAAATAACAAATATCTCTTTTTGTAGAATTCAAGCGGTTACTCAATCCCAGTGAATAAAAAAACCGCAAAATGCGTATATCAGGTAAACACAAAAAAAAAACCCAATTATTTTTTCAACTTAAGATTATCTGTTCATTTTCTGCGAATTTGTTTGTTATAGCTAATGTAAATGTAATTGTAACGGTTATTCCTGAACTTCAGAACTTATAAAATTAAACAGAGCTATAACCCTAAGAATTTCACGCTATCTCTAATTGTAGTTTTGTGTGATAAGGTGCATCTACTTGTTTTGAATAATAATATGTAAGCATCTAAAAGATAGATTAACATAGGTGCTTGCGGAACTAAACGAAATTGCCTTCCTCAATAATGTACAAGATTTTCGTAATTTAAAAATGCTTCAAAATACATGTAAAGAAAATAAAACACAATGAGACACGATCTTTAAACGTCACAAAGAAAACATTTCATATAGACATATGTGTGATTCATTCGAGTACGCGTAAAACAATCAGAATGTGAATAGGATTTTAAAGTGAGATATCTGTGGGATTTAAATATATGCTGTTTATACTACATAGGCTAGTATAATGTTCTTAATGCTTGCAACAATCATTGATTATAATTATCATTTCAGCCAACATGTCTCTTTTGCTTAGCGGCTCGCTGTTGTTGGCGATGCTCAGCTTGAGCCACCAACAAGCGCCTCAGCTCTCAGTGGGCAATCCTCTTGAGGCATTGACGCCACAGACCGCATTCAGCAAGAGCAACGATCCTATGCAGTCACTACGTAACAGCTTCAACGATGATACGCTGCGGAGTATTGCTCAAGGAGCACAGGAATTTGGATTGGATTTGCTAAATCGCATCGCTGTGGTCGTTGAACAGGCGAATAGGGACTTTATGATATCCCCCTTCTCAGTGTGGTCGCTGCTTATCTTGTTGTTTGAGGCAGCCGATGGTCGAACTTATGAACAACTGCGTCAGGGACTGCGCATCAATGTGAGTCCTGAGGAACTGCGCTCTGTCTACCGTGTGTGGAGTTCTTACTTAAAGTAAGTGAATTTGATATTTGTAATCCGAATTGATAGTTTAACATGCCATTCCTTGACAGTGGAAAGACCACCACCATTGAGGTTGCTTCGCTGCAAGTGCTTTACGTGGATACGAGTTCGCCGGTGAAGAGCAGTTATCGCGATGCGGTGCAAAACTATGGCGTACAGCCCGAGGAGGTGGATTTCTATGCCCGTGAGACGGTTGCACTCATCAATGATGCAGCCAATCGCACCACTCGTGGCCTCATTCCCTATACAGTGTTGCCGCAGCAGATCTATGGCGCCAAGATGTTCATGATGTCGACGCTTTTCTTCAAGGGCCAATGGAAGGTAAAACGAAATGAAGCTGCTACTGCGATGGTCAATTCAAAACTTTCAATTTCTCTCTACAGTTCCCCTTCAATGAGTCGCGCACGCGTGTAGAAAACTTCTATGATGAGAGCGGCGGCGTTGTCGGTCAGGTGCCAATGATGGTGCAGGAAGGTAATTTTGCCTATGTGACCAACATTCAAGGTCTGGATGGCTATGTGCTTGAGCTGCCATATGGTACACAGGATCGTCTATCCATGATTGTTGTGCTGCCGAAGCGTGGCTTCAAGTTAAGCGACATCTCTGCCAATCTGAAGAATCTGGGCCTGGCTCCGATTCTGCAGCGCATTGCCAAGTTTAGACGCGAGGCTAGCGAAGACAACGAGGTGGAGGTGCTGCTGCCCAAGTTTACCACGCAGACAGACTTCAACTTGAAGCAAATTCTCACAGAGGTGCGTGGAATACATGACGTTCCATATAAATGTCCACTAAATGTTTGTAACATTTTCCAGATGGGCATACGTGATGTTTTCGATCAGAAGGACTCCAACCTCAGTCGTATGGCCGAAGGTTTGTACACCTCATACTGTGTGCATGCCACCAAGATCATTGTGGATGAACAGGGCACCACAGCCGCAGCTGTAACCTCGGCTGTGCTGTCCAATAAAGCATCACCACCCAAATTCCAGCTGGATAGACCATTCCAATACATGATTGTGGAGAAGTCGACGAGTCTGCTGCTTTTTGCCGGTCAAGTGAGGAATCCGAGTAGGACTTAAGCGCGATTTATTAAATGTCATAACTTAAATTGTAATTAATAAAAATAATTGAAGCGACGCCAGCTAGCCAAGCTCATTTCTTGGCTCGGCCAGCTGCCTTTTTGCCACCAATTGGCTGTTGTTTGTCCTTGCTGGCTTTGCTAGAGATGAGCGGGTGAGTTTCTGTGAAAAACAAAGATTACTCTACCAGTTACCAGTTGAGCGTGTCATTGACTTACCATCGGTGGGCGCGTCAGGTAAACTGACATCATAATGCTGCAAGCGTCTCCGCTTGGTGGCCATAATATCATCTTCATAGTCGCGCGACTCGTTGCCCAACAAATTTGCATTGGGCTCGAGATTATCTTGCGCTGACCAATCCTCGGGGTCTTCCACCTCGGGTGCCATAGGTAAAAATTGCAAGGCGTTCTCATCTTCGCCCTCCTCGTCAGAAGAGCAAAATGCTGCCACGGGTTCCACTTTTTGTACATCAACTTCGATCTCCTCGTCCTGTTGCGCATCGGCATTTAAGTCCACCGATTTATCCTCATCCGCAATATCAAATTCAGATTCGCGCTCCTCGTATTCCACATTCTCGTCCAGCTCTTTGAAGTCGGGCGCAAATGCCGACCAGTTTTCCACTTGATTTTGCGCCCAAATCGAAACCAATCCTGAACTGATACTGGCAATAATTGGACGCACCGGATGCCAGACAACGTCTAGCAGCAGCTCACCTTTTGTACCGTGCAGAATCTTGACCAGATTGCCAATGGATTTTTCCCATATGTAGAGCGCATGTTGTCGTGCGCTGCCTGCACAAATGTATTCTCCGTCTCCAGAGAAACAACATTTTTTCCAGGTGGTTCTGCAAAGTATGATTGCCATTGAATGAAAAGCGAATAAAAAACCAAGCTGAAGACTTACTTGTTGACCAAATCCTGCAGTTTTTGTATTGGTTCCGGCTCGCCATCCTTACCAAGCGCAATAATCTCCTTGGAGTCATAGACGCGGATCACACGATCAGAAGTGTTTATAAGGAAGGCACTAAATGAAGGAATTCTTGATCAAGAAGTTGCACAGGATGATTTGTGTAAGTCACCTACTCTCCACGCCGCGCAAATTCAATGCTCTTGACTGCCGTTGCACTTGAAGTGCCAACGATGATGCGAAAACTGGCAACCACTTCAAAAGTCTCCACGTCCAGCACCAGAATCTTGCCCTTGGCATTGCCAGTGTAAATGTGTTTGCCACGCCGATCAAATGACGCCACTATATTGAGATCTCCCTGTCAAGTAAATGTAAATGAAGATAATTGGCAAAAATAGAACACTTTAAGTTCATCGTACATCAGAATCCAGGGGAAGACATCGATGTGAGCCGCCAATTTTGACCAACACGGCGGCATAACGCATAGGACAGACCAGCAGTCTACTATCGTTGCGTGGATCGAATTGCACCTTGAGCACCGGTGAGGGAAAACGATATTTGTGCTCCAGTTCGCCGGTCAGCACATCCCAAATGCAAACATTATTGTCTGTTGATGCCGAAAGTAGCTGTAATGGGAATTGGAATTCGAGTTTACAGCGCTATAGTTGAGAGGTAGCTGAATCACCTTATGGCCATTTCTCGTCCAACTAAGACTGCATACAGGATGTACATGGGCTGAAATTATTTTGGCAATGCCGCGCGTTAGGAAATCCCAAATAACTATCCGGCCATCGTTGCAACCAACTGCCAGCAAAGTGCCGTATTTGTTGAAGGCGCAGGTTACGGCTAGGGATATGCAATCCAGGGAGCCATCAAACTCCTCGGGGTAGTTTTGCCCAAAGGACTCTAGTTATTGAATACATTATAAAATGGTTTCCATTAAATAAAAGCGTAAAACTTACCTAGCAATTCCAAATTCATTTTTGGTATTCTTCTTCTTCAATTGCCATTCACAGTAACAAGTAAAACAATTCGATAGCAAGAATTTTTCGATTATTATGCGAATTAGTAAATTTAAATTTTTTTTTCGTTTCCGCAGCACAAACAAATTCGGGTTTTTTTTTGGTTTTTTTTTCAAATCGATTTGAAATGTTATATTTGGCCCATGTAAAAACCCATAATAAAAAAATCAATTTGCAATACATTTTTTGTTTTAAACCACTTTTTGTTTACAACCACATGCTGATGTTGATTAATTGTCATCTTTAGTATCCTCCTCACCCTGCTGCGTTTTATAAGTGCAAATCCTTTGTTTCAATGCGTCATTTGAAATCAGGTGATTGGGTTGAATAAAAGTTTCGCTGACACAGCCAACAATTGGACACGTTACACCCAAATTATCTTTTATAGCCGCCATCACGGAATCTCGATCATAATGATGTCCGCAATTTATGTTGCGCACGGGATTCAACATCAAACCTTTCGTCCATGGATCATACATGGAACTAATATTAAAATCGTCTTTCACAATTTCTGTATCCATTGGCATTGGAAGTGCTTGGATTATTCAACATTTCTTGTTTGAAATCCTTGAACTCTGACATCAATTTTATGGTTATGCATTTTTCGTCTTCGCTTCTTTTAAATTCCTCGTATTTGGCTTCGAATTCTTCCAAAGTATGGCTTTCGTTGTTAATTTTATCCAAAGCAGTATCCAAACGTTTTTGTCTTGTTTTTAATTCAATTAATTTTTCGCCCATTTCCAGACGGTCTTTTCCGATTTCATCATTGAACTTCTTTATATTATCACGAATTGTTCCTGTGCTGCCTTCATCAACAAGGAAAAACAAGACAAATTACAAACGATAAATTATTTTCAAACTTAACCGGTATCTTACTATTTTCCAATGTCCTCATCAATTGCGCGTTTTCAATAAGCGTCTTCTTGAGGCTATCAACTTCGTTAGTAAAATTCATTATTTTGACAATTCAAAAAAATTATAAAACGACAGCGGCAATAATAAATATTTTTCAGCAAAAGTTTTGTTGAGTTTGCTCGATTCTCTCTGGAACTGGAGTAGTTTATAAATTATTATTTCTACAGTGATTTCATTACTTACTTGGTTTTTCGTTAAAAAATATTCAAATAATAAAGGTATATTGTTTAAATATGTATTTGAAAAGCGCGAGTAAAATTGTATTTCCTATCTTCAGAAGTGTCGATATAGCAATGTAGTCTTTGCTCAAAATATTGTAAATCTTTTGTAATGAAAACTACCAAAGGTATTAATTTTTTAGTATATTCGCTTTTGCTTCTGGTATTAAATTTCATAATTTCTTAAATAATCTGATTTCATTCTAAGGAAAAATTTATTCAATAACAAATTAATTTATTTGACTTTATCAAAATCGATGTTAGCCATCGATATCCATAATAAGAGATACATCGATAGTGCCTTCGATGTTTCTTCGCTTCTGGTAAATTGTTCTTTTTAACATTCGGTCACACTAGATCCGAGTGGGTTTTGTGCGCACGTTGTACGTAAAAGTTTTATAAATCGATGAAAAGTGTTTAAAACTCATTAGAATATAGAAAATCATTGCACCAAAATCGTTGACAAAGTGTACTGGCTCAAATAATACAAAAATTTGGTTATATTTGGCATTTTGTATGTGCTTGCGAAATGATTTTTGTGTCGACGTCACCTTTGGAGCCCCGCTCCCGCTGGTCTTTCACTCTCGCTCGCGTTCATTCTTCAACTCTCATTTTTGCTCATTCTCTCTCGCTCTCGCTTTAAGTGTAAAGTGAAATAATATGTTTGATTTTCAACTCAAGTTTGAAATATCGTCTATTTGCTGTTCCGAATTAAAAACACATCGTAAACAGTTGCTCTTCCGTTTTGTGCTTATTTCCAAAATTTACAACAGCCACGACTTTCTTTCACATTTAATATCCAACCGAATTGCTGTTGCTTTTTCGTCACAGCGCTTTCTTTAATTTTACTCACATACACAACATTTACATATACACATATTTATGTTTTGTATGTAATTACTTTTTTGTAGTGTATTCATCGCCAACCACGTTAAAAGGAAGAACGTGAATGTGAATACAACAAACACAAAATCAAAAGCAAAAAACAAAGAATAATACAAATAAATATATATCAATAATCCTAAATCGTAATATATATATAAGAAAAAAAGAACGTCGTTACATTTCCATTTCCCCTCCTACTCCTCTGGCAGTGCATGTTAAACGAGAGCTGCCGTCGTCGTCTCAGTGTCGTCGTACTACAAAAACCCCATTTTGCACAAAGGGTCCCCCCTGTGAAAATAAATAGCAATAAATAAGCAAAGATGTCTGGCGAGGAAACGTCTGCCGATCGCAATGTCGAAATATGGAAAATAAAGAAGCTGATCAAAAGCCTGGAAATGGCACGTGGGTGAGTAAAATTATTGTATATATACATATAACATCGTAAAACGCATTTATTTTGTCAACTCAATGTTTCCCTTGTTTTGGGGGAAAATTTCATTTCGTTTGTACACACGAAACTTTGGTGAGGGAGATGGGGGCAGATTTTGTAGCGCGCCGTCGCTGTACAACACAAATTTGTGGCAATGGAGTGAGTTACAGAGTATATTGCACTCAGCCCTTGTTGCTTTATGTTGGCCATCAATTAGCGCACTTAATGTGGCAAAAGCATATGTATGTAGGTGCATTTACTTAAAGCCAATAATTACAGATTGCTTATGCGTTTGCTGTTTTTACGCCTGTCATTTCTTGTTTGAATTAGTTGCAAATGTCAGCGATTTGGTTTAAACCACTTCGATTCAAATAATGTGCGTGGCTCGCTGCTGTCGTTGGTAACAAAACAAAAAGCACACAGGCACCATGGTATTTGCTATGGCGTTGCCCCACACTCGCTCACACACATATAGTACTCACACACATATTCATCTGTGTCACTCTCAGCTGTGCGCTCTCTTCGCCATTTGTGTTCTCTTTTTTATTTTGCACTACAAGAGAGCACAACACGTTTTTGTCAGGTTTTTATCAGTTCAAACCAGCCGCAACCAAACAGAGCAGTGAGTAATGCGTGAAGCTAATGCTAATGCCTTGTTGGCAACACACATATACATTTCGCCAAAGACGTTGCTGCAATTCTTTGCTGTTTTAACAATGGAACTCCTTTCCACGCTGTGCTGTTGTGAAAGATACGGTTACATTTACATACGTGTGTGTACAAAATGTGTGCCCATTTCTCAAGCATTCTCTCTTGCTCTCAATGAATACTCACTCTCTCAACAGTCCTGTATAGAATTACTAGCTCGCTTCTGTAAAAAGGTCAAATTTAGTATGTGTGAACCATAACAAATCGTATACACTGTGTACTTTGCTGCAATTTGCCATTCACAGTGATTCGTAGCCACCTGAGGCGGGTTTCGGATCAGGTTGCGTGTTGTTTACGTTACTGTTACAGTTGAACTCGATTTGTTTGTCTAATGATTGGCGATAATT
This sequence comes from Drosophila niveifrons, assembly GCA_035046325.1. Lineage (NCBI taxonomy): Eukaryota > Metazoa > Arthropoda > Insecta > Diptera > Drosophilidae > Drosophila > Drosophila niveifrons. The sequence continues at coordinate 37,664,291 of JAWNOC010000052.1, forward strand.
GTGAATCATAAATCGGTCTACTCAAATTTGTTGAGACTCAAGTGGCGACAATTTATTTATATTAACAAAATTGTTTTCTTAATAATGTTTATTGCAGCAATGGCACCAGCATGATTTCATTGATTATTCCGCCTAAAGATCAAATCTCTCGCGTCAGCAAAATGTTGGCCGATGAATTTGGTACGGCCTCCAACATTAAGTCACGTGTGAATCGCCTTTCCGTCCTGGGCGCTATCACATCGGTACAGCACAGACTTAAGTTATATACCAAAGGTTCGTTTTTATTTGCAAATAGCCAAAAATGTATAATTATATTAATTTACACTTGATTGCCAAATTGCAGTGCCTCCCAATGGTTTGGTCATTTATTGCGGCACAATTGTCACAGAGGAGGGCAAGGAGAAGAAGGTGAACATTGATTTTGAACCCTTCAAGCCCATCAATACGTCATTGTATCTGTGCGACAACAAGTTCCATACGGAGGCACTCACTGCCCTGCTGGCCGATGACAATAAGTTCGGCTTCATTGTGATGGACGGTAACGGCGCTCTCTTCGGCACCCTCCAGGGTAATACACGCGAGGTGCTGCACAAATTCACTGTGGATCTGCCGAAGAAGCACGGACGTGGTGGTCAGTCTGCGCTTCGTTTCGCTCGTCTGCGTATGGAGAAGCGGCACAATTATGTGCGCAAGGTGGCTGAGGTGGCCACACAGCTCTTCATTACGAACGATAAGCCAAACATTGCTGGTCTCATTTTGGCTGGTAGTGCGGACTTCAAAACTGAGCTCAGTCAATCCGACATGTTTGATCCCGTAAGAGTCCCAGCAATATACTCGATTATGTATCATATCATCCTTAATGGCATTCATTTTCAATTCACAGCGTCTACAAACAAAAGTTATCAAACTTGTGGATGTATCTTATGGCGGAGAGAACGGTTTCAATCAGGCCATCGAATTAGCCGCCGAATCGTTGCAGAATGTGAAGTTCATACAGGAAAAGAAACTTATTGGTCGCTACTTTGATGAAATTTCTCAGGTAAGTCGCTAAATTGTGAAGAGATAAACAAGCAATGATATAAAATTTCTTGCAGGATACTGGCAAATATTGTTTCGGCGTTGAGGATACTCTGCGAGCCTTGGAATTGGGCTCAGTGGAAACGTTGATTTGCTGGGAGAATCTGGATATACAACGCTACGTACTGAAGAATCATGCCAACTCGACGTCAACGACAGTATTACATTTGACGCCCGAGCAGGAGAAAGATAAGTCTCACTTCACGGACAAGGAGGTAATCCATATTGCAAGCGAATCATTTATCGCTTACTTATAAATATACATTCACTTGCAGAGCGGAGTTGAAATGGAATTAATCGAGTCTCAACCGCTCTTGGAATGGCTGGCGAACAACTATAAAATGTTTGGCGCTACCCTCGAGATCATTACGGACAAATCTCAGGAGGGCAGCCAGTTTGTGCGAGGTTTCGGTGGCATTGGCGGTAAGCACACAATTATTATAAACATTTATCAACTTATTGTATATACTAGTGCGAGTGTAAGCTACAAAATTAATTACGTATCTTTACTGTTTACATTCCTCTTCCTTCATGCTGCTTTTAAACGTAAACTCTAAATGTAACTTGGTCCACTTGACGTCGCTCCTTGTGCATAACCATCAAACTTACTTATAAATAAATATATATTTATTAAAATTCTATATGTATATATAGGCATATTGCGCTATAAAGTAGATTTCCAATCGCTTCAAGCCGATGAACCGCTGGAGGATGTTGATCTCGATGATTATTAAACAATAACACTGCAAATACAAACAGAAAGCAAAATGAAACAAAACAAAAACTTAAAGAAAAAGCATTCGCACTGCATAGATTTTCGGATCTCAATACACAAATTTTCGTTTTGATTTTCGTCAACATTTCATCAATTGATTTTCTGTGAATCGCCATAAATTGTTCAAAAATTGATAAGAACCAATTTACTTGCCGCAAAGGTTTTAAAAATATTTCAACTTAGCAGTTTATTAGATACATAAAATAGATCTCCCCCACTCCATATCGTTTCATATTTGATTGATTAGATTCGATTTTAATGCTGTTCCAATTTGCGTAATCATTAGGAGTTATTTGGAATATAAACCAATTTTAAATTTATCCCACATTTAGATTTCAAGCAAAATTGGGAACAGATCTGAAATTATTTTCAGTGTTTTCTTAATAAGATAATACCACTTAAAGATGAATACTCTACTTACTTTTAGTCACCCAATGTTCACATTTGGTTGCATTCTAATAAATTATGAAACGATCCAAATCAGGCGTGTTCCTAATTCTCAATCGTCTTTCGAGAATGTGTGAATGCGAAATTGAAAGCTGTTCCGGTTTTACGGAAATCGACTTTGTATTCAGTGTTCAGAAACAGTAGATCACTTAAATAACCAAAACAAAAGAACAACTATAAATAAAGTCACAGTTCTCTGGACAGCAATCCATTTCGATTCCCACGGAATTGGAATTTAGAACAAACCTGTTGAGTATCCTTGAACTACAAAAACTTTAATTAGATGCGTCCGAGAGAGAGAGTCATAGATAAGAAATCAAAGCCATATACATACACTTACGTTTAAATATACTCATGTATATATATGCGTATAGCAGAAATGCTTTTAGATACAAACATTATATATATTTACTGATATTTAAATATAATTCGCGCAACACAAAAGAAAAATGCAAAATAAATTGAAGATAAAAACAAATGTATTTACAACAAATTAAATGAGACGACAGCGTAAAAGTTAAATTTAAAGATTTCAACTGTCGACCTGCTCTGCTGACCTTTATGATTCTCGTTAAAAACTAATTAACAAATAAAATAAAATAATAGATCGAACCGAAACTCTGTGGCATTATGCAGATATATACTCGTATCTGACAGGCATTTAAAATATTTACATAGGCAATTTCTTTGTTTGCATTTCACACACAAAATTCAAAGCGAAACACATTCTAAGTACACACAACCAAAAACCCAAAGACAACAATTAAAACAAAAATGCGTAATAATAATAGATGAACAAACAAAACCTGAATAAAATGAATTAATAATATACACATCCCGATAACGTAAACTACAAAATACCGATTATTTTCGATTTTCGGGGGTATTCCGAATTACAGATTAGATTACGATGAAACTGAAAACACGCCCCCCAACACAGCACAATTTGGAATGGAAACTTCAGACTACAAAAAAATAATATTGATTGATTGATTGGTTGATCCAGCCTCGATAACGCCAGTAATATTCCACCAATTATAATTATCAATTACAATTTGTAGATCACGTTTATATATACCACTTATGTGTTGTGCTATTTGTTATCTGTATAATTTGTATTATTTCACACTTATTATTATTATTCATTTATGCTTTTTTGCTTTATATATTTAATTATTATTTGTAAAAGTTCTTATTCCAATTGCCAATTGTTATATTCAATGTTATCATTTACTTTTCTCAGGTTGCTTGCGCTACAAAGTGGATTTCCAGAGTATGCAACTTGATGAATTGGACAACGACTGCTTCGATTTGGATGACTACTAGATAATTTGCACAGTTGTAAAATCAGCAATCGAACGCAAAATTTCAAATCAAACTGTTTTGTTAAATCATTTACAAAAACAAAAAACAAGAGAATTGAAGAGAGCAAATAGAATATTTGAATAATATTATTAAAGCAAGAGAAAAGAGAAAACACCGTAAAAAGTGCACACAATCCTTCTTCCATTTTAACATTGTTGGCGAATAAAAAATTATAAATTGCAAAAAATCCAATTATTTTTCCCCACACACATATATCATTAAAAAATTAAAACAAAAAAGAATATATAAAAATGTTAAATCAAGAGAAAGCAACAAAATATACGACGGAAGCCGTTTTACGTGAAACAAAATACAAGCATTTTTACTTTTATTGTATGACTAAATATGAGACATTCACATGTACTATCGTTAATTCTTTAATTAATATTCGCAAAGTTCTCCCAGACGCTCGATTTCATCTAATATAAAATCTAATTCGCTTGTCTCCAAAACGGGGAAACACGTCAAGACCATGCGGAAGAAGTTGCCCAGCTTGCGACTGCTTAGAGGAGTATATCCAACCATCAAAGTGCCGCTGTACGCCATTTGCTCCTTGATCTTTGGAGCAACCTTTATGGGGATATATAGAAATACATCATTTGTGGTGTGTGATGCTAAGAAATAAATAAGACGATCTTTTACCGTATATAAGCGCGTCCACCATTCGTGAGTTTCTTCTGCGCTGCTGACGCGCAACGATTTGGGAATGTACCAAAAGGACACATTGGAGTATTCATGTTTATCTAGCACCAACCTAAAGCGATCCGGACGTTCGCGCAGCTTCTGCTCCAGCAAACGTGACATATCGATGGCATGATCAACCAAATGTCCGTATTGTGCATAACCACGAGCCTTCAACATTAGCCAGAACTTGAAGGAATCGATTTTCCGGCCGCATTGAACGCTCTTGTTGCCCGAATCGTAGGAAACGTCATAGAACTTGTCCTGCTGAAACAGATAGTTGACCTCAATGCTGTTGCAGCGTGTCAGCAAATCCGATTCGCGAGTGAGGAACAACGAGCACTGCAATGGGACACCAAGTGTCTTGTGTGGATTCCAGGCAAAGGAATCCGCACGCTCCAGACCCGTTAACAGCGAGCGATACTTGTGTGCCAGTAACGCAGAGCCACCCAGACAGGCATCCACATGCAACCAGAGGCCATGACGCTCTGCAACGTCTGCGAGGCCAGCAATGTCATCGAAGGCGCCTAGCACAGTGGTGCCAGCTGTGGCATTGATGAAGAATGGCTCAGAGCCGCGGGACTTGGCTTCTTGGATCTTTAGCTCCAAGTCAGTGATGGACATTTGTCCCTTGTCGTTGGTTAACACAGCAATGACGTTGTCGGCCCCAAAGCCGAGCCAATGAGCGGCTTTCTTGACGCTGTAATGCGAGTCCTCAGAGGTGAAGATGGCCAACGGACGCAGACCAAACATGCCGGTGCTCTTGACATCAGGATAGCGCTTGTAGCGTGCCAGGACTAGGCCATACATGTTGGAGGAGGAGCCACCAGGCGCAAAGATGCCATCGCCATTGGTGTAACCAGCTAAACGGCAAACCGTTTTAATAACTTCCGTTTCAATCAGGCTAAATACAGGCGCCACCTCAAAGGTGTAACTGGATAGGGACTTAGAATTAATATGTATATTAAAGTGGCTTGAGAAAGAGGACATTACGTGCTGCTGTTTAAGGCCTCGGTGAGCCATGCTCCCGCTAGGCCAAAAGGATCCATTTGGCCAAAGAGCTGATTGTGAAAGCGACCATGGCAAGTCTTTAGTGAATACTTGATAACCTGCTGGCATATCTGTTCAATCTCAGGCAAAGTGTGCGTTTCCTCTTCGTTGATTGACAGGTTGAGCAGTTGCTGCAATTTAAATGTAAATATGCAAAAATGTTATAGCTGAGTATTCATATATAATATATATTAATGAATATTTTTTCTCAAAAAATTTAACTTTATAACAAACACTCAAGATATGCAATTGTGGTGAAATTGTCACACACTAATTAAAATGTTGTTTCTCTTATTCTTAGCACATATTTAGTATCTAATTATGAAATCACGCTTAATATAAGTATTTCTGTTTTGATGAATTGGCAAAAATTTGAAACTAGTTGTTTTATCATTCCTTAACCAACAATAATTATCAGATTGTGATGAAATTCTGGCAAACCTAAAATGTTTTTTATTTTTAGCATTTTTTTGTTTCTAACTATGCAATCACGCATGCATTTAGTATTTGTGATTGTGATTTAGCAAAATTTAAAACAATTTCAAACACTTTCAGATAAAAGTGTCAATAAATGACAAATAAAAAATCGAATATAGACTAATTTAATGAATTGGCAAAATTCGATACTAATTATATTATCATTCATATAGTTTGCTTCCAAGATTTATCATCAGATTGTGATGAAATTCTTACAAACCCGTTAAAAAGTTATTATTTTTCTTTGCAGCATATAAATATTTTGATGAATTTGCGAAATTTGAAACTTGTTCATAAACTTTGGATATCTGGGTGTGAATTAACAAGGACGCAAAATGGATTAACAGATGCACTTAATGACAAACATATTTTTATTGAAAAACGGGGTTCCCTTTTGCAATCGGCACCAAAGTTTAATCGGTCACCTTATAAAGCCGGTATGATAATGTATCACAACAATGTAGAATGCTATGTTGGAAGCCAATCGACATATAATACGTCTATAGATTACAGTAACCGGATCATAGAGCTGCATAATAAACTCTTCTAGTGCTGGCTTATCTGGGGGCTGTCACAGACGATTTGACGCGTTGTCTAGACTTTGTAGTGATGCGGAGGAATGAGAGGGCCACTCACCTTTAGTTCATTGGGTTGCTTAAAGTCGATTAATTTTTCCTGGGACCATAAAGCAGGATCGGCACAGATTGATTCTTTTTGCTGTACAAGATTAAAGATGTTCTGCAGTATTTGCCAATCGTCCGTTAACCTTTCCCGCAGTCCATCGACAATCGATCTATTATCACTCGCCATTTCACGATACTCTTATTTATGGGCCAACCGTCTTGTCCAGCTGATGGAATTGGAATGAAAAGTGTTTTCGCCGTCGTGCTGTGTGATGTGGGTATTAAATGTTGTTCATTTAAGAGTTGTAAATTAATTCACACACACAAATGCACACATACATTGTCATATCTGCATGTCTATGAGCAGTTCGTGCGGGTACACCAGGCATTTCTAGGGTGAACCTTATCAAAACTACTTAACATTTATGATAGTAAACAGTTGTTTTCTTTTTACACTCAATTACTATTCGAAGCGCATACCATTTTCTTTTCTCCTCTCTCACGCACTCTCTTTTCTCACGGTTGGGTCACCTTTATTCATTTACTTGAAGCAGATGTCAATGAATCCTGAGCTTCGTTACTTACATAACCTGGTTCTGTATTTAAATTGGAAATCGAATCGCTTATCACCGCTTTTAATGGGCCTATCATCAACTCAGTCTGAACATGTTTGTAGATAAGACAAAGGTTTTGCAGAACAGCTGCTTACAGCCCCTTGAGTTATACTCAATTACAACAATAAGCATGAAAGTATAATACATACTATTTATAGTACACTTAACTAGTTAGCTGTTTGGAATTTCGGGGATTATAAAAATCTACTATTTGATGTATAGATTTAAGCAGAAATTCCAATCAGGTGTTAAAGAGATTAGTTAGCTCGATCTCATTTTAATAGTAAATTTTATAAAAAATATACGCTAACACTTAAATAAATTCAAATTAAGAAACCACATATTCTACAAATTATTTATAAAAAGCTGTTTGTTTATACAAATTTCCGTTACGCTTATTAAGCAGACGAGCTATCGATATATCGATAGCCGTGAGAAAACGATATCGACTGTCAACTGCTATACCGATAATTTAATACTATCAGACTCCCGATAGTTGGGTGTCTGTTATCGAGTTTCCTATCGCAGTCGCCAGCTGTTTACCTCCAAGCCAAACAAACGTAAATTCACGAAATTCGCACAAAGATATAAACATTAACAATGGGTCGCGCTGAAGCTGGTACTCCTAAGTACCTCGCCAACAAGATGAAGGCCAAGGGCCTCCAAAAGTTGCGCTGGTACTGTCAAATGTGCGAAAAGCAGTGCCGAGATGAGAACGGCTTCAAGTGTCACACGATGAGCGAGTCTCATCAGAGGCAACTGTTGCTGTTTGCGGACTCGCCGGGCAAATTCCTGCATAACTTCTCCAAGGAGTTCTCCGATGGCTACATGGAACTGCTGCGTCGTCGCTTTGGCACCAAACGCACAAACGCCAATAAAATCTACCAGGAATATATTGCGCACAAGGAGCACGTGCATATGAATGCCACACGATGGCTGACGCTCTCGGACTACGTAAAATGGCTGGGACGCACGGGGCAGGTGGTGGCCGATGAGACGGAAAAGGGTTGGTTCGTCACATACATTGATCGCAGCCCAGAGGCCATGGAACGCCAGGCAAAAGCTGAGCGGAAAGAGAAGATGGAAAAGGATGACGAGGAACGCATGACGGAGTTTATTGAGAAGCAGATTAAGAAGAACAAGAAAGATGAAGAAGATGGTGATCCACAGGAAAAATATACGGAATTGAAGCGCGAAGAAGAACAGCCACTAAAGCTGGACATACGATTAGAGAAGAAATTCCAGCCAGATTCGATCCTGGGCAAATCGGCGTTAGTCACAAAACGTTCCAGCAACGAAGTCGATGAGAAGGTGTTCAAGAAACCCAAGGCAATGCCCGCAGAGAGCAGCAGCAGATCTGCGCTGGATGAGATTATCAAGTTGGAGGAGAAGAAAAAGGAGCGTGCCAATCGTAAAGATTACTGGCTGCATCCAAATATTGTGGTTAAATTCATCTCCAGCTCCATGGGCGACAAGTTCTACAAGCAAAAGGCTGTTGTCCAGGAGGTCATTGATAAGTATCGCGCTAAGATAAAGTTTCTGGATACGGGCGACAAGCTAAAAGTGGATCAGGTGGGTAAAAGTAAGTTATTGCCCAATTCCAATTTGTAATTGTTCGTTTTACATTTCAGGCGCATTTGGAGACTGTGATTCCCGCATTAGATAAGGAAATTCTGGTTGTTAATGGAGCCTATCGTGGCTCTGAAGCATTGTTGAAAAAACTGGATGAACGCAAGTATTGCGTAAGCATAGAGATCCTACATGGTCCATTGAAAGGACGAATTGTAGACAACGTACAATACGAGGATATCTGCAAAATTTACGGCACGTGAAAAAAGATGTATTGCTAATCGAATTAACGTAAGCTTAAGGATAGATTTTGTAATCTAATGTACAATTTAAATAAGTTTATATAATAATATTAAGTCGTTCTGCCCGAGGTATACAAGAATTAGCACGGTATTCATAATCAATCATATGTATTCGCAATGTCTTACAAATTTTGTATTTTTGGAAAACTTTTTTGAAGATTATGACAATTTTATGCACTTGATGTAACAGATGTGTTATTATAAGCAAACAATATGGATTACCACTTCATTTAATTTAAAAGGAATGTAAATCACTCATTGATATTCATGTAATTTTGAATATTTTCGATTCTTGAACTACAGCTATTATTTGTTAATATAAACTACTTGTTTATGTTTGGGCAGAACGTCGCTAAATATGACACATCTGGTGGCAATGACATTTACTAGATTTAGGTAAAATAAACTAAGCGCGCCGAAACATATGTGCTCTTTTTTTTTTGCAACAATGCAAACAATGGTTTTTTGAGAAAAGTTCGACACCGTTTTGCAAAATGCTGAATGTAAGCGGAGTATTCGAGTAAAACGCGGAAACAGTTTAATTTCAACCGCGTCGTAAACTCTTTAAAATATGCGCTTGAATTTGAATTTAAGAAATCGCTCATAGTTTTGATGAGTTTAGCTTTGTGTATAGAGGGCAAAAACTCAAGTACTGATTGGTGGCAAGGAATGCCTTACGCTTTTATGGATATACTCACCATGAAGATGAATCTATTCACCGCATTGCCACTTGAAGTAGCCGCCACAGTCATTGATACATTGTGTACGAATATAGAGAACTTATAGACTGATGAAGTGGGAATTAAATAGAAATATAAATTTGTAGGTTCCTCAACTCTGTTTATGACTGGCGTTCCTCCGCAAATAACGCCAGATATAACCAAGATGCACTTCCAATACATGACGCCTTGTCTCAACTATACTGTTCCTTTGCTGGAGGCCGAAAAGTTGTGGATGCATCCAAAATTTCGCCAGAATCGTAAATTGGTAATTCTAGCCACCGGCTGGACAAACACAGTCAACGATTCCAGCGCCATAGCAATGATTTCCAAGGCTTTCATGTGCCGACCTGGCGTTAACTTTGTGGTATTAAGGAAACTCTTTCTTTAAAAAGTCGAAGGAACTTTACCAAATTCTTTTGCAGATTGTAGACGCCGCCTACTATGTGGATACGCTGTACAAATGGTCCGCCTTGAACACGGATCTGATAGGTGAACAGGTGGCTATGGGATTGCAGCATTTGATCAAGGCGATGCCCTGGATGGACATACACTTAATAGGTGAATTGTGATGGCTTTAATGTCGAACTATAATTCCATTTGTTATACGTTTAGGGCATTCTTTGGGTGCTCACATCATGGGTACTGCAGGGCGCACATTCAAGAAGCTCTCTGGCCATTTGGTGTCAAGGATAACAGGTCTTGATCCTGCCAAGCCTTGCTTTCGCTACGAGAAGGCGCTGCCTGGACTCCAAAAGGGCGATGCCAGCTTAGTGGATGTGATACATACAAATTGTGGCATTTTGGCCAAACGTGAACCATTGGGTGACATTGATTTCTATCCAGGTGGTGCACATCCCATTAAGCCAGGATGCCTGAGCATTGGCTGCTCACATACACGTGCCGTCGAGTACTTTGCCGAGAGCGTGTATCCAGAGCATCAACGCAGCTTTCTGGGCATGAAATGCGACTCATGGACGGCGCTGAAGCGTCGCAAATGCATCTCTGAGGATACGTCTACAATGGGCTATTTGATCAATCGTAAAGCGAGAGGAATTTACTACGTCGATGTCAATGGCTGGAGTCCGTTTGGCAAAGCGGACACCGTCTTAGCGTCAAAACATTTTGCTTGCGATAAGATTAAGTGTTTAAGTTAGATTGAAGTTGCATTAAATTATTATTATCTACATATATAAAATTGAAGTTAGAAAGTTATATATATTATAGATTATAAGGCTTACGCTACATTTATTCAGTAATTTGTGTTAAATCTAGATCATCGTCGAAGGCTTCGGCGATGCCCTTTTGACTGAGGTACGCCTTCTCCTGGGACTCGGCAATGCGCCACAGCTCATCATCATCGTCACCATTGAGCATGGATCTATTTGCAGCTCCTCGGATGCCCGCTCTTTTGCTTGTCTGCTGAACAGGACCCGGACCCGGAGTGCGAGTTGTCTTCTGTCTATTGCCCATGAGTATTTGGCTTTCCTCGAAGTAGCTATTGGGATGATTGATGGTCGGCTCCACGTTGGAATTGTGTGTGAGCATAAAGTATTTGCCGCAGGCGAATTGATAGTGTCCTCGTGTCACAAAGAACATGACCTCCTCGATGGCACCGGGCGAGAGGCCATAGGCAGCAAGTTTCGCCTTGACTGTAGGCGGATCTAGCGATTTGTAGGGGCAGCCGTGGCAATCTCCTGGCGCAGCCATCTCCTTGATAATCTTCATGCAGGAGTAGGGTGTGTAGTTGACCATGGAACCCTTCTTGCCATAGTTGTGATGAATGTTGTACTCATAGCTTCGGGTAAACTTATCCACATCCATTTTCTTGGTGAACTCCTCACGCCAAAAGCGCAATGAATCCTCCAGACTAACACCAATGCCCTTCAAAAAGAGGCCGTACTGCATTCGACCGCCATGCTTAATGTGATGCTGGCTGCGTATATGATCGTGGCACATGCGCATGCACAGCGGCATCGATGTCTTGGAGAGCTGATCCAGCGATTCAATGGGCACAGATGCATCCTTGCATACCGTGTAGTCCTTGCCCGTGTAGGAGTTGTGCAATGATTTAAGCATGCGGGAGATGCGTTCATCGGCCTCCACATCGTTAATGAAGGCCTTGGCTGCTTGCATGCCACGCTCAATCTCCTCCAGCTGTCGGGCAGCCACAATTGAGACCAGATCGTGTGTGTTCACATAGGCAAAGCCCGCCTTCAGATAGCAGCGTCGCGTTCGCACCAAGTCCAGTACTTGTGTGAAGGGCACTTTGTAGAATTCGAGCAGTTCGATCTTGGCCACACTTTGGCCCACGGTACTCTCGTAGAGACCATCCTTTACCTCGTCCTTCTGGGCCTCGGTCAGCGGTTGTATGTGAAAGCTGTTCTCTTCCAGAAATTGTTTAATCTCAGCGGTGCTCAGTGCGGCGAACTTGTACTTGAAGAACTCCATTTCACGTGCCACAAACCAGCGCAGCAAGTCCTCTGATCGACAGTAGGCCAAGCGCAAAATAAAGTGAGATAGATAATCTCGACGACGCATCTGCAGATCCGCTTCCTGTTTTATGCCGCCACTGTGGCTGCTGCACATGCGCAAATAGCCGCGTAATCCATCTCTGGTCAATTCAGCATTTACGTATTCCTTCCAGTCATCGGACATCATACGAAGACCTTTCGTTGTGGCGCGATCGAAGACACGCAATAGACGTAGACGCTCCAATGCGAGATCTTCGAATTCCTCGATGTGCACGTCCTCCGTGGGTGGGAATTGATAGATCATCACATTGTGCGGAAATTTAGTTTCCAAGCTAACCACTTCTACTTTGACATCATGACGTGCGCGTTTCTTTAAATTAAAATCCATGTTCGCGTTGTTCGCTTTCTGTTGTGGTACTGACAATAATGGCGCCAAAAATATACAGCAACAGCTGTTGCACTTTTCGATATTTAATTGGTAAGTCAGTCTATCGTTGAAGTTGACGAGCATTCGTTGGTTTTCGATAATTTTTCGCTGTCATACTTCTATAAAGTAATCGTTTAATTGATTAATAATATTAATAAAACAAAATAAATAAAATCTGTGAAATGGATGAAGTTTGTCGATTTTGCACAATGCACACGGACACTCTTCAGCATATATTTGCTGTTCGTGATCAGTTGGACAATGAACCTCCGCTTATACATATGCTGGAAAGCTGTACAGATTGTGAAATCAATGCATCCGATGCATTTCCCCAAAACATATGTGAAAGCTGTATATTGGCTGTTAAAAGTGCATATCAATTTAAGCGGAAATGCGAAGAAAGTGAAAAATATTTTAAGGATCTTCTTGGTGAAACCGACCGCAAACCTGACATCGACGAACTCACCTTTGGCAGCTGGTGCGTGACAGAAAGCGCCACAAGCGATGTGCACTTAAAATCAGATGTCGACCAAACATTGAAAGTTCAGTTTAAGGCGGAGTCTGATGACAGCGATAGCTTAGAGAGTAGTGCAGAGAGAATAGTGGAAAACAAACCCTCCATTTATTGTGCCCTTTGCTCCAGATGGTTTCCCACAGAGCGCAGCTACAGACTACACAAACGCACTCACTCCGAGGAGCTGCCACACAGATGTACTTTCTGCCCTCTCAGATTTTGGACCATTCTGCAACTAAGGAAACATTTGGTGACACACATGGCCGAACGACTCCACAAGTGTCCACATTGCCCCAAGGCATTTACACATTCGTTTCTGCTCAAAAAGCACAGTTATGCTCATAATGAGGACCGCCCATTTAAATGCCCACATTGCCCAAAGACGTTTAAGCGCAACCACGATGTCACCAAACACAGTATCGTGCACACCGGAATAAAGCCTTATCAGTGTTCGGAATGCAACAGGAGCTATGGCAGAATATTCGATTTGCGAGTGCATGCCGATCAAATGCATTCTTCAAAGCAGGTGTACAAGTGCTCCAAGTGTCAAAAGACGTTTGCCAAGTCGATTATGCTTTCCCGGCATGTGAAATTCTGCACGGAATCTGGTCAAATGAACAGTAAACAAAACCAATTGAATGACAACGAATTCAATTAACTCGAATTTGCGCCAAAACAGCTGTCTGAAAACAGCTGTGCTTAAATCGATTCGTGTGTCGTCAGACTGCGTACGATAACTCACAACTTATAAATACCATTTATCGATAAGTTCCGTAGAAATATATTCTAACAGCTTTTTGAATATGCAATATTTGAATTCAATTAATTTCGTTTTATTTTTATACATGTATCAGGTACTTAAGAAAAATCTGACTAGAAGAGCTCTGCAGCTTTTTGGCGTTCTAGGCCTTAGAATCTTTTGCGCCAATACCAATATATTCCAGTGACTTTCTTAAGCGTTTCCAAAACAATTTACGTTCCTCCATCGATGGTTGTTTGCCTGCTTTGCTGGGCCACTTAATGTAAGTTTTGATATCCATTAAATATTGCAATGTCTTTGGTCGTTTTCTGCGTGGTATATCCTCCAAAAACACAAGTATTAAGTGTTCCTTGCTCACTTCAAATATGCTGCAAAAAATTGTATAAAATATTTGCAGACTAATTTGGTCTCTTATTAGAAGCTTACCGATGTTGAGCCAAATACATTTCAAATTGACACCAGTGGCTGAGCAAGAATTTGGATGATATCAATAACATCAGAGAGCGCGAACGATCCATGCACGAGATAATGTTATCCAGTATAGTAACGCCAATCTGTGCAGATATAACAATATCAAATATTTCAAGTAGTATTAATGTAAAAAGTATTAAGCAAATTTAATAACAAACCTGAAAGTCACGCTCGTGCAGGCAAATCGAGATATCACCAGACTTTTCCACATTCGGCAGCAATTCTTCAAGCACCCAAGGACGATCATTCTGGCAGTAGCTAATGAAGATGTCATAGACCATATTAGGATCATGCTCTGTAAGATGATGAAATTTATCCAGCGACTCCTTAGAGGCCCTCGATAAAAGCGCCGCCGACTTGAGGGATGCATAATAGTAATGAATATGCCAACGTTTTAGATAAATGATGAAACCCAGAATACTAGCACCCAAAATGCTGCCAACAACGGCTGTTATAATCATGACAGTATTATGGATTTTTAACTCCAGATCAGCCAAAGCGCGGACTTGGCAATTTAACTGATCAACCTGTATCTGATCCGTTTCATTGAAGCACCAATAATGTGTGGCATCGTAATCCAATAGCTGAAACTTAAGCGAGGTGTCGTTATAGGTCTTTGTGGTTGATGCTGGACATGTTCTGGTTTTCAGATCCGAAGTAACAAAGTGTAGTTTTCTAATCTTGTTTAGGTACTTAAAGTCCTTGATGTTCTTATAGCTCTCCGTGAGCAGTGGAATGAAGCGACTATCCCAGAAATCGCGCTCAAACTGCCTATAGAACAGTTTGCTTAATTGACTCCAGTTAGTTCGATTGAAGAGCAGATCTCGTGCTGTATCCTCGAGTACTTCATAGGAGCAATTGGCTTGCTTATTATTATTGGCAGCCACCTCGACGACCTCGCGGAGCATGCAATTGCAGATGAAATTATTGTCACCTAGACTGAGATACTCAAGATTCTCGAAATCCTTGAGCATTTCGGTGGAGAGCATGTTGATGTTGTTGCTGCGCAAGTTGAGCACACGCAACGATGAATTATTCCGGAAAACACTCTTGTACCAGTTGCCAATGTGATTGGAGCTAAGATCGAGCACCTTGAGATTGACCAGCGACTCAAATACATCACTGGACAAGGCATTGATGTTGTTGCCAGCCAGGCCAAGGACTAGAAGATTTCTAAGCGGTTTCGACCAACTTAAGTCCCCAAGATTGGAGTGCTCAAAGTACAGACATTTCAATGTATCCCCAATGCCGTCGAAGGCATCGTCCACAATGTTGTAGGATACGAAAGAATTTCCCGATAAGTCGAGTCCCTCGAGTGCTGTGTTCTTGAAGAGTCCATTGCTCACCATGGGAAACGATGTGTAACATAAGCTAAGGTACTTTAGTTTACTTCCCAGGTGTGTAAAAGCCACTGCACTGTTGCGTGTTATTTTCGAGTGGGATAAATCCAGATAGACCAGCTCTGGCAGCATTTTAAAGACAGTCTGATAAATCTTCAGGCCATAAACCAAGTTCAATATGACTTCTAGCGTGGGCATCGAGAATTGGTAATTATAGTTCAATACGTTTGTAAAGGATAGATCCAGATACTGAAGTCCTTGTATATAGTAAAAGGTGTCGGCCTCCAATGTCATGATCTTGTTGTACGAAATAAACAATTTCCTTAAGTTTGTCACATTGCGAAAAGCATCTCTGGTCAAATACTCAATGCTGCAGTTGCTGACATCCAGCTCCAATAGTTGTGGCATATTCGGGAACTTGGCCCAAGCAATGCTTTCCTCTAATTGCAATAAATAAAAAAGAGATTATTATTTAGATGTGTAGATATTTGCAATAGTTTCGTGCCTTACTCGAGTAGCCAAATAATTTGTGCATTATCTGTAGTTTACGTATGTGATCCTCATAAATGAAATCTTGTGTGTTTGTTGTGTCTGTGTCTTTGTTGTGTTCTACATGTACGCACATCCGATCGTACAGATCAATATTACCACTGGCAAGCAGTTCATCTCTGCATTTATTGTGTATATCTTTGTTTGGTTTAATTTGAGTGTCTTGCAAGAATCGCTCAATAGCTGAAATTTCGCAAAAACACCTGTAAATTAGTCTGTATGTGGTCTGTGCATCTACTTTGTGCGCCAAATTTTATAATAAATCTTTTACTCACCTTCGGCATCCGCATTTATTGCTGAAAACTGATTGCCTTGTAGTGACAAATACTTTAGAGAACCTTTCATTGAACTCAAGGTGATATACGGGACCGCATCTAAGTTATTATATGCCGCCGAAAAGGCCTGCACTTTTGAAAAGCTTAATCTTCCGCCAAATTTCGATTTGAACAACAAATCCAGATCTTTTGATATATTGCCATGCGAAAGATCCAAATACCTATGTGTAGCTGCAAAAATTAATAGTATTTTAAAAAGTTAGTTAAAATCCGCGTTAATCGATAATTATCAATACTAAAAAGTAACGATGCATATATATACATATCGATACAACACTTATTTATCATCGATGAGGATTGACATGATGGCTATCGATATACGAAATTCATTCAGAATTCATTGTCGATAAAGTCAACACATGTTTTTTACGCATCTCCATCAAAATACAAAAATAAAAAATGGATAATGTTTGCCGGCTGTGCGCCATGAACTGCAACTCGATGGAGAATATATTTGCCAAGCGCGACCATCCCAACGATGAGCCAATGTTTATGGTTCTGCTGGACTTTTGCACTGGCCACACATTTAGGCCATACGATGGCATGCCCCAAAACATATGCGGACCCTGCATTATGGCTGCGAAATCTGCATTTCAATTTAAACTGAGAGTCGACCAAGCTCAGAAATATTTCAAGGATATACTGAGTGCAAATCAACATAAGCCAGACATCGATGGGCTTAACACTGGCCAATGGTGCATTTCAGAAAGTGCCTTAGTTGAGGCACAATTACAACCGATTGGAATGCAGAGCAATCCACTAAATGCAGCTCAAGATGATGATGAATATGAGGATGAGGACAGTGAGGAAAGCACGCTAATAAAGGAAACAAACTCGGCAAATCTGAGGGCGACTAAAATTAATAGGAACCCAATGAAATTCTGCGAGAATTGCAAGTGGCCACTTGAACCAGATCCGCCTCGCGATGGACGTTCCTTCAGATGTCCGATGTGCTCTAAACTATTTCGAACAACACGAGGCTACAAAACTCATTTAAATGCCCATACTACAGGGATACCATACGAATGCTATGCGTGTAAAAAACAGTGCGAGAGTATTCAAGATTTAAGGAAGCATTTGTCGACTCATAAAGATCGCGATCGTCCTTTCCAATGCCCACATTGCCCCAGAACTTTTACCATGTATGGGCGCTTTAATAACCACCGTTATACGCATAGCGATGAACGACCCTTCAAATGCCCACAATGCCCAAAGAGATTCAAGCGAAACGCTGAAGTGGCCAAGCACAGCATCGTCCACACCGGGGAGAAGCCCTACCAATGTGCCCTGTGCCTCACGGGCTTCGCCAGACTTCAGAGCCTGGGAATACATGCCGATAGACACTCGGACACCGACATGTGCTACAAATGTGCCAAGTGCCCGCAAGTATTTGACAAGCCGCGTTTGCTTCTACAGCATGTCAAGTCCTGTCCAGAAGTTGCAGCGTCCAAGCATGAAACTCGTTGATATCAAGAGGACATTGTGATGAAGACTCAGAAGTTCGAAATAAATCGTATTTAAGCAAACGAATTTGTCGTTGTTAGCACTAATGAAAGCAATATTCTGAAAGAAATAGTCGAGTCTGCTCGAATTCAAGATACTCGGTGTACATTTTTAGAAAGGTCTAAAAAAGTTTAGAATTTTTCTGTGTATTTTTTTAAAAATATCTTTTAAGTTAAGAAAGTTTAGTTTTCCATAAAGAAGTTATTCAGTTGTATTACTTTTTTATCGTTGGAACTTATATAAGTTTTAATACCGACTGAAAATCATTTTAATATTTATTTATCTTTTTTATATAAGTTAACTATATTTATAAATAAAAAGCAAGTGTTCTGGCTACTGCGTTCTTCGAAATGCAAAATTTTATTACAGGATTTTACTTACAGAATCTGGCGTTTGTGGTTTTCAGTGTACCATTGGGATATACCCACCACAAGATGTCTTGTTTTATGCTGTCCAAAAGGCAGGTGTTGCCATCGTCGGTGTCATATTTAACGAACAGCGATTTAAGATTAGTTTCCCCTAACGGATTGTCGGTGTTATCTATTTCATCGTCAATGTCCTGCGATAGACTCTGAATTGCCGCACTTAAACTCTCTCGCAAGCGATAACTCTCTTTCAGATGGCGCTCAATATGATTTGGCCAAACTTCAGATTCGTTAGCAGTTATTTCAGTGGAATCATTTGATTCCTCGTCAATTGTTTGTGCCGCAGTAAAAATTGTTGTTTGTGATTCACAAAGAATCAGCACGGTTATTAATATTTTCACTTGAATATACATTTTATAGTCCTTTTCAACGTGTTGGTGATTGGCAAACCGAAGTTCGAAATTCGCGAATTACTTCGAATTTTCGTTGTTTTGATCAATATGTTGCGTTTCATTTATGTTTTTCCTTGCGTTGTAGTTTTTATTATATGTACACAATTCTCACATTTGCTCATTTATGGCTTTAAACACATTAGTCAGCATTTTCTGCAGTAAATTGCCTTTGATTTGTTCACAATTCGTAGATTATATTCCAAATTATTGATCGATTTCAGCGACATAAGCGCTAATGTATACCACACTTTAGGGAGCTGAAACGAGACTAATGGTCAGAAATCGGATACTCAATGTATATGAATAATTTTATGATACCAAGATAGGGCTTATCAATTTTGGCAATATTTTCTTTCGCTTTTCAATGGGTTTCAGTTATCAGTTTAGCAGCTTTATGGCCCGAGCCCGCCTCTTTCTCTCTCACTCTTACTCTCTCACGGTATTTCCACCCACGCCTTAAATAGCTCATCACGATATGGTAATTAGTCCAATGTTCTCTCTTTAAGCCCTGAAGTGTCTTATCACGATAAGCTTAAGAGCGCATCTACAGACAGAAACCCTTGTTTTTGATCTCGTAAATTGGCTGTATTACTTTAAAATGGGCTAAATAATGGCAAATAATTCAGATTATTTATTGTATAGCTGATACGTTTTGAGATATGGGCCGATTGATAAGATGATTATAGCAAATCTGAGATTAGAATTGGATTTTGTATTTATTTCTGTACCGCACTATATAACTTTCAAATCAAACCTTTCGCGTGACGCTTTAATCTTGGTTCTGCAATTTTTCCAGACATCTATAAACAAATATGGACTCTTCATTATTCATTCATTTATTCATTATAAATAGTAGGAAACACAAAAACTATAGAATATAGCGAAAAAATATCTGTTTCACAAATTTTAATTTATAATAATTATATAACGAGCACATATTCTATATTTCGAAAAGTAGAAAAGTTTAATTTATTTTAAACGTTAGGTCAACGAGAGATTATGAGTAATTATTTGAGCATTAAATTTAATTGGGCGCCAAGTTTTATCGTTTGTTTCTTATCGTTCCTTACTGCTATCGTTGTTATTTTCCGCATTGGTTTAGTTTTTATCGATATCAATCGATTGAGCACGCGCATTCGACTTTAAAAGGAAAACAAGCTCATCGCGCCTTCAGTCAAAAATAAAAAAATAGTTAAGTAATTAATTTATTTTGAAGTTGCTGCGCAGCAGAATATTAGAAAACATTGGATGGAGATATGAATCACTAATTGTTATTCAGTGTTTTTGTATTAACTGTGAAATCGGTCAACAGATTTACTGCCACAAGCAATTTGTGCTGCGCGCATTCTTATCAATTTGGCAATATTTCCTTTCGTTTTGCAATGAAATTTAGCAATCGGATTAGAAGCTTTATAGCATGAGTTGCGTTTCTCTTAAACTTTGGATTTATTTGGCTCATTCTCTTATAGCAGTAAACTTATAGTATAATATGTCTCTCATTGTTTACACATTATTCATTGGTAAGTGGATGGTATTACTTAAAAGCTATTAATACCGAATTATTTTGATTTACTGCCAATCTGATAGGTTTTCTGGTATAGCCCAATTTTAATTTATTAGAGTGATACCCAAAATGAATTTAAAATCTCACTTCAAATATAGTAAAAGCAATTGTGTGTGATTGTCATATTTACATTTGAAGGTCATTCCATAACTACGTGAAAATAATGACGGGAATGCGTGCTCTTGTAGCAACTTTGCACTCGAATTTAATATGTTTTAAATGTAAGCAAAAAATGTAATTTCAATTCTCACAAATGCAATCCATTCTTTGTGCGAAAATAAAAAAACTCACTGTTTAATTTATTATAATAAATTAAAAAAAAAATACATGTTGTGAAATGCTAATTCACAGAAAATTTAAATATTAACATTTAAATTTTTTGTTTAACATTTGAATTTGATTTTTGCGCGGCTTGTGTGATGCAAATCGTTTTCCAACACTAAAAGTAAGACATGCCTTTCGGTGCGTGACACGATACGTTCTGGCTCGATTCGAGTTTGAAATCACGAGCAACAATCACCTTTAGTTTATGCTAAAGCCATGCCACCCACCCTCCCTGCTCCTGTTTTCTGAATTAAAACACACAACAGACGTCGACGCGTCGCAATACTCGTTATACTACATGGCGTGCAAAATAAGTCCAACCACCCAAACCACCCCGCTGGGGTGAATCGCCCCGCCACCGTTAAACTGACTGGTTAAACAACCACCTTCTGTTTTCGCTCTCTCTCGCTCTCGCTCCTGATCTCGCTACTTCCTGTCCCGCTTCGACTGCAACGCTGACCGGCGCTCGTCGTGCGCCTTGGCGAAGGGAATCCTCGGCTGGACGTGCTGCTCGTGTATGCGCTCGTCGCTTGTTTGTGCTTTGCCAGCATGATTCAAGTCGCGTGGCGCGTTTGGCTGTCAGTTTACACGCGTCGCCCGCCGTACGTGGGTGAAAGTCCACTCGCAAATCGAGTCGCAAACATTTTTGATTGTCTATCAACAGACTCTCGTTCGTATTTGCCATCGCACTCGTACAACGTGTTGTTACCAACGCATCCGTCGGTTCTTTGTGAGTCACCTTAGTCAAAAAGCCGGGAAATATTAAGTATTGTTTATACCCGGTACAACGCGTTACAGTGTCTGTGTTGTCTGCTCGAGCGCCACTTGAAAATTTTGTGAATTCTGTATTTGTGTGTGTGTGTGCGTGTGCGTGTTTTTGAAATCTCTGTGAAAATGGCAAATGCCAAATGCAAACAATGGCCCTTCTGATTGCCATGGCGTCTTTTTCAGCACCACAATTTGTGTCCCCTCCAAGTGGCACTTTAGTTTACAACTGACTTTTTAGTGCACCACCAACTAATGGCTGCAGCTTAGATTGCTGGACAGGTAAGCGATCTCAATTAACGGTATGCCCGACAGTGAGAATGAGAGAGACCGAAAAAGAAGGAGAGAGAAAGAGAGAGAGAGGTGTGCAATTTGGTGTTCCTCTTGTTGTTGTTGTTGTTTGTTGGTGGTGTCTTTAAAATCACATGCAATTTGGGGTGTTTTTTAACCGACGGACAGGTATGGGATAATCAATTGAAAGTGTACCAAAATAAAGCTCACTTAAAGTGAGCCGACAAAAATTTGATGAACATTTACGATAAACAAAGATATGAGACTTATTCTTTGCTTATCTGTACGTACTTTTGAATATTAAGTTCTTAGAGAAAAACTAAGTTATAACTAACAAATTGAATGGAACGCAGTATTTACTTTCTTTTTCTTACAAAAAAAGTAAAGAAATGTGCATGGCTATAGAGTGAACATCTCAATTTTTGGACGAAAGGGATCTAAAATAACTTTGTGAACTTAAGAAATAAAACTTTTAACTTTCTAATTCTCTCAATCTGCAAACATTCATGTTGGTTTAGAAATTTATTATAATGATCTCATGAGTTTATATATTTGTATCAAAAACCGTATATAAAATAGAAAAAATTATAAACAGACATTACGAACTGTGTATAACTACTAGACTTGAGTCTATACATAATAATATTTACACTCATATCAATGACTTCTTTCAAATTGAATAGTACTCCAAAACAAATATTCTTATAGCTATGTTCTGTATAGAAGAACAGCCAGCAAAGTATATTATTTGCTCTCAGTGAAAGTACTTTTCAGAATTCTATAGAAATCGTAAAATAATATTATTCGAACTTTGTTCAGTGTAGACAAACAGTCGGCGAAATATGTTCCCCATGCTATAGTCAACGAATCAGCAGTATGTAAGGCATTGTAATAACATAAATTGGTTTACAATATTGCAAGATAATTACTAGCTACGTGATATAGCATATTACCCGGCTGAATGACAGGCCAGACAGTGTAATCGACAGCACGAACAAAGGGAAAATCCAAATAATTTGCTCAAATGTAAAGAAAAACACCATTTTGGTTGTTGTTGTCGGTTTCCTTTGGACTTTGGACTGAAACTGCAGCACACAGCTGACCTTAGTGGGGGTTGTCCAAAAATGGAATAAAAGTGGCGAAGAACGCCACAAACTGCACACACATCGTGAGGTAGTAAAATAATGAATTACTGACATGCGATAGACAGCCAAGGGAAACAGAGAGAAAGACAGAGAAAGAGAGAGAGAGAGAAAGAGAGAGAGCACTAAGTGAAATGGGTATTTTGTGTTCATATTTTAAAATAAATGGCTGGGGAAAAGTGAAAATTACGCATATGCCACGTTTAACACTCATAAAATGTAACAACATTCTTTTTGTGATGGGTGATGAAAAACGAACGCAACGAACGGTAAAAGTATTTAAAACTGAAGCACAGCACAACTTTTTAGTGGTTTTCCAAATGAAAAACTATTAAAAAGTGCAGAAAATTCTTTGCTCAGGTTGCCAAGCGACCAAGGGACACAAGCATGCGAATCATGGGAGTTAAATGTGTAGGATACACAGACGAAGAGAAAGAGCAAAGAGTTTATAAAAAAACAAAACAAAAAATATTTTATATTACCACACTGGCAACTGACAGTGCAGATGCAGAATATTTAAAGTTAGTTTAACCTTCGCTTGTCATCTTGCAAAGTTAAGCAAAACACAAAGAGTAAAACTTTTAGTTTGCTTTTCTTTAATTTAATTTGCAAATAGTTTTTGCCATCGTCCAAACTAAAGCCCACAGATTGTTTTAGTAGTTTAGTGTCGTCGTCGTTGTTTCTTTCACTAAATCTACGGCCATTGCAGCTTGTGAAGCTGTCTTCCAACGAACATGAGACTTCCCTTAGAAGCTTATAATTAATGAGTATCTTTTGAGCTGGCTGATGGTATTATCATGTTGTGGAAGTTAACTTAAATGAAGTCCTGCAGTTTAGTGTTACCTGATTGTATATTAAATATTTTTCATGCACACCCTCTACGCATTCTAAAAGCAACAAAAGTTTTTTTTTCATTTTGCAGCTCTTTAATTAAATATTTGCAAAGTGGCTGCAGGATAATGGTCGTAATTGAAATTATATTGAGACTAGCACACACTAAAAAAACTATTTAAAACATTTGATGAAATTCTTGCTTTTTTGATGAAAAATTTAGAAAATATGTAGAAGTATAATAGACAAATATTGCAGATTGTGCAGATTGCAGAAGAACACATATTGAAAATGATTTATTTCCATCATAACTATTAAAAATGAAAAAATCAAAAATAAATACTTTAATGTTGTTGTTATAAAGCAAGCATTCTTCCATGATATTTTAATCGGAATATTATTGTAGATATTATATTTATAAAATTGATAGAAAATTGCTTAGAATTATAGAACTCATTCCTCAAATTATATATATTCCTTTTCTTTTCAATAATTACACAAATTTCTTATAAAGATAATAATTTTAAATAACATGAACACATTAGAAAACATAATCAACAAATGATATTAAAGTCAGATGATGAAAATTAAATCAAATAAAACTATTCTAAATATTTACCAAAATAACATTGAATAGAATTATATATGACAGACCTTAAATGATATACTTTTTATATTTACATTCAAAAAATTTTAATGAATTTTGTAATTTCCTGCCAAATGTTGTCAAATTCCTAAAGCAAATGCATCTACCCCTCGGTGTTGACTTGAAAAGAATCCTTGGATTAGTAATTGGTTTAGCCAACAATTTACATTGGCTCACAGGGCTTCCGAACGTGCTGTAAGTACTGAATCCCCATACACACACACGCACACACACACACAAACACACACACACACAATGCCAATCGTATCGCATTACAACGTCCGACTATTGAAGAAGGGAAACGTTGTTCTTTTGGATGGCTTCACTGTGTTTAATTGTAATTTAAACTTCAACTTCAGCTAATGGCAAAATTTACGCACTGTTTGCTTGAGTTTGAGGTCCACTTTAAGCGAGTCGAGCCGACATCCAAATACATGTAGTTTATCCAAGTATAATAATCCTTGGACTTCTTTGGTGCCATTTTCTTGGGTGCGTATAATAATTTTCTCATTTAGCTGAAATAAGTTGCTAGCTCGCTTGCTTTTTGCTCACTTCTTGCCAAGAGTCATTCAATTTTGCTTGATGCGTTTCCAAGCTGTGTTCGCCGTTCTTTGCTTTTTGGATCTCAGAGTCTCGCAGCTCGCTTTTCGTTTCCACTTGAAGAACTTGCAGTGTACTTAATTGCATAAGTTTCTAGTTTATTCTCAGTTGAAGTAAAAGTTTGCAACGTTATGCCGCTGAAAGCATTTGACATTTATTTGCATTTTTGTGGCTAAACACAACTACTGAAAGTCTATTTCCCCCAGACAGATACGTAAAGCAATTTTACTCGACTGGCTTTAGGTCTTTTCCTACCTGTGAGCTGAGGAAATCAGATGCTGTCATTTACAGCTCCAAAGCCTATTGTATTAAACCTAAACAAAAAGCCAGGGAATTGCTCTTTTGACTTTGATATGCCATTTATGAAAAGGAAGCTCTTCAACTATCTGCAGAGGCAATCTAAGTGCTGGACATAAATGAAATCGACTTGAGGGATTGTGGTAAGGTTATAGAAATGAAAAGTTCTCTCTCTCTTACAACAATGCCTTACAATTATGAAAGCAGAGAAAACAAGTTACTTACTTTGCCCTATAATATTTTCTACCCAACTTGTTGGAGCAACAAACAGATCTTAATCCTAACTTTATCGCCGTGAGGATAGCATGAAATTGTTTTTATAATAGAAGAATGGAAAGTTCCTGGCGGAAGCACCTCAGAGGAGTGCCCGCCACTTGTGGGTAAATCAAGTCTTGTTATTTCCAGGACAATAGCTTATAAAATTAAACTGAATTGCCGCATCCGCTTACAGGACGATGACGATGACGATGTGCTGCGTTCACACACGCTGTAAAAATGCCTTCGAACTCAAAAAATCCAATTTACATGTGTGCTATAAATTCGACAGCAATAAAATTCAATAAAATATTTCATTACCAGAGCAGAGATACAAAAGCAAAAAAAAAAAAAAACAAATTTAATTTACTTGCGCTTGGCAGTTGACGGCACACACATAAATCGCAGCCACTGTGCTGCTGCCTCAAGCTCTTACTCCTCTTTTCCCCATCTCCTTCTGCATCTCCATCTGCTCATGATGCTTCCCCCTTCCAGGTGTTGAGTGGTTTGTTGCTTCCTGGTTCACCTTAGTCTCAATCTCACTTGACTGTTTCATTTCTTCCTTCGCCCCCTCGTCGGCGTCTTATTTATGAGTTTACTGCCAAGCAAGCATTCCTCTGTCTCAAAAGTGTGGCAACGATAAGGAGGTGCCGTCTATGATGTGTCTGTTGCCAGTCCACAAGCAAGGGGCAAGGGACAAGGGACGCACATTTCAGCGCGTATTCAAATTAGATTTATCCGACAGCCAAATTTGAAGGCCAGCTGACGACAGAAAGCGTAGTTTGTATGCAGATTCCTCTCGACTCTCGGACCCTGGTCTCTGATAGAATAGAAAAATTTAATGATCCCTTGGCTGATTACATTTTTGCGCGTTCCAAATATCGTTTTTTTTTTTCTTTGTAATTTTATTCATGAGTTTACACAAAAAATTATGGAAAAAAATAAATGCAAAACACGATATTGAAACTCATTTAGGAGAAGCCGTATAATTAATTGGATGCTTGCACAAGTGCTTTTGGTAAGCACTGTAAGCATGCCGCAAATACTTTCGCATACATTACATTTTCATTATTCAGCGGCGTGTTTAGTTATTAATTAAAGCCACTGCCGACCAACAGCAACAGCACGATTTCACACAGCAATTACTCAGCTGTGGCTTCGTTGAGCAATCGCAACTGTTGCATATTTAAAACAAATAAAACCAGAAAAGCGAACAATTCTCTGGCTTCTGATTTTGCATGCCGGTCTCTAGAGATAGTTGTGCTAATTCTATTATTCTATTTTTAGAAAACAGTCCGACTGTGGATTCAATATTTGTATGGAATTTCGCAAGCGCAAAAAAAGATAGCATACTTATAGGGGACTGCTTTTCAATTGAATTTCACAATGCGAAAAAAAGTGTAGCACAGTTATTTGGGACGAGCTTCATTTGAATTTTACAATGGCAAAAAGTATAGCATATTTATCTGTTTTACAATAATACGAAATGAAGCGTGGCAAATTAATGCCAAGAGTATTCAGAAAAGTTGAAATATGGAATTTAATAATAATACATAGTAGTGTGTGTATAGACAAAGAGTCAAACAGTGAAAAAAGTTAAAAATTGTCAACCGCATTATTGCTGCATTTTAATGTTTACTCCCGCGAGAATGTGCATCTAATTAACTTTTGATAAATAAGTTAAATTTTATATCTAATAAGTCTGAAGGCTACCGCCGAGTGTGCTCGACTGTGAAATACCCGCTACTCAACTATGAATAAAAGCAAAACACTGTAGTATTGTTCTTAAAATACTTCAATTTAATATACCACAAAAATACTAAAATGTATCAAATGATATATTTGTTATATTGATATACAACCAAACTTTAAATATACCAAAGAGCAGATACTAGCAGTATATATTAAACAACTTCTACAATATTTATTTCGGTATAAAAATTTGCTGCATTTTGTGTTTTATTTTTGTTGATGTTGAATGGTTTAAATAACAAAGAGAAATGAATCACAGAATCACAGAAATAAAAACGAAGCTTAATACCTTAAACAAAAGAGGCACTTTATCAAATGTCAGCCATCAGCCATCAGCTTGGCTTTAAACTGCTTTAAACATTAATACATAATGCGACATAATACATTTAAATTGCTTATGTTTGTAGCCTGTCAACATTGCGGCGTCTCCGGTTAATAGAAATCAATTCGATGGCGCCGCAAAGTCGGCCTTAAAAATTCACAACTCAGCACAAAAAAAAAGAGAGTAAGGAAAAGGGCGGAAGGGGAGGAAAGGGAGGAGCCAGTTGGGGAATGTATCCAGCTGTTTGGGACGTCAATGACATCTAATGAAGTCGGGCTAGCAGCGCAGCAGCCCAGCATAAATCTAAATAAATATGTATAGCAAATCGAGCATAACAATCACTAAATGAGATGTGGCTACACAATCACACACACACACACACAACCACCAAGCAAAGAGAGGAATATCTGGGGAAAAACTGTGGCGTCGCTTGACGGGATTCAGTTCCTAAGACAAATATGAATCTATGATTCAGCTGTTGTTGTTTTTATGCTGCGTTCTTTTTTCGTTATTTTTCTTCTGCTTTTTTTCGATTGTGGTGTTATTGTGTGGTTTCCATATCGTGATTTCGGTTTGTCCCAGTTTATTTCGCGTGGTTTCATCCCCTTCACAATTGACCCACAATTCAATAATATTCTCACCACAACTTTCTTTTTTTTATCTGCGGTTTCAAAAATCGATTGCAATATACTTAGTGGTATTTCTATCTGTGTGTGTGTGCGAGTGTGTGTGTGTGTGTGTGTATTCATGCTTGCACACATAGTTTGTGGTCATAACAACATAATTCATAATAAGCGTTTGATTTTCCCCTGTTTCGATATTGGCAACTGCCTTCAAATCCAAATATTAAATTGTTTGCATGTCTTTCAATTAATTAATTGGCATCTCCTTTGTGCATATCTCGAGGCAGTCGGAACCATTCATTGGAAAGCCCCAGCAACAGCCCCCAGGAGTATCTCTCTCTGTGCACCACGGACATTGCACAGAACAGCCACAGAATCCGTTCTAATATCAATTGACAACATGGCAAAGCGACTTCGCATGCACATTCGAGTGATGCTTCTGCTTCTTCTGCTGCATCCAAAACTACATCTGCAGAACATGTTAACACACACACACACACGCAAACATTTGGATGTGTGTATGCGGGTGTGTAATGTGATAAATTGTTGTTGTCTGCTGTGTCTTAGTTTATGGTTCAGTCACTGGTTCTGCTTCGAAGCATCGTCAATTGCAACTACAGAGGCGTAAGCATAGCCAAAGAGGGGACAACAAGGGAAGATATAGAAAATAATAAAAAAATAGTTTAACAACATGCAAAGCAACAAAGAAATTAAATTAAAATGCAATTTTTTGATACTTTTAGGCTTGTTCAAATATATATTATACAAAATTTTGTATGAAACACATTTATTTTTGTTTTTATTGTATCATGTTAAAGCAGTTTAAGTTTCTCTGTTTTACTGCTTTGAGAAAAGCAAATTAACATAAAGTTTATAATATTGATTGGATTTGTATTAAATTTGTTCGATTTCTCAACTTCATAATACTAAAGTCCATAAGAAAGATTTAGCCGAGAGTTCTCGAGATACTTTCAACTTATTTTCTTCCCTGGGCATCTACAACCGTCTTGATGTTGGCATATAGACAATAATAACTTTAGTTTTGATGATTACTGAGAATATGGTTACGATCGGATAAAAATTGAAGAAGTTAATAATATGATGTATAAGAAAAACTTTTGTATGGGGGAAAAACGATTCTGCTGTCAATCTGGTATATTTTGCACTTTAGGGTATATTTTGAATGTAGTACTACATCAATATACCAAATATATAGACTTTAGTATTCTTAGTATGTTCACTGTACATTTTTAAGTTAATCCCGCACTGTTCTGATTTTATTCAAAATTTATAAACTACCTTTTGTATTTGTATAGTAAACATATAATACTATCAAAGCAATTTAATCTATGTGCCTTCGCGCAATCGTACGCTCAAATTCCTTATCCTCTAATATGCAAGAGGCATTTAATTGCTTACGCAAGTACTTACTAATAAGCATGTTATAATCCAAAATCTACAATTTGCCTGCCAAGTGCATTCCCATGTTTAACTATGCTTAGCTGTATAGCCAAACTTATGCACAAGTCTTAGCAGCTAGTTAAATTGCATTGTGAGGTGAAAGTTGTTAGTGAAAGTTGAACTGCAAATAGTTAAAGTTTACTTGTAATAGTAGTAAGTAACAGTTGGTGCTCCGCCCCCCTTGGGGACGCCACTGCGCGGTGCTCATTGTGAGAACTGCTTAGAAGCTGCTGATATGCCCATAGACGATAGACGAAGACGAAGCTAGTCAAATATTGAGTAGTCGAGCGGCAAAACTCATAAGGCTTGAGCCAGAGGTAGCCCAAGGAGCTGCTGACACTCTTGCCACCTCTCCGCTCTCTCCCACTCTCTGCTCTCTTTCTTTCTTTCTTTCTCTTGCTCTATGCTCCTTGTCGATTGGGGGTCGGGGTCCTTTCAGCATTCGCTTGCATGCAATCCAAGCATTTGCCTCCGGCTGTCTGGCCATATGTGCATAGAACATTGTACATTATGCGAATATGTATGAATGTATGGTACATACGTGCATATGTGTGTTTGTTTGTGCATATGTAAGTAGGCGTACATTGAGAGAAAAGATTAACTAGCTTAAATTTTCGTACGGTATTCTAATAACAAAAATGTATAATTTTGAAATTTCTGAATTTTGCCCATTTAGAGCAAGATGAATATTCTATATAGGCATCAAAAAACTGATTTATTAAGCAAAAAAGTTAATAAAATAGAAACTATAAAAAAAAAAACATAATTTTTTAAGTAAGCTAAGTTTATATTTAGCAAGACTAAATTATATATTTCTTTGATTCTTTGTTAATAAAGTTATGGATACATTTTGTATGAATGCTGTGAGCAAGTTATCTAATGATATTAGCTTATAGATTATTGAGTTAGTGATAGTATCTTAAATCTATATATATATATATGTATATGAAAATTGAATTGAATATTTCGTTACTATTTATAGGCATACTAAGTTGTTTATTTTTCTTCTATCTTTGTTAATTAAGCATTGGGTAAATTTTTGTATTTATGTTATGAGAGAGTTTTTAAATGAAGTTGATATATTGATTTAGTATATTTTGGTTAGTATTAGTATAATAATTATATTTATAGATTAACTTTTTATTAATGCTGTCAGCAAGTTATACAACAAAGTTAGTACATAGTCTTAGAATATTAAGTCAGTATGAGCATATTAAATGTATTTAATTTGCAAAATATATAAAAGTTGTATGCATCAATATTTACAAAACAATTTATATTTGCTTATCTATATTTTTGACAGATGCTGAGTTTTCTTCTGTTATTTTTACCATGAGAAGCTTTAAAGTACTTGAAACCGACATCTCTGCTTAAAATATGATTATGTTTCTCACTTGTGCAAATCACATAATTTATTATACCCGCTACCCATAGGGTAGAAGGGTATTATAACTTTGTGCCGGCAGGAAATGTATGTAACAGGTAGAAGGAGGCATCTCCGACCCTATAAAGTATATATATTCTTGATCAGCGTCAACAGCCGAGACGATCTAGCCATGTCCGTCTGTCCGTCTGTCTGTCTGTCCGTCTGTCCGTCTGTCCGTCTGTCCGTCTGTCCGTCTGTCTGTATGAAACACTGGATCTCAGAGACTATAAGAGATAGAGTTATAATTTTTTTTCGATAGCATTTGTTATGTTTGCACGCAGATCAAGTTTGTTTCAAATTTTTGCCACGCCCACTTCCGCCCCCGTAAATCAAAAAAATCGAATAATAAGCGTAATTTTAAAGCTAAAGCTGCGAATTTTGGTGTGTATAATAATAACAATACTATTTATGATTTCTGAAAATTTGGTTGCGATCAGATAAAAATTGTGGAAGTTATTAAAGAAATACTTTTGTATGGGCTAAAACGACTACTTACTAGGGGTCTTAGATGCTTTGGCCGACAATCTAGTATATTATGCTGTCTATGGTATATTTTGAATGTTAGTACCATATCGTTATACTAAATATACCATTTGGTATATTTTTAGTATATTGCAGTATTTTTTGGTATATTTTGAAAATAATACCGCAATATTTTGCTTTTATTCAAAGTGGGTAGTGGGTATCTCACAGTCGAGCTCACTCGACTGTAGCTTTCTTACTTGTTTTTTTATGTGCATTTGTTTTTGACTTCGCTTAATATTCTTAGTTTCTTGCTGTGTACTACGAATGTTAGCAGTTGTTGCTTTCTTCTTCAGCCTTTTTTATTTATAAGCATGCAGGCGCATTTCCATATGGGCAGAGCCACCCCTTTCGCCCCGTCTGAGTTGTTTTAAATGGACCTCATTGAGCTAGGAGGGATAGGAGGGGGGCGGCAATGAGAGTTGAAAGGGGGTTGAGCTGAACTCACCTGGCGCCGAGATATGACGACAGCTACATAAAGTGGAGAGCACTAAGGATAAACTCAACCACTGGACTAGTGTGTGTCTAGTGTATCTAGTGTGTGTGTTGTGTGGGTGTCGCATAAATGTGTACGTGTGTGTGTGTGAGAGTGTGGGCGTGGCAGCTATTTTAATATTCCCTCAGAATAGACTTACTTAGTTTTGATAAGGGAGTTACGACTACGAGTGTGTGTGTTGTTAGCACTTGCTTTAACTAAGCAGAAGCGGAAGTGCTTAACACTATTTCTCTTTCTCTTTTCCATATTGCAATGCAGTCAGTCAATCCTCATTCTCATCCTGGCAACATGCTGCTGCTGTCGCTGCTGCTGTCGCTTCAGCTGTCATGGCTGCTGTTGTGGAAAATCCTGTCTGTCACATAATTTGCCGATAAGTTGTGTGGCACTCGCTTGTCGCTTGCATGTCGCATCCGATACGCGTTCGTTGCACATGCAACTTTAAAGCGAACTCTGGAAATTGTTTCACTTAATTAATTGGTCTAGCTGAAGAAGTGCTCATAAAATACAAAAACTACGGCTGCGGGGTCATTGCCATGGCTATGGCCATAGCTATAAAGTTGACATCCCTCACACGTAATCTCTATTCGCATTCAGGAAATCATTTTCCTTTTTTTCATGTTGCCACTCAAATGCAACAGCGCGTATACGTAATATTTTGTACAGCTGTCAGTTTTTGCTGTTTGCTTTGTACACTTTATGTATATGTATATGTATTTATATATATTTTTTTGGGGGGTTTGGGGTCAAGTGCAGTTTTGTCATGACTAAAAGCAGCACTTGCCCTCGTTGCTTCCCCCCTCTAGCAGCAACAGCAGCTGCTGCTGTCACTGTCTGTCGACTCACCTGGTTCTACTTATAGCACTCGAATGTAGTTTAAGGTAACACGAAATCAACAAGAGCGGAACGGAAAGAAAGCCAAAAGATTTGCTCGAGTTTGTCATAAGTTGAAGCGATAAAAGGGGAGAGAGGAAAGGAAAATGCGGTTGCCCATTTTGTTTTTTTTTTTCGTTTTTTGTTTGCAATAACATTTTCAGTTTATTTTATTCCACTCTTTGTTAACTAACATTTCATTTTATTCCTTGCCATTCTTTCTCTAATGAAATTCTTTTGCATTGCTGCTGAAGCTAGCTTAAATTTGATTCGAGTGACTCTTAAACATTTCTTTCGTAATTTGAAGAGCTTTTTGCATTTTTGAGATCAATAATTTCTCCAATTAAAATTGCATTTAAACTAAAACAAAAATATTCTTAAAGGCGTTTTGTGTTGTTTCTTTCTGCACTGTAAAGTGCAATTAAAACGCAAAGCTATTTAAATAAAACATTTAAAGAGCAGTGCCGCAGGAAATATTGAATTTTCTTGCTGTCGGATGTCAAAAATCTATTAAATTTCGGGGTTAAGCTCACACTAAAAGCGACGCCATCTTTTAGTGTTAATAAACATTTGGTTAAACACTTTAATAAATGTTTTTAATGTGTGTGCTGTGAAACTGTGTAATGAAATTCTTAAAATAATGTTAAATTATGTACACAGAAAGAAACTGGAGTAAATGAGTGAGAATGGGTTCAATATCAGAATAATTCTGGAATTAGTTTAAAAAATACTAATTTTTTTAAAACTGATATTTCTAAATTTATTGCCAAATAGTATTTCATAAAAAATTAAAAAAATTATTTTGCTTTTTTGGTAACTATTCGAATTATGTCGATTATTTGATTATAAGAAATGAATTATGTCAGAGAAAGTTTAGTATTTAAATAATCCCAGAAATAGTTAAACCAATTATGAAAATACTTCAGATTTGAATACTGTAATTCCTAAATTTAATACCAAATAGTATTTTTTAATATATGGTTTTTTTAAATAACTTTTCGTATTAAGTCGATTATTCTTATTATTTAATTACACATGAAAATATCAAAAATAAAAATTTAACTTGTAGATTAAATATGTAAAATATTCGATTATATTTGGATTTCAAAATTTCAAGATTTGTTTTTCTAAGATTGAAAAGTTTTTAACTGAAGATTTTCCAACTATTTTTCCCTCTGTGTCGCATTTATTGCACTCAGTTGAGCGTGTTTGTTTAAAATGTGTTTATCACAGAATCTTTTCTGTGCACATGCAACGCTTTAGCTTTCAGTCAACTTAGTAAGCACATTGAACGATGATAATCTTCTTTAAATAAACTGCCGCAAAGTACGAGTACATGAATATTTTGATGTTATGTATGAATTAAGAATGAATTTAATAAACACACACACACACACACACACACACACATTGTCGTAAGCCCATTGATGACATAATAACGCTTTAAAATCCATTAGAGCTCTGCGCACATTCACAAATTTATTTACGTTTTGCAAGGCATGAATGAGTGGGGAATGAGGGGAGCGAGGGGAGGGGACACCGCATGCAGAGTAGTAAATATAATTTTGTGGTGAGCGTGTTCTCATGCTTATCTACTGATTAGAGGTAAACAGAGCGTGTAAATGTTTGAATACGACAAGCGTATTCGAAGCGAGCCAAGCATTTCCCTTACATATATATTTACTTTTTGTATGCATTTCCTTTTTTCATTCTTCCTTGTCGTTTTCATTTCTGTTTTTTTTCTGTTTTTTTTTTCTGCGGCGCATTTCAGCACTTGGGTAAATTCCAACCCCGTCGCGAATAGAGAGGACACACAAAGTTAAAGTCTATAAAATGTGCATGGCATGGAAAAGTCGAGGCAGGCATATACACACACAAAGTATAATCAAGTAAGGACAAGGGCGGAAATACGAGCCACTGCTTGCCACTGCCACACTGCCACACGCCACACTGACACACGCCAACTGGTCATGCACGGGGCCATTGACATTTTGCCTATCAAACTGCCCTCGCAACAGCAACACCAACAGCAACACAACATGCAACCTTTTGCTGCTGCCTCCTCTTTGAAATTCGCAATTTGCAGACGCAATTGCTTTGATTTTCCACGCTGCGACAAGTCTGCCCCAGCATTAGGATGCAGATACAGAGAGCAGCAGCAGAAGCAGAATCTGAACAGGACACATTGGGAAACATTCAGCAATGGGCGGTCGCTTGGTGCAGTTAATAGTTTTCGGCGGACCCCCATGTGGCACATTAAAGGCAGATTTACGCACAGTCTGCCACTCTCCCACTCTCCCTCTCTCTCTCCACGCTCCATCAATATTTATGATGATGCTGGTGCCGAGATAGAAGACAGCAACCGATAGATAGAGAGAAAGAGAGAGAGAACAAGAGAAAGATTGAATGATTGGCAGTGTAAAATGTGCAATTGATTGTAAATTTACTAGCCCATCGCTTGGTCATTTTATCTACTGCTGTTGTGCCTCCCGTTTAGTGTTACAAAACACATTTGCAATTTAACATGGGATTTTATATCCAAGGGCTTTTAATTGGTTCAAAGAGCCCAAGCGAAAATTACGCTTTGTGGGAGTTTGGCTGCCATTGTCATTGTTGTTGTCAATAATTTATAGTTAGCATATCTGATTCAAGCAAAATTTAAATACAGTGAAGCTGTTGGAAATATTTCATGCATATTTTACATATTTTGGCAGGCGAGATAGAAATTTCACTGTATGTGGAAAGTCGGAAAAGATTGAAATACAAAAAAAGGGTGACAATAAATTTGATTTTATGTATATTAAATATTGAAAACATGCAAATTGTTTATTAAAAAGCCGAAGGCAGCTAGTTGCTCAAATTTATTTTGAATATGTGAAATTTTGAATTTATTTTTCGCAATAATAAAATAGCAAAAACAAGTATGAAAGCTAAAGTTGAGTGTGCTGACAGTGAGATACCTCCTACATATTTTTAATAAAGTCGAAGTCTACAAGTATACTAAAAATATAGCGCAAAATACTAGAATAATTAAGGATATATTTGGTATATCGATATTGTATACAAAATATACTATAAAGTGCATAACAGCCAAAGCAACTAAGACCCAATTGCATTACTTGTTTTAAGTATGACTTAAATATCTTTTACAATATTAACGCGACCCTAGCTTCAAAATTACGCTTCCTATTTGATTTTTGTTGATTTGCTGGATCGGAAGTGGGAAATTTGAAACAAACTTGATACACGTGCAAAAAAGTGCTATCGAAATAAGATACAGCTCTTTATATTTTATAGTCTTTGAGATCTATGTGTTAATATGGACGGACGGACAGGCAGACGGATAGATGGACGTGACTTAATCGTATCGGCTGTTGACACTGACCATACTATACTATATACTTTATAGGGTCGGATATCCCTCCTTCTGCCTATTACACTCATTTCCTGGTGGCATAAAGTGATAATAACCTTCTTCTCTATGGTTAACGGGTATAAAAAGGGTGACAATAAATTTGATTTTATATTAAATATTGAAAACATGCAAATAGTTTATTATTAAGCTTCTTAAGGGAACCAGATACTGAAATTTATTTAGAATATGTCATATATGTCTTTTTTTCTCGCAATGCTAAAATAGCAAAAATGCAAATTATTATTTAAAAGGGCAACTGAATATTTAAAAATGTGAAATAAATTGTTTTCTGACCATATTAAAATAGAAAAAATAATTCTAATAAATAACACATTTATGTGCCTAAAATATTTATAAGTACGCCTAAGCCAAACAAATGTTTCTATTTTATTGCTCTATTATGCCATTTTCATTCGGTTCTGTTCAAAGTGTTTATCGCTCTGAGTTTTTGTTGTTGTTGTTGTTAGATTGTGCACAGAATATTTAAGCATTTTTCCTTTTGATGGTTTTCAATGTGCTTGAAACATTTAACTGTTATTACCATCCCCCGTTTTTGGGAAGCGATTTGAAATATCACCCTGTTGTTGTGGCACGTGTGGTTTTTCTGGGCGGAACACCTCCCATTAGATGGTGGGCGAAACCAAATTAGACCAACTGGAAGATCCACAGCACAGCTGACATAATGAACAGACTCACGCAATAGTAATTAATGAGCGGACACAGCTAAATGACAGTCCGATTTTACACACACAAAACACAAAAACAAACCTCATTCAAATGGGTTGTTCCAACAAATTCCAAAATGTATTCCGTTTGAATTAGTGTAGATCAGTTATCAAAATGTGCTAAGAATTTAGCTTAGTAATTGGGCGATTTAATTTATGAAAACACATTTAATCATTTCATCAAAATTTTAGCGAAAATAAACAAACAAGAGTCTGGCCAAGCAAATATTTATTTTAATATGATGAAAGATAAATGAGAATGCCTCTAAGCAGGTCGTTAAACAGGGAGAACAATGGATAAATTGCGTTAAAACAGCAAATCATGAGATGCTGCGGATAATAAACAAAAATTCCAACGCACTCTCATTACAATGGAAAATGTCCATTAAGGATATCAAATAGCCATTTGTCGCAGGTCTCTCTCTCTTTTGTATTTTAATCATTTTCATAGAAAATTGAATTAATAATAGACAATTTATTAGTGCTTTTCTCCTTTTGCGTTGCGGGGGATCATAACTTAGAGCAACATCTCGACTTTTGGACAAGTTATTGTTCAATTTGTTTTAACGATTACTTTTTTGCTTTTTCTTTACAGCAATGCTGGAGCGAAAGCCATTGACATTAATTTCTAATGGAGCATCTGAAAGCGTTCCGACCGCCACGAACACAATACAAATAAATAACAGAAGTGAATTGCAAACCCAACTCGGTTGAGCGACGACCCCTTGCCACCCTTGGGTATGTCTGGTAAGGCGCCGAGCTTGCCACAACACAATAACGGCTCAATTCGTCTTGCCCCGAGACACCAACACAGAGTCAGCTACAGCAACACATCGAGTGAGGACTAGACCAGAGATGACGATGGCTCGAAGGAAGCGCACAAGAAGGAAAATGCCAACGAATCGAAAGCGGAAGAAGACAGTTGGCACGTCAGCGTCAGCGTCAGCGACAGGCCTGAAATCAGTAGTCAAGTGGAAGATTATGATATCATCAATAATGTTCCTTCTATGCTGCTGCTCCACAAGTGAGTGACAGTCGCCCCCGGTGCGATGTAAATGAAAGAACGTCTGAATCTCCAATTTGTGTGTTGTCCTCCTATTTTTTTTTCTTGCCTCCCCCCCCTTTTTTTTTCTTGCGTTCTCGTATTTGTCTTTCTTTTGGCAGCATCTATCATAAACCATGCGTTACTCTTTGTCAGGAATTAGTCTTTGTTCTTCATGAAAGTTATGCCAATTGCAAAATACTTTTATTCTATTTATTTAACCTTTAAGCCTAAGACTGATTTATGTTATGTTTATCTCTGAGGTTGTCTTATGAATTAAGCCCTTAAGAATAGGTAAAGATGTTCTTTCGGGTGCTAAGTTTACATCCATAACTAGCACCCTTGGTGCAAAGTCGAAAATGTCGTGACACTTTGCTGTAAAGAAAAGCCCAGATAAATTACAAGAAAAAGGATAAAAAGGGGGGATGGAACAACCCCTCAAAATAGTGCACTTGAAAGCAATTCCAAGAATTTTGTTATTCTGCTAAAACGCAATCTCAATTGGATCTGTAACACTTCCTGCTCAAATTGAGTTACACTCAATCATTGACTTAGTTCATTCACATCATTTCCAGTAATGTTGTATTCATTGACATTTCTTGTCAATCAGCGCTAAAATAGCTTTTTAAAAAGAGAGAAGCGAGAAATGGAAAAAACACTAATCGATTAAATTTTCTTTAGAAAAAGTTGTTCTACATTTGCTTACATTAGTCAAGATTAAGTTGAGGTAAATCGAAAATTTTATTTGACGAATGAAAACATCGCTTCAAAGCTAATCAAGTACGATAGTCTTTTTTCTTTTTTGGCACTTTGATTGTTATTCTTCTAAAGGAAACATGTCTCAAGTCCATTAAGACAGTCTTTCACTTATACCTAGAAATATAAAAAGAGATTGCTATTTTTCTAAAGAATACATCCCCATAACTTTTACCTCTATTTTCATTAATTATGAACTAATATCAATTTATCAATCTATCATGCACTTAGATCAATCATAATTCCTGCGTTTGCTATCTATTAAATTCTTATTATTCACAAGTCAATAAGAAACTTCTATCTGCCATTCTAAGCAATCAATCAATTTGAGATATAGATGACATTATTAGAAACCAATATTTCTGTTCGCACTATTACTTTTCTTTTACTTAAGAGTCTTTTGCGCTAGCATCAAGTCATTGTCTTGCACCTATTAAATTCTCATTATTTATGAGTGCCTCACAAATTTGTCAATCCATCAAAATCGCAGCCCGTTAGTGATGGCACTTTGGCCTAAAGATGTCACTGCTATCGTTTAGTCGCTGTCTGTCTGCTTTTGGCTGCCATTAGGATGACATTAGGAATGTGAGCAAGAACATTCATCATTCGTTCCGACATTCGCATTCGCATTTCCATTCGGAATCGCATTCGCAATCGCTTTCTCGGTTTTGCCTATGCCACCAACCGAAGGCACTTAACCAACAACAAAGCAGGAGGCGTGATGCGATGATGGGAAAGGGGGCGTGACACAAGAGCAGAACTCCCGCGCTGCTGTCAGACAATAAGAAATAAATTACAAAGGCTTGTGCATAATTCTTATCTCTCTTCTTTGCATGTGATGATTAATTTGTTCGTTTTGTTCGTTGCCAACTTCAACTCCAACCCCGACTCCAACTCCGACTCGACAATGCCGTTTGTGAATGTGACTCGATTTGAACAAAAGGTCACGTGCTGGCTGTTCGAAGGGGTCGCCTGATGTCCCCAAGCACATTCACTGCACTCAGCGGCGACCTGCATGTGCAGATCCAATTCAGCGAGGACGATGCACAAATTTCGCCCTCAACCCACAACAACAACAGAGTCGGTTAAGAACAACAATCACACAGAATGTCAGCGACACCCACTTAAACATGGATGCGGAGGGCAGCAGCAGGCTGAACACCATAATGAGCACTTTAGTCATTAGCAAAATCATTAATGATGCTGCCACAGAGGAACAGAGCAACAGGAGTTCGGTGGTGTTGCAGCGACGACGCAAAGAGATTGTCCAGAATATACCGCTCTTTCCGGATCCGCGACAGAATGTCACTCAGATCACGGTGCCGTGTCAGACCTTTGTGCGCGGTGGTCTCTACGAAATGCAGGTGGTGAGGAACCTCAAGACCACCACAATCGACTCTAATGAAGTCAGCAATGAGCTGACCACAACCACTTTGATGCCGTCGCAGGATGAGCGACTGCTGCAGACACTGGACGTGCGATGGCCCAGTGCCGAGATGATTGTGAGTCCGCTTACGTTGCGCACGTATCCCAAATCGCCGGTGAACGTCACGTTGCGCTTTCCGGAAGTGAACTGCGAACGTGCGCTGCATGGGGAGCAGCCAGCGTTGCCCGAATTCTGGCTGGAGCTCGTCTACTGTGGCAAGGATCGTAGCTGTGCTCATAGTCTGAGTAATGTGTCCAAGTCGAGCGTACTCTTTGCCGAGCAGGTGCGCGGCTTTCCGAAGCTGAAGACGCTGCATCTGGGCTGCGAGCTGTTCGGTCTGGCCGGGAACTATGCGGTGCAACTGCGTCCCATGCTGACCACACTGAATGTGCCGACGACGCGTCGCTTGATCAGCGTGGATTGGAGCGATGAGTTTGTGTTCAATGTGTATGCGAGAAGCATCTTTCCCTGTGATCCGCACTCGGGTGTCGGCGTGCTCTATGAGTATCCCGGTTGCATTCTCGAGCAGGGCGATCGGGTGCGCCTTTATGCCAAGTTGCGTGCAGATGTCGCCTCCCTGAAGCCGCCCACATCGCTGCACTACGTCGCTGAGCAGCGGGTCATTAAGAGCCAGCACTCACTGTACTTTAGCTGCGAACTGTTCTCCGAGAAGTATGTGGAGTACTGCTTCGTCTATGTCAGCCAAGCGATATCCGGTGCTGTGGCAGATGTGCGCATGGACTGTGTGCCCACGTTGCCAGTGAGTGGTAAGTGCACCTCCCTCTAAGAGGCTTATGTTTAGTTCCTCACATACATATGAGTCAATGTTAATCTACTTAACTGCATGCAACTTCACAGATTCCGACACCGGTGGCTGGGGCAGCTGGAGCGAGTGGACACCTTGCTCGACCAATTGCCTGGGAGGCACACGCAATCGTTATCGATTCTGTGATTCGCCGCCGCCGCGTTATGGCGCCAAATTCTGCGAGGTATGAAAAACTGACATCCATGTACAAATGTAGTACTCTCTCAGTTAAGTCTTCTTTTCCGCTTGTTAAGTCTCCTTTCCTATGCTTGTGTATAAATCTCCAAAGTTAAGCATTTTATTTACTATCCTAATTTTTGGCTACGTGCAGAACTTTCGCTTGTAACTTTTACTTTTGACTCGCCATCTCTTCTCTGCCTTCTGCCTTCCTCGCTCGCACTCATGCAATAAATGGAGCTCGCACAACTTATTCACACTGACACGCACTCACACATGCATGCACAGACATGTGTCTGCGTGTGTCGGTGTGAGTGCGTGTGTGTGTGTGCAGCTTAGGCGGGTTAACATTCGAGTTCATGTTTTACTTTTGCTCTTTCTCCTCCCTTTTGTGCACTATTCGTATCAACAACTACGAGCTTCATATCTCATTGTTGTGCCGACAATAAAAAAAAAATGGTGATAGAGGGCGAGGCGAGGCGGGCGGAGCGGGGCGGGTTCACATTGCCTAGTGTGTATGATTCGGTTGTGTGGGAGGCGTGATGGGTGTGGAAGAGAGGGTAAGAGAGGGAGAGAGAGTGGGGATAGGCTATTGCTGGCGGCCATGTTTGTTGTCTCGGGTGTCTGGCAGATTGTTACAACAGTGCGACACTTGCTCCAGATTGCGTGGCAAATTTACAATGTTGCCACCCTTTTCAAGTTTTATACAGAGCTTGCCATGTTTTGCGATTGGCGCCTCAAACTATGCCATGAAATAACTTAACGATTCACTAAATTTAATGTGCACAGTGCATACTCTGCTGAGTAATTCAGATAGATCTTAACTATCTCTAGACTTTAATGTACTTTTGATGATTTTTAAGATTAGATTGCATTGAAAAACTTTTAATAGTTTGTAAATATAAAACAGAGTCTGGGCTAAGTTGTATCTGTAAATTCTGTCGGTTTGTTGCTTTGTCTCTTAAGTTTTGATGTAATCTAAAAATACTTGGAAACTTAAAACGTTAGTATGCAAAAATATTTCTCATTTGATGTAGCATTTCCTTTAAAGTGTTTAACTAACTAACAAGAAAAGGTCAAGACAAAAGTTTCCCCGTTGTACTCACAAAACAAAAACGTAATTGCTGCGAGTATTTGTGATATTAAAATATGAAAACAACGTGTAAATACAAATGCAAATATGCTTCACGTGCAAGGTGCAATTACATTTCCTGCCATATCACAATGGAGCATCCCGTTGAGCTTTGTCTCTGGTGTCCTCCATTGTTGGCGAAGCTCCACTTCATTATCGAAAAACTTCCGACAGGAAAATTAAGCGATTGCAGCACACTTTTGTCTTTTGCAGCAATTGTGGAAAAACTATACTAGTTGTAGAGCTTTTTTACTTACGAATATTCGCTTTGTTTTGTGCTAGAATAATGTCGAGCACTCTCGAAATGAAGCTTAAGTGAGATTATAATACAGGTGTAAGTATTATCAGGAGTTGCATTAACGAGTTGTTAAAAGTTAGACTTGTAAAAGCTTTTAGGAACAGTGCTAAGTCGTAAGCTTATGTTAAAAGCTTTCACACATTGTCTTGACAACCGTTTGGCTAATTTTTGTTTATCAGAAATGCTGATAAATAAACAAAATACAAAAATTCGTTTAGCATGCCAACAGACAAAACAGACATTTGAATTCATTTGTACACAAAATTAATTTGAGATCGAATTAAGAGTTGAATTATAACTAACACAATGCCGCCGAAACGAAAGTCCTCGAAGAACAAGTCCAAGGATAAGGAGGCGAATAAGGTTTCACAAGTGGACAAGACCTTCTATGAGCTCCAAATCACCGACCTGAATCAGAAGTTGGCCCGCCTTCGGGCGCATCTAGCGAGTCTCGATGAGGCGAATGTGGTGATGACTTCCAAGCTGCAGGACATTGATCATGATCGCACCGATGTCGCTGCACACTTGGAGCGCACACTTGCGGAGCGTAACAATTCGATAACGGAGCTGGAGGAGCGCTTGGTGGAGGTGTCCAAGGTGCGCAACGAGGAGAATCGAGTAGCGCAGGAGAAGATCGCGGACTTGGAGGGCAAATACAAGGCGATGCACGATCAGTTGACATCGGAGATCAAATTGCTCAATGGCAAATTGAATTCACTGGACGAGTTTCGCATTCAGCGCGATGTGCTGCTCGCAAAGTTCGATGATCAGGAGTCGGAGATTAAGGAGAAGGAGAAATATCACAAGGAAGCGCTCTACAACATGGAACAAGCAGCTGTCGTGGAGAAGGATGCACTCAAGAAGGAGGTAGAGGCAAAGCTTCTGCAAGTCTCGGAGGATTTTACGCGTTCCAGCGAGATTCGCAATGCGGGCTACACGCGTCGCCTGATCCGCGAGAATATCGCGCTGCAGAAGGAGATCGATATGCTGGTGATGTCGCAGATCAAGATACAGCAGCAGTATAACAACCAGAAGGAAAAGCATAAAGAGATCATCGAGCAGTACAGCGCCTTGGATCAGATCAAGAATGAACTGGTGCGCAACTCCATTAACAAGATCAAGATCATCGAGGGATTGACACACAACTACGAGACACTCAAGGCCAAGTATGTGGAGGCGTTGCAATATCGTCGCGCCTACGAGGAGCGGCAGAAAACCGAGCA
Source organism: Drosophila niveifrons (assembly GCA_035046325.1). Lineage (NCBI taxonomy): Eukaryota > Metazoa > Arthropoda > Insecta > Diptera > Drosophilidae > Drosophila > Drosophila niveifrons. The sequence goes on from JAWNOC010000052.1 coordinate 37,708,366, forward strand.
GCAGTTGGATGAGACCAACAAGGATGCAGCTGCTAAGGTGAGATCGCTGTGTCGTCGCGTCGAGAACATGGCGCTGGAGAAGAAGCACTTGGAGGCGATGCACGATCAGCACGAGGGTGAGATTGTGCGACTGCGCGGTATCATTCAGCAGATCAAGTCAACGGTGCGCGATGCCATCATCACCCAACAGGGCGTCACGCTCTTCCCCGAGCGACTGGAGGAGGCCAATGTGGATGAGCCACGTGTCATCCAAGGAGGTGCGCGAGGAAGCAATTTCCATGAACAAACTGGCGCGCATTGATTTGCTTACCCAGCTGATGAATATCGTTAGTTCGCATTCGGCAGAGCTGCCCAAGACTCCATCTATAGAAACGATTGCCACCGCCACATCCGAGTTGTACACTCCCGGAAAGATGGGCTTCATGCCCCACAAGCCGCGGCCAGGTGTGGGTGATCTCTTCGAGACCGAGGTGCGCAAGCAGCTGCCCGATTTGCGTGTGACGCTGCCCGATTGTCTGCTCAAGGGTCAGGTTCAGGGTGCGGACGTTGAGAAGCGCAGCGAACGTGCCAACATCATTGATGTGGAGATGGGCACCACGTTGTATGTGTCCTCATCTCGCGAGGATGACATTGTCGAGATGGATGAAGAGCCACTTGAGGAGCCCGAGGGCACCTCTTCTTCGGTGTCGGTGAAGAAGGAGAGCAGTGAGGGCAGTGCGGCAGCTCCAGCTATTATGCCGCTTACTAAACCGGAGGATAAGATTATGGACACCAAATCTATGCAAAGTGTGACCACGCTGGGCACCACCTCGGGTCCCATGGGCGAGGAAGAGGAAGTGGATGAAGAGGACGAGTTTGAGATACATCTCTTCTATTAGCACTATTATTTCGCATGTTTGAATTGCTTACAAATAGAAGACTTAATGTGAAATTGATTGCATTTCACTACAAGATAACTCGAAGCTAAAGGAATATAAATTAAATGAACCATTTTGGAAAGGAACTATAACAAGAGAACGAGTTTTAGAATAATTATCTCTATTATATGTTAAGGTTTAATGATGTGCATACAATTATATGGAAATAAAAAATTTTAAAACTTATTGAGGATTCATTTTAAAGGGAATTGAAATTATCAATGAAAACTACTTATTCTTTTTTAATAGAATCGTTTGCTTAGGATGTTACTTATAGGAATAATAATAATTTGAAATACGAATTGTGTGTCATCATTCCATTAAAAACTTTGAGTGAATGTTTAAGATTGATTTGGGAAAAGAGTTTCTGATTTATGTTTATAAAAAGACTACTTTTATTTAAAATTAGGTGAAATGAAGCGTAAATTAAATATCATAGCCCTATTAGGGGATTCGATGAATTTAACACTGATTAGAATGAATATCTACAGTTGAAATTGATCTTAACATATGTAAATATAAAGAACTTACTTATGGTTTGAATTTACATGAAAGAAGAATGACTTTCATTTTGAATAAATCCGAACATCTGTTTCGGGATATAAGTAATAGCAATATAAAGAAAAGCAAATCTCTTATAATTTGAAAAGATAAAGTATCAATTAAATGCCATTTCTCTAACAAACCCTCGAATGAATAAAAGTTTAATTTTAATCTCTATCTCATTCATTTTCCAGGGTCCGTCGGTGCAAACCGAGAAATGTAACAAGAGCATTGCTGACACCTGGGATTGTATCTACGAGACAAGCGGCAACATGCTCACTAAATCCAATGTAACTGAGCTTAATCAAGAGATTGGACCCGGCTGTCGTTGTGGCTGCATTGTGCATCTGGGTTCCTCGAAGCCCAAACGCATTATAGCTGGAGCTACGCAAAGTTGCCCCGGTCGCAGTTTCTGGCTGATACAGGTAGAGACATTGCTTTCAAAAGCCACATACATACATATTCATTAAAGCATAGTAATTAAAAATAACTTCACTATCTAGGTTGACGGGGAGGAAACTATTTCCTTGCAACTCAGCTTCCTCCGTCTGCCATGTGGCACACAGTACATCAAGGTGCGCGACGGTCCCTCGTTGTCCTCCACACTGCTGGTGGAGCTTAATGGCAACGGCGCTGCGGGGGCAGGTGGCATCAGGCGTCCTGCTGTTTCTGATGGGTCTGGTCATATCGGTGTTCCGTTGACTGTCGAGTCGACGGGGGCGCAGCTTTTGGTGGAATTCTTTTCGGGCGACACAAGCGGAAATTCAACGTCAAGCGCTGGCTACGATGCTGCTTCCTG